>CM056054.1:11337123-11962123 GCA_029574335.1 Rana kukunoris | reverse complement strand
TATATACATACATACACAACACACACACTTTTTTTTTTTATTATTTAAAAAAAAAAAATATATATATATATATATATATATATATATATATATATATATATATATATATATATATATATATATATTATATAGTTTAAATAGTATTTTAAAAACAATGTGTGTTTTATATAAAAAAAATATATATTATTTATAATATTACAAAAAAAACTATAACAATATTACATAATATTATAAAAACAATTTAAACATTTAAAAAAAATACATATATATTTATAATATTATAATAATAAAAATAATAATAACATTATATAATATTATGAAAACAATTGAACAAAAATAATATGATAATAACGATAATAATTGCCTGATTGTACAGATTTTTTATGTCTTTTTGAGAATTTTTTTCAATAAAAATACATTTTTGTGCAGCAATCCCATTGAATGTTTTATATTTATATATATACTTTTATAATATAAATAATATTTTAAAAACTAGCCGCTCTCATCCGCAGCGGTAAACAGACGACATGGGACAGGAAGTGAAGGGAAATCTACCCAATGGGGACACGAATTCCCTCACTTTGGAGAGATTTCCTCTCACTTCCTGTTTTCTTTCTCTGTGGGACAGGAAGTGAAGGGAAATCTCCCCAATAGTGACACCCACTTTGGAGGGATTTCCTCTCACTTCTTGTTCTGACCGGACACGGGTGGCAAAAAGGAAAAATAAAAATCTCAGCAGAAGGAGAATAGAGGGGAGATCTTCCAGTGGAGACAGGTTCTGATGATTTCCTCTCCCTTTGGAGAGATTTCCTCTCACTTCCTGTTTTCTCTATGGGAGCGCCGCCGGAATTCACCAGCCGTCATCTCCTGTCGCACACACACAGTCCCGCTTCACAGGAGCTGGTCCAATGGCGATGGAGGAGGCGGGACTGTGTATGTGACTGCTGCCGAGTAAAAAGGAGATGACGGCTCAGTGATTCCCTCACTCCACGAGAGATGGCGAGGCTGCAAATGGACACATAGGCTGAAGATGGGCACATAGACTGGAGATGGGCACATAGACTGGAGATGGGCACATAGGCTGGAGATGGGCACATAGGCTGGAGATGGGCACATAGACTGGAGATGGGCACATAGGCTGAAGATGGGCACATAGACTGGAGATGGGCACATAGACTGGAGATGGGCACATAGGCTGCAGATGGGCACATAGACTGGAGATGGGCACATAGGCTGGAGATGGGCACATAGACTGGAGATGGGCACATAGGCTGAAGATGGGCACATAGACTGGAGATGGGCACATAGACTGGAGATGGGCACATAGACTGGAGATGGGCACATAGGCTGGAGATGGGCACATAGACTGGAGATGGGCACATAGGCTGAAGATGGGCACATAGACTGGAGATGGGCACATAGGCTGCAGATGGGCACATAGACTGGAGATGGGCACGTAGACTGGAGATGGGCACATAGGCTGGAGATGGGCACATAGGCTGGAGATGGGCACATAGACTGAAGATGGGCACATAGACTGGAGATGGGCACATAGGCTGCAGATGGGCACATAGACTGGAGATGGGCACATAGGCTGCAGATGGGCACATAGACTGGAGATGGGCACATAGGCTGGAGATGGGCACATAGGCTGGAGATGGGCACATAGACTGGAGATGGGCACATAGGCTGAAGATGGGCACATAGACTGGAGATGGGCACATAGACTGGAGATGGGCACATAGACTGGAGATGGGCACATAGACTGGAGATGGGCACATAGGCTGCAGATGGGCACATAGACTGGAGATGGGCACATAGGCTGGAGATGGGCACATAGGCTGGAGATGGGCACATAGGCTGGAGATGGGCACATAGACTGGAGATGGGCACATAGGCTGAAGATGGGCACATAGACTGGAGATGGGCACATAGACTGGAGATGGGCACATAGGCTGCAGATGGGCACATAGGCTGCAGATGGGCACATAGGCTGCAGATGGGCACATAGACTGGAGATGGGCACATAGACTGGAGATGGGCACATAGGCTGGAGATGGGCACATAGACTGAAGATGGGCACATAGACTGGAGATGGGCACATAGACTGGAGATGGGCACATAGGCTGCAGATGGGCACATAGACTGGAGATGGGCACATAGGCTGGAGATGGGCACATAGGCTGGATATGGGCACATAGACTGGAGATGGGCACATAGGCTGAAGATGGGCACATAGACTGGAGATGGGCACATAGACTGGAGATGGGCACATAGACTGGAGATGGGCACATAGGCTGCAGATGGGCACATAGACTGGAGATGGGCACATAGGCTGCAGATGGGCACATAGACTGGAGATGGGCACATAGGCTGGATATGGGCACATAGACTGGAGATGGGCACATAGGCTGAAGATGGGCACATAGACTGGAGATGGGCACATAGACTGGAGATGGGCACATAGACTGGAGATGGGCACATAGGCTGCAGATGGGCACATAGACTGGAGATGGGCACATAGGCTGCAGATGGGCACATAGACTGGAGATGGGCACATAGACTGCAGATGGGCACATAGACTGGAGAGGGGCACAGATTAGGCTGTATTGAGGCTGCAGATGGACACTGACCACAACATTTGAAAAAACGTTTTTTTCCCTGAAACTTCCCTCTGAAATTGGGGTGCGTGTATTACTGTAAGAAAGGGAACATGCAGCAAGTGCAGCAGGGGGCCGCCCCCCTTGGACTTTTAAGGCAGAACTCAAAGTAAGTAATAGGCAGGTTCCCTTTCTTCATGTTTTAACCACTTGCTTACTGGGCACATATACCCTCTTCCTGCCCAGGCGAGATTTCAGCTTTCGGCACTGTCACGCTTTGAATGAAAATTGCGCGGTCGTGCGACGTGGCTCTGAACCAAAATTGACGCCCTTTTTTTCCCCACAAACAGAGCTTTCTTTTGGTGGTATTCGATCACCTCTGCGGTTTTTACAACAAGGGTCCTTTCACACGGAGCGGACCGTTTTTCGGTCCGCTCCGTGTGTCCGTCAGCTCAGCGGGGGGTCTCCGCTCAGCTGTCGGCGGACAGGGCGGTCCCCGCACACTGTGCAGGGACCGCCCTGTCTCTCCTCCGCTATCCCCTATGGGGAGTCGGATGGAAACGGACCGTCTGTCCGTTTGCATCCGATCCGTTTGGCCGGACGGAAGAAAAATAGGACATTCTTCCGTCCGAAAAAACGGATGCGGATCTGGCGGACGTTAGCAGATGCATCATCCGCTAACGGATCCGCTCCCATAGGGGCCCATTACAAGTCCGTTAACGGACTTGTAATTAGCAGACCATTCGTCCGCTAGTGTGAAAGTGGCCTAAATGTATGTAAAGCCCCGTACACACGGTCGGACTTTTGCCCAACCAACATCAAAATCCGACACTTTTCGCATTTGTCCGACCGTGTGTACGTTCCATCGGACCAACTTTTTTGGCTTTCATCGGACAAAAAGTTGGGTCTGCGAACGGACCAACTTTCAGGCAACAAAAGTCCGATGGTGCAAAGTCCAATCGTGTGTACAGCAAACCATCGGACTTTTGGACAAATTACAAATGCGCATGCTCAGAACCAATGTTAAAATCAACCAACAATAGCAGAAGTTAACCAAAGGGTGGCAGTAAAGAGCAGAAAAGAGCAGAACAACCACGTGATGATGGGAACGTTTTTGAAAAGTTTGCAGAAAAGTCCGAGCGTGTGTATGCTATGGGTGTGATCGGACAAATCAATTAGGACAAAAATCCAAGGGAAGTTTTGTTGGATGTCCGACCGTGTGTACGGGGCTTTAGAGCGACAATTTTGAAAAAAAAAAAACACAATGGCCCAGATTCACAGAGCAATTACGCCTGTCTAACTGGTGTTAGACAGGAGTAATTTCAAATTTTGCGCGCCGTATCACTAGTTTGAATCCTCAAACCATGATACGGCGGCTTCGGGCTTCGATCCGAGAGGCTTACGTCTTCGTAAGCCTTCGGATCTACGCTGCGATATTTTTGCGGCCGCTGGGAGGAGTTCGCGTCGTTTTCATGCGTCGGGGTATGCAAATTAGTTTTTACGGCGATCCACGAAGGTACGAGTGTCGCTCGCAATCGCCTACGTCATTTTTTGGCTACGTAATGTTAGAGGAGCTTTTTGCTGGTCTGACAGTGCGTAACCCATGTAAAGTATGGCCGTCGTTCCCGCGTCGATTTGAAAATATATATATTTTATTTTAACGTAACTCGTTCGGGAATAGGAATGTACGTAAACGACGCTACTACGACGTGACGACGTGTTTTCGCGCAATGCACGGCGGGAAATTTGCGAACGGAGCATGCGCAGTTCGATCGCCGCGGGAACGCGCCTATTTTAAATCCTTCACGCCCCCTACTCGCGCAGATGGATTGCGACGGGAGAAATACACTACGCCGCCGTCGTTTACTGGACAAAATCTACCTGAATTCCACGTAGAGCCAGGTAAAAAACGGCGGCGTAGTGTATTTCTGATACGCTACGAGAATCTAATTCTCTCTGAATCTGCCCCAATATTTTTTACTTTTTGCTATAATAAATATCCCACTTTTTTTATATATATTTTTTTCTTTAGTTTAGGCCGATACGTATTATTCTTCTACATATCTTTGGTAAAGAAAAAAATAAAATAAATCGGAATAAGCGTATAGTGATTGGTTTGCGCCGGCCGTCAATGTATCCCAGTGCGCATGCTCCACATTAGGACGGCGTTTTCTACGTGAACGTCAATGACGTCGATCCCCATTCACGGACGAGTTACGTAAACAACGTTCAACTTTTTCAATTCGACGCGGTCACAACGGCCATACTATATACGCCTGCTTTTTGTTGCTTTATCTTTACGCCGGGAAACCCCTTACGGAAACGTCGTAAAGTGACTGCGTCGGGCCTGCGTACGTTCGTGAATTGCCGTATCCCGCTGATTTACATATTATCGGCGTAAATCAGCGGGAACAGCCCTAGCGGCCATTTTAAAATTGCAGTTCCGATACGACGGCGAAATACAATTACGCCGCTCGTATCTGGACTCAATACCGGCGTATCTTGTTTTCTGCATACAGAAAACAGATACGACGGCTCAAAGTGTGAGTTATGCTGGCGCATCACTGATACGCCGGCGTAACTCTACCTGAATCTGGCCCAAAGTGCCTACAAAATAGAGCATAGAATTTTTTTTTTTTATATATAAATTATTTTTTACTAGTAATGGTGGCGATCTGCAATTTTTTTTGGGACTGCGATATTACGGCGGACACATCGGACACTTTTGACATATTTTTGGGACGATTCACATTTATAAAGCGATCAGTGCTATAAATATGCACTGATTACTGTATAAATGTGACTGGCAGGGAAGGGGCTAACACTAGGGGGCGAGGAAGGGGCTAAATGTGTTCCCTAGGGAGGGGACTGACTAGGGGTGGAGAGAGATCGGTGTCCTCATCAGTCTCCTCTCCCTGACAGGATGTGGAGCTCTGTGTTTACACACAGAGCGCCACGTCCTTGGCTGTGTAACGGGCGATCGTGGGTACTTGGCGGACATCGCGGGCGGCAGGCACGTGCACCGGCACCTCAGTGACACATCGGGCGCGCGCGCCCCCCAGTGGCCGGAGGAGCCGAGGACATCAACAGAGCCATCTTGTGGCCGTCAAACTACAATGGCCCGGATACAAAGTGGTTAAGGATGTTGGCAGTCCCATACACTTTTAACCACTTAAGGACCCCTTGACGCCGATATATGTCAGCAGAATGGCGCGGCTGGGCACAAGCACGTACCTGTACGTGTCTCTTTAAGGCCCAGGTTCGAAGCTCCATGACCACGCCCGCGGGACCTGATCGCCGCAGGTGTCCCGCGATCGGTCACAGGAGCTGAAGAACGGGGAGAGGTAAACACAGCTTCCCCGTTCTTCATTGTGGCATTGTCAGTGATCATCTGTTCCCTGATATAGGGAAAGACGATCAATGATGTCACCAGTCCAGCCCCGTCCCCCTACAGTTAGAAACACATATGAGGTCACACTTAACCCCTACAGCGCCCCCTAGTGGTTAACTCCTAAACTGCAATTGCCATTTTTACAGAAGTCAGTGCATTTTTATAGCACTTTTCGCTGTGAAAATGACAATGGTCCCGAAAATGTGTCAAACTGTCCGATGTGTCCGCCACAATGTTGCAGTCAAAATTGCTGCTCCCAGCCATTAGTAGTAAAAAAAAAAAAAAAAAAGATTAATAAAAATGCCATAAAACTATCCCCTATTTTGTAAACGCTATAAATTTTGCGCAAATAATCAATAAACGCTTTTTGAGTTTTTTTTGTTTTTACCAAAAATAGGTAGAAGAATACGTATCGGCCTAAACTGAGGACATTTTTTTTTTATATATACATATTTTTAGGGGATATTTATTATAGCAAAAAGTAAAAAATATTGTATATTTTAGTTTATAGCGCAAAAAATAAAAACCGCAGAGGTGATCAAATACCACCAAAAGAAAGCTCTATTTGTGGAAAAAAAAAGGACGCCAATTTTGTTTGGGAGCCACGTCGCACGACCGCGCAATTGTCTGTTAAAGTGACGCAGTGCCGAATCGCACAAAAGGGGGCAAGGTCCTTAACCTGCATAATGGTCCGGGGCTTAAGTGGTTAAAATATTTATTTTTACTTATTATTATAATACCATCTGTTTTGCGCTTGTGCTCGCTACACCACATCTGATAACCTTGACAATTGGATTATAAAAGAACCTGTTCCGATTGTTCTTTGAATCTTTTTTTTTTTGTTTTCTAACAACAGTCACGGGAGGGCTTTTAGTTTTTTTTTTTTAAATAGGTTCCTTTAAGCTTGTGCATTGTTGGTTCACTTACCTTTTCCTTCAATTTCCCTTCCAAATGTTTTTTTCTCTTTGTTTTCTATGTCTGAATTTCTCACTTCCTGTTCCTCCTCCGTAAGCTGTTCTGACTGACTTTCCACTGCTCGGATGATGGTGGAAAGCTTACCGAGGAGAAACAGGAAGTGGGAAATTCAGACAAAGAAAAAAAACATTTAGAAGGGAAATGGAAGGAAACAGTAAGTGAACCAACAATGCACGAGCTTAACCACTTGCTTACTGGGCACATACACCCCCCTCCTGCCCAGGTGAAATTTCAGCTTGCGGCACTGCGTCGCTTTAACTGACAATTGCGCGGTCCTGCGGCATGGCTCCCAAACAAAATTGACGTCCTTTTTTCCCCACAAGTAGAGCTTTCTTTCGGTGGTATTAGATCGCCTGTGCGTTTTTTTATTTTTTTGCGCTATAAACAAAAAAGGGCGATAATTTTGAAAAAAAAAATACAATATTTTTTACTTGCTGCTGTAATAAATATCCCAATTTAAAAAAAAAAAAAACACATTTTTTTTCTCAGTTTAGTGCGATACGTATCCTACAAAAGTTATAGCGCTTACAAAATAGGGGACAGAATTACTATTTTTTATTATTATTTTTTCATTATTATTTTTTTTACTAGAAATGGCGGCGATCTGCGATTTTTATTGGAACTGCGATGTTATGGCGGACACATCGGACGCTTTTGACACATTTTTGGCGCCATTCACATTTATACTGCGATCAGTGCTATAAATATGCACTAATTACTGTATAAATGTGACTGGCATTGAAGGGGTTAACACTAGGGGGCAAGGAAGGGGTTAACCCTAGGGGGTGAGGAAGGGGTTAAATGTATTCCCTACATAGTGTTCTAACTGGGGGGGGGGGGGTGACTGGGGGGGGGTGACCGATCTGTGTCTCTATGTACAAGGGACACAGATCGGTCTCCTCCTCTCCAGTGACAGGACGCTGTCTCTGTAAAACGGCAATGAGAGATGATCTCATATGTTTACATATGAGATCATCGCTCATTCGCCGCACAGATCGCATCGCAAACGGCCACTCTGATTGGCCGTTCGCGGCGATCTGTGATTCAAAGCTCTGGAGCGCGCGCGGGGAACGTGCTAGTGACAAGCCATCAATTGACGGCTTGTTGGCAATTTAGATCCGCGCTAAAGCCGTCATTCGGCTATAGCGCGGATCTCAAGCAGTTAACCACTTAAGACCCGGACCAAAATGCTGCTAAAGGACCTTGCCCCTTTTTGCGATTCGGCACTGCGTCGCTTTAACTGACAATTGCGCGATCGTGCGACGTGCCTCCCAAACAAAATTTGCGTCCTTTTCTTCCCACAAATAGGGCTTTCTTTTGGTGGTATTTGATCTGCGATTTTTATTTTTTTGCGCTATATACAAAAATAGAGCGACATTTTTGAAAAAAAATCAATATTTTTTACTTTTTGTTATAAGAAAAATCAAACAAACTAAATTTTAGTCAAACATTTAGGCCAAAATTTATTTAGCCACATGTCTTTAGTAAAAAAAAATCAATAAATAAAAAAAAGCTACCTAGCGGGAACAGCGACACTAATACAGCGATCAGAAAAATGATCGCTTAGTGACGCTGGCAATAGGGAGTGAAAGGGTTAACTAGGGCGGTGATCAAGGGGTTAAAACTTTATTAGGGGGGGGTACGGGGGCTACCCTGAACCTAACACTAACTGACTGTCACACTGACACTAAATACAGTAATCATACATGTATGATTACTGCATTCAGTGACACTGTGACAGGGGGGGAGGGGCGATTGCGGGGGTTAATGTGCCTATGTGTAGTGTGTGTCATTGTAGTGTTGTGCAGACTTACTGTGTGATGTGATCTCTCCTCAGCGGTGGTTGAAAAAAACGCTGAGGGGAGAGATCACATCACTTCCTCCTTCCTTACACAGGAGGAGGAAGTGACACACAGGCGTGCGCGCGCATTGGCTGGGAGCGATCCGGAGGGGGCGGACAAAAACGAACCACCGCCCCCTCTGCACGGATCGCTCGTACAGCCGCGGGGACCGCCGCGTGTACCGGGGGGGGGGGGGTCCCGATCGGACCCCCGACCCACCTCAAGGCACCAACGTATATATACGTTGGTGTGCCTGTCGGTGCCATTCTGCTGACGTAAATGTACATGCGGCGGTCCTTAAGGGGTTAAAGGAACCTATTTAGAAAATAAGAAACAAACCTTTCCAACCCCTTTAATTGCTGCTGGCAGAATACACCGATTTTCATTTGACGAGGTGAAACATTTTCAGTTTACATCGAACGTTAAGACGTCATGCGATTTTTACGAGGAGAATAAAAGTGTCGTCCTGTGTTCTAGGCAGGGCCTGCCAGTGAATGGGTTAAGATATAATCCCCGGCGCACGCCCCCGCCCTCTGCGTGTCAGTCTCTGGTGCTTTTGTTGGCTCACCGATTGCACTCTGTCTGCAAACCTGAGCAAAGGTGACCCGGGAGTCCCACTGATCAGACCCCTGAAAGGTAAGACTATCACCGGGGGTGGGACTGCTAATCTGCTGCGGTCTGTGGATTGTACCGTCATCCATTTATAATTAGAAGATCGTGTTATGGGGCGGGCTGAGAAGTTATGAGAAGTTAACCCTACGTGGGTCTCGTATTCATTCACATTTATCACAAAGTCATAAGTAAAAGTTGCAATACTTCAGATGTCCAAAGTTTACGGGCCGGATTCAGTAAGAAGATATCTCGAGATACGCCGCGTAACTTCTAACTTCTGAATACAGAAAAAAGATACGCTGGAATTTAGCTAAGATACGAGCGGCGTTAGTCTCTTACACCGTCGTATCTTAGTTGCATATTTACGCTGGCCGCTAGGTGGCGCTTCCGCCGATTTACACGTCAAATATGCAAATGAGCTAGATACGTCGATTCGCGAACGTAGTTGCGGCCGGCGTATCTATTTGTCGTCGTTTACGTTAGGCTTACGCCCGGCGTAAAGCTACCCCTGCTATATGAGGCGCAGCCAATGTTAAGTGTGGACGTCAGGACAGCGTCGTTTTGTACGTCGTTTGCATAAGTCGATTCAGAATGGGGCTGGGCGTGAGTTACGTTCACGTCGTTTTCATTGACTATTTGCGACGTGACTTGGAGCATGCGCACTTGCCGGCGCATGCGCAGTACGTTCTCTGCGTCATTTACGCGGGGTCAGTGTTGGGGCCCTTTCACACTAGCGGACGAACGGTCCGCTCATTACAAGTCCGTTTACGGACTTGTAATGTGTCCCTATGGGAGCGGATCCGTTAGCGGATGATGCATCCGCTAACGTCCGCTCGATCCGCATCCGTTTTTGCGGACGGAAGAATGTCCTATTTTTCTTCCGTCCGGCCAAACGGATCGGATGCAAACGGACAGACGGTCCGTTTCCATCTGACTCCCCATAGGGGAGAGCGGAGGAGAGACGGGGCGGTCCCTGCACAGTGTGCGGGGACCGCCCCGTCCGCCCGACAGCTCAGCAGGGAACTTCATCAGGGGTAAGGGAGGAAGTGTCAGTGTGACATAATCGATTGATAGAACCAGGGCTTTTTTTCTCAGAGAATGGGTAGGTACAGGAACTCCCCCCTTCCGAGTCACAGCTTGTCTCTGCCCCCCTACCCACGCCCGAGCATCTGCCCCCTCCCCAGCTTCCAAGTACTGTCCCATTTAGAGAACACAAGACCAAGTATTATTTTGTGGTCCTAAGTAATTTGTATGGGATTGGTTAATGACAACAAGGAAGGCAGTAAAATAACAATGGACCCCCTACCGGAAACAATAGGCCCACCAGCAGCCAGCAGCAATGGACCCATCCCCCAACAGGAGATCCCTCCCAGCAATGATTAACCCACACCCCAGCAACAACAGATCCTCCACCAGCAACAATAGACCGCCCCCTGCAAAACTACAGTAGATCCCCCTCTAGTAACAATAGATCCCCTAGCAGCCAGCATCAATAGAACCTCCAGGACAACCTCAGCAACCCTTGCCATTACATACATTTAGTGCTGGAGGTGCCGGAAGTGCGTTCCTCCCACGTTCCCGCTGGAAAAAAAAGCCCTGGATAGAACACCTAACAAACCCTTTGCTAGAAATTATCCCAGGTATAGTCATTGATGTCAGCCCTACGGCCGGGGAGCACCAATTTTTCAAAGCCGGGCACCCCTTTTATAGACTCCCATGTTAAACGATCATTCCTCAGGTGATTTTGGGGACCCGGTACCAACCGTCTGTAGGTCCCCTGGACCCCAAGCTTGTCAGACATGTAGCTCCATTTCTCCTCTACAAGTGTGCAACGTTTGTTGTCTGGGGGACCTCTGACCGGGGAGCACCAATTTTTGCAAAGTCGGGCACCCCTTCCATAGACTCCCACGTTAAACATCAGTCTAGTCATGGCATGGGCACAGTGAGGCATGCAGATGGGCAGAGTAAGGCATGCACATGGACACAGTGAGGCATGGGCACAGTGAGGCATGCACATGGACACAGTGAGGCATAGGCAGAGTGAGGCATGCACATGGACACCCTAGGCTTATACTCGAGTCAATACGTTTTTCCAATTTTTGGTGGAAAAATTAGGTGCCTCGGCTGATATTCGGGTTGGCTGATACTCGAGTATATACTTATTATCAGGGCTTTTTTTCTGGGGGAACTTGGTGGAACTGAGTTCCACCACCTTTGGCTCAGACCCTTTGGTGCCCGCTCACCACAATCACTTGTGAACACAGAAGTCTGGTTTCTGTGTTTACAAGTGACTGCTTTGTAACCCCCTGAACTCTGCACACTGTATGTAATGCAATTCTGGTATTTAATGCCCCTTTAAGACCCTTCTACTGTTTGTGAAATCTGAACGGGTCGTGGTTGAGTTCCTGCACCTATTTTTTGAGAAAAAAAGCTCTGCTTATTATAGTTATTCTAGAGGGGGCTTTTAGATCAACCCCCCCCCTAAAGACCCCCACCAAGCCAGGGTTGGGGGGATGAGGCCCTTATTCCAATTAATACATTATTATTATGACATGGTGCCTTGCCAAGAGGCCTTCAAGACACAGTCCTAATGTTGAGGGCATCTGACTTCGTATGGCTCAAGGTAAAGGGGGAGGTTTGAATGCTCATTTATTTCCCTTTTTTGGCCCGCCAGTTTGCATTCTTGGATTGGGGTCTGTTATGCATTTTAGGGGGAACCTAAGCTGCTTTTTGGTTTTGTTTTACTTTTATGGGAGGACATTATTGACCATGTAGGTCTATAGTTATGTGATAACCATATGTGGCCAACCAGTAAATTAGGAAAAACTGTGTGATGATAACCACGCCAAGTTCTTTAAGGACTCTTGGGTGTAAGCCGATCCTGGTGATTGATTTGCGTTAATTTCTTTTTTTTAACTCCAGTTATTTGGACGCTGTCTTCTGTGCCCAGCTCCCCATGCCATTGGTTTGACTATCTCTTGCCTATTAACTTTGAAAACTGCTAGAACTGATTTTCAATATTCACCTCCCGTTGCCTTCAATGGTGTTTGCAGCAAAGTTCTCACTTTGCCACATTTAACCACTTAAGGACCGCCTCCTGCACATATACGTCGGCAGAATGGCACGGCTGGGCACATGCCCGTGCTGTGCTAGTACCCAGCCGTGGTTCGCGCGACCCGGTCTGAAGCTCCGGGACCGCGGGACTCGCAGACCCGATCGCCGCTGGAGTCCGGCGATGGGTCCTGGAAGCTGAAGAACGGGGAGAGCCGTGGGTAAACACGGCTTCCCCGTTCTTCACTGTGGCGGCGTCATCGATCGTGTGATCCTTTTTATAGGGATACACAATCGATGATGTCACACCTACAGCCACACCCCCCTACAGTTGTAAACACACATTAGGTCACACATAACCCCTTCAGCGCCCCCTTGTGGTTAACTCCCAAGCTGCAAATGTCATTTTCACAGTAAACAATGCATTTTAAATTTATTTTTTGCTGTGAAAATGACAATTGTCCCAAAAATGTGTCAAAATTGTCCAAAGTGTCCGCCATAATGTTGCAGTCACAAAAAAAAATTGCTGATTGCCGCTATTAGTAGTAAAAAATAAACAAATAATAAAAATGCAATAAAACTATCCCCTATTTTGTAAACACTATGGGCCAGATTCAGGTAGATGGGAGTATCTTTCCTCTGGAGTAACGCTTCTCATTTACGTTACTCTGAAGACCCTTTCGGCGCAAGTACTATTATTCACATAGCAGTTGTGCGTAAACTTGCGCCAGAGTAACGATAATGCGCTGGCGTAACCCGACGCAAGGGGAAGTGGGTGTGATCATATGTAAATGATGGGCGGAGCCCAGCGCAGAGGCTTACGTTCAGCGCATCAACCACGGAGCATGCGCAGTGAGTGAGGCTCCACTCGCCCCCTTTGTGCGCATGCTCACAACTTCCGTCGGCACCACTTCACGGGAAACGTCAGCGCAATGCCTTCCGTTGGGCGTTTAAATGCGCCCGTAGAAGCGCCATTCCGGCACTAAAGTATATCCTGCTCCCCCTCCCCGCAGTGATGTTACTTTTGTTCTGAGATGGCTGCTCCCGTTCCCCGCAAACACACAGGAGAAAGCTGAACTTTAATGGCTCAGCTAGCTCTTATCGTCGGTAACGCTGCTGTAGCTGCTCTCCTGCTGACCTGTGGCCGTCTGGAGTAAAGATAAAGCAGCCTTTTGTAGAAATAACTTTGCGCCGGACGGACGAGATACGCGCGGCTCATGTAGCCAGCGTATGGTGCTAATCCGTTCGTGAATTTGGAAAAATCCCTCATTTGCATATTTGCAGGGGAAATCAATAGGCGCGACTGATGCGCCAAGCGAAATTAAGCGCTGACGATACTCTGGCGTCGGAACGTTCCGCCGGTCGCAAATGGCCCGTTATTGGGCGCATCTAGTTTGGTGGGTACGGGCACATAGAAACGACGGCGCATCTTCACAGTTACGCGGCGCATATCGAAATACTCCAGCGCAAGTGTTGCTGAATCTGGCCCTATGGGCCAGATTCTCAGCGGCGCTACGACGGAGTATCTCAGATACCCCGTCGTATCGCCGTTTTTTTGGGCTCGTATCTATGCGAGTGATTCCTAGCATCACTTTGGCTAAGATACGCTTCAACATCCGACAAGTGTAATACCACTAGGTGGCCTTTAAGTTGTTTTCTCATTTGCATATGCAAATGAGGCTACTACTCCGATTCCCAATCGCTTTTACGCCACCCCGTCGTCGCGTACGTCGTTTACGAACTCGTAAGGTTACCCCTGCATCTATGAGGAGTAACCTTACGAAGTCCCGTCGGGTGCCGTCGGATGCCATGTTAACCACTTAAGGACCGCCGCATGTACATTTACGTCGGCAGAATGGCACCGACAGGCACATCAACGTATATATACGTTGGTGCCTTGGGGGGGATCGGTGGTCCGATAGGCCCCCCCCCCGCACATGCAGCGGTCCGCGCGGCTGCAGGAGCGATCCGACAAGAGGGGGCGGCTATTCGTTTTTGTCCGCCCCCTCCGGATCGCTCTCAGCCAATGCGCTCGCTCCCCCTGCAGTGCACTTCCTCCTCCTGTGTAAACACAGGAAGGAGGAAGCGACGTGATCTCTCCCTCTGTGGTTTTTTCAACCACCGCTGAGGAGAGATCACCACACAAGTAAGTCTGCACAACACTACACAAAAAACACATTTAACCCCCGCAATCGCCCCTCCCCCCTGTCACAGTGTCACTGAATGCAGTAATCATACATGTATGATTACTGTATTTAGTGTCAGTGTGACAGGCAGTGTAAAAGTCAGTTAGTGTTAGGTCCTGGGTAGCCCCCGTACCCCCCCCCCCCTAATAAAGTTTTAACCCCTTGATCACTGCCCTAGTTAACCCTTTCACTCCCTATTGCCAGCGTCACTAAGCGATCATTTTTCTGATCGCTGTATTAGTGTCGCTGTTCCCGCTAGGTAGCTAATTTTTTTTTTATTGCGATTTTTTTTTTTTTTTTTACTAAAGACATGTGGCTAAATACATTTTGGCCTAAATGTTTGACTAAAATTTAGTTTATTTGATTTTTCTTATAACAAAAAGTAAAAAATATTGATTTTCTTTCAAAAATGTCGCTCTATTTTTGTATATAGCGCAAAAAATAGGCGATCAAATACCACCAAAAGAAAGCTCTATTTGTGGGAAGAAAAGGACGCAAATTTTGTTTGGGAGCCACGTCGCACGACCGCGCAATTGTCTGTTAAAGCGACGCAGTGCCGAATCGCAAAAACCCCTTTGGTCATTTGGCAGCATATTGGTCCGGGTCTTAAGTGGTTAAGTATGGCGTCGGGTCAGCGTCGGCTTTTTCTATCGCTTACGTAGTTTTACTAACTCGTTCGCGAATAGGGCATTGCGTAGTAAGGATCACATCCTTTTGACGTCGGTTTCAACGACGCTTTCCCGACGTGAGCTGGAGCATGTTCACTGGGCTTTTTCCCCGGCCGGCGCATGCGCAGTTTGTTCGACGCGGGGGCGCGCTTAATTTAAATACAAGCCGCCCCATTTGAATTACGTGGGCTTACGCTGGGCGATTTACTCTACGCCTCCGCAAACTACGGAGCAAGTGCATGGAGAATACGGTACTTGCTCTAGTATGATGCGGCGGCGTAGTGTAAATGGCTTACGCTACGCCAGCGAGTTTTTTAGAGAATCTGGCCCTATAAATTTAGTGCAAACCAACCGATAAACGCTTATTGCGATTTTTTTTTTTACCAAAAATCTGTAGAAAAATATGTATCGGCCTAAACTGAGCAAAAAAAAAATAATATTTTTGGGGGATATTTATTATAGCAAAAAGTAAAAAATATTGAATTTTTTTCAAAATTGTCGCTCTATTTTTGTTTATAGCGCAAAAAAAAAAACCCTGCAGAGATGATCCAATACCACCAAAAGAAAGCTCTATTTGTGGGAAAAAAAGGACGCCAATTTTGTTTGGGAGCCACGTCGCACGACCGCGCAATTGTCAGTTAAAGCGACGCAGTGCCGAATCGCAAAACCTGGCCGGGTCATTTAGCTGCCTAAAGGTCCGGCTCTTAAGTGGTTAATGGGGAGTTCGCCAAATCACCTGTGAATCAAACCCAAGCACATTCGGTCATTATGGGTTACAAAGGTGACAGCCAGTCATGGCGGGATGCCAGGCGCTGGGTGTGGGCTGGGCACTATGATCAAAATGATAATTACATGAGCAAAGTCCATTCTTGAATATATTGTGGATTACAGACCCATGTTAAAGCAATCCAACATATGTTTCTTATTTCCTGACTCAATCTGTGCAAGAGCTTCTGGGTCCCACGGCCCTCCTGTTGCAGCCTTCCTTTATTTAGCCAGCTTCCTTCTGCTGCCAGTGGCCCCTGGTTCCCCTGTAATCTTCCACAGCAACTTCTGTGCCCTCTCCACGCCCCTTCCGCTCTTCTCCAGTCTCCACGCACTTCCCTGGTCCCCTCTTAACTGTTCTCTGGTCCCCATGCCCTCCACCCCCCCCCCCAGCACCTATCCAGTCTCTGGCCCTCTCCCGCCCCCCTCTCTTCTCCAGTCCTTGTGCCATCCCCTCCGTTCTTTTCCAGTCCCTGCGCTCTTCCCTGGTCCCCTGTTAACTGTTCTCTGGTCCCCATGCTCTCCACCACCCCCAACCCCCCTTGCAACTCTGCAGTCCCCTGGTCTCTCTCCTGCCCCCCCTCTCTTCTCCAGTCCCTGTGCTCTCTCTTTAGACCCAGTTATCTCACCAAAGCTACCCAACAGGCCTTTTTAACCGCTTCAGCCCTGGACCATTTTGCTGGGCAAAGACTAGGCTGCTATTTGAGATTCGACACTGGGTCGCTTTAACTGACAAACCACAGTTTTCGATTTTTCCCATTCCACCAACCCAAGACAGCTTATCCGACACTCCACAATCCGGCAGACACGACCCATTCCATTTCCCAGAATAACCGAGACACAAGCTCTGGTTCTGGTTCCAAAATGAATGAATACTTTCAATGGTAAAACTCAGTCTTTTATACACCAAAAAGCATGCTGTAGTAATCACAAGGACAAAGACACACTCCACCCACACATCACACAATGAGGGGGGGCTAACAAGTCTCCAATACACATCCCACAGACTTTTCGGCACCGGTCTGACATAATTAACATGACCTAATTACTACACCTGAGAAGTCAGATGTTATGACTCTCACCTGCTATTCACACCACATATTATCATCAATAGTATTTTCACACCATACAGTGTCATTAGCATCCACAATGAAATGTCTTTCAGAAGCCAGACTCAATTAACACCTCAAAGTTAGACATCTGAACTTTACAGACTTAATTAGTACAATAGACACAAAACAGTATTAGTATCACACAATTGACAATGAAATATCTTCGGAGCCCGACTCAATTAACACCTCAACAGTCTATTGACCTGTTCATAAGGAACAACTAGTAATATTTCAAGATATCCTGCAATACATGAATTATCAGTAATGTCCCATCTTATGTAATTTATGATATAATTTCTCAGTCATCCTATGCCCCTAAGGGATATAGAATGACCCTAGACCCAAGAGTCATTGGTAAAGCTGGCACAGGAGTACACCACATCCTTCAAAAGTCTCAGGAGTATCACGGGTCATTCCGTTACAAGAATAATATTGTAAAAAAAAAAAGGCTAACACCAGTGGCAGAACTACTAGGTTCGCAAAGGTCACACTTACGACTGGGCCCTGGTGTTCTGCCACTGGGCTCAGAGGGAAGGGCCCCTGGCCTGGGGGTCAAGAGGCCCTTAATGGTTTCTTGTACCCAGGCCCTGAAGACTCTAGTCATACCTCTGGCTGTCCCCATGTACATATAGAGCTTTATATCAAAACAAGCAATTTAGAAAATGAACATACATTGACAAAATGGTTGCATTAAAGCGGTTGTAAAGCTTTGTGTTTTTTCACCTTAATGCATCCTATGCATTACAGGGAAAAAACATCCGATGCTTACAAGCCCCCCCCAGCCCCCTGTTTACTTACCTGAGCCCTCAAAAGTCCCGTGTCATGAACGCTCTGTCTTCTCGGCCCGGTCTTCTTGGCTGTTCTCAACTCTTCATTGGATGATTGACATCAGCGCAGCCATTGACTCACGCTGCTGTCAATCAACTCACTCGGGGCTGAGTGATACACTTGGTAGCTATGACCGCCGTGTGCATCACAGAAACGTGTCCGCAAGCTTGGGAGAGCGCTTCCCAGAAGGGGGTCAGCTCTTGCGGGGAGGAACCAAGACAGCCGCCGAGGGACCCCATAAGACGAGGATCGGGGGCCACTCTGTGCAAAACGAACTGCACAGTGGAAGTAAGTGTAACGGAATGACCTGTGATACTCTGAGACTTTTGAAGGATGCTGTGTACCCCTGTGCCAGCTTTACCAATGACTCTTGGGTCTAGGGGCATAGGATGACTGAAAAATTATATCATAAATTACATGAGATGGGACATTACTGATAATTCATGTATTGCAGGATATCTTGAAATATTACAAGTTGTTCCTTATGAACAGGTCAATAGACTGTTGAGGTGTTAATTGAGTCGGGCTCCTAAGATATTTCATTGTCCATTGTGTGATGCTAATACTGTTTTGTGTCTATTGTACTAATTACGTCTGTAAAGATCAGATGTCTAACTTTGAGGGGTTAATTGAGTCTGGCTTCTGAAAGACCTTTCATTGTGGATGCTAATGACACTGTATGGTGTGAAAATACTATTGATGATAATATGTGATGTGAATAGCAGGTCAGAGTCATAACATCTGACTTCTCAGGTGTAGCAATTAGGTCATGTTAATTATGTCAGACCGGTGCCGAAAGGTCTGTGGGATGTGTATTGGAGACTCTTTAGCCCCCCTCCCCCCCCATAGTGTGATGTGTGGGTGGAGTGTGTCTTTGTCTTTGTGATTACTGCAGCATGCTTTTTGGCGTATAAAAGACTGAGTTGTACCATTAAAAGTATTCATTCATTTTGGAACCAGAACCAGAGCTTGTGTCTCGGTAATTTTGGGAAATGGAATGGGTTGTGTCTGCCGGATTGTGGAGTGTCGGATAAGCTGTCATGGGTTGGTGGAATGGAAATCGTAAAGGTGTTGACCGTTACAGTAAGTATGGTAAGTTTTACTAACCCTTTAAACCTATTTCATTCTCATAGATCTCAATACATTCTTTTTTAAATGATCGTTCCCCCTTTACACCTTCTAGGCATTGACGACATCTGACGGCGACTTTCAAGGTGTTTTTTTGGACAAGTAAATGGCGCAGCACTCAATGACTCTTTCCAACATTTCTCCAGAAGAGTTGGAGTCACTTAAACGCCCCCCACTCATATGGGTGAATGGGATGCCCATCCTCGGTCCTTTTGCAGCCAACTGGGACGATATTGTGAAATTCCAGGCCCGAGAAGATGATCTGCTGATAGCCACCTATCCAAAATCCGGTGAGGACAGAAATCAATAGTGCATCAGTAGCTGTACACCTTTAAAAAATAAATAAAAATGTAACACATTGAAAGGGGTTGTAAAAGGTAAAAAAAAAAAAAATCCTAAATATCTTCCTTTACCTTAGTGCAGTCCTCCTTCACTTACCTCATCCTTCCATTTTGCTATTTAAATGTCCTTATTTCTTCTGAGAAATCCTCACTTCCTGTTCTTCTGTCTGTAACTCCACACAGTAATAGGCTTTCTCCCTGGTGTGGAGTGTCGTGCTCGCCCCCTTCCTTGGACTACAGGAGATCATCTCTATGACCTTCGGAGGCCCGGGTGCGATGTGATGACGTCACGCCCGGGTACCCGGAAGTAAACTAAACCGCGACTGTGGCTAGTAAGCATGAGATCGGTGAATTTTTTTTTCACAATTTCATGCTTTGCAGCCGGGAGGAGAGATGTGAGGTCTTATTGACCCCCCCGCATCTCTCCATAAAGAGGACCTGTCACACACTATTCCTATTACAAGGGATGTTTACATTCCTTGTATTAGGAATAAAAGTGATCAAAAGAAATGTATTTTTTTTTTTTTTTAAAGTGTAATAAATAAATTAGTAAAATAAAATATATATTTTTTTAATCGCCCCTGTCCCCTGGTAGCTCGCGCTCAGAAGTGAACACACGCGTTAGTCCCTCCCACGTATGTAAACACCGCTCAAACCACATATTTGAGGTATTTGCCGCGTGCGTTAGAGCGTGTGCAACAATTCTAGCACTAGACCTCCTTTGTAACTCTAAACTGGTAACCTGTAAAAAAATTCAAAGCGTCGCCTATGGAGATTTTTAAGTAACGAAGTTTGTCGCCATTCCATGAGTGTGCGCAATTTTAAAGCGTGACATGTTAGGTTTCTACAGTATTTACTTGGCGTAACTTTATCTTTCACATTATACAAAAAAATTGGGCCAACTTTACTGTTTTGTTATTGTTTAATTCATGAAACCATTTTTTTTTTCCCCAAAAAAAGGCGTTTGAAAAATGATTGCTCAAATACCGTGCAAGATAAAAAGTTGCAATGACCGACATTTTATTCCCTAGGGTTGTCTGCTAAAAAAAACATATATAATGTTTGAGTAATTTTATAGCAAAAGAATGATGATTTGTACATGTAGGAGAGAAGTGCCAGAATAGGCCCGGTATGAAGGTGGGTATAAAAGCCCGGTATTGAAGGGGTTAATATGTTTAATATTTGCAGGGACCACATGGCTGAGCAAGATCGTAGATCTCATCATGAATGGGGGAGACGTGGAGAAGAGTCAGAAAGGAGCCATATTTGAGCGCGTGCCTTTCATGGAGAGCGGCGGACCGGGAATTCCCTCAGGTATCTGTCCATATCAGGGTAACACAACAAGAGTGTAAAATCTCTTTAGCATTAAATGTGAACTTCATGAGTTATCTTTCTTTTTTAAACTTACATTGGTCCAGTTAGCTTACATTTGATTCTTCATATCTCACATCCGGTGAGCTGCTGGACTGATCTCCTCCAGGTGTTTCTCCAGTAAATTGCCTTCTGTCTCCTCTTGCTGACCGCCAGCAACACATTTACTGCTGGCAGGTGACAGCCCCAGGCGCTTCCTGATTTAGAGATACGCATGCCATAACCCGTGCTGTAATTTGATACAGCACGAGTTTGTCAGCAGGTTACAGCCAATCATTTTGGCTGTATACCTGCTGATCGGCTGTGGGCCAATCATAGCACCCATGTCCTTTGTTTGACTATCTCTTGCCTATTAACTTTGAAAATGATTGATTTGCAATATTCACCTCCCGTTGCCTTCAACAGAGTTTGCAATAAAGTTTTCACTTTGCCGCATTTAAAGAGGAGTTCACCAAATCACCTGTGAATCGAACCCAAGCACATTCGGTCATTATTGGTTTACGAAGTTAACAGCCAGTCATGGCGTAATGCCAGGCGCCGGGTGTGAGCTGGGCACTATGATCAAAATGATAATTACACGAGCAAAGTCCAGAAATATGACTATAATAGATCACTGTAATCCTAAATCTTGTCTGTTCAGTAAATACAGATTTTGAGTTAAGTGTTTAGCATTGACCTGTAGTACACTTGTAGTACTCAAATTTCTAGCGTTGCATTGATTATTTTATTTCTGTACACACCCATCTGTACTGGTCGTCAGGAAAGCCATAATGGGGGGTACAGGCATTACACATGTAAGGGGCCCAATGGTCCCCAGGGGCTCAACTGGCCCCCTCCCATTTTTATTTTTTGCATTACACCTGTAAGGGGCCCGTTGGTCCCCAGGGCCCCTTACAGGCCCGGCTGGCTCCCCTCCCGTTTTTTTGTATTATTTATTATTTTGCATTAAACCTGTAAAGGGCCCGACTGGCCCCCCTCCTGTTTTTTTTTTTTGCATTACACCTGTAGGGGGCCCGATGGTCCCCAGGGCCCCTTACAGGCCCAGCTGCCTCCACTCCCGTTTTTTTTTTTTTGTATTATTTTTTTTTTTTTTTGCATTAAACCTGTAAGGGGCCCAACTGGCCCCCCTCCTGTTTTTTTATTATTTATTTTTTGCATTACACCTGTAAGGGTCTTTTACGGGCCCGGTTGGCTCCCCTCCCATTTTTTTTAATTATTATTTTCTTGCAGTAAACCTGTAAAGGGCCCGATGGTCCCCAGGCCCTCCCCCTCCCCTCCATGCTTATCATCTTGCGTCAGGAGAGAGGAAAGACGAGATTACACTTGTTTTTTTTTTTCTCGTCATGACCCCCCCTTCCGGTTCTCTGCTCCAGGGGGGCCCTGCCTAAAGCTGTGGGCCCAACATTTGTAATGACTGCCCTGCTGGTCGTACACGAGGGAATGTGGTTAGCATCTCTCTTTAATAGACAGCTATCATGGTGCCATAGCATCCAGTCCCCGTGCTCTTCCTTGGTCACCTCATAACTGTTCTCTAGTCCCCATGCTCTCCACCACCAAAAAATAAACTAAACTACTGACACCAGTGGCAGAACTACCAGGGTTGCAAAGGTCACACTTACGACTGGGCCCTGGTGTTCTGCCACTGGGCTTGGAGGGAAGAGCCCCTGGCCTGGGGGTCAGGAGGCCCTTAATGGTTTAAAGTTTAAAGGGGTGTTCCAGCCTAGTTATATGTTTATTAAAAGTCAGCAGCTACAAAAAGTGTATCTGCTGGCTTTTAATAAACAGACACTTACCTGATCCAGCGTTCCAGCGACGCGCCGACCGGGCTCGGCTCCTTCCCCCCCCCCTCCCCGGCCAGCGTCCTCATCGCAACTGTGGGCACCCGGCCGTGACAGCCTTCGGCTTCACGGCCGGGCACCCACTGCGCATGCGCGAGCGGCACTGCGCATGCGCGAGTGGCGCGGCCCACCGCTGATTGGACAGGTGATCGCATGGGACCTGTCAGTGTCCCATGCGATCGCCTACAGTGAGGGGCTGCTGTAGGCGATTAAGCTTAATTGCCTAACCAGCCCCTCGGCGGAAGGAGGAAGTGGGACAGGAAGTCCCACTCCTCCTGAAGCCCCCACTCCCCCCCAAAAAAATGACATGCCAAATGTGGCATGTAAGGGGGTGAGGAGTGGGTCTAGCGGAAGTTCAAATTTTGGGTGGAACTCCGCTTTAAAAGTTAAAACAACAAGGGCAGAAGATTTAATAGATGGAAAGATGAAAAAAAAATACTGAAGGTCCACTTTAAAGTAGCGCAGTGCTGAATAGCAAAAAATGCTCTGGTTGTAAAAGTAGGAAAACCTTTCCAGAGCTCAAGTGAGCTTACTGAACACGTGAGGACGCTTAAACCTCCTGTATTTTTTTCACTGAATACAAGACCTTCTCTGGTTAAAAAGGGTGAAAAGGAGGGGTGGATGACGTCGCCCATCTCCGCCTCGTCCAATCAGAGAATGCACAAGGGAAGCCCTGGCAAAATCAAGAATAGAATTGAAACATAGTTTACAAGAGTCTCCACCATTGTAATTACTAATAATAATATTTCTAATAGTTTTCCTAAAAGTAATATTTTTATGTGACTGCCCCGTAGGGTCAGAGAGGAAAGTTTTTCTCTTTGGGTGGTTGAGTCGGCTGTAGTCACCCCAGAGCCAGGGGCGGACTGACCATTGAGTCACTTGGGCACTGCCCGAGGGCCCCATGCCACTAGGGTGCCCCATCAGGGTTGCCAGGCTCAGTAAAACCAGGGACAGTATGTAAGAAATCTGTTTTTTTTTACATCTGTCCCTGATATGTCCAAAACTGACATGCTTTTGATGTGAAAATCCTGAGATTTTAGCTGCCCCGTCTCTGCACTGCCTCCTGGCGTGGTGGCCATCAGTAAGCCCAGGGGCCCCATAATCTTCTATTGCCCGAGGGCCCCATGAGTTGTCAGTCCACCCCTGCCCAGAGCTATTATGTTTTGTCCTCCCTTAGATAAACATTGCAGGAGCTGGTGAGAGTCCATGGAATAAATTTGCAAGATTCTTTCTCCCAATTTTTTTCATTCCTTCTAATCTTCTTTTCCAGCTACTACTTATTTTCCTCCTAATCTTCTTTTCCAGCTACTACTTATTTTCCTCCGAATCTTCTTTTCCAGCTACTACTTATTTTCCTCCTAATCTTCTTTTCCAGCTACTACTTATTTTCCTCTGAATCTTCTTTTCCAGCTACTACTTATTTTCCTCCTAATCTTCTTTTCCAGCTACTACTTATTTTCCTCCTAATCTTCTTTTCCAGCTACTACTTATTTTCCTCCTAATCTTCTTTTCCAGCTACTACTTATTTTCCTCCTAATTTTCTTTTCCAGCTACTACTTATTTTCCTCCTAATCTTCTTTTTCAGCTACTACTTATTTTCCTCCGAATCTTCTTTTCCAGCTACTACTTATTTTCCTTCTAATCTTTTTTTTCTTCCCCTCCAGCAACTGAGATACTGAACAAATTGGACTCACCACGTGTGATTAAGACCCACCTTCAAGCAGACGTTCTTCCAAAGAGCTTCTGGGAAAAGAACTGCAAGGTTTCCTTGTTTCATTTGAGTATTTGTCGTGTTTTGAATTTGTTTGAATTTTTAGGGGCCGCTGGATTTTGGCCAAGGTTTTTTTCAGTTCAGTGCAGAGGCTGCCAGGCACACAGTAGCAGTCACTCTTTCAGGCTAAATTAATTATCTATGAATGTGAATCTATGAATTGCGGCCCAGGGGCCAAATGTGGCCCCTGCTTGCCTTTGTCCGGCATAGTCAGTAGGGAAAACCGAAATTTCATTTTGACAATATGGTAACCATAAGTCTCCCTCATTGCAAGATCTGAATTCCAAAATACCAGACTGGTTCTGATAGGTGGTCTATAGGCTTCAAGGAAGCTCTCCAGCAGTGGCGGTGCATCTCTTTAAGGGGTTGTAAAGGAAACATTTTTTTTCATAATAAGCATTCTTTACCCGCAGACATTCCTCTTTTCACTTCCTCATTGTTCGTTTTTGCTCAGAAGTTGCTCTATTTCTTCTCTGTTCTATTCACTTCCTGCTTGTCTGATTTTACTCACCACCGTGAAGGGAGGCTTTACTGCGGTGGTCAGTGACGTGCTCGCCCCCTCCTGGGAACTTCATCTGTGCGGCAGGACGCTCTCTACGTGTTAGAGACTTCAAGGAGGCGTGAATTACTGGGCGTGCCGCAATGCATACTGGGAAATGTAGTTCTACCTTGCAGACATTAATTTTAGGCAACATTTTTTTTCCTTTACAACTCCTGTAAGGGTGCAAGGGGGCTGCCCCCTCTCTCTAACCACCCCCTCTGTGTAGTATGGATAGATTCATGAATTGCATGAATCTATCCTTGGGCGCTGTAACCACCCCCTATTCAGGCGTCCGGCCCCTTTTCGGATGCCGGGCGCTAATATGCTTAAAAAAAGGTGACCTAGGAGCGCAAACCATTGCGCTCGCAGTCCACCCAGGTGTGTTAGCAAAGCAAATGAATATTTGCTTTGCTAACACAGAACCGCCTCTCAGCCAATCAGGAGGCGTGGATGTAATACCTGAATAAGAAGGAAAATTGCGCAAATCTAAACAAAATAAGTGTACAAATATTGAGCAGCGTCTCAAAGGTGTTATACAACACCAAAACAATATATAGAAAAAATGAAGTCGCGCTATAAATGGTATACAGTAAAAAAATTATTTAAAATACGTGGAAAGTATCATTAGTGCAAACTGAAATAGCACATGAGCAAGCTTATCAAAAACACAGTAGTAGTGAACAGTGAACACGATTTGAAGTCCATATGGTAATTATACAGTCCATCAAGAATTATATTGAATAGACAGAAAGAATTTCCCAGTGTTGATAGGTCCACAGACAGATATGTGTAGTGACAAAACAAAGACCTCCACCGCACAGAAAACACTGACCCTTACCAGAGTCTATGATCTCACCGAGATCAATATCAGCAATTTGTAACATTCATGTTTCAGCAGGGAACGAAAGAGGACATCCACAAATTCCAGCCAGTAGGTGTATTCGGCTCAAACAGCGATCAAATATCAACCCGTGGTCACATAAAAAATTGAGAGAAATCCACATAGCGTAAAACCGTACTTTTAATCAAATAAAAAAAGGATTGTATGCACTTACATCCATCCGTATTAAAACAGCATATATCAGCATAAATTCAAAGAGAGCCGGCCGGCGTTTGGAGCGTGTTTACCCGACTTCCGGGTCCTCACACGTGATGCGGTGACGTCAGAGCGTCGCCTCCCGACGTTTCGTCACAAAAGGGACTTGGTCACGGGATGAGGCGACGCTCCGAGTCACCGCGTATATGTAAACAAGAGAAGGCGGAGCTATCCCCAGGGTGGTCCCAGTTGATCGTACTCTCGCCATTTTAACTATTGGAAACATATTACATATACCAATAGGTTTAAGTACAGCAACTAAGGGCAAAACCGAAACGGCAGCCCTGTTGTAATACAACTCACCATGTTATCGTGTAATACGGCAAACGGTGTGTTTTCAGAGTCAATTTATACCTGGTATACATTGTGTCATAGATATGTAGTGAGGCCGGAGGCAATCAAAGCCCCACACACAAACAGCAGATAATGTATGCACATTGTAATAAAATACATTTCAACTACTATATTATAATACATATGTAAAAAAACAACATATAAAGCACTGTTATACTGCAATGCTCACAAAACATTGGAAATATATATGTAACAAAAATTGGACAGCCATATAGATGCTGATTAGTCTGACAGTCAACAATAAGCATATATATTCTCTATTTTACAAAATGTAATAAAAGGAAGATAATAAAAATTAAAAATGAAAACATTGACATTAATACCTATGTGAATCTATAAATTCGTGCTAGACATGTTTATCACTTCCTCCTTGAAAAAAGTATATATATGGCTATACTGACATCAGTATATTACATGTCAGACACCCCCACAGGGGAGAGGGGGGGGGGGGGGCTACGGTACAAAAAACATAGTAAAAAGGACGCTGGCATGTAGGACATTAAATAAAAAATGATAATCATTATATGTCCCGATTGATATAGGGGAAATGGGAAAAAAAACTCCTAAAGTCCCTATTTTTTACACATAAGAATACGTGAAAAATCCTTTCTGTTATGTGACACAAATGGATAGATATTTATATATTAACCATTGTTAGATGGAATCAGGAATTATCAATAAAACAATTGATGTCCACCTCAATGTTCAGGCCGTGGGGGGTGTAACACTTTGTTTTATGTATCCACACCATTTCGGAGCGAGAAATACTTCTCACTAGGTCGTTGCCACGCCAATGGGGATTGAATTTGTCTATGCCCAGAAACACCGTGTTGTTTGGATTTTTATCATGTACCAACAGAAAGTGTTTTGACACAGAGTGTTCAGTAAACCCATTCCGAATATTTGCAATATGCTCATTAAGGCGTATATGTAGAGGGCGTTTAGTTCTGCCTATATATTGCAATCCGCATGGGCACATGAGCATGTATATAACCCCTATAGTTGTACAGGTAATGAAGGGCTTAATCATAAAGTTTTTCTGGGTGCTGGTAGAACGAAATGTAGTACTTCGTTTGGATCTGATGCCATTCAAAGCACAGCTCTGACATTTCCCACACTTATAGAAGCCAGAAAGATCTGCCAAAAACATCGATGGTATTTTCGGGGGATTTAGCACATTAGGGGCCAATTTATCCCTAAGGGAAGGGAGACCCCTAAATACTACCTGTGGCTTTTCTGGTAGTAATCCCTTAAGAACATTGTCGCTTCTTAACACATGCCAATGTTTTGAAACAACATGTTTTACATTTGCATGTTGGCACGAGTAGTCTGTAACAAACGGATTTTTAAATCGGTGGGCAGTGTCAGTACGGGATTTTTCTGTTAGTAAATCTGCCCTATCTCTCTCAGATACTGATTTTAAAGTATCACTCAGAAAATTCTGACAGTAACCCTTAGTCAAAAAACGTTCCATAAGAACCTGTGCTTGTGTTTTGAACATGGCGTCATCAGTGCAGTTTCTTTTTAGGCGTAGAAACTGGCTTTTAGGCACAGATTTTAGCCAGGAAGAATGGTGACAACTGTCACTGGAAATATAAGAATTTCTATCAGTTGATTTGAAATATGTTGAGGTCACAAATTTATCATCTTCAACAGATATGGCTAGATCCAAAAAATTAATTTTTTCCTTACTGGCCTCGTATGTCAAAAGGATGCCACGCTCATTGATATTAAGAAAATCAATGAACTGGGAAAGTTCACCTTCAGTACCATCCCACAGGAGGAGGATGTCGTCAATATACCTGGCCCACAGAAGAATCTGGGGCCTAGGCTGATCATGGACGGCATCCTCCTCCCATCTGGCCATAAAAAGGTTTGCCAAACTTGGAGCATATTTGGCTCCCATCGCGACACCACGATTCTGTTTGTAAAACTGACCCCCATGCCAAAAGAAATTATGGGTCGCGGCAAAAACCAAAAGCTCTATTATAAAGGAAATCTGTTCATCCAGTAAACCACTATCCCTATTTAAGTAATGGGATACCGCTTCGATACCCAAGTCATGTGGAATAATAGTATACAGCGATGTTACATCAGCTGTAACCATCCACATGTTAGAAGTAGGTTTCAGGTTAGATAGTAGGTTTATAACATGCTTAGTATCTTTAATATATGACGGCATTTTTTTGACGAGGGGTTGCAAAAAGAAATCAATATATTTGCCCACCCGGGACGTGATTGAATCAATCCCACTTATAATGGGACGTCCCGGGGGGCAAACTGGATTTTTGTGGACCTTTGGAAGGTAATACATAATAGGGGTCCTTGGAGCTTTAGGCACCAAGAACACAGATTCCTTTTCATTAAGTATACCATTCCGTCGGCCTTTATCCACGATATTTTGTAGAATTTTTTTGTATTTCTTTCCAGGGTCTAATATCAAAGGGACATAGGTGTCCTTATCACCAAGGATATGTTGCATTTCCTGCAGATAGTCTTTCTTATCAAGGACAACAATTCCACCCCCCTTGTCAGCTGGACGTATAACTAAATTTTTGTTCCTACATAGAGAATCAATGCCTTCCTCTAGCTGTTTTTTACAACGTATTTGTTTGATCTCCATGTCCTCAAGGTCTTTAAGGGCTAAGTCCCTAAACACCCTGAGGGCTGCTGGTAACTGCCCTGGTGGGTTATACACAGAGGCATTGGCCAGGCCAGAATGTGTATAGTTTAACGTTGAAGTCGTGGAAGGATTAAACGGATTTGAGCTCATATATCGTTGGATATTCAGTTTCCGTACATACTTATGAATATCCATGTAGGTCTTAAATTTGTCAAGTTTTTTAGGAGGGACATATTTAAGTCCTTTGTCCAGGACTAAAAGCTCTGCTTTGTCCAAAACATGTGAACTCAAATTAAAAATACCAGCTCCAATTATGTTCTCGGTCTTTTTGGGCTTCCTAGCCCTCCCCCCTCTAGTCCCTCTTTTAGTTCTGCGATTCTCTTGACGCCTTGGCCTGCCCGGGGAAAACCCCAATGTGGCTGGCCATGGTTAGTGGGTTGTATAAGGGCATTATCACATCCATACCCAAACTCGTATGTTTCAGTGATCTCCCCGTTTTGGAAGTTAGGCCCAGGGGGTGGACCATAAAATCCTCCATCTTGGTTAGAACAGTCACCTAAAGGTAAAAAATTGTTATGTGTTGGAATATTGTATTCAGATTCAAGGTTGCCCGAATAGTGCACCACCTCTGGACCTGCCAAAGCAGGTGGAGGGCCATAACTAGGTGTTTTCATAGACTGGAAACTTTGTGGGTCAGTATATTGATTATACTGTCCCAAACTATATGTCTGGTTAGGATAGGGCGGAGGGCCCTTAGAATAACCTCTCCCTTGTATCCTAGGGGGGCCCAAAGGTTGGTAATGATTCCAATTCGGGGGAAAAACAGTCGGGGGAGGGGCGAACTGGCCTCGTGAGCCAGTACCCCCTCGTCCTCTATTAGATGGA
Organism: Rana kukunoris; assembly: GCA_029574335.1. NCBI lineage: Eukaryota > Metazoa > Chordata > Amphibia > Anura > Ranidae > Rana > Rana kukunoris. The sequence goes on along the minus strand of CM056054.1, from coordinate 11,932,146 downwards.
TATGCCATCACAGATTTTTTATGACTGTTTTTATGCTGTCCTTTTGGTGTATTCCCTTTAGGTGGATAGCTCCGCCCTCCAGAGATTAATGGAGGCGGAATGTTGTTAGTGGAAAGGGTAGTGGTTGGTAAGGGAGTGGGCTCCATAGCTGGAGTGTTGGCATTACTGGTTGCATGGGCCTCTGCCAGTAATTTTTTTTGCCAGTCAAAGACAATATTGTTTTGGTAGTCTCCCATATCCCGATTAAACTTTTTCTTTTTCTTTATTTTTTGTTCCCTTTCCTCTTTCTCTAGAATCTTCAACAGATTCTTAGACCTTTCAATATATTCCGTACTGGTCATAAGAGGGATAAGTTTATCCTTAATCTGTATGATCTCATCATCTAGTTTCTTTAGTTTGGTGGTCTTTCGTTCACCTAAAAACTTCAAAAGGTTAAGCCCTGACTCATTGAAGTATTTATACCACCCTTCAAGATCAGTGTCACCCTTCTGTGGGTAAATCTCCCATCTAAGACTTCTAGGTACCATTTGGTGTTTGATATATGTATCCAAGAATACAATATCCCATTGGGTGTGTAGCTCAGAGACTGTTAAATTCTTAAGTCTCATAAATAGACCACCCAAATCGCCATCACCATCTTTAAAGGTCTCAAATACACCCTCAGTGTTGACCACCCGTGTGGCCCTAAATTCAAAAATATCCATGTGGATAATGGGTTACAAAAATGTGACCCACTTCCGTGAAGAAGTACAATAGATTGCAGCAATAATAAGTATAAGAGTAACAGTTGAATAAGAAGGAAAATTGCGCAAATCTAAACAAAATAAGTGTACAAATATTGAGCAGCGTCTCAAAGGTGTTATACAACACCAAAACAATATATAGAAAAAATGAAGTCGCGCTATAAATGGTATACAGTAAAAAAATTATTTAAAATACGTGGAAAGTATCATTAGTGCAAACTGAAATAGCACATGAGCAAGCTTATCAAAAACACAGTAGTAGTGAACAGTGAACACGATTTGAAGTCCATATGGTAATTATACAGTCCATCAAGAATTATATTGAATAGACAGAAAGAATTTCCCAGTGTTGATAGGTCCACAGACAGATATGTGTAGTGACAAAACAAAGACCTCCACCGCACAGAAAACACTGACCCTTACCAGAGTCTATGATCTCACCGAGATCAATATCAGCAATTTGTAACATTCATGTTTCAGCAGGGAACGAAAGAGGACATCCACAAATTCCAGCCAGTAGGTGTATTCGGCTCAAACAGCGATCAAATATCAACCCGTGGTCACATAAAAAATTGAGAGAAATCCACATAGCGTAAAACCGTACTTTTAATCAAATAAAAAAAGGATTGTATGCACTTACATCCATCCGTATTAAAACAGCATATATCAGCATAAATTCAAAGAGAGCCGGCCGGCGTTTGGAGCGTGTTTACCCGACTTCCGGGTCCTCACACGTGATGCGGTGACGTCAGAGCGTCGCCTCCCGACGTTTCGTCACAAAAGGGACTTGGTCACGGGATGAGGCGACGCTCCGAGTCACCGCGTATATGTAAACAAGAGAAGGCGGAGCTATCCCCAGGGTGGTCCCAGTTGATCGTACTCTCGCCATTTTAACTATTGGAAACATATTACATATACCAATAGGTTTAAGTACAGCAACTAAGGGCAAAACCGAAACGGCAGCCCTTTCGTTCACCTAAAAACTTTTGAAGTTTTTAGGTGAACGAAAGACCACCAAACTAAAGAAACTAGATGATGAGATCATACAGATTAAGGATAAACTTATCCCTCTTATGACCAGTACGGAATATATTGAAAGGTCTAAGAATCTGTTGAAGATTCTAGAGAAAGAGGAAAGGGAACAAAAAATAAAGAAAAAGAAAAAGTTTAATCGGGATATGGGAGACTACCAAAACAATATTGTCTTTGACTGGCAAAAAAAATTACTGGCAGAGGCCCATGCAACCAGTAATGCCAACACTCCAGCTATGGAGCCCACTCCCTTACCAACCACTACCCTTTCCACTAACAACATTCCGCCTCCATTAATCTCTGGAGGGCGGAGCTATCCACCTAAAGGGAATACACCAAAAGGACAGCATAAAAACAGTCATAAAAAATCTGTGATGGCATATCCATCTAATAGAGGACGAGGGGGTACTGGCTCACGAGGCCAGTTCGCCCCTCCCCCGACTGTTTTTCCCCCGAATTGGAATCATTACCAACCTTTGGGCCCCCCTAGGATACAAGGGAGAGGTTATTCTAAGGGCCCTCCGCCCTATCCTAACCAGACATATAGTTTGGGACAGTATAATCAATATACTGACCCACAAAGTTTCCAGTCTATGAAAACACCTAGTTATGGCCCTCCACCTGCTTTGGCAGGTCCAGAGGTGGTGCACTATTCGGGCAACCTTGAATCTGAATACAATATTCCAACACATAACAATTTTTTACCTTTAGGTGACTGTTCTAACCAAGATGGAGGATTTTATGGTCCACCCCCTGGGCCTAACTTCCAAAACGGGGAGATCACTGAAACATACGAGTTTGGGTATGGATGTGATAATGCCCTTATACAACCCACTAACCATGGCCAGCCACATTGGGGTTTTCCCCGGGCAGGCCAAGGCGTCAAGAGAATCGCAGAACTAAAAGAGGGACTAGAGGGGGGAGGGCTAGGAAGCCCAAAAAGACCGAGAACATAATTGGAGCTGGTATTTTTAATTTGAGTTCACATGTTTTGGACAAAGCAGAGCTTTTAGTCCTGGACAAAGGACTTAAATATGTCCCTCCTAAAAAACTTGACAAATTTAAGACCTACATGGATATTCATAAGTATGTACGGAAACTGAATATCCAACGATATATGAGCTCAAATCCGTTTAATCCTTCCACGACTTCAACGTTAAACTATACACATTCTGGCCTGGCCAATGCCTCTGTGTATAACCCACCAGGGCAGTTACCAGCAGCCCTCAGGGTGTTTAGGGACTTAGCCCTTAAAGACCTTGAGGACATGGAGATCAAACAAATACGTTGTAAAAAACAGCTAGAGGAAGGCATTGATTCTCTATGTAGGAACAAAAATTTAGTTATACGTCCAGCTGACAAGGGGGGTGGAATTGTTGTCCTTGATAAGAAAGACTATCTGCAGGAAATGCAACATATCCTTGGTGATAAGGACACCTATGTCCCTTTGATATTAGACCCTGGAAAGAAATACAAAAAAATTCTACAAAATATCGTGGATAAAGGCCGACGGAATGGTATACTTAATGAAAAGGAATCTGTGTTCTTGGTGCCTAAAGCTCCAAGGACCCCTATTATGTATTACCTTCCAAAGGTCCACAAAAATCCAGTTTGCCCCCCGGGACGTCCCATTATAAGTGGGATTGATTCAATCACGTCCCGGGTGGGCAAATATATTGATTTCTTTTTGCAACCCCTCGTCAAAAAAATGCCGTCATATATTAAAGATACTAAGCATGTTATAAACCTACTATCTAACCTGAAACCTACTTCTAACATGTGGATGGTTACAGCTGATGTAACATCGCTGTATACTATTATTCCACATGACTTGGGTATCGAAGCGGTATCCCATTACTTAAATAGGGATAGTGGTTTACTGGATGAACAGATTTCCTTTATAATAGAGCTTTTGGTTTTTGCCGCGACCCATAATTTCTTTTGGCATGGGGGTCAGTTTTACAAACAGAATCGTGGTGTCGCGATGGGAGCCAAATATGCTCCAAGTTTGGCAAACCTTTTTATGGCCAGATGGGAGGAGGATGCCGTCCATGATCAGCCTAGGCCCCAGATTCTTCTGTGGGCCAGGTATATTGACGACATCCTCCTCCTGTGGGATGGTACTGAAGGTGAACTTTCCCAGTTCATTGATTTTCTTAATATCAATGAGCGTGGCATCCTTTTGACATACGAGGCCAGTAAGGAAAAAATTAATTTTTTGGATCTAGCCATATCTGTTGAAGATGATAAATTTGTGACCTCAACATATTTCAAATCAACTGATAGAAATTCTTATATTTCCAGTGACAGTTGTCACCATTCTTCCTGGCTAAAATCTGTGCCTAAAAGCCAGTTTCTACGCCTAAAAAGAAACTGCACTGATGACGCCATGTTCAAAACACAAGCACAGGTTCTTATGGAACGTTTTTTGACTAAGGGTTACTGTCAGAATTTTCTGAGTGATACTTTAAAATCAGTATCTGAGAGAGATAGGGCAGATTTACTAACAGAAAAATCCCGTACTGACACTGCCCACCGATTTAAAAATCCGTTTGTTACAGACTACTCGTGCCAACATGCAAATGTAAAACATGTTGTTTCAAAACATTGGCATGTGTTAAGAAGCGACAATGTTCTTAAGGGATTACTACCAGAAAAGCCACAGGTAGTATTTAGGGGTCTCCCTTCCCTTAGGGATAAATTGGCCCCTAATGTGCTAAATCCCCCGAAAATACCATCGATGTTTTTGGCAGATCTTTCTGGCTTCTATAAGTGTGGGAAATGTCAGAGCTGTGCTTTGAATGGCATCAGATCCAAACGAAGTACTACATTTCGTTCTACCAGCACCCAGAAAAACTTTATGATTAAGCCCTTCATTACCTGTACAACTATAGGGGTTATATACATGCTCATGTGCCCATGCGGATTGCAATATATAGGCAGAACTAAACGCCCTCTACATATACGCCTTAATGAGCATATTGCAAATATTCGGAATGGGTTTACTGAACACTCTGTGTCAAAACACTTTCTGTTGGTACATGATAAAAATCCAAACAACACGGTGTTTCTGGGCATAGACAAATTCAATCCCCATTGGCGTGGCAACGACCTAGTGAGAAGTATTTCTCGCTCCGAAATGGTGTGGATACATAAAACAAAGTGTTACACCCCCCACGGCCTGAACATTGAGGTGGACATCAATTGTTTTATTGATAATTCCTGATTCCATCTAACAATGGTTAATATATAAATATCTATCCATTTGTGTCACATAACAGAAAGGATTTTTCACGTATTCTTATGTGTAAAAAATAGGGACTTTAGGAGTTTTTTTTCCCATTTCCCCTATATCAATCGGGACATATAATGATTATCATTTTTTATTTAATGTCCTACATGCCAGCGTCCTTTTTACTATGTTTTTTGTACCGTAGCCCCCCCCCCCCCTCTCCCCTGTGGGGGTGTCTGACATGTAATATACTGATGTCAGTATAGCCATATATATACTTTTTTCAAGGAGGAAGTGATAAACATGTCTAGCACGAATTTATAGATTCACATAGGTATTAATGTCAATGTTTTCATTTTTAATTTTTATTATCTTCCTTTTATTACATTTTGTAAAATAGAGAATATATATGCTTATTGTTGACTGTCAGACTAATCAGCATCTATATGGCTGTCCAATTTTTGTTACATATATATTTCCAATGTTTTGTGAGCATTGCAGTATAACAGTGCTTTATATGTTGTTTTTTTACATATGTATTATAATATAGTAGTTGAAATGTATTTTATTACAATGTGCATACATTATCTGCTGTTTGTGTGTGGGGCTTTGATTGCCTCCGGCCTCACTACATATCTATGACACAATGTATACCAGGTATAAATTGACTCTGAAAACACACCGTTTGCCGTATTACACGATAACATGGTGAGTTGTATTACAACAGGGCTGCCGTTTCGGTTTTGCCCTTAGTTGCTGTACTTAAACCTATTGGTATATGTAATATGTTTCCAATAGTTAAAATGGCGAGAGTACGATCAACTGGGACCACCCTGGGGATAGCTCCGCCTTCTCTTGTTTACATATACGCGGTGACTCGGAGCGTCGCCTCATCCCGTGACCAAGTCCCTTTTGTGACGAAACGTCGGGAGGCGACGCTCTGACGTCACCGCATCACGTGTGAGGACCCGGAAGTCGGGTAAACACGCTCCAAACGCCGGCCGGCTCTCTTTGAATTTATGCTGATATATGCTGTTTTAATACGGATGGATGTAAGTGCATACAATCCTTTTTTTATTTGATTAAAAGTACGGTTTTACGCTATGTGGATTTCTCTCAATTTTTTATGTGACCACGGGTTGATATTTGATCGCTGTTTGAGCCGAATACACCTACTGGCTGGAATTTGTGGATGTCCTCTTTCGTTCCCTGCTGAAACATGAATGTTACAAATTGCTGATATTGATCTCGGTGAGATCATAGACTGTGGATGTAATACCGGTCACCTGATTGGCTGAAGGCAGAGGCGATCCCATTGGCCGCTTAGCAGAACAGGATGAAAACGCGCACGGTGACACAGGAGCCATCACCGCACAACCCGTCCTACAGCTCGCCGCCTGACCCGCTACTTGACACACCACTACGATGGGGTAAGTGCCGGGCAGACAGCAGGGGGCACAGTGGATGCATATTATTGGCACAGAGGCTGAAATGGATGGGGCACAGTTGGCTGCATTTGCTGGGCACAGTGGCTGCATATTATGGGCACTGATGCTGCAATTGATGGAGCACAGTTGGATGCATTTGCTGGGCATAGTGACTGCATTTTATGGGCTCCAAGGCTGCAAATTATGGGCACAGTTGGCTGCATTTGCTGGGCACAGTGGCTGCAAATTATGGGCTCAGAGGCTGCAATTGATGGGGCACAGTTGGCTGTATTTGATGGGCACAGTGGTGGCATATTATGGGAATAGAGGCTGCCTGCGTGCCCATCATATGCAGCCTGTGTGCCCATGGGCACAGTTGGCTGCATATGATGGGCACAGTTGGCTGCATATGATGGGCACAGTTGGCTGCATATAATGGGCACAGTTGGCTGCATTTTATGAATTTTTTCAGTTTTTTTGCGCCCCCCAAAAATGGTTGGCTGCATGTGATGGGCACAGAGGCTGCATGTGATGGGCACAATTGACTGCATATGATGGGCACAGTTGGCTGCATATGATGGGTAAAGTTGACTGCATTTGCTGGGCACAGAGGCTGCATATGATGGGCAAAGTGGCTGCATTTGATGGCACAGTGAGGCTGCAATTGATGTATTTGATTCAGTATTTTTCAGTTTTTTGCGCCCCCCAAAAATTTTGAGCACCAGCCGCCACTGCTCTCCAGATTAGCATTTAAAATGCAATATTAAGCAAGGCTCGGGTGCGGTGCTTTACCAATTCATTTGTCTTCCTCAGTCTCACGCCGCGTACACACGGTCGTTTTTTGCGATGAAAAAAAACGACGTTTTTTAAAACGTCATTTAAATTGATCGTGTGTGGGCAAAACGTTGTTTTTTGTCTTAAAAAAAACGACCAAAAAAAAATTCCAACATGCTTGAATTTTTTGTGTCGTTTTTCAAAACGTCGTTTTTTGTTTCACAAAAAGTCACCGCGTGTAGCAAAAACGTTGTTTAAAACGACGTTTTTCAACCCGCGCATGCCCAGAAGCTAGTTATGAAGCGAGCTTCAATGGAAAAGAGTGGTGAACGTAACCTCGCTTTTTGTGAAAAAAACGATGGTGTGTATGCAAAATTGTCTTTGAAAGTGACGTTTCAAAAACGTTGTTTTTTACTTCACAGAAAACGTCGTTTTTTTTTCATCACAAAAAATGATCGTGTGTACGCGGCATTAAAAGTGTAATTTCTCTGCAGTGGCGTAGCGTGGGTTGTCAGCGCCTGGGGCGAGGCTAGTAATTTGCGCCTCCCTGACCCAAGGACTTACCTGTTTTCAGCTAGCTCCAGTCTGGTCACATGATCCACTGTGTAAAACAGCGGTGGCTGTGGGGAAGAGCACATCGTGCTTGATAATGACGGGTAAAGCCTGAAGTGGTGGCATCATGCATATGTTCCTATGTCCCATCTGTTGTTGGTGCTCTCTTCTTTCCACACTTGTGACAGTGCCCCCCTAAATTTTGCGCCGGGGCGGTGGCCCCTCTTGCACCCCCCACGCTACGCCACTGTTTCTACGTGACATTTCTTACATTGAAAACAAAGGTATAAAAGGCATCACCATCTTTTTCTAGATGATCTACGTGGCCAGGAATGCAAAGGATGTAGCGGTATCGTACTATCACTTCTACAGAATGGCCTATGGACATCCAGAACCTGGGACGTGGGATGAATATCTAAGTACCTACATGGAGGGTAATGGTACGTGAGTGAGTAATTAGGCTCTTAGAAACTGATAGTTCCCGTGAAATGTCCATGTTCTGTACTGTGTAATGGACAGGCTGGAAAACATGCTTAGGCATTTTGAAGACTTTCCTGATGTTCTGTTACTTTTCTTTCATGGGTAATCTCACAAACATTTTTCTTTGTCCGGCAGTTGCTTTTGGATCATGGGCCAAACATGTGAAGGGCTGGTGGGAGATGAGGAAAAAACACAAGATCTTGTACTTGTTCTACGAGGACATGCTGGAGGTAACTTGACTTTGTCTTGCCATCATCTGGAGAACTCTTGACCTATAACAAAAATGTTTTAATCTTATTGACTCTCATCTCCGAATCTCATTGGTTAGGACCCAAAACGTGAAATCAGAAAGGTGATGAAGTTCATGGATCAGGAACTTCCTGAAGAAATTGTGGAAAAAATACACAAGAACACTTCCTTCCAGGCCATGAAGAACAATCCCATGGCCAACTATAGTACCTTCCCATTCATGGATCACTCAATATCCCCGTTTATGAGGAAAGGTAAGACTTAGCAATCTTCCTGAAGCCCCGTACACATGGCCGAGGTTCTCGGCAGAAACCAGTGAGAACCTCGCTGGGAGCCGCATTCTGCCGAGAACCTCGGCCGTGTGTACGCTCTCGGCGAGCCCCGCCCATCGGGAAACCCGTCGAGCAAATAGAGAACAGGTTCTCTATTTGCTCGACGGCCCGTCGGGATGAATGGCTGGTTGCCTTTCCCGACGGGCGGGTCGCCGATTCTGACGGCCGGCAGAGAACCTCGACGGGCGGAACGATGTGTTCTGCCCGTCGAGGTTCTCTGCCGTGTGTACGGGGCCTGACAGAGACATACATGAATGGCCAATTATATGCAAAAGAAAGCCAATCTAATAATTAGAAAAAATTCTAAGCACAAGATTATTATTATACCTTCTAGATCAGGCCTCAAAATTTCAAGTCCTGAGCTACTAGCCAGGCCTTAAGAGTTACTCGCCACCTGTTGCCCACCCCAAACCCGACCTTACCCGCCCCTTAAACACACCTTTGTAAATGATCTCATGAAATAACAATTCCGTCCCCCTGCCCCCATTCTATCATACCTATGCCTCCAATTACGTCGCCATGCACCCATTCTATCCTACCTATGCCTCCAGTTGCGTCCCCCTGCCCCCCATTCTATCATATCTAAGCCCCAAATTCTGCATGGAGGTGGGATTGGAGGCATAGGTATGATAGATTGGGGGAAGGGGGCAGAATTGGGGGCATAGGTATGATAGAATGGGGGAGGGGGGTGGAATTGGAGGCATAAGAATGATAGATTGGGGGGGGGGGGGCAGAATGTTGGCGCTATAATAATAATAAGATAACTGTGTCTGCCCTTTATGTGGTCATTGTGCTATTTCTTTGCTCCCCACACTTTCTTGATTGGTTAGTGCATTGTGTATATACAGTAAATAGTTACGTTCAATTTAAAATAATTGGCTTAAATTAAAAAATGAAAGAGAAAAATACGGATAAGATAACAACAAACAAAATCAATAAATACTGTATGTGCTTGAGTATAAGCCGACCCAAATATAAGCCGAGGCACCTAATTTTACCACAAACAAATGGGAAAACGTATTGACTCGAGTATAAGCCTATGGTGAAAAATGCAGCAGCTACTGTAAGTGGAAAAGAGGGTCAACAATGCCCATCTGCAGCCTCACTGTGCCCATTTTCAGCCTCACTTTGCCCATCTGCATGCCTCACTGTGCCCATCTGCATGCCTCACTGTGCCCATCTGCATGCCTCACTGTGCCCATATCCCTGCATCACTGTGCCCATATCCCTGCCTCACTGTGCCCATATCCCTGCCTCACTGTGCCCATATCCCTGCCTCACTGTGTACATCTGCAGCCTCACTGTGCCCATCTGCAGCCTCACTGTGCCCATCTCCCTGCCTCACTGTGCCCATCTCCCTGTCTCACTGTGCCCATCTCCCTGCCTCACTGTGCCCATCTCCCTGCCTCACTGTGTACATCTGCAGCCTCACTGTGCCCATCTGCAGCCTCACTGTGCCCATCTTCCTGCCTCACTGTGTCCATCTGCAGCCTCAAGTACCTTGATTTCCAGAACACCAGTGCTGTGACATGCAGTCAGTCTAGTCGTCGGCCGTCCAGTCTAACAAAGCCCCGCCTCCTCCTCGTCCCTCGTCAGCGACGGAACACTGATTCAGTTTCCCAGCAGTGCCTCAATGTGCCCATCTGCATACCTCACTGTGCCCATATCCCTGCCCCACTGTGCCCATCTCCCTGCCTCACTGTGTACATATGCAGCCTCACTGTGCCCATCTTCCTGCCTCACTGTGTCCATCTGCAGCCTCAAGTACCTTGATCTCCAGAACACCAGTGCTGTGACATGCAGTCAGTCTTGTCGTCGGCCGTCCAGTCTAACAAAGCCCCGCCTCCTCCTCGTCCCTCGTCTGCGACGGAACACTGATTCAGTTTCCCAGCAGTGAGTCAGTGTTCCGCCTATCACGGATGAGGACAAGGAGGAGGCGGCGCTTTTTTTTTTTTACATTGCACGGCCGCCGACTAGACTGACTGCATGCCACAGCGCTGGGAGATCAGGCGCATGAGGCTGCAGATGGACACAGTGAGACTCAATGCAGAACAAATTATGGGAGTACTTTGGATTAGGAGCATTCTCGTGGAACAGATTATGCTCGTAATCCGAGGTTCCGCTGTACAGTCATCTTTTCTTGTCCATAGAGAGGTTGTTGCAAAGCCAGGTCTACCCAATCAAAAGGTCCGTGTGGGTCCTGTAGTGGTCTAGAGAGTATTACATTATATTCGAGGGGCAAAGACCGTTAATGCCAACTATCCAAAATAGATTTATATTTCCATCTGGCAAGGTTTCAGAATCGGACAACCAACATATTGTTTAGCAGAATGAAATTACAATTTGTTAGATACCAAATATGATATAAATATTATATATGTTTCTATTAAGAGGTCTAATATTCCCCATTAGCCTTCTGATTCTTGTAACATAAATGTGTTTTGTGTCCAACTAATTGGCATTTTACTATACGTTAGTGTAACTACTTTTAATGAAGATAACTTCCTTGTAGCAGGATTTATGGATTATGTATACTGTGTGTGTGGGGTTGAGTTTTCTGGAATTACAGGACCACCTTGTTTGTAAGTATGAGTGTGCAGTCCCCCATGATACCTCATGTGACATCTCTCTCCTCCATCTAGGAATTTGGGGTGACTGGAAGAACCAATTCACCGTAGCCCAGAACGAGAGGTTTGATGAATATTACCAGAAGGAAATGTCTGACACAGATCTCACCTTCCGTATGTAACAAGGACCCAGTTGGAGCTACAACCCAGGACCAAAACCACCATCTACAAACCCAGGACCAAAACCACCATCTACAAACCCAGGACCAAAACCACCATATACAAACTCAGCACCAGAACCACCATCTACAAACTCAGGACCAAAACCACCATCTACAAACCCAGGACCAAAACCACCATCTACAAACCCAGGACCAAAACAACCATCTACAAACCCAGGACCAAAACCACCATCTACAAACCCAGGACCAAAACCACCATCTACAAACCCAGGACCAAAACCACCATCTACAAACTCAGGACCAAAACCACCATCTACAAACCTAGGACCAAAACCACCATCTACAAACCCAGGACCAAAACAACCATCTACAAACCCAGGACCAAAACCACCATCTACAAACCCAGGACCAAAACCACCATCTACAAACCTAGGACCAAAACCACCATCTACAAACCCAGGACCAAAACAACCATCTACAAACCCAGGACCAAAACAACCATCTACAAACCCAGGACCAAAACAACCATCTACAAACCCAGGACCAAAACCACCATCTACAAACCCAGGACCAAAACCACCATCTACAAACCCAGGACCAAAACCACTATCTACAAACCCAGGACCAGAACCACCATCTACAAACCCAGGACCAGAACCACCATCTACAAACCCAGGACCAAAACCACCATCTACAAACCCAGGACCAAAACCACCATCTACAAACCCAGGACCAAAACCACCATCTACAAACCCAGGACCAAAACCACCATCTACAAACCCAGGACCAAAACAACCATCTACAAACCCAGGACCAAAACCACCATCTACAAACCCAGGACCAAAACCACCATCTACAAACCCAGGACCAAAACCACCATCTACAAACCCAGGACCAAAACCACCATCTACAAACCCAGGACCAAAACCACCATCTACAAACCCAGGACCAAAACCACCATCTACAAACCCAGGACCAAAACCACCATCTACAAACCCAGGACCAAAACCACCATCTACAAACCCAGGACCAAAACCACCATCTACAAACCTAGGACCAAAACCACCATCTACAAACCCAGGACCAAAACAACCATCTACAAACCCAGGACCAAAACAACCATCTACAAACCCAGGACCAAAACCACCATCTACAAACCCAGGACCAAAACCACTATCTACAAACCCAGGACCAGAACCACCATCTACAAACCCAGGACCAGAACCACCATCTACAAACCCAGGACCAAAACCACCATCTACAAACCCAGGACCAAAACCACCATCTACAAACTCAGGACCAAAACCACCATCTACAAACCCAGGACCAAAACAACCATCTACAAACCCAGGACCAAAACCACCATCTACAAACCCAGGACCAAAACCACCATCTACAAACCTAGGACCAAAACCACCATATACAAACTCAGCACCAGAACCACCATCTTCAAACTTAGGACCAGAACCACCATCTACAAACTCAGGACCAGAACCACCATCTACAAACTCTGCACCGGAACCACCATCTTTAAACTTAGGACCAGAACCACTGTCTACAAACTCAGGACCCGAACCACCATCTACAAACTGAAGACCAGAACCACATCTACAAAACTGAAGACCAGAACCACATCTACAAAACTAAAGATCAGAACCACTGTCTACAAACTGAGGACCAAAACCACCGTCTACAAACTGAGGACCAAAACCACCGTCTACAAACTGAGGACCAAAACCACCGTCTACAAACTGAGGACCAAAACCAACGTCTACAAACTGGGGACCAAAACCAACGTCTACAAACTCGGGACCAAAACCACCATCTACAAACTGAAGACCAGAACCACCATCTACAAACTGAAGACCAGAACCACATCTACAAACTGAAGACCAGAACCACCATCTACAAACTGAGGACCAGAACCACCGTCTACAAACTGAGGACCAGAACCACCATCTACAAACTGAAGACCAGAACCACATCTACAAACTGAAGACCAGAACCACCGTCTACAAACTGAAGACCAGAACCACCGTCTACAAACTGAGGACCAGAACCACCGTCTACAAACTGAGGACCAGAACCACCGTCTACAAACTGAGGACCAGAACCACCGTCTACAAACTGAGGACCAGAACCACCGTCTACAAACTGAGGACCAGAACCACCGTCTACAAACTGAGGACCAGAACCACCGTCTACAAACTGAGGACCAGAACCACCGTCTACAAACTGAGGACCAAAACCAACGCCTACAAAACTGAAGACCAGAACCAACGTCTACAAACTGAGGACTAAAACCAACGTCTACAAACTGAGGACCAGAACCAACGTCTACAAACTGAGGACCAGAACCAACGTCTACAAACTGAGGACCAGAACCAACGTCTACAAACTGAGGACCAGAACCAACGTCTACAAACTGAGGACCAGAATCAACGTCTACAAACTCAGTACCAGAACCACCATTTACAATCCCATGAACAGAACCACCCCATGCAAGCCCAGGGCCAGAACCACTATCTACAGAAGTTAACTTTACATGGGGCTAGTAATCATCTATATTGATCACAAAGTTATTATTTGCCAAAAATAGAACATCAGCCACCTCTGTTAGATTGTAAAATAATCTGTTCCAATTGTTCTTTTGGATTAAAAGTTTTTTTTTTTATCAATACACAATTAAATCCTGCAGACTAAATAGAATATTATAAGATGAGGGGAAACATTTTCACTTTGCATTAAATTTTCAGATGTCAGTAGATTTTGTTCTAGGCGGAGCCTGGCAGTGAATGGGTTCAATCCTAATCTGCGTCCAACTTTTGTATGTCAGTCTCTGGCTCCATCCTTTTCACACCTGAGCAAAGGTGACCGGCGTCTCTGTGTCACTCTTCTGTCTCACAGATCAGACCCCGGGAAGGTAGGAGACTCCTATTCTGTGATAATCTGCAAACTGTTCCGTAATCTGTTTATAATTAGAGGATCGATGTTATGGTGACTTGGGGCGGGCTGAGAAGGTAGCCTTACATGGGGCGGGCTGAGAAGGTAGCCTTACACGGGGCGGGCTGAGAAGTTAGCCTTACACGGGGCGGGCTGAGAAGTTAGCCTTACACGGGGCGGGCTGAGAAGTTAGCCTTACACGGGGCGGGCTGAGAAGTTAGCCTTACACGGGGCGGGCTGAGAAGTTAGCCTTACACGGGGCGGGCTGAGAAGTTAGCCTTACACGGGGCGGGCTGAGAGGTTAGCCTTACATGGGGCGGGCTGAGAGGTTAGCCTTACATGGGGCGGGCTGAGAAGTTAGCCTTACACGGGGCGGGCTGAGAGGTTAGCCTTACATGGGGCGGGCTGAGAGGTTAGCCTTACATGGGGCGGGCTGAGAAGTTAGCCTTACATGGGGCGGGCTGAGAAGTTAGCCTTACACGGGGCGGGCTGAGAAGTTAGCCTTACACGGGGCGGGCTGAGAAGTTAGCCTTACACGGGGCGGGCTGAGAAGTTAGCCTTACATGGGGCGGGCTGAGAGGTTAGCCTTACATGGGGCGGGCTGAGAAGTTAGCCATACATGGGGCGGGCTGAGAGGTTAGCCTTACATGGGGCGGGCTGAGAAGTTAGCCTTACATGGGGCGGGCTGAGAGGTTAGCCTTACATGGGGCGGGCTGAGAAGTTAGCCTTACATGGGGCGGGCTGAGAAGTTAGCCTTACATGGGGCGGGCTGAGAAGTTAGCCTTACATGGGGCGGGCTGAGAAGTTAGCCTTACATGGGGCGGGCTGAGAAGTTAGCCTTACATGGGGCGGGCTGAGAAGTTAGCCTTACATGGGGCGGGCTGAGAAGTTAGCCTTACATGGGGCGGGCTGAGAAGTTAGCCTTACATGGGGCGGGCTGAGAAGTTAGCCTTACATGGGGCGGGCTGAGAAGTTAGCCTTACACGGGGCGGGCTGAGAAGTTAGCCTTACACGGGGCGGGCTGAGAGGTTAGCCTTACATGGGGCGGGCTGAGAGGTTAGCCTTACATGGGGCGGGCTGAGAGGTTAGCCATACATGGGGCGGGCTGAGAAGTTAGCCTTACATGGGGCGGGCTGAGAAGTTAGCCTTACATGGGGCGGGCTGAGAAGTTAGCCTTACATGGGGCGCCTGAGAAGTTAGCCTTACACGGGGCGGGCTGAGAAGTTAGCCTTACACGGGGCTACTAATCATCTACATTGATCACAAAGTCCTAGGTAAAGGTTGCTATACTTGTGCAATACTTCACATATCTAGAGGTTACTTCCTAAAGACTCTTATTATTATCCTTTGTATCTCTCCATACATTTTATATTTTAGTCCTTTCCTGATTCTATTTCTTACTTTCCACTTCCCTCATTTCTATCATCCTTCACCAAAAATATTACTGCTGCATTGTGCTCTGCTCTACAAATAATAATGTCCTCCCAACATGTTTCACCAACTACATGACTTCATCAGGGCACGGTGTGCTTTGGGGAAGTGTCAGCGAGACATAATCACGAGGTAAGGGGCCAATCACAGTGGCCCTTTACCACACGATCAGCTGTGTCCAATGACAGCCGTTCATGATGTCAACGCAATCCGATTATCGGCTTTCCTTTCCTCGCGCTGACAGTGTAGAGAGAGGAGAAGAGAGCCGATAACCAGCTTGTGTTAAAGGGACATTTACACCGATAATCAGGGAACTGATCATCAGTGTCCTGATTATGAGTGCAGTCCCAACAGTGCCCACCAGTGCTGCCAATCTGTGCTATCAGTGCCACCTATCAGTGCCTACCAGTACTGACAATCAGTGCCCATCAGTGCCGACTATAAGTGCCCATCAGTGACACCTATCAGTCCCTCTCAGTGCTGCCTCATTAGTGCCCATCAGTGCCACCAATCTGTGTCCACCAGTGCTGCCAATCAGTGCAGACTATAAGTGCCCATCAGTGCCACTCAGTGCAGCTTCATCAGTGCTGCCTCATTAGTGCCCATCAGTGCCGCCAATCTGTGTCCACCAGTGCTGCATATCAGTGCCCACCAGTGCTGCCGATCTATGCTATCAGTGCCTACCAGTACTGCCAATGAGTGCCCAGTGCCGACTATAAGTGCCCATCAGTGCCACCTATCAGTCCCTCTCAGTGCTGCCTCATTAGTGCCCATCAGTGCCACCAATCCATGTCCACCAGTGCTGCCAATCAGTGCAGACTATAAGTGCCCATCAGTGCCACCTATCAGTGCCTCTCAGTGCACCCTCATCAGTGCTGCCTCATTAGTGCCCATCAGTGCTGCAAATCAGTGTCCACCAGTGCTGCCAATCAGTGTCCACCAGTGCTGCCAATCAGTGCGGAATACCAGTGCTCATAAGTGCCACCTACCAGTGCCGCCTCATCAGTGCCCATTAGTGCCACCTATCAGTGCAGCCTATCAGTGCCCATCAGTGCAGCTTCATCAGTGCACGCCAGTGCTGGCTCATCAGTGCCGCCAATCAGTGTCCACCAGTGCTGCCAATCAGTGCCAACTACCAGTGCCCATAAGTGCCAAGTACCAGTGATGCCTCATTAGTGCCACCTATCAGTGCAGCCTCATTAGTGCTGCCAATCAGTGCCGACTACCAGTGCTCATCGTGTCACCTACCAGTGCCGCCTCATCAGTGCCCATCAGTGCAGCCTCATCAGCACACATCAGTGAAGGAGAAAAATTACCTGACTGCAGCATTTTATAACAAACTAAAGATTTTTTTATTTATTTTCTACCCCCCCCCCCCCCAGTGGTGATTAAATATATCAAATGAAAACTCTATCTGTGTGGAAAAAAAAACAATAAAAATGTGTACAGTGTTGTATGACCTCGCATTTGTCAAAGTGTGACAGCGCTGAAAGCTGAAAATTGGCCTGGGCAGGAAGGGGGTAAAAGTGCCCGGTAGGTAAGTGGTTAAGTATTTTTGATGCAACAATTGAACGGCAGCAAAAAGTCACAGTTGTTATCCTAGGAAGAACGGAAAGCCAGGCAGCCAGCATTTTCAGAGTGAGGGGTCAGGCTTTTTTTTACAGGTACTTATATACTGTAGCTCTGTCAATTTACATTACACCAGGGCTCGACAAATCCCAGGCGCCAGGGCGCCAATGCGACTAGAAACTTCACCCTGGGGCCTGGGCTTTGATCAGTGTCTGTATTTAGTGAGGGGGATCTATACTGCGGGAGCAGGGTCTGTATTTAGTGAGGGGGATCTATACTGCGGGAGGGGGGTCTGTATTTAGTGAGGGGGATCTATACTGCGGGAGGGGGGTCTGTATTTAGTGAGGGGGATCTATACTGCGGGAGGGGGGTCTGTATTTAGTGAGGGGGATCTATACTGCGGGAGGGGGGTCTGTATTTAGTGAGGGGGATCTATACTGTGGGAGGGGGGTCTGTATTTAGTGAGGGGGATCTATACTGCGGGAGCAGGGTCTGTATTTAGTGGGTGGGTCTTTAATGAGAGAGGGGGGTCTGTAGTTGGTGGAGGGGGGTGGTACCAACCCTAGTAACAACACTGGGGCTCATCACTGAGTCAGACCAAAAAAAATGGCGCCTAACTTTTTTAGTTGGAGCCTAGATTCAAAGCAAATTTGTCAAGCCCTGCATTATACACTATTATATATGACACCATTATAATATGTGACACCACTGTGTCCTGTATGTAGGATCAATGGCACCTAGAGGGGGTCATGATATCAGACACAACAGCTACCGTGTTTCCCCGAAAATAAGCCCGGGTCTTATATTAATTATGCCAACAAAAGACACAGTAGGGCTTATTTTCGGGGTAGGTCTTACCATGTAATGTGCTTCTTCTCTCCCCCCTCCCTTCCCTGCCTGTCAGGAATGCCCAGTGTGACCTGAGTTTAAATGCTTGTAAAATCCTATAATCCACTCTATTACAATATTATATAATGTACAATGTGTTTCTGTAATATAATTGTTCCAAATACATTTGTTAGAGCGCCGCTCTGCGCTTCTGTGACTCGCCGGAGCTCTCTTCCCCGCAATTATATTACAGAAACGCACACATTGTACATTATATAATACTGTAATAGAGCGGATTATAGGATTTTACAAGAATTTTTTAACTAGGGCTTATTTTTGGGGTAGGGCTTATATTGCAGCCCTCCTGGAAAATAACGCTAGGTCTTATTTTCAGGGTAGGTCTTATTTTTGGGGAAACGGGGTATGTACAGAACCCTGTCGGCCTCTCTCTCACCAGCCATGATCTGTCTCTATTGCGTAGAGAGGCACAGAAAAGCAAGTTTTGGCTCCAAATTAAGATATGCAAAGAAAAAGCGCAATGTCTGGTGTGGGTTGGGGGATGGGGGATGGGTTACATCATGCACCACATTCCATTAATAAAACAAGAGGAAATATGGCAATACGAGACTTTTGAGGTCAATTCATTTATTTATACAAACTTCATTAAAATTGAAATAAAATCAATGATCATATCATGGTCTCATTCTCCGGTAGTGACGTGAATATACATGACCCATGCTACACTGATGTTACATTGATGGTACATTCTCAACCTGTTTCGCCAAATATTTGGCTTCTTCAGGAGTTATTGAAGCGAAAAACACTGTGCATGAAACAGTGCTACACTGATGTTACATTCATATCCATGCGTGATGGTACATTCTCAACATGTTTCGCCAAATACATGGCTTCTTCAGGAGTTTTTATAGATCAAAACTCTGTGCATGAAACACACAATGAAAATCCATATGAATATATATTGTACATCAGTATGTACATTCAATTCTCCTTGGGGCATGCCAAAGGCACTTACCTAGTCATTCATTTTAAATGGTTTCATTCAAGTGAGGGAGCCATATACTTCAAAGTTAGAAAGTTAGTGAGTGGTAAAAAGGTGACCATAGGAGGGGTAGCCTTTGGTATACTCCAAGGGAACTTGGAATGTACATACTGATAAATGTACAATATGAAAATCGCACAGATTTTCGTTGGTTTGCTTGTTTAATGCACAGTGTTTTACGTTACAATAACTCTTGAAGAAGCCTCTATTTGGCGAAACATGTTGAGAATGGACAAGAATGTGATATCAGTGTAGCATGGATGAGAATGTAACATCAGTGTAGCCTGGATGAGAATGTAACATCAGTGTAGCATGGATGAGAATGTAGCATCAGTGTAACATGGATGAGTACATTGATGGTACATTCTCAACATGTTTCGCCAAATATTTGGCTTCTTCAGGAGTTATTGAAGCGAAAAACACTGTGTATGAAACAAACAATGAAAATCCATATGGATATATATCGTACATTTATCAGTATGTACATTCAATTCTCCTTGGGGCATGCCAAAGGCACTTACCTAGTCATTAATTTTAAATGGTTTCCTTCAAGTGAGGGAGCCATATACTTCAAAGGTAGAAAGTAAGTGAGTGGTAAAAAAGTGACCATAGGAGGGGTAGCCTTTGGAAGGCTCCAAGGAGCTTTGAATGTACATACTGATAAATGTACAATATGAAAAAAAAAAATCGCACAGATTTTCATTGTTGCTTGTTTGATGCACAGTGTTTTACGTTACAATAACTCCTGAAGAAGCCTCTTTTGGCGAAACATGTTGAGAATGTAACATTGTGTGCATTAAGCTCTCTCTCTCTGTTACTCTCATGTATCTCAATAAATGTAAAAAAAAAAAGTGTTTAAACTTTCTAGTCTGTGACAACATCTGACAGCAACTTTCAAGGCGTTTCATTGGACAAGTAAACGGCGCAGCACACCATGTCTTATCGCAACATTTCCCCGGAAGAGTTGGAGTCACTTAAACGCCCCCCACTCAAATGGGTGAATGGGATGCCCATCATCGGTCCGTTTGCAGCCAACTGGGACAACCTTGTGAAATTCCAGGCCCGGGAAGATGATCTGCTGATAGCCACCTATCCAAAATCCGGTGAGGACAGAAAATCAATAGTGTGCGTCCGCAGCAGGTGTTTGGACCCGGCCCTAGGATGATAAATATTACAGCGAACCTCAGATTGCGAGGTTAACGAGGAGCAATTTTTTTTTTTTAAATCCTGACTCGGTTTGGGAGTGTTGTCTCGAAAACGAGTAGGGTTCAAGCTTCTGCGGTGTGCAGTACCGCATTTGACCAGAGGTGCGGGGGCGCCGGCGACACTCGGAGCCGTTCGGAAATACTCGGGAACAGTCGGGAAAAACTCAGTTCCCGAGCCTTTCCAGGGTTCTCAAGTGTTTCCGAGCGATCTCCAAGTATTTCCGAGTTTCTGCGTCGCCCCCTCCGCCTCTGGCCACATGCGGTATTGCATGCAATAGAAGTCAATGTGGAACGAATTATCTTCATTTCCATTGACTTCTGTGGGGAAACTCGCTTTGATAGGCGAGTGCTTTGGATTACAAGCATTCTCCTGGAACGGATTTTTACCTTTCTGAATGAATATTCCTTTATTCTGGGCAGTAGTAAAACTTCTTCTTCTTCTTCTTCTTCTTCTTCTTTCTTCCTTCTTCCTTCTTTCTTCTTTCTTTTTTCTTTTTTCTTTTTCTTTTTCTTTTTCCCATTTACGCTGCGCCTACAGAGCTTTTACGGGCAAGTGCTGTGTACTCTCAAAGCACTTGCTCCGTAATTTGCGGCGGCCTAGCGTAAATGGGCCGGCTTAACCACGTGTCATTCAAAGTAGGGAGGAGGCGGGCGTGTTGTATTTAAATTAAGCGCGCCCCCGCGCCGAACGAACTGCGCATGCGCCGGCCGTAAACGTAGCCCACTGCGCATGCTCCATAGCACGATGCAAACACATCGATTTAGACGGCAACGTAATTAACGCACAGCCCTATTCGCGACGAGTTACGTAAACGGCGGAAAAACACGGCGCTGCCCCGACGTCCAACATGGCGTACGCCGAACCTACGCAAGGTTACCCCTCATATAGCAGGGGTAACCTTACGCTTACGTAAACTACGACGACAGCGCGCAAACACGTTCGGGAATCGGCGTATCAGGCTCATTTGCATATTCAAAGAAAGAAATCGACATGAACGCCACCTAGCGGCCAGCGTAATATTGCAACTTAGTCCCGACGGTGTAAGTGACTTACGCCAGTCGGATCTACGCCAAATCTATGCGTAACTGATTCTAAGAATCAGTCGCACAGATAGGAGGGCTCAGAAACAGAGATACGACGGAGTATCTGGAGATTTACAGTCGTATCTCTTCTGAGAATCTGGCCCGTAATGTTTATTCTCCTTCTTTTCTATTTCTGTATTGAAAAAAGTATGAAACTTTAAAAAAAAATTGTCAATTATAAAAAATAAAAAAAGGAAGAAGAAGAAGAAAAGAAGAAAGAAGGAAGAAGAATTGTTACATTGTATCTTTTCTTACAAAGATGTCTGTATTTCCTATGCTCTCTAGCTCCATCTAGTGGCCATAAATGTGGTATTTTACTACTGCCCAGAATAAAGGAATATTCATTCAGAAAAGTAAAAAGGAATGAAATTTTTTTGACCAATTTTCACAGAATGACTGTACAGTGGAACCTTGGATTACGAGGACAATCCGTTCCAGGAGGATGCTTGTAATCCAAAGCACTCGCATATCAAAGCGTGTTTCCCCATAGAAGTCAAAAGAAACAAAGATAATTTGTTCCGCATGGACTCCCATGGCATGCAATACCGCATGTGGCCAGAGGTGGGGGGGGGGGCGTGCACCGCAAAGCCTCGGAAATACTCAGGGACAGCTCCACTGATCTCGGAAACACTCGGCGATTCCGAGTATTTCTGAACGGCTCCGAATCATTCCTAAATGCTAAATGGCTAAATGCTTGAATTGAGAGACAACTCTCGCAAACCGAGTCAGAAGATTATTTGTTGCGCATTGACTCCCATGGCATGCAATACCGCATGCTCAGAAAGGCCCGGGGACATGGAAAACCTCGGGAACGGAGTATTTCCTAGTTTTTTCCAAGTATTTCCGAACGACTCAAACCGGCTACACTAGGCACCAGCGCCCCCGCTCTTCTGGCCAAATGCGGTACTGCACACCCCATTAGCTTGAATTCTGTTCGTTTTGGGAGACAACACTCGCAAACCGAGTCAGAAGATAATTTGTTCCGCATTGACACCCATGGCATGCAATACCGCATGTGGCCAGAGGTGGGGGGAGGGGGGCGCCGGAGAGCCTCGGAAATGCTCAGAAAGGCCCGGGGACTTGGAAAACCTCGGGAACGGAGTATTTCCTAGTTTTTTCCAAGTATTTCCGAACGACTCCAACCGGCTACACTCGGCTCCGGCGCCCCCGCTCTTCTGGCCAAATGCGGTACTGCACACCCCATTAGCTTGAATTCTGCTCGTTTTGGGAGACAACACTTGCAAACCAAGTCAGATTTTTTTTTTTTTAAGTTGCTCGTTTTTCAAAATGCTCGTTAACCGCGTTTCTCGTAAACCGAGGTTCCGCCGTAGGCGCGGATTTCATGGATGGATGGATGGCCACGCAAACATTTTATAAATGGATCTCTTAATATATCTAATATTTGCAGGGACCACATGGGTGAGCAAGATCGTGGATCTCATCCTGAACGGGGGAGACGTGGAGAAGAGTCAGAGAAGAGTCATATTTGAGCGCGTGAATTTCCTGGACAGCGCAGGGCCCGGAATTCCCTCAGGTATCTGTCCATATATCAGGTCAAGGCAACGAAGTGTAAAAGAGTCCAGTTTGGTTTCATTTAATTGCTTACATCTCACATCCGGAGGGCTGCTGGGGATGCCGACATTCACTGTAGTTGCCTGTGCTTCATATAGTCATCGCTGGTGTCTTCCAGGTGTTGCTCAAGCGACTTTCCATCTCTATACTGCACACAGGGGGTGCTTGATCGCCCCCCCCCCCCCCACACCATTCAGGGAATGTCTTGTATTTTTTTCCACTGAATACAAGGATTTTGCTAGTGTATGAATCTGTATATTTTCGCTGCTGCCGCCTACTATTCAGCTGGCCGGCTGAATAACGGAAGCTGGCTGGCTGTGTGGAAGTGCCTATCAGAGTACAGCCCTCAGGCGGTAGTCGGCTTCCTGCAGCTTATCCTCGGGACGTACCGGCCGTGCGTTCCGAGCATAAGACTGACAGGCGTCTCAGCCAATCAGAAGCGTCATCGAGGGCGGGACGAGGCACATCGAGGGACGTAGAAGCCAGAAAGGTAAGTGCCGAAGGGGGGGCATTTTACTATGGGCACGGTGGCTACAATTGCGGGGCACAGTGGCGACAATTGGGGGCACAGTGGCGACAATTGATGGAACAGTGGCTGTGTTTGATGGCATAGTGGTGCGTTTGATGGCATGGCACAGTGGTGACAATTGATGGCACAGTGGCTGTGTTTGATGGCATGGCACAGTGGCTGTGTTTGATGGCACAGTGGCTGCGTTTGATGGCATGGCACAGTGGCTGAGTTTGATGGCACATTGGCTGCGTTTGATGGCATGGCACAGTGGTTGCGTTTGATGGCATGGCACAGTGGTGACAATTGATGGCACAGTGGCTGCGTTTGATGGCATGGCACAGTGGCTGCGTTTGATGGCTTGGCACAGTGGTTGCGTTTGATGGCACAGTGGCTGCGTTTGATGGCATGGCACAGTGGTTGCATTTGATGGCATGGCACAGTGGTGACAATTGATGGCACAGTGGCTGCGTTTGATGGCACAGCGGCTGCGTTTGATGGCATGGCACAGTGGCTGTGTTTGATGGCACAGTGGCTGCGTTTGATGGCATGGCACAGTGGCTGAGTTTGATGGCACATTGGCTGCGTTTGATGGCATGGCACAGTGGTTGCGTTTGATGGCATGGCACAGTGGTGACAATTGATGGCACAGTGGCTGCGTTTGATGGCATGGCACAGTGGCTGCATTTGATGGCACAGTGGCTGCATTTGATGGCATAGCACAGTGGTTGCGTTTGATGGCACAGTGGCTGCGTTTGATGGCATGGCACAGTGGTTGCGTTTGATGGCACAGTGGCTGCGTTTGATGGCATGGCACAGTGGTGACAATTGATGGCACAGTGGCTGCGTTTGATGGCACAGTGGCTGCGTTTGATGGCTTGGCACAGTGGTTGCGTTTGATGGCACAGTGGCTGCGTTTGATGGCTTGGCACAGTGGTTGCGTTTGATGGCACAGTGGCTGCGTTTGATGGCATGGCACAGTGGCTGCGTTTGATGGCTTGGCACAGTGGTTGCGTTTGATGGCACAGTGGCTGCGTTTGATGGCATGGCACAGTGGTTGCGTTTGATGGCATGGCACAGTGGTGACAATTGATGGCACAGTGGCTGCGTTTGATGGCACAGTGGCTGCGTTTGATGGCATGGCACAGTGGTTGCGTTTGATGGTACAGTGGCTGCGTTTGATGGCATGGCACAGTGACTGCGTTTGAAGGGCACAGTGAGGCTGCAATTTTTTTTTTCCGTTTGCACCCCCCCAAAAAAATTTAAGCACCAGCCGCCACTGTCCTCCATTAGATCAACATTTCTGGAGCTGGTGAGAGTTGGAACTTCATGGAATAAATTTGCAATCACAGGGTCGTCTTTTCTCACAATTTTTTTTATTTTCGGTATTCCTTCTTTTTTTTTTTTTTTTTCAGGAACTGAAAAATTGGACAAATTGGACTCACCACGTGTGATTAAGACACATCTTCAGGCAGAAATTCTTCCGAAGAGCTTCTGGGAAAAGAACTCCAAGGTTTCCTGGTTTTATTTGAGTATCTGATGTATCAGGGGCGGCTGGTGCGGGAGCTGGCCAACCTATCATATTTATAGGAGGGGGATTACCCGCTTATTAATATGAAAGACTCCGGCTCTCTGTGCAGACCTCTAGCTCCTCCAGCCCCATGCCTTGGTAATAAGATGACATCATCGGTGGGGTAGGAGAAGAGACCCAGGCTTGGCCGCACAGCGGAAGTTGAGCGGTGACCACAGTCTGTGACAATCCTGTCTGGACCTGGACCCCGATCGCCGCTCACCTCCTGCTGTGTGGCCCAGTCATCAGCAGGCCAGGGACCGATACCGGTCCGTGGCCCAGGGGTTGGGGGCCCCTGATTTAACCATTAGCTTACTGGGCACATATACCCCCTTCCTGCACAGGCGAAATTTCGGCTTTCAGCATTGTCACGCTTTAACTGACAATTGCGCGGTCGTGCGACGTGGCTCCCAAACAAAATTGATGTCCTTTTTTTCCCCCCTAACAAATAGAGCTTTCTTTTGCTTTGATCACCTCCTTGGTTTTTATTTTTTGCGATATAAACAAAAATAGAGCGACAATTGTGAAAAAAAAAAATTTTTTTTTTTACTTTTCGCTATAATAAATATGCAATTATTACGGCGGACACATCGGACACTTTTGACACATTTTTTGAACCACATTTATGTAGCGAACAGTGCTATAAAAATGCACTGATTACTGTATAAATGTGACAGGCAGGGAAGGGGTTAACACTAGGGGGCGAGGAAGGGGTTAATGTGTGCCCAGCTAGGTGATTGTTACTGTGGGGGAGGGGACTGACTGGGGGAGGGGACTGACTGGGGGAGGTCACCGATGTACAATGGACACAGCATCGGTCTCCTCTCCCTAACAGGGCGTGGAGCTCTGTGTTTACACACAGAGCTCCACGACCCTGTCTCTGTGACTGGCGATCGCCAGGCACGCGCATCGGCACCTGAGTGACGCGGCGGGCGTGCGCGCGCGCCCCCCGGTGGCTGGAGGCTGGAGGCCTCCCGGCAATTAAGAGCCACATTGCGGCTGTAAAAAGTCGTCGGGCGAGTGGGAAGTGGTCAAAGGGTAATACTAAGCAAGGCTCAACAGTTTTGTCTTCCTTAGCCTTGAGCAATAATTGCATTTCTATTGGACATTTCTTAACCTGGAAACAGTTGTACCAGCCAATACTATCTTTTTCTAGATTATATACGTGGCCAGGAATGCAAAGGATGTGGCGGTATCGTACTATCACTACTACAGAATGGCCTATGGATATCCAGAACCTGGGACGTGGGATGAATATCTAAATACCTTCATGGAGAGTAATGGTACGCGAGTCAGCAGTTGGGCTGATAGTTCCCATCAAATGTCTATGCTGTGTACCAGAAATTAGAATTTTGGAATATCGAAATTTCGGAAATTTGAAAATTAGAAATTAGAAAATTCAGAATTTCGGTAATTCGAATATTCTAAATTTTGGATATTTGGGAATTAGAAATTCTATAAATAAAAATGAAATTCCGAATTACCGAAATCTGAAAATTCGAAAAAATGAAAATCTGAGAATTCGAAAACCTGAAAACTAATAATAACTTAACTATTACTAACTATTCAATTATAGGTATTGGAATTTCCTTTTCCTGTTTTTTCTTCCTTTCAAATTTGGCTGTTAGTAAATGTAACTAATACGAATTTATCCGAAGTTACGAATGATCCAAAATAACAAATACCGGATCTAAACGAATTGAACGTAATGATCTAATAATAATAAATAACAATAATAATAACTTTTTATTATTATTATTTATTATTCATTTGTTCCATTCCATTTGTTTAGATGCGGTATTCGTTATTTTGGATAATTCGTAACTTCAGATAGATTCTGAGGGCCAGATTCAGAGAGCCGTAACTCCTGTGTAACTGGTGTTAGACTGGAGTAATTTCAAATTACGCGCGTTTTCTAGCTAGTCGAAAACCTCAAACCATGAATAGACGGCTGCGGGCTTCAATTCGACTGGATTACGTGTTCGTACGCCTTCGGATCTACGCTGCAATAAAATTGCGGCCACTGGGTGGACTTCCCGTCGTTTTCCGCGTCGGGGTATGCAAATGAGCTTTTGCCGGCGATCCCCGAAATTACGATCTTCAATCGCAATCTCTTACGGCACCTTTAGTCATCTTTTATTTGCGTAACACTATACCAGCTTTTTGCTGCTCTAATATTAGACAGCCCATGTTAAGTATGGCCGTCGTTCCCACGTCGAATTTCTACGTTTTCCGACGTCTTTTATTATTTTTTACGTAAGTCGTCCGGGAATAGGAATGTTCGTAAACGACGCTACTCAAACAACGAATGACGTAACGATGTGATTTCGCGCAATGCACGGCGGGAAATTTCTGAACGGAGCATGCGCAGTTCGATCGCCGCGGGGACGCGCTTAATTTAAATGCTTCACGCCCCCTAATCGCGTATTTCGATTACGCGGCGAGAAATAGACTACGCCGCCGTAGCGTACGGGCAAAAATCTACCAGGATTCGGTGTAGAGCCTGGTAAAATACGGCAGCGTAGAGTATTTCGATTACGCAGCGCAATATTAAGTGTATCTGAATCTGGCCCTTATTCGTTACATTTACTAACAGCAAAATTTGAAAGGAAATTCCAATACCTATAACTTAATAGTTATTATTATTTAGTTATTATTTCGAATTTTACTGGATTTAATTTTTTTCAAATTTTCGAATTTTTGAAATGCGAAAATTCTAAATTCTAAAATTGGAAATTCGAAAAAATTTGAAAATTGGAAATTTTCGAATTTTTCGAATTTCCAAATTTCCGAATTCTGAAATTTTACATTTAAATGAAAAACCGAACACATTTTTCGGCAGTGCACATGTCTATTAGGCATTTCAGAAACTAATAAAATGTTCAGTTACTTTTCCTTCATGGTCATTCTCTCAAACTTGCTTTATCTGGCAGTTGCTTATGGATCATGGGCCAAACATGTGAAGGGCTGGTGGGAGATGAGGAAAAAGAACAATGTCTTCTACTTGTTCTACGAAGACATGTTGGAGGTAACCTGACTTTGTCTTACTATCATGTGGAGAACCTCTTGACCTATAACAAGAAACTGAATCTTATTGACTCTCCTCTCCGAATCTCTTTGGTTAGGACCCAAAACGTGAGATCCTAAAGCTGATGAAGTTCATGGATCGGGAACTTCCTGAAGAGATTGTTGAAAAAATACTAAAGAACACTTCCTTCCAGGCCATGAAGGACAACCCCATGGCCAACTTTAGTACCTTCCCATTCATGGATCAATCAATATCCCCGTTTATGAGGAAAGGTAAGACTTAAGTTTCGTACACACGATTGGACTTCCAACCAACTTTGCCGTGGATTTTGATCCGAAGGGTGTTGGCCATGAAATTGTTCTCCATACACACGGCGCAACATTTTCAGCCAACATTCACCAAACCACGCGTTTTTCCGCTCTTTACCGCCACCCTTTGAGCAACTTTTTGTTTACAAGTTTAAATTGGTATTATTTGCTATAAAATTACTTAGGAGCCCAAACATTATATATGTTTAAGCAGAGACCCTAGAGCAGGGGGATCCAAACTTTTTTCAAAGAGGGCCAGATTTGATGAATTAAACATGCTCGAGGGCCGACTATTTTGCCTGACTTTCTTTGAACGATTAAAATTCTGTCTACGTGTGTTAATTCAAGCACTAATACACGGCCCAACAGGAATTCTCTTTCCTTTGTGGCTGTGTGTGAAGAGATGAGCTTGGGCGTGTTATTTGGATATACTGTATGTATTTTTTTTTAGGCCCCAATGAATCCCAGACCGCTGCTCAGGACCAAGGATGAGCTTGGGCGTGTTATTTGGATATACCGTATTTATCGGCATATAACACACACAAGCTTACCATTGCCATGAATGCAGCCTCACCATTGCCATGAATGCAGCCTTACTATTGCAACCTCACATGTGCCATAAATGCAGCTTCACATGTGCCATAAATGCAGCCTCACATGTGCCATAAATGATGCCTCGTATGTGCCATAAATGCAGCCTGATCGATGCCCTTCTGCAACCTTGGAGGGCAGAGGGATGGGAGGGGCCAACCAACAAAGTGGGCGTGATTTGTGCAGCACACCCACCCGGAATGTTGGTGGGAAAACTTTAGGTTCCAGCACCATAGTATTTCTAAGTAGTAGTGTGCAGTCCTCCATGATACCTCACGTGACATCTCTCTTCCCCCTCCAGGAATTTGGGGTGACTGGAAAAACCAATTCAAAGTCGCCCAGAACGAGAGATTTGATAAATATCACCAGAAGGAAATGTCCGACACGGATCTGACCTTCCGTATGTAACAAGGAACCAGCTGGAGCCACCATCTGCAAACCCAGGTCCAGAACCACCTTCTGCAAACCCAGGTCCACAACCACCTTCTGCAAACCCAGGGCCAGAACCACCATCTGCAATCCCAGAACCACCTTATGCAAACCCAGGGCCAGAACCACCTTCTGCAAACCCAGAACCACCTTCTGCAAACCCAGGGCCAGAACCACCTTCTGCAAACCCAGGGCCAGATCCACCTTCTGCAAACCCAGATCCAGAACCACCTTCTGCAAACCCAGGGCCAGAACCACCTTCTGCAAACCCAGAACTACCTTCTGCAAACCCAGGGACAGAACCGCCTTCTGCAAACCCAGGGCCAGACCACTTTCTTTAAACCCAGGTCCAAAACCACCTTCTGCAAACCCAGGTCCAGAACCACCTTCTGCAAACCCAGGTCCAGAACCACCTTCTGCAAACCCAGGGCCAGAACCACCTTCTGCAAACCCAGGGCCAGAACCACCTTCTGCAAACCCAGGGCCAGAACCACCTTCTGAAAACCCAGGTCCAGAACCACCTTCTGCAAACCCAGAACCACCTTCTGCAAACCCAGGGCCAGAACCACCTTCTGCAAACCCAGGGCCAGAACCACATTCTGCAAACCCAGGTCCAGAACCACCTTCTGCAAAACCTAGGTCCAGAACCACTTTCTGCAAACCCAGAATTACCTTTTGCAAACCCAGGTCCAAAACCACCTTCTGCAAAAACCCAGGCCCAAATCCACCTTCTGCAAACCCAGGTCCAAAATCCACCTTCTGCACAAACCCAAGAGCAAATCCACATCCTGCACAAACCCAGGTTCAAATCCACCTTCTGCACAAACCCACGTCCAAAACCACCTTCTGCACAAATCCAGGTCCAAAACCACCTTCTGCACAAACCCAGGTCCAGAACCACCGTCTGCACAAACCCAGGTCCAAATCCACCTTCTGCACAAACCCAGGTCCAAATCCACCTTCTGCACAAAACCAGGTCCAAAACCACCATCTACAAAATTTAGAACTACCTTCTGCAAACCCATGTCCAGAACCACCTTCTGCAGACCCCCTAACCACCTTCTGCAAACCCTGGTTCAGAAACACCTTCTGCAAACCCAGAATTACCTTTTGCAAACCCAGGTCCAAAACCACCTTCTGCACAAACCCAGGTCCAGAACCACCATCTGCAAACCCAGAATCGCCATCTTCCAACCCAGGACCAGAATCATCATTTGGAAACCCAGGTCCGCAGCCACCATCTATAAACAGTGGGCTCTTTGGAGCCAAACTTTGATAGAGAGACCTTCATGACATTTTAAGGCATAAAAATAATAATAACGCCAGAGAATTTTACAAGAAACGTCGGACTCTTTCTGGAGCTCATAAATTGTATGTTGGTAACAAAGAGTTGTGGTCCAATGAAAAAAAAATTCACAAACAGTAAAAATATTTTTTTCCTGACTTTGAAGGAGAGAACAGTTGAGCTAGTAAGCGGATTCAGCAGGAAGTGATGTTCCCATGCCTCCACCATGCTGTATGAAATGGATAGACAATACAAGAGCCGAGCGAGTTCCCTTTGCACCTCTCCAGCTCGTCCAATCAGAGAACGCCTTTCAAGCAAAAAAAAATGCAAAGCTTTCTCTGAATGGTGCCCGTGCTGAGGGAGCGCCCCGTGTGGTTACTTTGCATAGGGACCCCATGGGTAATAACACATCCAAGTTGGACCAATGTAATTGCAAAATACCCCTATCTAGAAATGAGCTTGGAGGCCGGGTTCACACTTATGCGAAGTGAATTCGGGTTTCCCCGGATCCAATTCGCATGACAGCACAGTTACCAACAGTCCCGATCTTTCCTGGGACAATCCCGATTTTGGGACCCTCATCCCGAAAGGAGCTCGTCCTGATTAATTTCCTGGTATTTTGTCTTTGTCCTGGGAAAATCAGAAATGTTTTGGCCAAAAATGGCCGGTGGGCTAAAAAAACATGGCCGCTGTCACCGCCGCAAGGTGCCTTTCTTCGTGTGTTCAGTGAAGAGGGGAGGGGCAGCCAATTGCATTCTCTTTTCAGTGTACACTTAAACCGATTGGCTGCACGAACCGGATGCCCCTCCCTTCTCCACTGAACACACGGCTCCGCAGGGCGCCCCCCTGCCCCAAAGCACCCAGCCCCCATGCGGCCTGGTACGGTTCAGGGGGGGGGGTTTGCTCTTCTCCACCCCCTTTCTTGACTGGCCCGGGCTGCGTGTTCGGATAAGGGTCTGGTATGGATTTTGTGGGAACCCCCCGCTGTTTTTTCGGTGTAGGGGTTCCCCTTTAAATCCATACCAGACCCAAGGGCCTTGTAGGCCCTTGGAGGGGAAACCCAATGCCGTTTTTTTAGTTAAAATGTGGCGTGGAGTTCCCCCTCAAGATTAGCAGAGCACAAGTCGCATGCTAAAGTCAGATCATGCTAGGGTGACCACATTTCCGAACTGCCATTCAGGGACAATCCCCCTCCCTAAAAAAGATAATTTTTTATACCTTTTTATGTGACCCCCCATAGATTTCACTGGTTCATCCTGGGACCTGTAGTTCTTCACTGGTGGGGGGGGGGGGCAGTCACATCTTCAGCTCTGAGGGGTTCATGGTGGGACCTGTAGTCCTTCACTTTTGAGGGGCACATAATATCTAAAGATGTGACCCCCTCCAAATTTGAAGGACTAAAAAACTCAGCACGAACCCCTGAGATCTAAGGGTAGTTCTTCACTATTTGGGGGGCGGAGGGGGGGTCTCACATCTTCAGCTCTGGGGGGTCATGCTGGGACCTGTAGTCCTTAACTTTGGTCAAACCCCCCCCCCCCAAGTAAAGGACTACCTGTTCCAGCATGAACCCCTTAGATCTAAGGGTGTGACCCCCCAAATTTGAAACTCACAGCATGAACATGTGAGATCTAGAGTGTGATCCAATAGATTTCACAGATCTATGGGATCACACTCTAGAGCTCACAGGTTCATGCTGGGAGTTTCAAATTTGGGGGGGTCGCACCCTAAGATCTAAAGGGTTCATACTGACACAGGTAGTTCTTTACTTGGGGGGGTGTGACTTCCCCAAAGTTAAGGACTACAGGTCCCAACATGACCCCCCAGAGCTGAAGATGTGAGACCCCCCCCCCTGCCCCCCCAAATAGTGAAGAACTACAGGTCTTAGCATAAACCTGTGAAATCTATGGGATCACACCCTTAGATCTCAGGGGTTCATGCTGGGTGTTGTAGTCCTTCAAATTTGGAGGGGGGTCACACCCTTAGATCTAAGGGGTTCATGCTGGGACAGGTAGTCCTTTACTTTGGGGGGTGTGACTTCCCCAAAGTTAAGGACTACAGGTCTCTACATGACCCCCCAGAGCTGAAGATGTGAGACCCCCTGCCCCCCAAAATAGTGAAGAACTACAGGTCTTAGCATAAACCTGTGAAATCTATGGGATCACACCCTTAGATCTCAGGGGTTCATGCTGGGTGTTGTAGTCCTTCAAATTTGGGGGGGGGGGGGGGGGTCACATACTGTCAGTGTCAGAAGTCAGCTCAATGTAATGTTAGAATTTTCTTTTTAGGGTGAACCCCCGCTTTAAACTCTGAGGGGTTCATGCTGGGACCTGTAGTTTAGCACTAGTTGGGGGGGGGTGTCATATCTTCAGCTCTGAGGGGTTAATGCTGGGATCTGTAGTACGTCACTAGTTGGGGGGGGGGGTGTCACATCTTAAGCTCTAAGGGGTTCATGCTGGGACTAGGGTGACCACATTTCCAAACTACCATTCAGGGACACCCCTCTTCCCAAAAATAAGCTTGTGCTGTAACGAATCACAGCACAGTAATTGGACACAAGAGGCGGGATTTATGATTTCTCCAATCACAAGCAGGGGGCGGGGATTGTGCTCCTTCAGGCATTCCTGGCCAGGGCAAGTACTGTCAGTGAGTAAAGTGGTAATATGGCGGCCTTTTTTTAGGGGCATCAGATTGGCTCGAGGGGGTGGCTGGGTCAGTTTCATTCCGGGACACTGTATTGTCCTGGAATAAAGGTGCCCGGGACAGACCTGCAAAATGCGGGACTGTCCCGGGCAATCCGGGACACGTGGTCACCCTAGCTGGGACTTGTGTCAGTTTCATTCTGGGACACTGTATTGTCCCAGAGTGAAGGTGCCTGGGACAGACCTGCAGAATATGGGACTGACCCGGGCAATCCGGGACACGTGGTCATCCATCATGCAAGACGGCGTTCCGTCTTTGATCCGACTTCAGTGATATTCAATGGGCTGAAGTCGGACCAAAGTAGTACAGGGAGCATTTTCAAAGTCGCTCCGACTTGTGACGGCCCAGTTAAGACGCCTCCCATAGGGCCTGCTGGCAGAAAGTCTGAATGAGCTGGGATAGCAGTCTTCTGATTAGCAGAGGCAGGACCCGTCCCCTCCCCCTGCTCTGAACACTCAGCTCCAATCCTGTCCACTGCAGACTCCTGGAGAGTTGTAGCACTACTGCCCCCAGCATCTCCTCCACCATCCTCAGGAAGAGCCGCTGTGTCTGGTCCAGGGAGCTCCTCACTGCAGACTCTTACCCCAGAAGCTGACGCTTTGTTTTCAACAGGTAAATCGGACTGCATTGCATCATGCTGTACATTGTCTATGGGTCTGGGCTGACCGCCTGTAGCACTACAACCACCAGCAAGCCCAATGTCATTAAAGTTCACGCCACACCATCCTGCACACACACTGTACCTGCTTGCTGGGTTGTTACCCTTACAATGTTATGGCTGACAGTGGGATCGGACTTCACCCCCCCCCCCCCCCCCCCCAACTGCTGCAGACTTCATGGTGGCTCTTGCGCTCTCCATAGGTTTGTCTTTCACAGGGCTAGGAAAGTAGGGTGACCAGGTGTCCCGGATTGCCCGGGACAGTCCCGCATTTTGCAGGTCTGTCCCGGGCACATTCATTCCAGGACAATACAGTGTCCCGGAAGTGACACAGCCACCCCCTCCCCCCAGGCCAATCTGTTGCCCCCAAGAAAAGCCACCACTGAGGGTGACCACGTGTCCCGGATTGCCCTATTTCAGGCGCTAAACGCCTGAAATATACGCCTCAGTGTGAAAGGGGCCTAACTCCCTGCTGAGTCTGTCTGTACATCTCACTGGTTAGGTCACCCTCCATGCAGGGAGCGGATCCTCTCCTCATGCGATTAAATCGCTTCTCGTTCTTATATTTTCCTTTAAAGGGGTTGTAAAGGAAAACTTTTTTTTTTCCCTAAATATCTTCCTTTACCTTAGTGCAGTCCTCCTTCACTTACCTCATCCTTCCATTTTGCTATTTAAATGTCCTTATTTCTTCTGAGAAATCCTCACTTCCTGTTCTTCTGTCTGTAACTCCACACAGTAATGCGAGGTTTCTCCCTGGCGTGGAGAAAGCCTCTTAAGGGGGCGAGCAGGAGGGTCAGGACACACACGAACACACAGCTCCTTTCTCTATCTGCAACGTAGAGAGCATCCTGACTCTCCTGTAGTCCAAGGGAGGGGGCGAGCGCGACACTCCACACCAGGGAGAAAACCTTGCATTACTGTGTGGAGTTACAGACAGAAGAACAGGAAGTCAGGATTTCTCAGAAGAAATAAGGACATTTAAAAGCAAAATGGAAGGATGAGGTAAGTGAAGGAGGACTGCACTAAGGTAAAGGAAGCTATTTAGGATAAAAAATTCTACCTTTACAACACCTTTAAATATTTCTTCAGAGGGGTTGGGTTGGCCCCCTAGTTCTAGTATTGGGAACTCTTAAGGCGTCTGCATACCAAGACAATTTCATGCTCCCACCTTTGTGGGAACAGTTTGGGGACGGCCCCTTTCTGTTCCAACATGACTGAGCACCAGTCACAGCTCCCAAATGTCCCTCTGTCCCTCTTTCCTCCTCATTTGTCCCTCATTTTGTTCTGATCTCTATAGTTGTATATAAAATGCACTTTTTATCTTTCAAAAAAGTGTTTTCCAGCGCTAAACCATTCATCTGATTTATGAATTGCTGCATTTGTATATTCCAAAAGCCAAAAGGAATAGTAGGTGTATTTTAACCAATCTTGTTTTTGTGTACAATTCTCCTTTAAGGGGGCGTGACAAGGGGGTGTGTCCTATGCCTGCATACGTTTGCCGATAGGTGTCCTTCATTCCCATCTCAAAATTTTGGGAGGTGCGCACCAGAGCACAAAGCAAGGTCCATAAAGACACGGAAGAGCGAGTTTGGAGTGGAGGAACTTGACTGGCCTGCACAGAGTCCTGACCTCAACCCGACAGAACACCTTTGAGATGAATTAGAGTGCAGACTGTGAGCCAGACCTTCTCTTCCAACATCAGTGTCTGACCTCACACTCCTAAACCTTGTGGATGGCCTTCCCAGAAGAGGTGAAGATATTATAGCTGCAAAGGGCGGAGCCAACTCAATATTGAACCCTACGGACTAAGACTGGGATGTCATTAACCACTTCCCGCCCGGCCAATAGCAGATTTATGGCCGGGAAGTGGTTATGAAATCGTGACTAGACATTCTCAAACGTCCTGCACGATTTCATGCCTCGCAGTGCGGCGATCGCTAATGCGGGGTGTCAGTCTGACACCCTGTATCACCGATCAGCCGTGTCCAATCATTGCTGATCACGATGTAAACAGGAAGAGCTGTAGATGGCTGTTCCTCACTCGCGTCTGGCAGACGCCAGTACAGGAGAGCCGATCGGCGGCTCTCCTGACAGGGGGGGTTCACGCTGATTGTTTATCAGCGCAGCCCCCCCCCCCTCGTATGCCCACACTAGACCACCAGGGAGTGCCCACACTGGCAGGGCAAAAAAAAAAAAAACGTAAAAAAAAAACCAGGATTAAAAAATAAATAAAAATACAGGTAAAAAAAAAAGAAAGATGCCAGTCAGTGCCCACACATAGGCACTGACTGGCAACATATACATCAGTGCCACCCCACAGTGTCCTTCAGTGCCACCCCTCTGTGCCAATCCATGCCCAGTGTCCACCTATCAGTGCCCATCTGTGCCACCCATAAGTACCCATGAGTGCCACCCATGAGTGCCCATCAGTGCCACCTATGAGTGCCCATCAGTGCCACCTATGAGTGCCCATCAGTGCCACCTATGAGTGCCCATCAGTGCTGCATACCAGCGCCGCCTATCATTGCCCATCAGTGCCACCTCATCGGTGCCCATCAGTACTACCTCATCAGTGCCCATCAGTGCCACCATATAAGTGCCCGTAATTGAAAGAGAAAACATACTTATTTTACAAAAAAGTTAACAGAAAAAAATAAAAATGTATTTTTTTTTCAAAATTGTCGCTCCTATTTTTGTTTATAGCGCAACAAATAAAAACCGCAGAGGTGATCAAATACCACCAAAAGAAAGCTCTATTTGTGGGGGAAAAAGGATGCCAATTTTGTTTGGGTGCGACGTCGCACGACCGCGCAATTGTCATTCAAAGTGCGACAGTGTTGAAAGCTGAAAATTGTCCTGGGCGGGAAGGTGAGTAAGTGCCCCCCGGTATGGAAGTGGTTAAAGTTCATGTGTGTGTAAAGGCCGGCGTCCCAATACTTTTGACAATATAGTGTATATGCAACTTAGTCGTTGCAACTTCAAAGTAGTACATGGCAATGGCGGCTGGTGCTCAAATTATTTTTTTTTTTGGGGGGGGGGGGGGCACAAACAAACTGAAAAAAAAAAACATCAATTGCCGCCAAAATTTCAAAATTGTCGCTCTATTTTTGTTTTTAGCGCAAAAAATAAAAGCCGCAGAGGTGATCCAATACCACCAAAAGAAAGCTCTATTTGTGGGGAAAAAAGGACGTAAATTTTGTTTGGGAGCCGCGTCGCACGACCGCGCGATTGTCAGTTAAAGCGACGCAGTGCCAAATCGCAAAAAAGTGGCCTGGTCTTTGTCCAGCAATATGGTCCGGGGCTGAATTGGGTAAAGTCGCACTCGGAAGTCACAGGACTTTGGATGGGGGGGGGGGGGGAGGTGTGAATGGAGCCTGAATGGTGAAGGTCCTGATAACGGGAGCCGCTCAGGAGATGGAGCAAAGGTTGCATGGTGTGTAGATGGCGGATCGAGGTTTGGGAGAGGAGGGGAAAGGTGAAAAGGGTTCATGAAGAACCAATTACATTCACAACAGGGACCTGCTTTGTTCAGCTGAGCTGCGCCCCCCCCCCCTGCCCCCGCCCAGTCACATGTGCTCTGTGGTGATTCAGCAAATTTCCTGCCAGGGTTTTATAATCCTCAGCAACTCAATAACACCAAAAAACGACTAAAGCAGAGCAAAGAGCAACGGGAGAAGGGAACCTGCAACATCCGTCCGGCAACCAATGAGCTTTACCGAGCCACCAGCTGCCCAATCCAATCCTGGCACTCCTCCTATACATGCAAAGATCCACATTTTTTTTTTTTTTTAATTAGATAATTATTTAGAACCCCCAAACATGATCTATTTTCTGAAAGCAAAAGCTTGGGAGAAAAAAAAACGTCGGTTTTTCAAATACATATTTTTTGGGCAAAAACATCACCCGACCACCCTATTTAATGGAAGGTAGACATGATAAAATATATGGTCAGAGACTGCAGACAATGATACAGGAGACGGTCAGAGACTGCAGACAATGATACAGGAGACGGTCAGAGACTGCAGACAATGATACAGGAGACGTTTAGAGACTGCAGACAATGATACAGGAGACGGTCAGAGACTGCAGACAATGATACAGGAGACGGTCAGAGACTGCAGACAATGATACAGGAGACAGTCAGAGACTGCAGACAATGATACAGGAGACGGTCAGAGACTGCGGACAATGATACAGGAGACGGTCAGAGACTGCGGACGTGATACAGGAGACGGTCAGAGACTGCGGACGTGATACAGGAGACGGTCAGAGACTGCGGACGTGATACAGGAGACGGTCAGAGACTGCGGACGTGATACAGGAGACGGTCAGAGACTGCGGACGTGATACAGGAGACGGTCAGAGACTGCGGACGTGATACAGGAGACGGTCAGAGACTGCGGACGTGATACAGGAGACGGTCAGAGACTGCGGACGTCATACAGGCGACGGTCAGAGACTGCGGACATGCTATAGCAGTTGTTGACAGGGGACACGGGTTTGGTACCAGGGATGTAGGGTGTCATGGACCCGCCCCATTCGCGCTCACTGTTTAATAATGCAGATCATTGAGGAACGCCTACTGCTGGAAGAAGATCAGAAGAAGACATGTCGACCTAAAAAAGGTAAGTATAGAAAACAAAGCATACAATATATGGGGGGATTTCAAGGGGCAGAGGGGTCCTATAGGGAAAATGAGGAGGGGGTGGGGGGGGCAGGGCACAAAGTTGGGCTTTAAATGTAGCTGAAGATCTTTTTTGCAGTTTGATGTCTTGTACTGAATATTGGGAAGTAATATCATTTACAAGGCCAGGCCCTGAACTATGCGGCCTTCTGTTCTCATGAAATACAAGCCCTCAGTAACAAATAGCTGAGCTGGGAGATTCATCCAAAGACTTAGGGCCAGATTCAGGTAGATGGGAGCATCTTTGCTCCAGAGTAACGCTTCTCATTTACGTTACTCTGAAGACCCTTTCAGCGCAAGTCCTGTAATTCACATAGCAGTTGCGCGTAAACTTGCGCCAGAGTAACGATAATGCGCTGGCGTAACCCGACGCAAGTGGAAGTGGGTGTGATCATATGTAAATGATGGGCGGAGCCCAGCGCAGAGGCTTACGTTCAGCGCATCAACCACGGAGCATGCGCAGTGAGTGAGGCTCCACTCGCCCCCTTTGTGCGCATGCTCACAACTTCCGTCGGCACCACTGCACGGGAAACGTCAGCGCAATGCCTTCCGTTGGGCGTTTAAATGTGCCCGTAGAAGCGCCATTCCGGCACTAAAGTATATCCTGTTCCCCCTCCCCGCAGTGAAGTTACTTTTGTTCTGAGATGGCTGTTCCCGTTCCCCGCAAACACACAGGAGAAAGCTGAACTCTAAAGGCCAGGAGCTGTCAGCCGTCATCTCGGCTATGGAGACCTATGATGTCTTCCTCCATGGCTGTAAAAGTTGACAGACAAGCATGGACAGAGGTGTTGTCCTGCAAGTGGGGGTGCTCAGCTAGCTCTTATCGTCGGTAACGCTGCTGTAGCTGCTCTCCTGCTGACCTGTGGCCGTCTGGAGTAAAGATAAAGCAGCCTTTTGTAGAAATAACTTTGCGCCGGACGGATCAGATACACGCGGCGCATGTAGCCAGCGTATGGTGCTAATCCGTTCGTGAATTGGGAAAAATCCCTCATTTGCATATTTGCAGGGGAAATCAATAGGCGCGACTGATGCGCCCAGCGAAAATAAGCGCTGACGATACTCTGGCGTCGGAACGTTCCGCCGGTCGCAAATGACCTGTTATTGGGCGCATCTAGTTTGGTGGGTACGGGCACATAGAAACGACGGCGCATCATCACAGTTACGCGGCGCATATCGAAATACTCCAGCGCAAGTGTTCCTGAATCTGGCCCATAGAGAATAAGTCTGGAGGAAACAATGAGAGCCGGCAGCTCCCCAGCGGGAATCCATAGCAACCCGTGACCCCGTACCTCTCCGGAGACGCCCCTTTTCTTCACGGTCGTAACCTGATTACCATGGGATTGATGACTTGGTTGCGCAAACTGCCACATAGCCAACCGCAGCCTGCAAATACCGGAATCCTTAAAGCACAACTCCAGCCACAGATGCCAAGATAGAAATAAATAACCTAATAAATTAGGATAAAAGTATAAAATAGAAATGTTTAGAGATTTTCCCCGCAGTGCCTTTTTCTGCCACTAGATGTCCTCATCTCATTCAGAATTTCTAAAAGATTGGACAGTAAAAGGAGAAGTGGTAATGAGCTCACCTCTGCGTCACTCTGCTCTTTCCTGCTATCAGCATATTCCTGGGTAGCGCATGAGCTGAGCCGCTTTTTCTTGCTGGTTCTTCCTCTCGCACTCCATCACTCAAGGACATCAACAGCAGTTGGCCGAAAAAATGAACACACAAAATTATTTGGACGCAGATGACTGCTCTTGGAAGAGCTGCCAACATACAGCTGGTTCTGCCATCCAGTGCAATTTCAATCGACTGATGTCCTTCTCTTCTTTAGGTACCAGACGTGTGCACTGCGAAAAAATGTGTTTGTTTTCATTTCCGTTTTTAATTTTGGGCCAGATTCAGAAAGAGTTACGACGGCGTATCAGTAGATACGCCGTCGTAACTCAGAATCCGCGCCGTCGTATCTTTAAGCGTATTCTCAAACTGAGATACGCTTAAATGTTGCTAAGATACGACCGGCGTAAGTCTCCTACGCTGTCGTCTCTTAGCTGCCTATTTACGCCTAGATTATGTAAATCAGCAAGATACGCCTATTCACGAACGTACGCCCGGCCGACGCAGTAAAGATGCGCCGTTTACGTAAGGCGTTTTCAGGCGTAAAGATAGACCACCAAAAAGATGGCGCAGCCACGCCAAATTTTTCACTTTTTTACGTCGTTTGCGTAACTCGTCCGTGAATGGGGCTGGCCGTAAATTACGTTCACATCGAAACCAATGAGTCTTAGCGGCGTAATTTGGAGCATGCGCACTGGCATACGTCCACGGACGGCATTAGTAAAAAAACGTCAATTACGTGAGGGTCACACTTAATTTAAAAAAAACACGCCCACATCAAACAGATTTGAATTAGGCGGGCTTACGCCGCCCCATTTACGCTACGCCGCCGTAATTTAGGGAGCAAGTGCTTTGTGAATACAGCACTTGCCTCTCTAATTTACGGCGGCGTAGCATATGTGAGATACGCTACGCCTGCACAAATATTCGCCACTCTACGTGAATCTAGACTATTTTTTTTTTTGTTGTTTTTTTGGAAATTCAAAACATTCGGAATTTGGAAATACGTAAATTAGAAAAAAAACGAAAATCAAAAAATTCTAATTAATTAACTAACTAATGGTAACTGTTAAATTACAGGTATTGGAATTTCCTTTTTTAAATTTGGCTGTTGAACGTTACGAATACAAATTTATCCGAAGTTAAGAATTATCCGTAATAATGAATGCCGCATCTAAACAAATAGAACGTAACAAATTAATAATAATAAATAACAATAATAAGAATAACTTATTAACCCCTTCATTACTGGGCACTTAAACGCCCCTCCTGCCCAGACCAATTTTCAGCGCTGACGCATTTTGAATGACAATTGCGCGGTCATACAATACTGTACCCAGATTATATTTTTATAATTTTTTTTCCCCACAAATAAAGCTTTCTTTTGGTGGCATTGATCAAAACATCTTGAGATACGCCGCGTAACTTCTAAAATACGCCTGCGTATCTATTTTCTGTATTCAGAAAACAAGATACGCAGGAATTTTGCTTAGATACGAGCGGCATAAGTCTCTTACGCCGTCGTATCTTAGTTGCATATTTACGCTGGCCACTAGTTGGCGTTTCCGTCGATTTACGCGTCGAATATGCAAATTAGCTAGATACGCCGATCCCCAAACGTATTTGTGCCCCGGTCATCGTATTTTACGTCGTTTGCGTAAGCGTAAGTCCAGCGTAAAGTTACCCCTGCTATGTGAGGCGTACGCAATGTTTAGTATGGATGTCGGGTCAGCGTTGAATTTTCCGTTGTTTGTGTAAATCGTTTGCGAATAGGGCTTTGCGTAAGTTACGTTCATGTCGAAACCAATGAGTATTTGCGGCGTAATTTTGAGCATGCGCACTGGGATACGTCCACGGACGGCGCATGCGCCGTTCGGAAAAAGCGTCAATTACGTGGGGTCACGATTCATTTACATGGATCACGCCCCCTACCTGCCTATTTTGAATTGGGCGCGGTTACGCCGGCCCATTTACGCCACGCCGCCGTAACTTTGGGCGCAACTTCTTTGTGAATACGGCACCTGCCTCTCCAAGTTACGGCTATGCCAGAACAAAGATACGTGCCTGTACAAGAATCTGGCCCAATATTTTTTACTTTTTGTTATAATATCTTCATTTTTTTTTTTTTTTTTTTTAATGTTTTCCTCAGTTTAGGCCGATAAGTATTATATTGTGTATAAGTGTATATTGATTGGTTTGCGCAAAAGTTATAGCACCTACAAAATAGGGGATAAATTTATGATTGATTTTTTTTCTTTTTGTCAGGCCTGCGATATTGCGGCGGACATATCGGACATTTTTAACTCAATTTATTGACCAATCACATTTATAAAGCGATCAGTGCTATAAAAATGCATTGATTACTGTAGAAATGTGACTGGCAGGGAAAGGGGTTAACACAAGGGGGTTAGGAAGGGGTTAGATGTGTTCCCTGGGTGTGTTCTAACTGTGTGTGGTGGGGGACTGACTGGGGGAGGAGAGAGATTGGTGTCCCTATGTACAAGGGACACGGCATTGGTTTCCTCTCTCCCTGACAGGACGTGGAGCTCTGTGTTTACAGAGTTCCACGTCCCTGCTATCACTGCCGATCGCGGGTACCTGGCGGGCATCGCGGCTGCCAGGCATGGTTCTTCTAACTACCCCTTGTTTTTCTCTGTGATCTGGATCCCTCCCGTTGTAGGGTGGTCAGTGCCTCCTTCCAATGCCCATCTATCCCTCCCGTCTTTCTAGCAATTCCTGAACTTTCCCATGGAACCTTTCCAACAAGATCTCATTCACCATTCTTCCTAGAAGTAAAATGCTTAAACTCTTCCACAGTCTCTCAGACTTTAGTGTCCTTCATTGAAGGAGGTCCTTGTCTGCCCTGGAGTCCCTCTTTCATGGCCCTCAAACGTATTTACATGACCGAAATTCCTGCACCCCGAGAGCGTAACCTCCTGCATGCTGATGAGAAGAACAGATGTTCTATGGTACTCAAATACAAAAACACAAAAATAAAGCTTTTGCAGGAGAGCGCAAAGGATAAAAAATAAAATAAAAAATAATTGTGATTGGTAATAATGAAAATAAAGTTTATTTAACTGGTAAATCTAACGGCCACGTTGTAGGACTACAGTAGAGTCAGATATTTCCCTAGTGGGGATGAGATTCTGGTTTGAGTTGGACTTGTATAAGAGGTGAACACAACCTGCACTACGTCCTACGGACTCGATGTCCGTGGGCATGCCCACAATCGTCTCATGGAGAGGAAGAACGGGGAAATGCTCATGTAAACAAGCATTTCCTCATTCTTCCTAGTGACAGGGAGCAGTGTCATGTCACACATAGCCCACCCCCCCACCCCTAAATTTAGAATCACTCCCTAAGTAAACACTTAACGCCTTCAGCACCCCCTACTGGCTAACCCCTTCACTGCCGGTGTCATTTATACAGTAACCGATGCAATTTTTATAGCACTAATC
Source organism: Rana kukunoris (assembly GCA_029574335.1). NCBI lineage: Eukaryota > Metazoa > Chordata > Amphibia > Anura > Ranidae > Rana > Rana kukunoris. The sequence continues at coordinate 11,888,046 of CM056054.1, read as the reverse complement.
GCTGTATAAATGACAATGGTCCCAAATTGGCGTCAAAAGTGTCCGATGTGTCCGCCATAATGTCGCAGTCACGATAAAAATCGCTGATCGCCACCATTACTATTTAAAAAATTATTATTAAAAATGGCATAAATCTATCCCCTATTTTGTAGACGCAATAACTTTTGCGCAAACCAATCAATATACGCTTATTTCTTTTTTTTTTTTCAAAAATATGTAGAAGAATAGGTATTGGCTTAAACTGAGGAAAAACATTTTTTATATACTGTATATATTTTTTGGGGGGATTTTTTTTTCAAAATTGTCGCTCTATTTTTGTTTATAGCGCAAAAAATAAAAACCGCAGAGGTGATCAAATACCACCAAAAGAAAGCTCTATTTGTGGGGAAAAAAGGACGCCAATTTTGTTTGGGAGCCACATCGCGCGACCGCGCAATTTGTCAGTTAAAGCGACGCAGTGCCGAATCGCAAAAAGTGGCCCGGTCCTTGACCAGCAATATGGTCCGAGGCTTAAGTGGTTAAATCGGCGCAGTGCCAAATCGAACAAAGTGCTCTGGTCTTTGGCCAGCCGAATGGTCCGGGGCTGAAGTAGTTAAAGACCCAGGACCAACATATTGGAAATTGTGTCTAAAGATTCTATATGATTTGGACACTTTTGCCTGAACACCTCTGGAATCCAGAGGTTTAGAGACTACATAACTATCCAGCGAGTCCCAAACGGCCCCCACATGGAGGAAGGATTAGGGTGGGCGGCCTCACTGAACAGACGGACACAAAGAAGAGTGTGGGAAAGTGTTATGTAATTCAGGGAGTGACTAGGAGAAGGCTGAAGCTTAGTAGGTGAGAGATAACGAAGGGGGAAAGTACGTCCTACTGATCAGAACATGATTTTGTTGGTGACTAATCCTTTCAAAGGTGAAGAAATACCAAAAGTGACGGGTCACACAGGGACCTCAGATCTGTGAAGGACGACGACGTATCTCAGCAACGTTCTTCATTCAACGCCGGCTGCCAAGATGAGTTCCACGTCATCCGAATGGCGTAGACGAGATTTGGTGAACGTCCGAGGAGTTCCCATGATCTGCGCTTTTGCCCACAATTTGGATGAGATTACCGATCATTTCCAGGCCAGGGATGATGACATCGTCATAGCCACCTACCCCAAGTCAGGTACCAATCTATAGTCCCTGGCGAAAGAGACCCTCAACGCCATCGTTCTTTAGAATTGTGATGGTTTTCCTCTCCTAGGTACGACATGGATGAGTGAGATTGTGGATCTTGTCCTCAATGATGGAGACATGGAGAAGAGTCGGAGGGGTGCCATTTTCCAAAAGGTTCCGATGCTGGAGTTCCGTGTCCCAGGGGAGGTCCCGCCAGGTCAGTCATGGGTGTCTGGTATTGATTTAGTGTCTGGTATTGATTTAGTATATGGTAATAATTTAGAGCCGGTTCACACTGGGGCGACTCGTCAGGCAGCTCAGCCGCCTGATGAGTTGCGTCCCATTTAGTGCAATGGAACTGTTCTAATAGGAGTGACACAAGTCGCTCCGACTTAGAAAAAGGTTCTTGCACGACTTCGGGGGCGGGTTGGTGCGACCTGCATTGACTTCTATACAGAAGTCGTTTTGCTAATCGCCTTCGAAGTCGTCCTCAGGACGACTTGCAGAGTCGCCCCCGAAGTCGCGCCGCCGCTGTGTGAACCGACTCTAGGGTGTCTGTTTATGAAGGAGAAATAAATAAGGAGATCCTGATGATCGTGGTTGATCTCTCACGTGTAATAGTTTATGTCGCTGAGAGATGACGAGCAGAGAACACAACCCTTCTGTAATAAACTTTTACAGAGATGGGCGTTTCACTGGTTATCTCTGTAAAATATCTTCTCCAGCCCAGAGGTGGAGAATATACTGTAATACAGTGGCAGCTGGTGCTCTAATTTTTTTTTTTGGGGGGGGGCGCAATCAAACTATAAAAAAAAAAAATTGCCACCACTGTGCCCATCAGTTGGCGCCACTGTGCCATTAAATGCGGCCACTGTGCCCTTCAATTGCCGCCAGTTTGCCCCCCTCAAATGCTGCTGCCAGTTTGCCCCCTTCAAATGCTGCAGCCAGTTTGCCCCACCTCAAATGCTGCAGCCAGCTTGCCCTAAATAATGCCAGTTTGCCCCATCAAATGCTGCAGCCAGTTTGCCCCCCTCAAATGCTGCAGCCCGCTTGCCCTAAATGATGCCAGTTTGCCCCCTCAAATGCTGCAGCCAGCTTGCCCTAAATTATGCCAGTTTGCCCCCTCAAATGCTGCAGCCAGTTTGCCCCCCTCAAATGCTGCAGCCAGCTTGCCCTAAATGATGCCAGTTTGCCCCCTCAAATGCTGCAGCCAGCTTGCCCCAAATTATGCCAGTTTGCCCCCTCAAATGCTGCAGCCAGCTTGCCCTAAATTATGCCAGTTTGCCCCCTCAAATGCTGCAGCCAGTTTGCCCCCCTCAAATGCTGCAGCCAGCTTGCCCTAAATGATGCCAGTTTGCCCCCTCAAATGCTGCAGCCAGCTTGCCAAATTATGCCAGTTTGCCCCCTCAAATGCTGCAGCCAGCTTGCCCTAAATGATGCCAGTTTGCCCCCCTCAAATGCTGCAGCCAGCTTGCCCTAAATGATGCCAGTTTCCCCCCTCAAATGCTGCAGCCAGCTTGCCCTAAATGATGCCAGTTTGCCCCATCAAATGCTGCAGACAGTTTTCCCCCCTCAAATGCTGCAGCCAGCTTGCCCTAAATGATGCCAGTTTGCCCCCTCAAATGCTGCAGCCAGCTTGCCCCAAATTATGCCAGTTTTCCCCCTCAAATGCTGCAGCCAGCTTGCCCTAAATGATGCCAGTTTGCCCCCCTCAAATGCTGCAGCCAGCTTGCCCTAAATGATGCCAGTTTGCCCCATCAAATGCTGCAGCCAGTTTGCCCCCCTCAAATGCTGCAGCCAGCTTGCCCTAAATGATGCCAGCTTGCCCCCTCAAATGCTGCAGCCAGCTTGCCCCAAATTATGCCAGTTTGCCCCCTCAAATGCTGCAGCCAGCTTGCCCTAAATGATGCCAGTTTGCCCCCCTCAAATGCTGCAGCCAGCTTGCCCTAAATGATGCCAGTTTCCCCCCTCAAATGCTGCAGCCAGCTTGCCCTAAATGATGCCAGTTTGCCCCATCAAATGCTGCAGCCAGTTTTCCCCCCTCAAATGCTGCAGCCAGCTTGCCCTAAATGATGCCAGTTTGCCCCCTCAAATGCTGCAGCCAGCTTGCCCCAAATTATGCCAGTTTTCCCCCTCAAATGCTGCAGCCAGCTTGCCCTAAATGATGCCAGTTTGCCCCCCTCAAATGCTGCAGCCAGCTTGCCCGAAATGATGCCAGTTTGTCCCCCTCAAATGCTGCAGCCAGCTTGCCCGAAATGATGCCAGTTTGCCCCATCAAATGCTGCAGCCAGTTTGCCCCCCTCAAATGCTGCAGCCAGCTTGCCCTAAATGATGCCAGCTTGCCCCCTCAAATGCTGCAGCCAGCTTGCCCCAAATTATGCCAGTTTTCCCCCTCAAATGCTGCAGCCAGCTTGCCCTAAATGATGCCAGTTTGCCCCCCTCAAATGCTGCAGCCAGCTTGCCCTAAATGATGCCAGTTTGCCCCATCAAATGCTGCATCCAGTTTGCCCCCCTCAAATGCTGCAGCCAGCTTTCCCTAAATGATGCCAGTTTGCCCCCTCAAATGCTGCAGCCAGCTTGCCCCAAATTATGCCATTTTTCCCCCTCAAATGCTGCAGCCAGCTTGCCCTAAATGATGCCAGTTTGCCCCCCTCAAATGCTGCAGCCAGCTTGCCTTAAATGATGCCAGTTTTCCCTCTCAAATGCTGCAGCCAGCTTGCCCTAAATGATGCCAGTTTGCCCCATCAAATGCTGCAGCCAGTTTGCCCCTGCAAGGCTCCCAGATCTACCCCCCCCCCTCCTGGAGAGACCCCATCCACCCACATTTTCCCCCCAGCTTCCTCTAATCATCTTCTACTGCAGCAGAGTCTCCTAACTTCCTCCAGAACCCAACCCCCACCCACAGTGACAGCCCCCCCAGCCATAACATTCCGGTATTTTAACCACTTCAATATCGGGCCAATTTTCAGCTTTTACAGCACTTTGAATGACAATTGTGCGGTCATGTTAATTTTTAATATTTTCTTACAGACAGACAGACAGACAGAGCTTTCTTTTGGTGGTATTTGGGGGGGGGGGGGGGTTCTTTGTTTCTGGTATAAAGTTTTGTAAATAAGTAAGTTTTCTCCTTCACTGATATGTGTTTATAGGGGGGCATTATAATGCAGCACTGATGGGGAGGCACTAATATGCAGCACTGATGGGCAGCCTTTATGGGCACTGATAGGCTGCAATAATGGGCACTGATGGGTAGTCTTTATGGGCACTGATAGGCTGCAATGATGGGCAGCCTTTATGGGCACTGATGGGCAGCCTTTATGGGCACTGATGGGCAGCCTTTATGGGCACTGATGGGCAGCCTTTATGGGCACTGATGGGCAGCCTTTATGGGCACTGATGGGCAGCCTTTATGGGCACTGATAGGCTGCAATGATGGGTACTGATAGGCGGCAATGATGGATAGCCTTAATGGGCACTGATAGGCGGCACTGATGGACAGCCTTTTTTTTTTTTTTAAGTATATTTTGTGCGTGTACTCGAGAGAGGAGCCGGACTGCATTAGTTGGGAGTAGGCAGACCCTCCCCCAGAGGCAATCTGCCATCTTTCTCCATGCCCCCGGGTGGCAATGGCGGGTGCGGGGGATGTGAGGGGTCCTCCCACACAGCCCACCCTAACTGCTCTGCCTTGAAGCCCAACGGGGCAGAGGGACTCCCCTATGAGGGAGTGAGAGGATCTAGCCCGCTCAGCCAGCCCCGTTAGTCCTTCGCCTCTCTTTTTTAGAGAACGCGTGGCCAAAGTACGTGCATGGGAACCCAATTTCGAGTGCGTGTAAGTGTGGTGTTTTTTTGGGCACTGATAGGCTGCAATGATGGGTAGCCTTTATGGGCACCGATTGGAAGAAATGATAGGCAGCCTTTATGGGCACTAATAGGAAGCAATGATGGGCACTGATGGGCAGCCTATATGGGCACTGATAGAAGGCATTGATAGGCAGACTTTTTGGGCACTGGTAGGCGGCTCTGATGGGCAGCCTTTATTGGCACTGATAGGTTGGAATGATGGGCACTGGTAGGCGGCACTGATGGGCAGCCTTTTTAGGCACTGGAAGGCGGCACTGATGGGCAGACTTTATTGGCACTGATAGGTTGCACTGACAGGCATCACTGATGGGCACTGATTGGCATCACTGGTGGGCACTGGCAGGCATAGTTGATGTTATCCTTATCTCTATTTTCCAGGGAGTGAAATATTAGAATCTGTACCCTCCCCGAGAGTGATTAAGACTCACCTACCGGTACCGCTCTTCCCAAAATCATTGTGGGATAAGAACGTCAAGGTAAGGCTATGGGGCGGCAGGTAGAATGTCTGCGCCTAGTCTGCTAGTGTATGTAGAACTTACCATCACAAATGACTATTTCACCTGAACCCTATAAGGTTCTCCAACAGGAAAGATGACGACACTGTTCCCTTTTGTAAAAGCTTCTCGACCCAGTCCCTTAAAGTGGTTGTGACCCTCTAAAACAAAATCGCAAAAAATAACACCGGCAAGACAAATTCATAATGAGCTAGTATGCAAATCTAAATCTCATTCTGTCACCAATACTTTTTTTTAGTTTTATTTGCTTTGGATAGAGTAGGAGTGGGTTAGGCCCCCTGTCAAGTTTTTATTGTTTATACCAAGAAACAAAAAAAAAATTTTTTTTTTAAACCTTTGGCGCACCCTAATTAAAGTTTAACCTCTTGCCGACCGCCCATCGTAGTTTTACAGCGGCAGGTCGGCTCGGCTGCACAAAATCACGTAATATAACGTGATTTTGCATTGCAGCCACTGGGGCGCCTGCGCGCCCCTTGTTGCCGATGCGGGCACCAGCGATCGCTCGTTACAGAGCGAGAACCCGGGAGCTGTGTGTGTAAACACACAGCTCCCGGTCCTTTCAGGGGGAGAAATGACTGATCGTCTGTTCATACAATGTATGATCAGCGATCTGTCATTTCCCCATGTAAGTCCCACCCCCCTTCAGTTAGAACACAGAGAGTAAACATAATTAACCCCTTCCTCGCCCCCTAGTGTTAACCCCTTCCCTGCCAGTGACATTTTTACAGTAATCAATGCATTTTTATAGCACTGATCACTATAAAAATGCCAATGGTCCCACAAATGTGTCAGATGCGTCCGCCATAATATCGCAGTACCAATAAAAATCTCCACCGTTACTAGTAAAAAATATATATTAATAAAAATGCAATAAACTACCCCCTATTTTGTAAACGCTATAACTTTTGCACAAACCAATCAATAAACGTATATTGCGATTTTTTTAAGAAAAATATGTAGAAGAATACATGTCGGCCTAAACTGAGGAAAAATATAGTTTTTTAACCACTTAAGCCCCGGACCAAAATGCAGGTAAAGGACCTGGCCCCTTTTTGCGATTCGGCACTGCGTCGTTTTAACTGACGATTGCGCGGTCGTGCGACGTGGCTCCCAAACAAAATTGCCGTCCTTTTTTCCCCACAAATAGAGCTTTCTTTTGGTGGTATTTGATCACCTCTGCGTTTTTTTTTTCCCTCAGTTTAGGCCGATACGTATTCTTCTACCTATTTTTGGTAAAAAAAAATCGCAATAAGCGTTTATCGGTTGGTTTTCGCAAAATTTATAGCGTTTACAAAATAAGGGAAAGTTTTATTGCATTTTTATTAATTACTTTTTTTTTACTACTAATAGCGGCGATCAGCGATTTTTTTTTTTTTCGTGACTGCGACATTATGGCGGACACCTCGGACAATTTTGACACATTTTTGGTACAATTGTCATTTTCACAGCAAAAAATGCATTTAAATTGCATTGTTTACTGTGAAAATGACAGTTGCAGTTTGGGAGTTAGCCACAAGGGGGCGCTGTAGGGGTTATGTGTTCCCTGTGTGTGTTTACAACTGTAGGGGGGTGTGGCTGTAGGTGTGACATCATCGATCGCGTCCCCCTATAACAGGGATGACGCGATCGATGCTGCGGCCACAGAGAAGCACGGGGAAGCCGCGTTTACACACGGCTCTCCCCGTTCTTCAGCTCCGGGGACCGATCGCCGCACTCCAGCGGCGATCGGGTCCGCGAGTCCTACGGACCCGGTCCCGGAGCTTCGGAACGGGTCACGGGCGCGCGCCGTGGGCGCGCGCCCGTGACCCACGGCTGGGTACTAGAACCAACGTATATATACGTTGATGTGCCCAGCCGTGCCATTCTGCTGACGTAAATGTACAGTGGGCGGTCCTTAAGAAGTTAATATATTTTTGGGGGATATTTATTATAGCAAAAAGTAAAAAATATTGCATTTTAAAAAAAATTGTCGCTCTATTTTTGTTTATAGCGCAAAAAATAAAAACCGCAGAGGTGATCAAATACCACCAAAAGAAAGCTCTATTTGTGGGGGAAAAAAAAGGATGCCAATTTTGTTTGGGAGCCACGTCGCACGACCGCGCAATTGTCAGTTAAAGCGACGCAGTGCCGAATCGCAAAAAGTGGCCCGGTTATTGACCAGCAAAATGGTCCGGGGCTGAAGTGGTTAAAGTGAAAGTAGGGCCTGCCGGAAAAAAAAAGTTGATAAGTAAAGATCTGTAAAATATTTGTAGCCTCCGGTGGTAATCATTAATCTGAAATCTTAAAGTAAACAATGTCACTCATCCAGCACTTAGATAGAACGGTAGAGTTAAAAATGAATCAAACAGGCTGCTGCTATATTAACAAATGTATATATATCAGAAGTCTCAAAAAGTTAATGTCTGGTGATCCATTAGACTAAAGCAGAGCTCTTCAGTGTATTAGACACAGAATTTCACACAGTTTTATAATAATACACCCTGTGATAGGTAAGTCCAACTGCAACATAGACAGGATATGCGTCATTGCGTCTTTGTCAGTAGGCGTGGCCATACGGTTTTTACAAAATTTGCGATTGTAAAAACTATAAAGTCACGAGCCTGTCCTGTATGGCCACGCCTATTGACAAAGACGTAATGACGAAACGCATCTAGACGTGACCTTACGGCTTGTGAATCTGTCAGCTGCTGTGAGCTCTACCCGGGTATAACTGCGGATTAGAGATGAACTGAACAACCAAACCCCCCCCCCAAGCCCCCCCCCCCCCCCCCCCCCCCGGTTCGGTTCGCAGCAGAACATGCGAACAGGCAAAACATTTGTTCGAACACCGTTAAAGGGGCTGTAAAGGTACACTTTTATTTTTTTCCCTAAATATCTTCCTTTACCTTAGTGCAGTCCTCCTTCACTTACCTCATCCTTCCATTTTGCTTTTACATGTCCTTATTTCTTCTGAGAAATCCTCACTTCCTGTTCTTCTGTCTGTAACTCCACACAGTAATGCGAGGCTTTCTCCCTGGTGTGGAGTGTCATGCTCGCCCCCTCCCTTGGACTACAGGAGAGTCAGAACACCCACAGCTCCTTTCTCTATCTGCAACGTACAGAGCGTCCTGACTCTCCTGTAGTCCAAGGGAGGGGGGCGAGCATGACACTCCACACCAGGGAGAAAGCCTCGCATTACTGTGTGGAGTTACAGACAGAAGAACAGGAAGTGAGGATTTCTCAGAAGAAATAAGGACATTTTAAAGCAAAATGGAAGGATGAGGTAAGTGAAGGAGGACTGCACTAAGGTAAAGGAAGATATTTATTGAAAAAAAAATGGTACCTTTTTACAACCCCTTTAAAATCTATGGGACACGAATGTGAAAAATCAAAAGTGCAAATTTTAAAGGCTAACATACAAGTTATTGTCCTAAAAAGGGTTTGAATAGACTTTAGTGTCCCATAGACTTTAGTGTCCCATAGACTTTAGTGTCCCATAGACTTTAGTGTCCCATAGACTTTAGTGTCCCATAGACTTTAGTGTCCCATAGACTTTAGTGTCCCATAGACTTTAACTGGGTTCCTCGGCTTTCGAATTTTTCCCCGAACTCAGCATTTCAGATCTAGTCATGAAAGGGTTAACTGAAGTTTTGACCAACATTTTTCCGTTATCATTAGATCATCTACGTGGCGAGGAACCCTAAAGATGTAGCCGTGTCCTTCTATCATTTCGATAAGATGAACCAGCTGCACCCGGACCCGGGAACCTGGGAGGAGTATGTAGAGAGGTTCATCCAAGGAAATGGTGAGGGGTAACCACAATTTTTTTATTTATTTTTTCACCAGTCGGCAATTTTATTGACCAACCACTAAGGCACTTCCTGTCTGTTGTAGTCGGTTTCGGCTCCTGGGGAGCTCATGTAAGGGATTGGTGGAACCTGAGGCAGCAGAAGAACATGCTGTACGTATTCTATGAGGACATGTTGGAGGTAAGTCTTCCTGTTCATCTGAGGGAGAAACATTTGAGTACAAAGGAACATAAAGGTAGACCTAAACCCAGGGATGGACTGACAACTCATGGGGCCCCTGGGCTTACAGATGGTCACCACGCCAGGAGGCAGTGCAGAGGCGGGGCAGCTAAAATCTCAGGATTCTCACATCAAAAGCATGTCGGTTTCGGACATAACAAGGATAGATGTAAAAAAAAAACACAGACTTTTACATACTGTCCCTGGTTTTATTGAGTCTGGCAACCTTGATGGGGCCCTCGGGCAGTGCCGAGAGTGCCAATGGTCAGTCCGCCCCTGCCTAAACCCAATCGCTAACACTACATACTAGTTCATATTTCAGAAGTTATTTTTAATCTTTTTTTTAAATATGCCGCTTTCATTAAAATAGTCAAATATGATCCTACCATGAAGGTCCTGGTTCAGGCACTTCCTGTTATAGGGTGACAACTGTTGTGTTCCTGCTTTGTCACCCTGTCACAATGATGGAGACTACACCTAGTACAGTGGAACCTTGGATTACGAGCATAATCTGTTCCAGCTGAATGCTCGTAATCCAAAGCACTTGCACATCAAAGCGAGTTTCCCCATTGAAGTCCATGGAAACGAAAAAAAATTTGTTCCGCATTGACTTCAATGGGATGCAAAACCGCAAGCGGCCAGAGGTGAGGGGAGCGCCGGAGAGCCTCGGAAACGACCGAAAAGGGGCGAGGACACTTAGGCTGACCTCGGAAAGACTTCCTACCCGAGATTTGCCAAGGCCAGCCGTGCTGTCCTCGAGCCTTTCCGTGTATTTTTCGAACGGCGCCGTTTGGCTCTGCTCCGGCGCCCCCCCCCCACCTCAAGCCAAAAGCAATACTGCTCAAAAAACCGAACAATTTTTGTAAAATACATTGCTCGTATTGCGAAACGCTCATTAACCGCGTTACTCTGAATTCGAGGTTCCACTGTATACCTAAGCTGGTGTAATAAAAATAATCTCGAGCTATGAAATTCCTCAATCGCGATTTGTTTAAACTCGTCATCGGCAGCATTGCATCCAGCCCCGCCCCTAGGCTGTTTTTTCTACTAACCCGTACCAAAGGAAGATGGGAGGGGGAGATAGAGCGGTGCTTGGCCCGCCCTCCACCTCTCCAAGCACCGCTCTATCTCCCACTTTCCTTCGGTACCGGTTTGTGGAAAGAACAGGGCAGGGCTGGACGCAGTGCTGCCGATGACGAGTTTAAACAAATCGCCACTCCGCCCACTCGCTGTAATTTCTCTGGACCCAAAAATTGCGTCCGCATCGCGATAAAGCAGCAGTGAAGTCGCAAATGCGCGGTAAAGCTGGAAATTCGGAAGTTGGAAATGTTGGAAATTCGGAAGTTGGAAATGTTGGAAATTCGGAAGTTGGAAATGTTGGAAATTGGGAAGTTGGAAATGTTGGAAATTGGGAAGTTGGAAATGTTGGAAATTGGGAAGTTGGAAATGTTGGAAATTGGGAAGTTGGAAATGTTGGAAATTGGGAAGTTGGAAATGTTGGAAATTGGGAAGTTGGAAATGTTAAAAATTCGTAAGTTCTGAAATGTTGGAAATTCGTAAGTTCTGAAATGTTGGAAATTCGTAAGTTCTGAAATGTTGGAAATTCGTAAGTTCGAAATGTTGGAAATTCGTAAGTTCGAAATGTTGGAAATTCGTAAGTTCGAAATGTTGGAAATTCGTAAGTTCGAAATGTTGGAAATTCGTAAGTTCGAAATGTTGGAAATTCGTAAGTTCGAAATGTTGGAAATTCGTAAGTTCGAAAATGTTGGAAATTCGTAAGTTCGAAATGTTGGAAATTCGTAAGTTCGAAATGTTGGAAATTCGTAAGTTCGAAATGTTGGAAATTCGTAAGTTCTGAAATGTTGGAAATTCGTAAGTTCTGAAATGTTGGAAATTCGTAAGTTCGAAATGTTGGAAATTCGTAAGTTCGAAATGTTGGAAATTCGTAAGTTCGAAATGTTGGAAATTCGTAAGTTCGAAATGTTGGAAATTCGTAAGTTCGAAATGTTGGAAATTCGTAAGTTCGAAATGTTGGAAATTCGTAAGTTCGAAATGTTGGAAATTCGTAAGTTCGAAATGTTGGAAATTCGTAAGTTCGAAATGTTGGAAATGTTTGAATTCCCGATTTCAGAATTTTCTAATTCTCAGAATTTTCGAAAAAAAGATAAAAAATAAGTTTAACTGAACAAATTTTTCGGCAGTGCACATGTCTATCTAATTTTTTGGGACCACCCGCTCACAGCCCCTGATCACCAAAGTGAATGCCTTATTGAGTTACTGCCCATGCAGTGGGGGCGACACTGTGATTCCCCCCCCCCCCAGACATCATGCAGGGCAAACCATCATTAGGACCGAGGTCCAAGATTTGGAACAGTTGACATTCATAAAGTAGTTGTGTCAGCCTCTCTTAAGTTCTCATTATTAGGAAGCCAGACCAGAGCATCGAACGAGGTGCATCTGATGCTGGAACTACTGGAGCATTTGGAGAGGAAGCAGCTGAAAGAAGCTGAAGGAGAGCAGCAAAACTCAAATGAGAAAAAGATTTAAAAAAAGTAGTACACAGTATTTAAAACTAACTGTCACCCAGTGTGTGTGTGTGTGTGTGTGTATGTATATTATATATAGTCTTCTTCTTTTCATTAGGATCCAATGGGTGAGATACAAAAAGTTGTCAAGTTTTTGGGGAAAGACTTCTCCGAAGAGGAAGTGGATAGGATTTGTCAGCATACGTCTTTCAAGGCAATGAAAGAGAATCCCCTTACTAATTACACATCTCTCTCTTCTACCATCATGGACCAATCCATCTCACCGTTCATGAGGAAAGGTACAGTACTGCCACCTGTCTGCTGAAACAGGAACTACTATATGTATACTATTTATAATATAGTGTGTGTGTGTGTGTGTGGGAATACACACACACACACACACACACACTGTGCCAAAAGTATTGGGACACTTGCCTTTACATGCACATGAGCTTTAATGGCATCCTGTATTCATGCTATAAATGAATCTATCCATTAACGATATGGGGGGGGGGGGGTGAGAGTCGTGAAACCACTCTCCGCTCGGCGTATTGTCATGTGACGGCCGCAGGGACCCTTCGTCCCTCTGGGCGGACGCCATATGACGTCCGGGGATTCCCTGCGCACACTCGCCGCATCACTGGTGACCCAATGCGCAAGTCCAGCGGCACCCGCGATTGCTCGTCACAGAGCCAGGGACCTAGATCTCTGTGTGTGTAAGCACAGAGATCCACGTCCTGTCGGGGGGGAAAGGAGACCGATGGTGTGTCCCTTGTACATAGGGACACCGATCGGTCACCTCCCCCACTCAGTCCCCTCCCTCTACAGTTAGAATCACTCCCTAGGGAGCACATTTAACCCCTTGATCGCCCCCTAGTGTTAACCTCTTCCCTGCCGGTCACATTTATACAGAAATCGGTGTATATTTATAGCACTGGTAGAAATGTGAAAGGTCCCAAAATAGTGTCAAAAGTGTCCGATGCAATATCGCAGTCCCGACAAAAATCGCAGATCACAGCCATTACTAGTAAAAAAAAATAATAAAAAAAAATGTCATAAAACTATCTCCTATTTTGTAGATGCTATAACTTTTGCGCAAACCAATCAATAAACGCTTATAAATATGTAGAAGAATACGTATCGGCCTAAACTTAAAAAAAATTGGGATATTTATTATAGCAAAAAGTTAAAAATATTAATTTTTTTTATTTTTCAAAATTGTCGCTTTATTTTTGTTTATAGCGCAAAAAATAAAAAACGCAGAGGTGATCGAATACCACCAAAAGAAAGCTCTATTTGTTGGAAAAAAGGACGTCAATTTTTTTTGGGAGCCACTTCGCACGACCGCGCAATTGTTAGTTAACCACTTAAGGACCGCCTACTGCACATTTACGTTGGCAGAATGGCACGGCTGGGCACATCAACGTATATATACATTGATTTTAGTACCCAGCCGTGAGTCGCGGGCGCGCGCCCGCGACCCGGTCCGAAGTTCCAGGACCGGGACCGCGGCATTCGCGGACCCGATCGCCGCTGCAGTGCGGCGATCCGTCCCTGGAGCGGAAGAACGGGGAGAGCCGTGTGTAAACACGGCTTCCCCGTGCTTCTCTGTGGCCGTAGCATCGATCGCGTCATCCCTGTAATAGGGGGACGTGTTTGATGACGTCACACCTACAGCCACACCCCCCTACAGTTGTAAACACAACACATAGGTCACACATCCCCTACAGCGCCACCTGTGGTTAACTCCCAAACTGCAACTGTCATTTCCACAGTAAACAATGCAATTTAAATGCATTTTTTGCTGTGAAAATGACAATTGTCCCAAAAATGTGTCAAAATTGTCCGAAGTGTCCGCCATATTGTCGCAGTCATGAAAAAAATCGCTGATCGCCGCTATTAGTAGTAAAAAAAAAATAATTAATAAAAATGCAATAAAACTATCCCTTATTTTGTAAACGCTATAAATTTTGCGAAAACCAACCGATAAATGCTTATTGCGATTTTTTTTTTACCAAAAATACGTAGAAGAATACGTATCGGCCTAAACTGAGGGGAAAAAAAAAATTTATATATATTTTTCGGGGATATTTATTATAGCAAAAAGTAAAAAATATTGCATTTTTTTTAAAATAGTCGCTCTATTTTTGTTTATAGCGCAAAATATAAAAACCGCAGAGGTGATGAAATACCATCAAAAGAAAACTCTATTTGTGGGGAAAAAAGGACGCAAATTTTGTTTGGGAGCCACGTCGCACGACCGCGCAATTGTCAGTTAAAACGACGCAGTGCCGAATCGCAAAAAAGGGCAAGGTCCTTTACCTGCATTTTGGTCCGGGTCTTAAGTGGTTAAAGGGACGCAGCTCCGAATCGCAAAAAGTGCTCTAGTCTTTGGCCAGCAAAATGGTCTGGGGCTTAAGTGGATATACACACTATATTGCCAAAAGAATTGAGACGACCGCCTTTACACGCACATGAGCTTTAATGGCATCCTGTAGTCAGAGGCGGCTCTAGGCTTTGTGAGGCCCATGATCAGGGCCATCTTAATAGCATCATGGGCCCCTGGGCAAAGTAATGCTCTGGGGCCCCTACAATGGAGACAGTGCAGGTAAACATAAATCTAGTAGGTAGGGGATATCTAGGGTGTAGAGAGGTCAGAGTGCTGGGGGGGGGGGGGGATATAGAGGGGCAGCCTGGGCTGCCCTAATTTTTGGGGCAGCCCGGCTCAAGGACCAGCTGCTTTGGGGAAAGGGCAGGGGCAGTGCCCAGGGGTACCCTCTCATTAAGACAGCCCTGCCCATGATGGGAAAAATGATTCAAGGATAAGAGCCTCTTCCCCACAACCCTGGCCGGTGGTTGTGGGGGTCTGTGGGCAGGGGGCTTATCAGAATCTCTTTAACAAGACGACCCCCAGATCTTGCTCTTTAATAACTAAGGTGCGGGGGGCAACCCGGTAATGTCACCTGGTGAACCCGCCCCTTTGTGACCACACTGACTGAGGGCATGCTGGGTCATATGGGGTGGTGTCACCGATATTCACTGGTTGTTAGGGATGCTGGCGGCCCCGCTCCTGAGTCGGGGATCATAACGCTGCCTGAGCACAGCAGCGTTAAGGTCCCCCGTCCCTCAAAACTGGGGTAATGCATTGGGCAAGTTAGGTGGCCGTGAGGCCCCTGTGAGTGCGAGGCCTTAGGCGACTGCCTAATTTGCCTAATTAAAGAGCCGCCTCTGCCTGTAGTCACGCTATGCAGGAATCTATTCATTAAGCATATAAGGGGGGGGGGGGGGGGGCACATGCGCCTTCAATGGACGGGCTGCCCCTGCCAAAATCTGGCATCTAGTATCTCTCTGTGACATCATCTTTAAGTGTCCCTGGTTTCTCTCTCCAGGAATCTGCGGTGATTGGAAGAACCATTTCACAGTGGCCCAAAGCGAAAGACTGGATGAGTATTACCAGAGAGAGATGTCCGGAACAGACCTAACCTTCCGCTTCTAGAATCGATGGTTCATTTCCTACGGATTACAGCCAAACTGTGACCCTCCTAATCCATGACACAAGACCAGGACGGAATCTGCACCGGGAACCTCTATTACGGCTGATATTTCCAGACTTTCAATGATGGCCATGAGAGAAAAATGTGGACGCCACAAATGTTATTTGTATGACTTTTTGTCTTTATTGTTTGGCCTTCGTTCCAGAAAGCTGAAGAACTAATAAGCAGATGGTCAATGGATGTATATGAAGATGCATTTAATGACAAGCGTAGCATTCTTTCTAATAAAAATGTATAGAAATGACAAAATAATTAGTACAGTAAAACCTTGTGCAGCACTACTCCCGGAGGAGCTGCTGGATTTTTGGGTGGCGTGTTACCCCGTAGCTCCTCTGAATCCCTAGGGGTGAGTGATGCGTAGTACATGTAGTAGAACTAAAGGAATGTCCATGACAGGTGCTCTTTGCTGTGCTCTTTATTGCCCAGCCGGGTAAAAACAGGAAACTTGTGGTGAGGAAAGTAAAGTTGAAGAAGAAAGCAGTCCTGCTCCCAAACGTAACACTTCTCTGCGCCACTCCTGCCGGATTGGGTTTAGTGTACCCGGACAGGCCTCTCTCACTGACTTGGCAGCCGAAGTATCACTTGAACATTTGTAGGAATAAGTCTCTGCCACAGACCCTCTATGGTGAACTTGAGGAAAAGTCTCTGCCACAGACCCCCCTCAGTGAGCCTCAGAAAGATACCTCTGCCACAGGTCCCCTCTGGATTGAATTCTTGGAGATATTCCGTCTTGGATGAGTTACGTCTGGATCTCCTTCAACTTGTCGCCCAGGTACCGACTGACATGTGATCAATCCCTCGGTGTCCGGCTACCTCGATCCCCGGTGGTTTGTCCAGGCCCTTTTGGACCGCCAGCCTCTCAATAGCACTCCTCAGACTGACTCCCCACCGAACAGCAGTACAGCTTGGGATCCTCAAAGGTGGAAACCCAGTCGCTCACTGGGTCCCCGTCGCTGTTCTGATGCTCCGGACCAGCGTGACTCCGGAACCAGGAACACCGCGTGGCACGCACGCCCCCGGCCAGGTAGGCCATAACGCCGGGGCGCCATGATGTGGCCACCCTAAAGGTGGGTGCCACACTGGACGAAGAAGACCCTAGAACCAATGGCGTCTGCCCCATAAATACCCCTCCCCAGCATGCACAGCAAGGTCAAACCCTCCTGATTGGCTGCTGGGAAAGAGCACCCAGACCTTGACTCCACCGCTGCCATCTGCAGCACCGGGGCTGGAAGAACACCCCAGTGCAACAGAATAAACCCGCAGCACAGCCAAGCTGAGTCTAACTACACTCTGATCTTAACCTTCGATTTGGCTAGCACCGGTACCATAGGTGTGCACAGCCTATTGTATTAGGGTGTGCACCCCAAAGCTTAAACACATATGCAGTGTCAGTAGAGCAGTGGACGATGTCAGCAGGGCAGAGTTTGGTGTTAGTGGGGCAGAGGATAGTGTCAGTAGTTTTAATTTTTACCATTTTATTTTTTATAATTTTTTTTAAATTTCATTATTTATTTATTTTACAATTATTTTTGTTAATATTATTATTATTATTAATATATTTTATTATTATACGTTTTTTTCATATTTTTTTTTAAGACCCTCATTAAGTGGAGCATCTAATTTATTTTTTTCAAATTCAATTTTTTTTTTTTTATTATTATTTACAATTGTATTTTCTTAATTCGTTATTTCAAAAACAATTGGGAGCCCCATTAGGGTCTAAAGAGGGGGGCATCTGCAGCATACAAGGTGATTAGGGTGTGCCCAGGCACACCTGGCACACCCTGTGCGCACGCCTATGACCGGTACCATAAAGTACACAGGCGCTACACTTGGTTAGAGGGCGTTTTGCAAGCCAAGCAAAATGTTTTAATACATTTTGCCTTGGTATACAAGCGATGTCTTGATATAAGAGTAGCGTCGTGTCACAACTGAGTATAAAAGAGAAGAGAGGAGCCTCTAAGTGTAGCAATATGGTTACTTGCGGCAAAACTGACGTTTTAAACGTGGGTTACGATCTGTCAGGTTTAATCATTTAGCCTTATGTTGCGTACACACGACGGTTTTTCACGTCATGGAAAAAAACAAAGTTTTTCTTGACTTGATTCCTCTCAAGCCGGCCTTGCCTGAACACGATCGTGGTAAAAAATGGTCGAGCAAAGCGCGGTGACGTACAACACGTACAATGGCACTATAAAGGGGAAGTTCCATTAAAATGGCGCCACCCTTTGGGCTGATTATGCAAATTTGCCTTCTCATAACTTGCTTCTGAGCATGCATGGTTTTGTTTTCTGTGCAGAGCACAGAAGGATGGAGGTGCTTTTGTTTTTTTCACACTTTGCCTTTCATTTTTTATTTTTTTTATCACTTTTATTCCTATTCGAACACCTCTTGTAATATAAATAATTGTGACAGGTCCTCTTTATGGAGAAATCTGGGGGTCAAAAAGACCTCAAATCTCCCCTTTAAAAGTATTTACTTCAGGCCTAGACCAGAAGTGATGTCATGACGTCACTCCGGTCCTCCAAGGCCATAGAGGAGATCAGAGACAATCAAGTCCCTGTCCAATTCTGTGACCAGCCGGCCGCACCATCAGGTCGTTTCTCAGGTGTGCCGGTAAAAATTGTAAGCCCGAGAATCGCCGGCGAGGGGGCGGGACGAGGAAAACGGCTAATGAACTGATTAGAATGCTTTTATGAGAGAGCCAGCCGCCGGCTGAGAAAATACACAGCCAGCAATAAATACCTGGCAGAGCTTCTATCTCTTCCACACTCCAATAAAAACGTTTAAATTAAAATCCCCCAAATTACTAATTTTCCACAGCTGGTTACTCAGCAACATTCCTTGTGCAGCATTCCTGCCCGCTCACAAATTGATCTTCGGCTCATGTTGAGTCTGCAAAACCAGCATGAATGTGCAAAAACACATCATTTCTAGTCCTAACCTGCTCTGCAGCATTGTGACATTGCTTCACATGTTTGTTCTGGTTCTTTTCCAGGATGGAAATGCCAAATGTAGGTGGAAAGTAACTGAGGAAAAGGTGAGAAGAAATATATAGGACGCCATCGCTGTGCGCCTGAAACATGGACACGCTGGGCTTCATATCGCTTTTCTAGAGCAGGGCTCTGCCACCCTGGCACACATGTGATGACATTTTCTCTGCCAATGGCTGTACATGACTGTCCATTACAAAGCCTGGCCCAACCATCTCTCAGAGAACATTGGATGTGCTGTATGCAAGAATCCAACCTGTGTGCGTACCCTGCATTACTAGGAGTACAGAGTTTGGGGTTATTCTGAGGTCTTAAATGCATGCTTTGGGAGTGACCTGAGGTCTGAAGGTCATGCATTGGGAGTGACCGGAGGTCTGAAGGTCATGAATTGGGCTGACCTGAGGTCTGAAGGTCATGAATTGGGCTGACCTGAGGTCTGAAGGTCATGCTTTGGGAGTGACCGGAGGTCTGAAGGTCATGAATTGGGCTGACCTGAGGTCTGAAGGTCATGAATTGGGCTGACCTGAGGTCTGAAGGTCATGCATTGGGCTGACCTGAGGTCTGAAGGTCATGCATTGGGCTGACCTGAGGTCTGAAGGTCATGCTTTGGGGGTGACCGGAGGTCTGAAGGTCATGAATTGGGCTGACCTGAGGTCTGAAGGTCATGAATTGGGCTGACCTGAGGTCTGAAGGTCATACATTGGGGCTGATCTGAGGTATGAAGGTCATGCATTGGGGTTGATCTAAGGTCTAAAGGTCATGAATTGGGCTAATCTAGGTCTGAAAGCCATGCATGGGGCTGATCTGAGGGTCATTCATTGGGGCTGGTCTGAAGGTCATGAATTGGGCTGACCTAATGTCTGAAGGTCATGCATTAGGGTTAATCTAAGGTCTGAAGGTCATGAATTGGGCTAATCTAGGTCTGAAAGCCATGCATTGGGCTGACCTGAGGTCAGAAGGTCATGAATTGGGCTAATCTAGGTATGAAAGCAATGCATTGGGGTTGACCTGAGGTCTGAAGGTCATGAATTGGGCTAATCTAGGTCTGAAATCCATGCATTGGGCTGATCTGAGGTCTGAAGGTCTTGAATTGGGCTAATCTATGTCTGAATGTCTTGAATTGGGCTGACCTGAGGTTCGAAGGTCATGCATTGGGGTTGGTCTAAGGTCTAAAGGTCATGAATTGGGTTGATCTAGGCCTAAAAAGAAAGCCATGCGTGGGGCTGATCTGAGGGTCATACATTGGGGCTGATCTAAGGTCTGAAGGTCATGAATTGGGCTAATCTAGGTCTAAAAGCCATGCATTGAGATGATCTGAGGTCTGAAGGTCATCCATTGGGCTGATCTGAGGTCTGAAGGTCATCCATTGGGCTGATCTGAGGTCTGAAGGTCATCCATTAGGCTGATCTGAGGTCTGAAGGTCATACATTGGGCTGATCTGAGGTCTGAAGGTCATACATTGGGCTGATCTGAGGTCTGAGGGTCATACATTGGCCTGATCTGTGGTCTGAGGGTCATACATTGGGCTGATCTGAGGTCTGAAGGTCATACATTGGGCTGATCTGAGGTCTGAAGGTCATACATTGGGCTGATCTGAGGTCTGAGGGTAATACATTGGGCTGATCTGAGGTCTGAAGGTCATACATTGGGCTGATCTGAGGTCTGAGGGTCATACATTGGGCTGATCTGAGGTCTGAATGTCATACATTGGGCTGATCTGAGGTCTGAGGGTCATACGTTGGCCTGATCTGTGGTCTGAAGGTCATACATTGGGTTGATCTGTGGTCTGAAGGTCATACATTGGGCTGATCTGAGGTCGGAAGGTCATACATTGGGCTGATCTGTGGTCTGAAGGTCATACATTGGGCTGATCTGTGGTCTGAAGGTCATACATTGGGTTGATCTGAGGTCTGAAGGTCATGAATTGGGCTGAGCTGAGGTCTGAAAGCCATGTATTGGGCTCATCTAAAGTCTAAGGCACATGCATTGGGGCTGACCATGTTGTGTGTGCACTGGTGGTCAATCAATGTTTCGGCTCATCGTTACACTAATGGCAGATTAATCTCATGAACTATTATATAATATTTAGGTTTAACTTCCCATTAGCAGTATAAATACACAAAATTAAAAACAAAGACGACCCCGCTCCATTATTCACTGACATGCTGGTGGTCCAAAGCTTGTGAACATGTCACCTGATGAAGAAAATGCTGCCGACACCCGTCTCTGGCTTCATTCCTTTCCAAATCATTGACCTGATCTGACCTCACCTTCTGACACTGTGGATGAGGAGTCACCTGCTACCAGGAAATGACGGAAGAGGTATTGAAGAGAAAAATGACAGCCAGGCAACTGGCATTTCCAGAAGGACAGCAATGGTAAAGACACAATTTCACAGTACAAAACTGATCCTGTACCTGTCCAGCTCCCATAGCTCGCTGCTGCACAACAGCGACATCTTGTGTTTTGTTGTGGTAATGCACAGTCATTCCTTAAAGTGGAACTTCAGTCATTTTTTCATCTATGAAATCTTCTGCCCTTGTTGTTGTTGTTGTTTTAACTTTGGATAGTATATTTTTATTTTTTTTCGTAAATTCAATAATCCGAAAATAAGAATGAAAATCCGAAAATTCTAAAGAATAACTAACTAATAAATTACAGGTAGTCCTTTAAAATGTGGCTGTTGGTGAACGAATCCGAATTTATCCGAAGTTACGAATTATCCCCAAAAAATGAAACAAATGAAACAGAACAAATGAATAATAAAAAGTTAGAGAGAGATCTGCTGTTACTAGTGATTAGGAACGGTGATCTCTCTCCTCCTCCAGTCAGCCCCCATACAGTTAGAAACACCTCCCAGGGAACACATTTAACCCCTTGATCACCCCCTAGTGTTTACCCCTTCCCTACCAGTGACATTTATACAGTAATCAGTGCATTTTTTTAGCACTGATCGCTGTATAGATGTCAATGGTCCCAAAAAAGTGTCAAAAGCGTCCAATCAGTCCACCGCAATGTCACAGCCCAGTTAGGCCCCTTTCACACTGACACGTTTTTCAGGCGGTTCCGCTGCTATACCGCCTAATAAAATCGTGCCCTGCGGTCTTCATTGTGAAAGCCCGAAGGCTTTTACACTGAAGCGGTGCGCTGGCAGGACCGCTCCAAAAGTCCTGCTAGCCGCATCTTTGGAGTGGTATTGGAATGGGGTGTTTCCAATGGGAAACCAATGGGAAGCCACGGTAATACCGCCGGCAATGCGCCTATTGCCGGCGGTATTACCGTGGTTTCCCATTGGAAACACCCCGCTCCTGGTAAACACCCCGCTCCTATACCGTTTAAAAAATGTGCCTCTACAGAGGCGCATTGCCGGCGGTATTAACCATTTTTCGGCCGCTAGCAGGGGTTAAAACCGCACCCGCTATACCGCCAGCGCACCTCCCCTGCTCCGTGTGTAAGGGGCCTTAAAAATCACATATCACCGCCATTACTATAAAAAAATAAAAGAAAAAAAATGCCATAACTCTATCCCCTATTTTGTAGACGCTATAACTTTTGCGCAAACCAATCAATACTCGCTTTTTGCAATTTTTTTTTTTTTTACCAAAAACATGTAGAAGACTACGTATCGGCCTAAACTGAGGAAGACATTTTTTTTTATTATCCTGATATTTATTGTAGCAAAAAGTTATTAAAATATTATTTTCTTTTCTCAATATCGCTGCTCTTTTTTGATCAAATACCACCAAAAGAAAGCTTTATTTGTGGGGAAAAAAAGACGCCAACTTTGGTTGGGAGCCACGTCGCACGACCGCGCAATTGTCAGTTAAAGCGACGCAGTGCCGAATCGCAAAAAGGGGCCCGGTCATTAAGGGGGAAAATCTTCTGGTCTGTAAGTGGTTAAAGTAGTGCCGTTCTACACAGCAGAAAATGTATGAAGGGGGTCAAATATTCCGGGGGCTGAAGTGAAATAAAATACAGTGTAATGCCGCGTACACACGATCTGTATTTACAATTTTATTTTTTCTCGGAATTCCGATCAAGCTTGTCTTGCATACACACTGTCAGACCAAATTCCGACCGTCCAAAAACGGGGTGACGTGAAACACGACGACGAGCCGAGAAAAATTAAGTTCAATGCTTCCGAGCATGCGTCGACTTGATTCTGAGCATGCGTGGGTTTTTCTCCCACACAGACGATAGGAATTTCCTATCTTTTTTTTTTTTTTTTTTTATCGGGAAAAAAATAAAACCTATTTTGTTTCTAAACACAGATGGAAAAAAAGTCAGATGGGGCCCACACACGATGGGAATTTCCGATGAAAAAAGTCCAACGGATCGTGTGTACGAGGCATAAGATGCAATAGGCTTCGGTGTAAGATCTGGTGACATCCAGATATAATCGGGTTTCACTATAAACTGAAAAATACAGGTTCTCAGTCTGTGGCCTCAAATTTCGGAGAAAGAAGTTGTGGAAAAAATGTAAAAAATGCGCTGTGTGCGAATTCAGCGATAAGACGATGATAAGAAGCATTACCAGCAGGGGCCGCCATCAGGCCCTTTAATAAATGTATATATAAAGAAAAAGAAAAAGAAATGATAAAAATATATAAAAAAGTAAAAAAATAAAATAAAATAAAAATAAAAAATATATATAAATAAATAAATATTTTTTTATATAAAAAAAGGGGGGGGGGCATTACCAGCAGGGCCGCCATCAGGCCCTTTAATACATATATATATATATATATATATATATATATATATATATATATATATATATATATATATATATATATAGAAAGAAAGAAAAAAAAGAAATGATAAAAATATATAAAAAAGTAAAAAAATGTATAAAAAATATATAAAAATAAATAAATAAAAAATATTTTTTATATAAAAAAAGGGGGGGCATTACCAGCAGGGCCGCCATCAGGCCCTTTAATAAATAAATAAATAAATAAATATATATATATATACAAAGAAAAAAAAAGAAATTATAAAAATATATAAAAAAGTAAAAAAAATGTATAAAAAAAAGAAATAAAAAATATATAAAAATAAATAAATAAATAAAAAATATATTTTTATATAAAAAAAGGGGGGGCATTACCAGCAGGGTCGCCATCAGGTCCTTTAATTGTATATATAAAAGAAAAAAATTATAATAAGAAATAAAAAAAGTAAAACATTTTATAAAAAAAATAAAAAAATAAAAAACATTTTTTTGTATTAATTTTTATATAAAAAAGGGGGGCTTGTCATCCGGGGCCCTGGGGACCTCTGGGCCCTTTATTACAAAATATATTAATAATAATAAATACATTTATTATTTATTTATATATATTTTTTTTAATAAAAAATAAATAAAAAAAGGGGGGTGCCATCCGGGCCCCTGGGGACCTCTGGGCCCCTTACAGGTGTACTGCCTGTACCCCCCTGATTACCAGGATGGTCACGTTGTGTTATGGGAAAGCCAATCATAGCACTAAATTATTATAAGGGAGAACGAACGCACCCAGATACAATCATGCAACTTTTGTATCCAAGCCAGAGAAGTAGAAATGATAGAGATTTATGTCTGGATGGTGTATGCCAATAATACAATGCACACCTATGGCCCAATGTACAGGTAGGTACATCCACATACACAATGTGAAAAAGTACAAAGACATTTACCAACAGCATATCAGATAGGAGAATATTGATGTCCTATTACCCAACATATCGGTGCCCACAAATGTCCCTGAGAAAGGGCCGATTGTGTGCCTGAAACGTTGGGTCCTATTTGCAATGACTTAACCACTTCAGCCCCCGACCATTTTGCTGGTCAATGACCGGGCCACTTTTTGCGAGTCGGCACTGCGTCGCTTTAACTGACAATTGCGCGGTCTTGCGTTGTGGCTCCCAAAAAAAATTGGCGTCCTTTTTTTCCCCACAAATAGAGCTTTCTTTTGGTGGTATTTGATCACCTCTGCGGTGTTTATTTTTTGCGCTATAAACAAAAATAGAGCGACAATTTTGAAGAAAATTCAATATTTTTTACTTTTTGCTATAATAAATATCCCCCAAAAATATATATAAAAAAAAACATTTTTTTCCTCAGTTTAGGCCGATACGTATTCTTCTACCTATTTTGGTAAAAAAAAATCGCAATAGGCGTTTATCGATTGGTTTGCGCAAAATTTATATCGTTTTTAAAATAGGAGATAGTTTTTTTTTACTACTACTAATGGCGGCGATCAGCGATTTTTTTTCGTGACTGCGACATTATGGCGGACATTTTCACAGCAAAAAATGCTATAAAAATGCACTGATTACTGTGAAAATGACAATTGCAGTTTGGGAGTTAACCACAAGAGGGCGCTTAAGGGGTTAAGTGTGACCTCATATGTGTTTCTAACTGTAGGGGGGCGGGGCTCGACGTGTGACGTCAGTGATCATGTTTCCTTATAACAAGGAACAGACGATCAATGACACTGCCACAATGAAGAACAAGGAAGGTTTGTTTACACTCACCTCTCCCCGTTCTTCAGCTCCGGAGGACCGATTGCGGGACACCGGGTCCACGGGTCCCACGGCCGCGGTCACAGAGCTTTGGACCGGGTTAACGACACCACGGCTGGGCTTGAAGAGACACGTACAGGTACGTGGATGTGCCCAGCCGTGCCATTCTGCCGACGTATATCGGCGTGAAGTGGTTAAACAGGTATCTGCTGCCCCCTTCCCCTAACATTTTTCTGACATTTGTTGTTTTCAAATTAAAATATTTTTTTTTGCTCGAAATGAATGAATGCACAAGGGGGTCCAACCCGGTACTAGCAAGGTGTACCTAATAAAGTGGCCAGTGAACTGTGTGTGTGTATATATATATAAGAATAATTACCAGATCTCACAGACACCTGATGCTGTGGAATGAGTGCCGGTAAACCAGACGGAGCATGAAATACCTGAGCAGGTGAGAGAATGAGGAAGAAGGTCACGGCACAGAAAAAGTCCCTGATATATAAACTCCAAATGTCACCTTAGTTGGGGACTTTTTGTTGTTTTGCTGCAAAATTTTAGCTGATTTTTTTTTTTCAAAATTTCCCCTTTTTGGAATTTTTGAGAAGGAGGAAATGTATTCTTTGTTTCCATCCTTTAGGCTAAATTCACCTTAAAAAATAAATAAAAATAATAATAACTACAAATGCACATATATTTGCTGATAAAAAGGTGTAAAGAAACACACATATATATATTTGTACTTTTTTTTTTTTACCTGGAGCCTGCAGAGCATTGCATCCGCGATCAGGGATGCAATTTCAGGCTCCTGCATAATTTTAGGGTAGCTGTACCTCCGATGCGTCCATCGTGTCCAGGTCGTTTTTTGCTATTCAGCACTGAGCTATTTTAACTGGTAATTGTGCGGTCATGCAACGCGGTACCCATATAAAATTCATATTATTTCATATTATTTTTTTTTTCACGCAAACAGAGC
This sequence comes from Rana kukunoris, assembly GCA_029574335.1. Lineage (NCBI taxonomy): Eukaryota > Metazoa > Chordata > Amphibia > Anura > Ranidae > Rana > Rana kukunoris. The sequence continues at coordinate 11,861,954 of CM056054.1, read as the reverse complement.
TTTTTTTTTTGATCACCACTGAGTTTTTTTTTTAGTTTTTTTAAAGCTTTGATTTTATTGGATATTTTCTATGATATTTTCTATGCTAACCATATAAAATGTATATTATTTTTTTCACGCAAACAGAGCTTTTTTTGTTGATCACCACTGAGTTTTTTTTTATTTATTTTTTTAGAGCTTTGCTTTTATTGGATATTTTCTATGCTAACCATATAACATTTATATTATTTTTTTCACGCAAACAGAGCTTTTTTTTTTGATCACCACTGAGTTTTTTTTTTTAGTTTTTTAGAGCTTTGATTTTATTGGATATTTTCTATGATATTTTCTATGCTAACCATATAACATTTATATTATTTTTTTCACGCAAACAGAGCTGTTTTTTTTTTTTTGATCACCACTGAGGTTTTTTTTTTTTTTTAGAGCTTTGATTTTATTGGATATTTTCTATGACAGAACGTAGAAAATATTTTTTTTTTTCAAAATGTTCAGTGTTTTTTTTATTTATATAAATGAAAAAACACCGAACATTTAAAAAACAAAATATTTTCTACTTTCTGTCATAAAAAATAACCAATAAAATCAAAGCTCAAAATGTATTCCGCTTCATGTTTTTGGTAAAAAAAAAAAAATCCAATAAGTGAAAATTATTTGTTTTTTTTGTGAAAGTTATAGTATCTACAAACTATGGTATATATTGGAAAAATCCTGATGTACTGATGGCCGATCTCACCTATTTCTTTAGGGCCTTAACCATTTCAATACCAGACTTTCACCCCCTTTCTGCCCAGACCAATTTTCAGCTTTCAGCGCTGTCACACTTTAAAAAAAAAATTCGCCATCATGCAACGTTGTACACATATGACATTTTTATTATTATTTTTTTTTCACACAAATAGAGCTTTATTTTGGTTGTATTTAACCACTTGCTTACTGGGCACATATACCCCCTTCCTGCCCAGGTGAAATTTCAGCTTTCGGCACTGCGTCGCTTTAACAGACAATTGCGCGGTCGTGCGACGTGGCTCCCAAACAAAATTGGCGTCCTTTTTTTCTTACAAATAGAGCTTTCTTTTGGTGGTATTTGATCACCTCTGCGGTTTAAATTTTTTGCGCTATAAAAAAAAAATAGAGCAACAATTTTGAAAAAAAACAAAATTTTTTTACTTTTTGCTATAATAAATATCCACTAAAAAAAATAATAATAATTTTTCTCAGTTTAGGCCGATACGTATTCTTCTACATATTTTTGGTAAAAATAAAAATCGCAATAAGCGTATAGTGATTGGTTTGCGCAAATGTTATAGCGTCTACAAAATAGGGGATAGAATTATGACATTTTTTTTTTTTTGTTATTTTTTTTTTTACTAGTAATGGCGGCGATCTGCGATTTTTGTCAGGACTGCGATATTTTGCGGTGGACACATCGGACACATTTTTGGGACCATTCACATTTATACAGAGAACAATGATATGAATATGCACTGATTACTGTATAAAATGTGACTGGCAGGGAAGGGGTTAACATTAGGGGGCGAGGAAGGGGATAATGTATTCCCTAATTAGTGATTCTCACCGTGGGGGAAGGGGGGTGACTGGGGGTGGTGACCAATGGTTGTCCCTATGTACAAGGGACACACCATCGGTCTCCTCTCTCCCTGACAGGACGTGAAGCTCTGTGTTTACACACAGAGCTCCACATCGCTGTCTCCGTGACGGCCGATCGCGGGTGGCTGGCGGACATCGCGGCCACCAGGCACGCGCATTGGCACCTGACTGATGCGGCGGGTGCCCCCCCCCCCCCCCCCCGCGCCCCCCAGTATATAGACGGCCTCCCGGCAATTCAAAGACACAATGTGGCCCTAAAAACCCCCGTCGTGCGTGCGGGAAGTGGTTAATCACCGCTGGAGTTTTTTATTTTTTGCTAAATAAACAAGATAATAAAAAAAAAATGTCATAGTTTGTTAGAACATTTTGCAAACAGGTAATTTTTTTCTTTCACTGATCTGCACTGATTGATGGACGCTGACAGGCAGCACCATCTCTCTACTCTTAGATCATTATAATTAGCTAGGTTCACACTGCTGCAAATTCAAAATTCCACGATTTTACCGCAATTTTGCGGCCGCGATTTCAGGGAATGCCAGTCTATAGAGCTGAATTCGCATCGCACACGGGTCAAACTCCCACAGGACCCGTGCAGCTTAGATTCGCACCCCACTAATGTGAATGGCACTAATAAAAAAATACCAATAAGTGTATACTGTATTCATTTGTGTGAAAGTTATAGCATCTACAAGTGATGTATATATGCTCGTCTTTAGGATTTCTCCAGAGCCTCTCCCATCCTCTGGAACTCGCTACCTCAACCCTTTCCGGCTACCCCCAACTCTTGCTACCTTCAGGCGTTCCTTGAAAACTCACCTCTTTAGGGAAGCCTATCACGTCTCCAACTAACCTTTTACCACTTCCATCAGCTCGTTTCCCCCACAGTTACAACCTTTTGTACCACCTGACCCACCCTATTAGATTGTAAGCTCTTCTGAGCAGGGCCCTGTTAATCCTCTTTAATTTTATTGTATTATAACTGAATTGTCTCCCTTTTATAATGTAAAGCGCTGCGTAAACTGTTGGCGCAATATAAATCCTGTATAATAATAATAATATATTGGAATAAGCATGCTTTGAAATTTGTCCGCTAGCCCATACACACGATCGGATTTGTCTGCTGAAACGGTCCATCGGACCAGTTTCAGCGGACAAATTCGATCATGTGTACGCGGCCTTACACCAATGATGAGGCGCAATTCCTCCCACTAACAACAATGATGAGGCACAATTTCTCCCACTTACACCAATGATGAGGCGCAATTCCTCCCACTAACAACAATGATGAGGCACAATTTCTCCCACTTACACCAATGATGAGGCACAATTCCTCCCACTAACAACAATGATGAGGCACAATTCCTCCCACTAACACCAATGATGAGGCACAATTTCTCCCACTTACACCAATGATGAGGCACAATTCGTCCCACTAACACCAATGATGAGGCACCATTCCTCCCACTAACACCAATGATGAGGCGCAATTCCTCCCACCAACACCAATTATGTGGCATTATTTTTCCCCCAATGATGTGGAGACCGTTTCTACTTCCAATGGCCAAAGTCTGGCCCTTCTAATGTCTGAAGGACAGTAAACTGGCCGTTTTTTTTTTTTTAAGTTTGGAGACCCCTGATCTAAAGGATATTGTACAATTAGATTGTAATGTGTATGGCTAGGGTGACCACATTTCCAAACTACCATTCAGGGACACCCCCCCTCCCCTCTTCTCCAGACATTCCCGGGCAGGACAAGTACTGTCAGTGAGTAAAGCGGTGATGTGGCGGCCTTTTTTGGGGGCATCAGATTGGCCCGGGGGGGGGGGGGGCGGCTGTGTCAGTTTCATTCTGGGACACTGTATTGTCCTGGAAAAAAGGTTTCCGGGACAGACCTGCAAAATGTGGGACAGTCCCGGGCAATGCGGAACTGTCCCGGGAAATCCGGGACATGTGGTCATTCAATCCAAAACAGTAAAGAACTCGGGAAACCCAGAGATTATTTATAATTCAGAAAGAACACAACAGACATCCAACTCCATGTGATTGCCACGTCTTTTATTAATTCCTCAGTTTTGTGAATAATATATAAATATACAATTATAATGCACGCAGTTCTATTATACACTTCTATAGGCTTTCATGCATTTATATTTTAAATAAAATCTATTACATCGCCTTTCCATGATTTCTGTACATTAAATAACACATCAGGTATTACAACAGAACATCTACATTCATAGAGTTTCCATACTGTAACAGCAAAGAATATGAGACATGCCGAGGATCTCTATGTAAGGAACACGTCTTTCCAGTTTGCTGTTGATTTTTCCACAGCTGTTTATCTAGCGATGGCAGCATGAGGATGAAAAATAAAAATAAAAGCTACTTCCGTGAGGGTTATTTTTTTTCTCACGTCACATATGACAGGTTAGCTTTAAACTCAATAATAATAAATAGCTGGTATTACAATTGACTACAATAAAAAGTGCTTTGTTTATTAACTATTAACATACAAATATCCCTTATTAAATATTACATGATCCCCCCACCCCCCCCCCCCCCAACAAAACAAAAAAAACTACAGTGCAAAAAATAGCAAGTTAACTTATTACCATTACTTAATATTTTTATCATATAACTAATTAGGGAGACTAACATGTTTGAAGGACAGATCCAGCATTTGTTCCAGTTTATGATCTTTATATATATCTTCCCATATATTCTTCTCACTGATCACCAATGTAAGGGACATTCTTCCCACTGACCACCAATGTAAGGGACATTCTTCTCACTGATCACCAATGTAAGGGACATTCTTCCCACTGATCACCAATGTAAGGGACATTCTTCCCACTGATCACCAATGTAAGGGACATTCTTCTCACTGATCACCAATGTAAGGGACATTCTTCTCACTGATCACCAATGTAAGGGACATTCTTCTCACTGATCACCAATGTAAGGAACATTCTTCCCACTGACCACCAATGTAAGGAACATTCTTCTCACTGATCACCAATGTAAGGGACATTCTTCCCACTGACCACCAATGTAAGGAACATTCTTCTCACTGATCACCAATGTAAGGAACATTCTTCCCACTGATCACCAATGTAAGGGACATTCTTCTCACTGATCACCAATGTAAGGAACATTCTTCCCACTGACCAATAATGTAAGGGGCATTCTTCCCACTCACTACCAATGTAAAGGGCATTCTTCCCACTGACCACCAATGTAATAAGCATTCTTCCCATTGATCACCAATGTAATGAGCATTCTTCCCATTGATCACCAATGTAAGGAGCATTCTTTCTAATGACCACCAATGTAAGACAAATTCCTCCTACTGACCATCAGGCTAATGTACCGAAAGTTGTAGACAAAGTTAATATTAGCATGGGTTTATTGAGTCCAGGAAGTTATTTCAAGGGTCCCTCTGTGTTAAAAAGGTTGGAAAAGTCTAAATGACATTAATTGATTGGACAAATCAGTCTTTTATGTCCCAACATTTAGTCTGAGGGACCAGCAGTTTCATCACTGTTATCTTCTCTAGCTCCGAATTCTCACCCAGGCATCATCTTCTACAGTGAAGGCGGCATGGAGGGGCTCTGTGAAAATTGCTGTAAAAGTGTGCAAATGATTGATGGGATTGCTAAGCTGATAGAAGGACAACTGCCCGGCGTCGTAGTCCAGATATATAAGAAATCTGTCACAGGTCGGTTCAGCATCTACGAGTGTCTCTCCGACATTATGCTTCACAGAATATTTATTGTTCCATTTTCCTAAGCACCAGGATTTGTTATTGATCCCGAGGTAGGAGAGGTGTCCTTTCCTTTCTATGCTGGGATAGGCCACCCCTACCATCCAGTCCCCGCTGCCGCCAGCCTCGACCTCCCAGGCGTGTTGGCCGGCAGAAAACCTCTGGCTGCAGAGTGCCTGAGGGCAGTAAAACTTTTCTGGGATCTCGGGACGAAGCTGGTTCAGCTTTGACTTGCAGGCAGTTTTCCCGTCTCCCAAAATGTAGACGAAATCCCCAGCCGTGTCCGCGTTGAGCACCAAATTAGAGGCCTCCGGGATGCGAAACTTTTGCCTTGCTTTATTTAGAATTTTGATCAGATTATTGTGCAGAGTCATGGAGATGAACACATCGTCCAGTTCTTTGGTACTTGGTTGATCACTCATTCTTCTTAGGGCCTCCTCAACAAGGGACGTGTTAGAGGTCCCAAACATCTGCCGTTGCATGACTGCCAATGGGTCGGCCATTTTGCACAGCTCCTCCGTGTACAATATCTGCTCGGAAAGATCCTTTGATTTTTTTTCCAGGTTTTGGATCTGCTCGTGAATGGAGTCTATAACCATCTGACGCTGGCTTAAGACCTCCTGGACCATCTGTCTCTCCTGAGCTTCGAGTTGTCCCCTGAGGTCGGTAAAAAAGGACGATATGCTACTGGTTAGAGCGTATCCTTTTTTGTTGGTGTCGATAATCTTCTCCTGCAAACTTTTAATTCTGTTTTGAGTTCTCTCTTTCCTCAAACGACGTTTATGCAGCGCATTTCCCAGTTTTTCCTTCTTTTTCTCAGAAGCTTCCTGGAGAGACTCCACCTCGTGCCCCTCGTGTTCTCCAACCACCAAGCAGCTATGACAGAGAATGATGGAGTCCTTGGAGCAGTAGTGGGTCAGAGGCCTCATGTGAACGGAGCATTTTCTGGTGTTTAGGGAAGCCGTGGGTTCAAATAAGTCATGGGTGTGGGATCCGCTGTGTCTCGCTAGGTGCTGCTGGCAAAGCGAAGCCTCACACGTCCCGCAGGTCTTCGCGGCAGGTACCTTAGAGTTGATACAGTAGGTGCAGAAGACTGGACTTTCTTTGGTCCATTCCGCAGGTCTCTGAGATGTACCTGCGCTGCCTTTCACAGAGATGGTATTAAAGCCGCACCTCGGCCGGCCTTGGAGATCAGCACATGCCATCGTGGAAGAGAGCTACGAGCAACTGAACCAAGAGGCTCCTCTGCTGCTAGAAATACCCCAAACCTTGTTCTTCCGCATTCTGCAGAGAGTTCGGGGAATTTCCCTTGAGGCTTTGGTTTTTTTGTACTAGAATAGCAAACACATTAAAGGCATGATCTTACCTTTAACGAGAATGTACGTTGTAAAAAATACACCCATGATAATAAAAACAAAAAAGTGCATTTAATAAATGTTTGCATTGAATTGTGTAAAGCATTGCAACGGTGATTGACATGGAATATTTTTTTTTTTTTTCGCTTTCCTCTGGATAAACTGTGGGTAAAGGGTTGTGTATATGGAATTGGGTGATTCACAGGGCCACACATGTAAATTGCCACCATCCCTTGACAATATATGGAATAAGCCTCAAATATATGGGATTTTGTAGTCACTTTGGGTGGGGGGTTTGTGCAACTCAGCTTACCTTGGAGAGCTCTGGAAACACTGGGCCAGATTCACATACACTTAATATTGCGCGGCGTAATCGAAATACTCTACGCTGCCGTATTTTACCAGGCTCTACACCGAATTCTGGTAGATTTTTGCCCGTACGCTACGGCGGCGTAGTCTATTTCTCGCCGCGTAATCAAAATACAAGATTAGGGGGCGTGAAGCATTTAAATTAAGCGCGTCCCCGCGGCGATCGAACTGCGCATGCTCCGTTCAGAAATTTCCCGCCGTGCATTTGCGCAAAATCACGTCGTTACGTCATTCGTTGTTTGAGTAGTGTTGTTTACGAACATTCCTATTCCCGGATGACTTACGTCAAAAAAAATAAAAGACGTCGGAAAACGTAGAAATTTAACGTGGGAACGACGGCCATACTTAACATGGGCTGTCTAATATTAGAGCAGCAAAAAGCTGGTATAGTGAAACGCAAAAAAAAGATGACTAAAGGTGCCGTAAGAGATTGCGAATGAAGATCGTAATTTCGGGGATCGCCGGCAAAAGCTCATTAGCATACCCAGACGCGGAAAACGACGGGAAGTCCACCCAGTGGCCGCAATTTTATTGCAGCGTAGATCCGAAGGCGTATGAACACGTAATCCAGTCGAATTGAAGCCCGCAGCCGTCTATTCATGGTTTGAGGTTTTCGACTAGCTAGAAAACACGCGTAATTGGAAATTACTCCAGTCTAACACTAGTTAGACAGGCGTAATGGCTCTGTGAATCTGGGCCACTGTGTCCAACTTCCCCGACCCCTCTTATGTTTAAATGACCCTGTGTCTCTAATAGGGGCTCAGGGTGAATGAGAACCCCACTATGATCTGTGCTAGTCAGACCCAATGTTGTGTATATAGATATATATATATATATTAGGGGTGCAACGGATCGTCATTGATCCGTGATCCGAACGGGTCAACGTCCGCGGATCGGCACACCACGCAATCCATGGATTGAGCCCATAGGAGAGGCCGCAGCTTTGGCCTAGCGCCAGCCATCTTGGTACACCCGGCGGCGGCCTAGGTGAGCTCCCCATAGCGGCACGCTGACGTGGGAGATGTTATGGACATTACAGTGGGGGAGATGTGGGCGACATTACAGTGGAAGACATTACAGTGGGGGAGATGTGTGGGACATTACAGTATGGGAGATGTGGTGGATATTACAGTGGGGGAGATGTGGGGGACATTACAGTGGGGGTGGGGGAGATGTGGTGGACATTACAGTGGGGGGAGATGTGGACATTGCAGTGGGGACTATATATGGTGGTGATCCGATAAATTATTCTGATCTGAGGAACATGAGTTTTTTGATCTATTGCACCCCTAATATATATATATATATATATATATATATATATACACCATATATACTGCATATATATTGTATACTGTCTCATTTGGTTGTGTACTCTTTGCTGTGATTGTTTGGGGTGTGATTGTATTCTATTGCTCTATTGCGGCTGTCTGCCTCAAATATTATGGGATGTGTAAGTGTGTTTGCTGTGAGGAAAGAGGGAGGGGGATTCCTCCAGCAGACCCCCTGCTGATAAGACTGTTTACTGATAAGAAGTTTGAACCCACCTGACCTGTGTGTCTATGGTCATTGGGCAGTTTAACCCGCCCTGTTTCCAAGGCTGGGGGAGGTGTCTTGAAGTGGGATATCTGTGTAAGATGTGCTCGAATAAAGTAGTCTGCTGGTTTTTATCCTACACTGAAGTACGGCTGGTGACTGGGGGGGCTAAAGAGTCTTGGATAGTGCTGGTTCTGGAAAGATGAAGCATTGACGGCGGACATAGTTTGAGGATGGGGGTTCGTCACTCCCCCTCTGCTGTATTCCTTAGCACAATCAATGATGAACGGAACAGCAAGTAGATGGGGACTTCCACTTTTTGGTTAACAGTTAATTGTGCAATATCAATAGTATCATTGATGCAATGTGTTGTATTTTCAACATGAGATTCTTTATGTAAATTTTTCCAAAATAAATATCAATTTATGGGATCAAGGAGAAGAATGGAGCTGGGATGGGATCGGGGATGGATGGAACTGGGAAAGGATCAGGGGGATAGATGGGGTCCGGATTGAATCAGGGGGAAGGATGGAGCTAGGATGGAATCGGCAGATGGAGTCAGGATGGGATTGGAGATTGATGGAGCCGGGATGGGATTGGGGGATGGATGGAGCCGGGATGGGATCAAGGCGAAGGATGGAGCTGGGATGGGATTGGGAAATAGATGGCCCTGGGGTGAGATCAAGGGGAAGGATGGAGCTGGGATGCAATCGGCGGATGGATGGAGTCAGGATAGGATTGGGGATGGATGGAGCCGGTATTGGATTGGGAAATGGATGGAGCTGGGATGGGAACAAGGCGAAGGATGGAGCTGGGTTGGGATTGGGGGGATAAGTGGCACTGGGCTGAGATCAAGGGGAAGGATGTAGCCGGGATGGAATCGGCGGATGGAGTCAGGATGGGAATAGGGATGGATGGAGCCGGATGGGATTGGGGGATGGATGAAGCCGGGATGGGATCGGGGGATAGATGGCACCGGGATGAGATCGGGGGAAGGATAGAGCCGGGATGGGATCGGGGGGTGGATGGAGCTGGGATGGAATCGGCGGATGGATGGAGCCAGGATGGGATCAAGGCGAAGAATGGAGCTGGGATGGGATCGGGGGATAGATAGCACTGGGATGAGATCAAGGGGAAGGGTGGATCCGGGGTGGAATCGGCAGATGGATGGAGTCAGGATGGGGATGGATGGAGCCAGGATGGAATTGGGGGATATATGGAGCCAGGATGGGATCAAGGTGAAGGATGGAGCTGGAATGGGATCGGGGGATAGATGGAACTGGGATGGAATCATGGGGAAGGATGGAGCTGGAATGGAATCGGCGGAAAGATGGAGTCAGGATGGGATTGGGGATAAATGGAGCGGGTTGGGATTGGGGAATGGATGGAGCCGGGATGGGATAAAGGCATAGGATGGAGCTAGGATGGGATCAGGGGATGGATGGCACCGGGATGAGATCAGGGGGAAGGATGGAGCCGGGATAGAATTGGCGGATGGATGGAGTCAGGATGGGATTGGGGATAGCTCTCTCATCACCTGCTCCCATGCTCGTCTCCAGGACTTTTCCAGAGCCTCTCCAAGCCTATGGAACTCCTTACCCCAATCTATCCGTCTATCTCCCTCTCTATTAGCTTTTAGAGGATCCCTGAAAACCCTCCTCTTCAGAGAAGCCTACCCTTCCCACACCTAGCAACTGCACTTTTCATTTGAGTCCATCTGACCACCCCCCACAGATAACTACCCTTTGTTCCACTTGACCCTCCCTTCTAGATTGTAAGCTCTTACGAGCAGGGCCCTCTGATCCCTCCTGTTTTGATTTGTATTGTGAATGTACTGTCTTCCCTGATGTAAAGCGCTGCACTATATAAATCCTGTATAATAATAATAATAATGGAGCCGGGATGGGATCAAGGCAAAGGATGGAGCTGGGATGGGATCAGAGGATAGATGGCACCGGGATGAGATCAGGGGGAAGAATGGAGCCGGGATGCGATTGAGGGATGGATTGAGCAGGAATGAAATCAAGGGGATGGATGGAGCCGTGTTTGATCACCCCTGCGGTTTCTATTTTTTGCGCTTCAAACAAAAAAAAGCGACAATTCTTTTTTTTTTTTTAAAAAACAATCTTTTTTTTACTTTTTGCTATAATAAATATCCCCAAAAAAATGTTTTTAAAAAACAAATTTCAAATTTCTTCATCAGTTTAAGCCAATATGTATTCTTCTACATATTTTTGTGTGCACAATAAAACGCAAAAAAACAATAAAATCACAAAAGAATATGTAATAGCATAAAGTCCAGTAAAAGTCTTTATTAAAGCTGATGGACTACAAGTCTCAGAATTAAAAAAAAAAAAAAAGGCTCCTCAGCGGGGCGGGGCCACGACGTCACCCGGCGTCTGATTTAAAGAGCGCGGTTGTCATACCAACCGTCAACAACTACATTAAAATGTTCTAGATTGACAGCTGATCGTTGCTGACACATCAGACCACAGTCAACAAATAATAATAAAAAAAAAAACTGTTGAATAAAATGAGAAATGTTCACCGCAGGCAATACATGCCTGAAACACTCCAGCGGGAACGGAGCAACTGCCCCCTACTGGCTGGTCAGCAAACCATCATAGAAAATGTATTTAATAGTTTAAAAAACTATTTTCCTGGTTTAAAAAACTGACTTACCCGATGCCATCCAAAAAAAAACATTAAAAAAAATCCTACCATGAAAATAAAATAACGATAGCCTCCGCTATCCAGAAAGATTCTCTTTGGCTGATCTGAAGGAAATAGTTGCCACCCCTCCAGTGTCTGTCTACCCCATCAATGCCCCAGAACCTTAAGAATCTGGGTCCCTATTGTGGCATTGTCTAAAGTGTCTGGAAACGCTATGGGTCCTTAGGCCTTTTTTAAAATTGTTTACTAGTAATGGCGGGACTGCGACATTGCGGTGGACAGATCAGACACTTTTGACACTTTTTTGGGACCGCTGATATCTATACAGCGATCAGTGCTATAAAAATGCACTGGTTACTGTATAAATGTCACTGGCAGGGAAGGGGTTAACACTAGGGGGCGACCAAGAGGTTAAACGTGTGTTCCCTCGTTAGTGTTTCTTACTGTGGGAGGAGACATATTGCTGACTCTAATCACTAGAAACAGACAATCTGTCTCTCCTCTATCTCCCCTGACAGAACAGGCACGTGTGTGTGTTTACACACACACACACACACACATAAATCCCCGTTCTGGCACTCGTGACCGCGGGTGGCCGGCGGACATTGCGCCGGCCGGCTACGTGCATCGGGTCCCCCGCCGTGCAGCGGGCGCGCCCGCCTCCGGCAGCTTCTAAAGGGGAAGATGTACCCATACGTTGTTTTATAGGAACGTGCCATGAGCCGGTTGACAAGTGGTAACCAGCCTCTGCCTCTAATGCCGCGTCCACACGATCGGATTTCCCGTCGGAAAAACCTTGGATGGTTTTTCCGACGGAATTCCGCTCAAGCTTGGCTTGCATACACACGGGCCACACAAAAGTTCTCTGAACTTTCGTCCATCAAGAACGCGGTGACGTACAACACTACGACGAGCCGAGAAAATTAGGTTCGATGCTTCAGAGCATGCGCCAAATTGTTTCCGAGAATGCGTCAGAATTTTGCGCGTTGGAATTGCTACAGACGAACGGATTTAGCAAACCGGAAAAATAGAGAACCCGCTCTCAATCTTTTGTTGGTGGAAATTCAGACGGCAAAAGTCCGATGGAGCCTACACACACGGTCGGAATTTCCGTTCGAAACCTCACGTCGGACTTTGGCTGTCGGAATTTCCGATCGTGTGTACGGGGCATAAGATTGTAAGCTTGCCGGAGCGGGGCTCCCCTATCCCTCTTGTATTGAATTGTACTGGTGGCGTAATGTCTCCCTTCATTGCAAAGCGCTGCGCAAACTGTTGGCGCTATATAAATCCTGTATAAAAATAATAATAATAGTAAACTGATGACCTGTAATAGCGTTTTAACCACTTGGAATCCGCGCTATGGACGAAAGACGTCTCAAGTGCCGGGTGGACGCCTTTGGACGTCCTTTTAGTTGCATTACCCGCGCGCGCCACTGGGGGGCACGCAGCGGGGAAACACTGTCCCGGCGCATCGCTGGGAAGCCGATGCATGTGCCTGGCGGCCGCGGTGTCCGCCAGGTACGCGCGATAGGCGGTGACACAGCAGGGATGTGGAGCTCTGTGTGTGTAAACACAGAGCTCCACGTCCTGTCAGGGAGAGGGGAGACCGATCTGTGTCCCTTGTACATAGGGACACAGCACCGGTCATCTCCCCCAGTCACCCCCCTCCCCCTACAGTTAGAACACACCCAGGGAATACATTTAACCCCTTCCATGTGTTAACCCCTTCCCTGACAGTCACATGTATACAGTAATTAGTGCATTTGTATAGCACTGATCGCTGTATAAATGTGAATGGTCCCAAAATTGTGTCAAAAGTGTCCGATACGTCCGCCGCAATGCCTGACAAAAAAATAAAAAAATCGCAGATTGCCGCCATTACTAGTAACAAAAAACATAAATCTATCCCCTATTTTGTAGGCACTATAACTTTTGCGGAAACCAATCAATATACGCTTATTGCGATTTTTTTTTAACAAAAATATGTAGAAGAATACGTATCGGCCTAAACCGAGGGAAATTTTTATTTAAAATAAAAATAAAAAATTGGGATATTATTATAACAAAAAGTAAAAAATATTGGGGTAGATTCACATAGAGATACGACGGTGTATCTACTGATACACCGTCGTATCTGTGAGATCCGACGCTCGGATCTATGCGGCTGATTCCTCGAATCAGGTTCCGCATAGATCTCCCTTAGAGCCGACTGGTGTAAGTGACTTACACTGTCGGATCTTAGGCTGCATTCTCCCGCCGTCCGCTAGGTGGCGCTTCTGTTATTATACGCGACGAATATGCAAATGAGGAGAACCGCCGATTCTGAAACGAACGCCCGGCCGTCGCTTTTTTTTTTACCTCGTTTGCGTTCGGCTTTTTCCCGCGGATAGTTACCCCTGCTATATGCGGGGTAAGTGCGGCGGATCCTATGTTAAGTATGGCCGTCGTTCCCGCGTCGAGTTTTGAATTTTTTACGTCGTTTACGTAAGTCGTTCGGGAATACGGCCATACGTTAATAGCGTTAACGTCGAAACCAATGACGTCCTTGCGACGTCATTTGAGGCAATGCACGCTGGGAAATTTAGCCGGCGGCGAATGCGCAGTACGATCGGCGCGGGGACGCGCGTGATTTAAATAGTAAACTCCCCCTAGCCGCGGAATTTGCATTCCGCCGGGGGATTTACGATCCGCCAGGGCAACTTACGAGGCAAGTGCTTTCTGAATACAGCACTTGCCTCAAAAACTGGCGCAGGCGGATCGTAAAAAAGATAGATCACGCGGATCAAAAGATCCGCTGATCTATGTGAATCTACCCCACTGTGTTTTTTTTTCAAAATTTTCTGTCTTTTATTGTTTAAAGCACAAAAAATAAAAACCGCAGAGATGACCAAATACCACCAAAAGAAAGCTCTACTTGTGGGGAAAAAATGATAAAAATATAATTTCTGTACAGTGTTGTATGACCGCGCAATTGTCATTCAAAATGCGTCAGCGCTGAAAGCTGAAAATTGGTCTGGGCACGAAGGGGGGTTTAAGTGCCCAGTAATGAAATGGTTAAGCATCACCTATAGACAGTTTTAGGTTTGTCATCATATCACGGGAATGCGCAATTTTAAATCTCGACATGTTTGGTATCTATTTACTCGATACAACATCATCTTTTATATTTTACCCCCCAAAAAATGGGTATTATATTGTGTTTGAGTTCCCTAAAAGTCCATTTTTTTCCTGAAAATTTACGTTTAATGAATGAATGTGCCAATATTGTGAGGCATAAAAATTTTTTTTAGCAACAACTGCCATTTTATTCTCCAGGACCTCTGCTGTGAGAAAATATACATAATATACATAAATATATATAATATTTGGGGGGTTCTAAGTTGTTTTCTAATAATAAAAAAATGTATATGGGGAAATGTCAAAATTGGTCTGGTTGTGTTTTAGCCACGGCTTTGTGTCCCAACAGGGTAAAAAGAAGACTGAATGGGGCGCATGCGCAGTACACAGACTATTTCCGCAATAGGAGAAGCGTACAGCGCCCACCCACACTTCCCCCTTCCCTAGCAACGCCGGGCGCGTGCAAAGGGCGGGGCAGGGCTGCGCGTGCGCAGTATGCCGCCGGGCTGTCACCTGAGGAGTGTCGCCGGGCTGTTGTTCACTACTTCGCTCGGACGGTGCGGACTCCGCTCCTCGTGCCACGGACGCCCGGCCAATCATAGAGCGACTTGGGCCCCCAGCAGGTAAGAGCGGGCCGCGTGCCACCTTCCTTCTTTCCCTCCCTCCGCCTAGCGCCCTGCCAATGCAAGACCGCGCCGTGTATGACTGGCAGGTGTGCCAGCCAATGAGGTCCCAGGGAAGAAAACTCAGCAGGTGCTGGCAGTTGTCAGTGGAACTACAGGTCCTAGAAAAGGGGCTGCAGTGTGATTGGTTTAGAGGGGGCTGAAGCAGGGCATGCTGGGACTTGTGGTTCAATAGCAGAAGGACAAATGACATTACATTATCCTCACTCACACAGGTGGTATTGTATACACAGCCCCCTCCTGTCCTGGCACAGTCCCCGTCCCCCCCTCCTGTCCTGGCACAGTCCCTGTCCCCCCTCCTGTCCTGGCACAGTCCCTGTCCCCCCTCCTGTCCTGGCACAGTCCCTGTCCCCCCTCCTGTCCTGGCACAGTCCCTGTCCCCCCTCCTGTCCTGGCACAGTCCCCGTCTCCCGCCTGTCCTGGCACAGTCCCCGTCTCCCTCCTGTCCTGGCACAGTCCCCGTCCCCCCCTCCTGTCCTGGCACAGTCCCCGTCCCCCCCTCCTGTCCTGGCACAGTCCCTGTCCCCCCTCCTGTCCTGGCACAGTCCCTGTGCCCCCCTCCTGTCCTGGCACAGTCCCTGTCTCCCGCCTGTCCTGGCACAGTCCCCGTCTCCCGCCTGTCCTGGCACAGTCCCTGTCCCCCCTCCTGTCCTGGCACAGTCCCTGTCCCCCCTCCTGTCCTGGCACAGTCCCTGTCCCCCCTCCTGTCCTGGCACAGTCCCCCGTCCCCCTCCAGTCCTGGCACAGTCCCCCGTCCCCCTCCAGTCCTGGTACAGTCCCCCTCCAGTCCTGGTACAGTCCCCCATCCCCCTCCAGTCCTGGCACAGTCCCCTGTCCCCCTCCTCCCACATTTTTCTTTTGAAAAGCCTATGGCGTGCAAAACGCACCCAAAAAACCTCCACCCCATGCATAAAAAAAGTGCAAACACGTGCTTACGTCAATTGGTCCTCCGTAAGAAGGACCCAACCCTGGTCCCCCGGGGCGTTAGGCTCCTGACAGGGACTGAGGTACTTCACATGGTCTGTGCAACCGAAGCCGACACCGGACCCAACTTCCTTGCAGGGTCTGCCGAAACAGAACCCACCCAGTACTAGGTGGGGCTCCCCCCGAAGGGAGACCCCATGAGGGCAGGCGAACTAAGCTAGAGGGCCATGTCCGCCCACTCCCAAGACGTTCAGGGCCGCACCCTACTAATCAAACGTCAACACCAAACAAAAAAATACAATAAAGTGACAAACAAAGGGGAACCAAAAATCAGGGCAAAATCGTGGGTGTGCGATATACGCCGATCCCCGCTTCCCGCGCTGTTTGAACCACTGCGCCGACGAGCGCAGTACACTCGGGTATAGTCGGGCAGGCTGGGCTCCACTCGTGGTCACGTCCTGTACGTCCTTTACGCAAGAGGAGCCGAGCCTACCCGACTATACCCGAGTGTACTGCGCTTGGTATATGTCGGCGGAGTGGTTCAAACACAGCGCGGGAAGCGGGGATTCGACTCGAGACGCGCGCTGGAGAAGCCGGGAGGACACCACTGATGCGGAAGACGGACACCGGACCGGACAAGGCCGCCGATGGACGCCGCCCAAGACACCAAAACTGTAAGTACTAAAAATCCCCCAAATTTTTTTTTTTGTACAGGTCCACATTAGGGGTGCGCGCTATACACAAGAGCGCGCAATACCCCGATAAATACGGTAATTAGTGCATTTTTATAGCACTGATCACTGTATAAATGTGAATGGCGCCAAAAATGTGTTAAGTGTCCCATGTGTCCGCCATAATGTTGCAGTCCCAATAAAAATTGCAGATCGCCGCTATTACTAGTAAAAAAAATTAAAAATAATAATTCTGTCCCCTATTTTGTAGGCGCTATAACTTTTGCGCAAACCAGTCGCTTATTGCGTTTTTTTTTTTTTTTTTACCAAAAATATGTAGAAGAATACGTATCGGCCTAAACTTTTTTTTTTTTTCAAATTTGTTGCTTTTTTTTGTTTATAGCGCAAAAAATAAAAACCGCAGAGGTGATCAAATACCACCAAAATAAATCTCTATTTGTGGGGGAAAAAGGACGCCAATTTTGTTTGGGAGCCACGTCGCACGACCGCGCAATTGTCAGTTAAAGCGACGAAGTGCCGAATCGCAAAACCTGGTCGGGTCCTTTACCTGCATATTGGCCCGGGTCTTAAGTGGTTAAACTACCTCGCTGTGAGTTACCATTTGTGTTATGCACTGGATTGTATGATGTCGGGGTGTGTCGCTCGGGGTGAAAACACACCCAGGATCCATCTTCTCCTCCATCTGTTCACTCCACAGCCGTGTCTTCTGGCCGTTTACCACATCAGCTTTAAGTGCAGGAAACATGAAATATTGATGGTGAAATCCGTCCTTCTCATGTCCTCTCCATGGAGATCTACAATGACAGACTCACAAGCCGTGTCTGGCTCAGTTGCAGTGATAACCATGCGGTTGTCATGTGTCCGGGATTATCGGAGAACGCCATCAGAAATCCTTCCAGTTGTAGATGTGGGGATCAATATACGTTATGTTGGGTGTTGGTGTGCATTGGGCTTAGGCAACGCATTTAAAACAAATGCCCTCCCCATGTAGATGAGGAGTTCCAGGCCCGGCCTGTATTCCAGTACCGGAACTTCACCCGGTTCTGTGTCCTCTCCATATAGATGAGGAGTTCTGGGCCCGGCCTGTATTCCAGTACCGGAAACCCACTCGGCTGTGTGTCCTCTCCATGTAGATGAGGAGTTCCAGTACTGGAATACAGGCCAGGCCCAAAACTTCTCATCTACATGGAGAGGACACACAGCCGAGTGGAGTTCCGGTACTGGAATACAGGCCAGGCCCAAAACTTCTCATCTACATGGAGAGGACACACAGCCGGGTGGAGTTCCAGTACTGGAATACAGGCTGGGCCTGGAACACCACTCGGCTGTGTGTCCTCTCCATGTAGATGAGGAGTTCTGGGCCCGGCCTGTATTCCAGTACCGGAAGTCCCACCCGGTTCTGTGTCCTCTCCATGTAGATGAGAGGAGTTCCAGGTCCGGCCTGTATTCCAGTACCGGAAGTCCCACCCGGTTCTGTGTCCTCTCCATGTAGATGAGAGGAGTTCCAGGCCCAGCCTGTATTCCAGTACCGGAACTTCACCCGGTTCTGTGTCCTCTCCATGTAGATGAGGAGTTCTGGGCCCGGCCTGTATTCCAGTACCGGAAACCCACCCGGCTGTGTGTCCTCTCCATGTAGATGAGGAGTTCCGGTACTGGAATACAGGCTGGGCCCGGAACTCCTCATCTACATGGAGAGGACACACAGCCGGGTGGAGTTCCGGTATTGGAATACAGGCCGGGCCCGGAACACCACTCGGCTGTGTGTCCTCTCCATGTAGATGAGGAGTTCCAGTACTGGAATACAGGCCAGGCCCAAAACTTCTCATCTACATGGAGAGGACACACAGCCGGGTGGAGTTCCAGTACTGGCATACAGGCTGGGCCCGGAACACCACTCGGCTGTGTGTCCTCTCCATGTAGATGAGGAGTTCTGGGCCCGGCCTGTATTCCAGTACTGGAAGTCCCACCCGGTTCTGTGTCCTCTCCATGTAAATGAGAGGAGTTCCAGGCCCAGCCTGTATTCCAGTACCAGAACTCCACCCGGTTCTGTGTCCTCTCCATGTAGATGAGAGGAGTTCCAGGCCCAGCCTGTATTCCAGTACCGGAACTCCACCCGGTTCTGTGTCCTCTCCATGTAGATGAGAGGAGTTCCAGGTCCGGCCTGTATTCCAGTACCGGAAGTCCCACCCGGTTCTGTGTCCTCTCCATGTAGATGAGAGGAGTTCCAGGCCCGGCCTGTATTCCAGTACCGGAACTCCACCCGGTTCTGTGTCCTCTCCATGTAGATGAGAGGAGTTCCAGGCCCGGCCTGTATTCCAATACCGCAACTCCACCCGGCTGTGTGATCGGCAGAAAGTACTTTCTCTTTCTGTTTATGGAGAACAGTCTGGTTTTGTTTTCTCGGAACGTTCGTCAGTTCAGCTTCACTTTCATCACCAAGTTCTGTTCAGTTCTATTATTTCTGTTTTCTCTTTTTTTGTTGTGTTCTTTTGTTTATTTCAGGAGATTTGTGAAGCTATTCTCCACGTCACTTCCCCCCCCCACCATCCCAGTTCTTCTTGATTGACGGTTCTGTCCCACACGTAATCCGCGGTTTGTCCTCGAGCTTTGCCGCCTTGCCCTCCCCGGCAGCCCTGTGCTACTTGATTGACAGCGGGGCTTTCCCTGATGTCCTATGTGTCATTCTGCTGCCCATCCCCCGGCAATGCATTGCTAGCCGTTGTAGTAATGACCTTTTACCTGGAATAGGTCGTAGTCAGTGGCACTACGCAACCGGATAAAATTTTTGCCACGTTATTATTACGGCCCCGAGCGGTTGCATGTTCATCTGTTTTTACCGCCATCTGCGTGAATGAGGCCTAAAGGATCATGATGAATACAGCATTATTTTGTTTTCATTTCTGATTGCAGTAGAACTTTGACCTTTTTGTAAATCGGCCGTTTTCATTTAAATAAACCCTGCAATCGAGATGCCTTGTTTGGGCTCTTCCTGCCCGCGGTTGGGCTCTTCCTGCCCGCGGTTGGGCTCTTCCTGCCCTTCTGTGTCCTCTCCATGTAGATGAGAGGAGTTCCAGGTCCGGCCTGTATTCCAGTACCGGAAGTCCCACCCGGTTCTGTGTCCTCTCCATGTAGATGAGAGGAGTTCCAGGCCCAGCCTGTATTCCAGTACCGGAACTTCACCCGGTTCTGTGTCCTCTCCATGTAGATGAGGAGTTCTGGGCCCGGCCTGTATTCCAGTACCGGAAACCCACCCGGCTGTGTGTCCTCTCCATGTAGATGAGGAGTTCCGGTACTGGAATACAGGCTGGGCCCGGAACTCCTCATCTACATGGAGAGGACACACAGCCGGGTGGAGTTCCGGTATTGGAATACAGGCCGGGCCCGGAACACCACTCGGCTGTGTGTCCTCTCCATGTAGATGAGGAGTTCCAGTACTGGAATACAGGCCAGGCCCAAAACTTCTCATCTACATGGAGAGGACACACAGCCGGGTGGAGTTCCAGTACTGGCATACAGGCTGGGCCCGGAACACCACTCGGCTGTGTGTCCTCTCCATTTAGATGAGGAGTTCTGGGCCCGGCCTGTATTCCAGTACTGGAAGTCCCACCCGGTTCTGTGTCCTCTCCATGTAAATGAGAGGAGTTCCAGGCCCAGCCTGTATTCCAGTACCAGAACTCCACCCGGTTCTGTGTCCTCTCCATGTAGATGAGAGGAGTTCCAGGCCCAGCCTGTATTCCAGTACCGGAACTCCACCCGGTTCTGTGTCCTCTCCATGTAGATGAGAGGAGTTCCAGGTCCGGCCTGTATTCCAGTACCGGAAGTCCCACCCGGTTCTGTGTCCTCTCCATGTAGATGAGAGGAGTTCCAGGCCCGGCCTGTATTCCAGTACCGGAACTCCACCCGGTTCTGTGTCCTCTCCATGTAGATGAGAGGAGTTCCAGGTCCGGCCTGTATTCCAGTACCGGAAGTCCCACCCGGTTCTGTGTCCTCTCCATGTAGATGAGAGGAGTTCCAGGCCCGGCCTGTATTCCAGTACCGGAACTCCACCCGGTTCTGTGTCCTCTCCATGTAGATGAGAGGAGTTCCAGGCCCGGCCTGTATTCCAATACCGCAACTCCACCCGGCTGTGTGATCGGCAGAAAGTACTTTCTCTTTCTGTTTATGGAGAACAGTCTGGTTTTGTTTTCTCGGAACGTTCGTCAGTTCAGCTTCACTTTCATCACCAAGTTCTGTTCGGTTCTATTATTTCTGTTTCTCTTTTTTTTTTTTGTGTTCTTTTGTTTATTTCAGGAGATTTGTGAAGCTACTCTCCACGTCACTTCCCCCCCCCCACCATCCCAGTTCTTCTTGATTGACGGTTCTGTCCCACACGTAATCCGCGGTTTGTCCTCGAGCTTTGCCGCCTTGCCCTCCCCGGCAGCCCTGTGCTACTTGATTGACAGCGGGGCTTTCCCTGATGTCCTATGTGTCATTCTGCTGCCCATCCCCCGGCAATGCATTGCTAGCCGTTGTAGTAATGACCTTTTACCTGGAATAGGTCGTAGTCAGTGGCACTACGCAACCGGGTAACATTTTTGCCACGTTATTATTACGGCCCCGAGCGGTTGCATGTTCACCTGTTTTTACCGCCATCTGCGTGAATGAGGCCTAAAGGATCATGATGAATACAGCATTATTTTGTTTTCATTTCTGATTGCAGTTGAACTTTGACCTTTTTGTAAATCGGCCGTTTTCATTTAAATAAACCCTGCAATGGAGATGCCTTGTTTGGGCTCTTCCTGCCCGTGTTTGGGCTCTTCCTGCTCGCGTTTGGGCTCTTCCTGCTCGCGTTTGGGCTCTTCCTGCTCGCGTTTGGGCTCTTCCTGCTCGCGTTTGGGCTCTTCCTGCCCGTGTTTGGGCTCTTCCTGCTCGCGTTTGGGCTCTTCCTGCTCGCGTTTGGGCTCTTCCTGCCCGTGGTTGGGCTCTTCCTGCCCGTGGTTGGGCTCTTCCTGCCCGTGGTTGGGCTCTTCCTGCCCGCGGTTGGGCTCTTCCTGCCCGCGGTTGGGCTCTTCCTGCCCGCGGTTGGGCTCTTCCTGCCCGCGTTTTGGGCTCTTCCTTCCTGCGTTTTGGGCTCCTCCTTCCTGCGTTTTGGGCTCCTCTTCCTGCCTGCGTTTTGGGCTCTTCCTGTCCTTGTTCAGGCATTCCGTCAGATATGGTGACCCGTCAGAATTGGAAATGAAAGTGACATTCCGTCGCCACAATCATCTTGCTACACCCTGCACTCCTCCATAGTAACAATACACAGAAAAGGGGGTAAGCGGACATTTTTTTACACCCACTGGCGTTTTGCATTTCGTTTTTTTTTTTTTTTTTTTTTTACAGGAAATTGAGCGTATAAGGTGACATACAGGATTTGGAAATCCATCGGACTGTTTACATGTTGAATTATAAAATCAGAGGTGTTCTGTCACATTCGCAAACCTGTGAGATCAGCAGATTTGCCTCTGCTTTTTTTTTTTTCAACATCTTAACAGTCCGTCTGATTTCTAAATACTGTATTTGACCTTTTTTATAAGCTTCGTTTTCTGTTAAAAATAACTGCGAGATGCAAAACTCCGGTGGGTGTAACAAGGTGTCCACTTGACCCCCTTTCTGTGTATCATTACTGTGGAGGAGTGCGGGGTGTAGCAAGATGGTGGCGACGGAACGTTGCTTCCGTTACCAATTCTGACGGGTTGCCAAATCTGATGGAACACTTTCTGTCTGTGTTTGGGGCAACTTCCTGTTGCAGGGTGACAACTGTCTCCCCCCCCCCCCCCCCCATGGGTCTGTACACCTGCTGTGCCCATTATGAGGGGTTCCCACCATCCCTGTGCTGAGTTCCCGGGTCTGTACACCTGCTGTGCCCATTATGAGGGGTTCCCACCATTCATGTGCTGAGTTCTCAGGTCTGTACACCCGCTGTGCCCATTATGAGGGGTTCCCACCATCCCTGTGCTGAGTTCCTAGGTCTATACACCCGCTGTGCCCATTATGAGGGGTTCCCACCATCCCTGTGCTGAGTTCCCGGGTCTGTACACCTGTTGTGCCCATTATGAGGGGTTCCCACCATCCCTGTGCAGAGTTCTCAGGTCTGTACACCCGCTGTGCCCATTATGAGGGGTTCCCACCATCCCTGTGCTGAGTTCCTAGGTCTATACACCCGCTGTGCCCATTATGAGGGGTTCCCACCATCCCTGTGCTGAGTTCCCGGGTCTGTACACCTGCTGTGCCCATTATGAGGGGTTCCCACCATCCCTGTGCAGAGTTCTCAGGTCTGTACACCCGCTGTGCCCATTATGAGGGGTTCCCACCATCCCTGTGCTGAGTTCCTAGGTCTATACACCCGCTGTGCCCATTATGAGGGGTTCCCACCATCCCTGCTGAGTTCCCGGGTCTGTACACCCGCTGTGCCCATTATGAGGGGTTCCCACCATCCCTGTGCTGAGTTCCTGGGTCTGTACACCCGCTGTGCCCATTATGAGGGGTTCCCACCATCCCTGTGCTGAGTTCCTAGGTCTATACACCCGCTGTGCCCATTATGAGGGGTTCCCACCATCCCTGTGCTGAGTTCCCGGGTCTATACACCCGCTGTGCCCATTATGAGGGGTTCCCACCATCCCTGCTGAGTTCCCGGGTCTGTACACCTGCTGTGTCCATTATGAGGGGTTCCCACCATCCCTGTGCTGAGTTCCCGGGTCTGTACACCCGCTGTGCCCATTATGAGGGGTTCCCACCATCCCTGTGCTGAGTTCCTAGGTCTGTACACCTGCTGTGCCCATTATGAGGGGTTCCCACCATCCCTGTGCTGAGTTCCCGGGTCTGTACACCTGCTGTGCCCATTATGAGGGGTTCCCACCATCCCTGTGCTGAGTTCCCGGGTCTGTACACCTGCTCTCTCTGCCCATTCTCCAATGTTACAGGGAATGCAGTATTGAACACCCAAAACTCTCTGCTAGCCAGCAGCTAATGGTACGATATCGCAGAGTTCCCAAAAATCTATAGAAAGCCAGAGGGCGACTCCGCCCCTTCGGGTTCCCACCTATAACTAAAATCTCACTTCTGATTGGGCTGACCCTTTGAAGAGCCCCATTGGGGATGGCTGCCATTTTGTTGTACTGTAGTCTGTGCCTCTTTTCTTTTGTTCTATAGGAAGAAAGTCATTTGGATGTTTTTTTTATTTTCTCTGTTTGATTTGTTTCTTTCATATCCCCCCCCCCCCACCTCCACAGCTTAGAAGACTGACGCTACTGTGATTGGCGGATCGGAGTCGCGTAGATGGTGTGGCTCAACGTGCCTCGTCTTCTTACCACGGTTTCCATCACAGCTGCACTAGCTGCTTTTGGAAGGTGCAAATACAATCCATAGGATTCACATTTTGGTTACACAAGTGACAGTTTAGTGATAGGTGGGTTCCGGTGGGCTGGATCCTGGGGACTCCAAATGTAAGATCTCCCTGCCATAGTTCCATGTCGGTGACTGGCGGAGAGAGGGGCCTCTGGACACTGACAAGGAGAAGAGGAGGAGGGAGGGAAGCACTCTGGCCCTTCAGTGCCCCCCCCTTCTGTGGCGCCTGGGTGCACTGCACCCCGCGCACCTGCCTAGGATCGGCCCTGTATGTCTTTGTTCTTGCCAACCTTGGAACTCTGAACTTCACTCATTTAAGTAGGGATGGTGGGAGCTCTTCATAATGAGCACAGCAGGTGTACAGACCCGGAAACTCAGCACAGGGATGGTGGGAATCCCTCATGATGGCCACAGCGGGTGTACAGACCCGGGAACTCAGCACAGGGATGGTGGGAACCCCTCATAATGGCCACAGCAGGTGTACAGACTCAGGAACTCGGCACAGGGATGGTGGGAACCCCTCACAATGGACACAGCAGGAGTACAGACCCGGGAACTCAGCACAGGGTTGATGGGAACCCCTCATAATGGGCACAGGAGTACAGACCCGGGAACTCGGCACAGGGATGGTGGGAACCCCTCATAATGGGCACAGCAGGAGTAATTATTAAACTAATTGAGTGGGTACCAGATTGTGTGTCCCTTGGATACAGCAGAGTCCCCCCCCCCCCCCTCCAGAGAGTCTGTCCCCGGGTGATGGCGCTAAGCAACTGGACTACTTCAGTCGTCAGTTTTGCCCCATAGCAGCCAATCTTATATTGTTGTCCTGGTGGAAGCTTTCCAGTGATTGATTGCTGTCAGGTGATTGTCGTTTGTCTTCATAATTTAGGAATAGTTCTATGGGGCGAGGTGACCAATCTAATGTCTGCTCTATTGTTCTCTCTACAGCTTCGTGTTTGCATACTGGTACAGTAACCGTAGCCGGCAGCCTGCCATGACGGGTCACGTGAAGGCACTCACCTCTCCGTATCCAGGCTCTCAGGTGGAGAGGTCGCCGGTACCCCCCGAACAGGTCAGCTGGACGGTAGATTGGCCGGAGTACCAGCCTGTAGAGTACACGGCTCGCCCCGTGCTCGCCCGACCGGTCTGGGCAGACCCGCCACACAGGTGAGAGAGGCTCCTCTGTTTTTCTGTTATTTTACCTGGCCGGTTTTTCTTCTGTTTTTTTGTCATTCTCTTAATCTGGATCTTATGCTTTGTATATTTAAAGCCCCACCCTGTGCAGCTTTGTTTTAAACTTTTAAAAAAAACTTCAGTTCCTGTTTTTTTTTTTTTAGGTTGAACCTCCCAAGGGGTGCCGCCCACCCCAAGCTAAACAAATCTTGTCGATATACATTACTCATGTGCAGTGGTGGCCCACCTATAGGAGGGAAAATGGGCGCCGCCCACCCCAAGCTAAACACATCTTGTCTTTATACATTCCTTGTGTGTATTCTTCTTGAATCTCGGTGTACTTTGCGTATTTCTTCTAGAGCTGCGTAGTCATCCAGTGTTAGACTTCCTTAAAGTGGAGGTCCACACATAAATTGATTGGGCCTTCGCTGTCCACAATCCTCGCTCCCCCTGGTGTCACATTTGGCACCTTTCAGGGGGGGAGGGGTGTTGCAGCAGGGCTGTCTTAATGAGAGGGCACACCTGAGCACTGACCAGGGGCCCCAGCTGCAGGGAAGGCCCCTGCACTTTCCCCAAAGCAGCTGATCCTTGAGCCCACGATGCCCCAAAATTGGGGGCCCCATGATAGCACTGAGAGTGATAGATACACAGGGGAGGCAGTTTGCCTCATACCTACTTGGTGTCTGTTTACCTGCACTGTCATCAATGTAGGGGCCCCAGAGCATTACTTTGCCCAAGGGCCCATGATGCTATTAAGATGGCCCTGGAATGCAGATACCTGTATCTGCGCCCACTTCTGGGCATAGACCCCTGCATTGTCTGAGGGAGTCAACACCACATCCGGTCCCCCCCCCCCCCCCCCCCCCCGCTGTCTTCCGGGAGACGCACAGAAGACAGCAGGGACCAGTGGCATTGCGCATCGCAAGACGCGCATGCGCAGTACGGAACCAGGAAGTGAAGCCCCAAGGCCTCATTTCCAGATTCCCTTTTTGAAAATGGCAGCAGCAGCACCCGAGAGCCGAGTGATGGCTCTGCTTCGGGTGCCGACATCGCGGGCACGCTGGACAGGTAAGTGTCCTTATTTTTGAAAGTCATCAGCTGCAGTATGGCTGTTGGCTTTTGTAAAAGCAATCCTAGTGGTTAACTAGCTGCTGGATTGCTTTTACAAGCAGCAGGAGACTGCAGACGTGGGGGCAGGAGGTGGCCATCGGCTGCAGACGTGGGGGCAGGAGGTGGCCATCGGCTGCAGACGTGGGGGCAGGAGGTGGCCATCGGCTGCAGACGTGGGGGCAGGAGGTGGCCATCGGCTGCAGACGTGGGGGCAGGAGGTGGCCATCGGCTGCAGACGTGGGGGCAGGAGGTGGCCATCGGCTGCAGACGTGGGGGCAGGAGGCGGCCATCGGCTGCAGACGTGGGGGCAGGAGGCGGCCATCGCTGGACAGGTAAGTGTCCTTATTTTAAAAGTCGGTAGCTGCAGTATTTGTAGCTGCCGACTTTAAAAAAAAAAAGAAAAAAATTTGTCGGACCTCCGCTTTAATGTGCTTTCTTAATAGCTTTATGGGCCCCTGGGCAAAGTAATGCTCTGGGGGCCCCTAACAGGGAGACGGTTACCTGCAGCACATGTAGCAACAAGTGGGTGTGGCTAGATTATGCTACTTATTGGGCGTGTTTTTTTTTTTTTTTTTTTTTTTAGTTTGATTTGCCACTTTCTGAGCAGTGACGTACCTGTACAGGCATCATCCTGGTACTTTATTTATTTTTTATTTTTTTGTTTTTAGAGCCGGCTGTTGGCTCTCTTGTAAAAGCAATCCTAGTGGGTAACTAGCGGCTGCGGAGCGTGGTGCAGGCGGTGGCCAGCGGCTGCGGAGCGTGGTGCAGGCGGTGGCCAGCGGCTGCAGAAGTAGGGCATGAGAGGGTCAGGTTGGGCACCAATCCTTTCGCCTTTCTACCCCGTGTTGCTACACGCTGCTCTCTTTTGATTCTTGGTGCGCTGCATGTATGTGAACTCCAGTCATTGTGTCTTGCAGCGATGAAGGCTTTGACCCGAAGTACAACACTCTGGACGGCCATGTGCAGAGGACCAGCTTTCAGGGGGTGTACCTGGTAGAGGACGGGAAGCCCAAGTAAGTGCACAGAACACATCTTGCTGTTGAAGTTGTGATTCACCTCTGACATCTGTCACCATGTGTTCTTGCCAGGAACCCCAGTGGAAGGACGGGGGTGACAGGAAGAGGGTTACTAGGAAGGTGGGGACCCAACCATGCAGCTGACCCCATCATCACACGGTAAGGATTTCCTCATTATGTTACATACAGATTAACCACTTAAGGACCAAACCGCTTTCTGAGATTTGGTGATTACAAGTTAGTTTTTTTGCTAGAAAATTACTTAAAAGATATATATATAATTTAAAAAAAAATCTAACACCCTAGAGCAGTGATGGAGAACCTTGGCACCCCAGATGTTTTGAAACTACATTTCCCATGATGCTCATGCACTCTGAAGTGTAGTGGAGCATCATGGGAAATGTAGTTCCAAAACATCTGGGGTGCCGAGGTTCGCCATCACTGCCCTAGAGAATAAAATGGCGGTTGGAAGATGATAAAAGGTTTTCAAAATATTTTACAAATAAATCTGTGAAAAGTGTGTGTGTGTGTGTGTGTGTGTGTGTGTGTGTGTGTGTGTGTGTGTGTGTGTACATTTGTATTCAGCCCCCTTTACTCGGATACCCCTAACTAAAATCTAGTGGCAGTATAAATACAGCTGTTCTGTGAAGCCCTCAGGGGTTTGTTGGAGAACCTCAGGGAACAAACTGCATCATGAAGCCCAAGGAACACACCGGACAGGTCAGGGATAAACTTGTAGAGAAGTATAAAGCAGGGTTGGGTTATAAAAAAAATCTCCCAAGCTTTGAAGATCTCAAACAGAGCTTCTGTTCAATCCATCATCCGAAAATGGAAAGAGTATGGCACAACTGCAAACCTACCAAGACATGACTGTCTACCTAAACTGGCCGGGCAAGGAGAGCATTTATCAGAGAAGCAGCCAAGAGGCCCATGGTAACTCTGGAGGAGCTGCAAAGATCCACAGCTCAAGGGGGAGAATCTGTCCACAGGACAACTATTAGTGGTGCCCTTTATGGAAGAGTGACAAGAAGAAAGACATTGGTGGACAAAAGTCATAAGAAGCCCAGTTTGCAGTTTGTGGAGAGCCATGTGGGGGAGGGGACACAGCAAACATGTGGAAAAAGGCGCTCTGGTCAGATGAGTCAAAAATTAAACTTTTTGGCCTAAAGCAAAACGCTATGTGTGGGGAAAAACTAACACTGCACATTACACTGAACACACCGTGAAACATGGTGGTGGCAGCATTATGTGGTGGGGATGCTTTTCTTCAGCAGGGACAGGGAAGCTGGTCAGAGTTGATGGGAAGTTGGATGGAGCCAAATACAGGGCAATCTTAGAAGAAAACCTGTTAGAATCTGCAAAAGACTTGAGACTGGGGGGAGGTTCACCTTCCAGCAGGACAACGACCCTAAACATACAGCCAGAGCTACAATGGAATGGTTTACATCAAAGCATATTCATGTGTTAGAATGGCCCAATCACAGTCCAGACCTAAATCACATTGAGAATCTGTGACAAGACTTGAAAATTGCTGTTCAGACGCTCTCCATCCAATCTGACAGAGACAGAGATATTTTACAAAGAAGAATGAGGAGAAATGTCCCTCTCCTAGATGTGCAAAGCTGGTAGAGACCCCCCCAAATAAGACTTGCAGCTGTAATTGCAGAGAAAGGAGGTTCTACAAAGTATTGACTCCGGGGGGCGCCATACAAATGTACCCCCCCACACACTTTTCACATATTTATTTGTAACAAATTGTGAAAACCATTTATCATTTTTCTTCCGCTTCACAATTATGTGACACTTTGTGTCGGTCTCTCACATAAAATCCCAATAAAATACATTTACATTTTTGGTTGTAAAATGACAAAGTGTGGAAATTTTTCAAGGGGTGTGAATACTTTTTCAAGGCCCTGCATTTGTATTTTAGTTGTTTGCCTGATCAACACTGAGGATGAACATTTTAAATTATATGTGTGTGTGTATATATATATATATATATATATAAAAATGTATTTGTTTTTTTCCTTTCCCTCTGTGGTACAAATATCAGTGATTTGTCTCCCCCTACAGGTGGAAGAGAAACTCTTCAGGAGAGAAAGTGACGGACCCGGAGACGGGGAGAGCCATCTTACAGTTTGTAGCCATTCAGAGGAAGGATTGTGGCCAGTGGGCTATACCCGGAGTGAGTACTCGCTTATCGGCCACTCACAGGACTTTAAAGCCGAAACTATTATTATTATTATTTTTTTTTTTTAAGTCAGCAGCTACAAATATTGCAGATGGTGACCTAACCACTTAAGCCCCGGACCATTATGCAGGTTAAGGACCTTGCCCCTTTTTGTGATTCAGCACTGCGTCGCTTTAACTGACAAGTGCGCGGTCGTGCGACGTGGCGCCCAAACAAAATTGGCGTCCTTTTTTCCCCACAAATAGAGCTTTCTTTTGGTGGTATTTGATCACCTCTGCGGTTTTTATTTTTTGCACTATAAACAAAAATAGAGCCACAATTAAAAAAAAAAAAAAATCAATATTTTTTTACTTTTTGCTATAATAAATATCCCCCATTTTTTTTTCCCCTCAGTTTAGGCCGATACGTATTCTTCTACCTATTTTTGGTAAAAAAAAATCGCAATAAGTTTATTGATTTGGTTTGCGCAAAAGTTATAGCGTTTACAAAATAGGGGATAGTTTTATGGCTTTTTTTTTTTTTTTTACTAGTAATTGCGGCAATCAGCTTTTTTTTTTATTTTTTGCAACATTATGGTGGACATATCGGACACTTTTAACACATTTTTGGGACCATTGTCATTTTCACAGCGAAAAGTGCTATAAAAATGCACTGATTACTGTGAAAATCCACTAGAGGGCGCTAAAGGGGTTATGTGTGTCCTATTGTGTGTTTCGTGCTGTAGGGGGGCGGGGCTGGACGTGTGACGTCAGTGATTGTCGTTCCCTATGACAGGGAACAGACGATCAGTGACAAGCCACAGAGAAGAACAGGGATGGGGTTTGTTTACACTCGCCTCTCCCCGTTCTTCAGCTCCTGTGACCGATCGCGGGACACTGGTGGCGATTCGGTCCCGCGTGCACGGCTGGTCTCTTAAAGGCGATGTACCTGTACTTCTTTTTTTTTTTTTTGTTTATATAAAACTGCGATATCCCCCATGGTGAGTCGGTGAACACGAACTGAACGGCTCCAGTCAATGTATTGCCTAATAAAGGACTGCAGAGGGTCCTCCTTCCTGAGGGCAGCAGCAGATTTCAGCCAATGATTTTAGCTGATCGGCTGTGTCCCAATCGCACACAGAGTTCTGTGTTTACAAAAAACACAGAACTCTGTGTACCATGAACAATAATCTGATGTTGTTTTTCTCCCCTTTGCAGGGAATGGTGGATCCCGGAGAGGTGATCACGGCGACGCTGCGCAGGGAGTTCTGCGAGGAGGCTCTGAACTCTCTGGAGAGGACGGGAGAAGAGGGCGACACGCAGGACAGGATTCAGAGTCTATTCTCACAGGATCATTTACCGGTACGTCACACCCTCAGATCAAACAAGGAGAGGGACGGGTTGTACCGACGCTGGGTCAGGTCATGCCTGACTCACCTACAGTAGTGAGCCTCTCACCTAGTTTCAGTTTCTTACTTATTGCAACTTTTACAAACATTTAAAGGTTTATTATATCTGCTCGATAATTGCAGGAAATACCCGTTTGTCCTTCTGGAGAGTCCTGTGCTATCTGCAGTGTTGTCTCATTTACCCTCCACCAACTCACTTCTGTGTACTACAAGGGGAGCCCCGGGATCCTGAGGTCATAGTAGGGGGGGTGGTCTACTGATGAGGGGCTGGGTTGTAAGGTCTGTTTGGGAAGGGTTTGGTTCGTATTGGGAGGGTGCACTGGGTGGGGGGTGGTGGGATTTGAAGGGATGAGATGGAGTAAGGGGGGGGGATTGAGAGGGAGTAAGGGGGGGGGGATTGAGAGGGAGTAAGGGGGGGGGGGATTGAGAGGGAGTAAGGGGGGGGGGATTGAGAGGGAGTAAGGGGGGGGGATTGAGAGGGAGGAAGGGGGGGGGGATTGGGAGGAAGGGGGGGGGGATTGGGAGGAAGGGGGAGGGATGAGAGGGAGGAAGGGGGGGGAATGAGAGGGAGGAAGGGGGGGGAATGAGAGGGAGGAAGGGGGGGGATGAGAGGGAGATAGGGGGGGGGGAATGAGAGGGAGGAAGGGGGGGGGGGAATGAGAGGGAGGAAGGGGGGGGGGGGGGGGAATGAGAGGGAGGAAGGGGGGGGGGGGGGAATGAGAGGGAGGAAGGGGGGGGGGAATGAGAGGGGGGAAGGGGGGGGGGAATGAGAGGGGGGAAGGGGGGGGGGAATGAGAGGGAGGAAGGGGGGGGGGGAATGAGAGGGAGGAAGGGGGGGAATGAGAGAGAGGGGAGGGGAAGGAATGAGGGGGAGGGGAGGAATGAGAGGGAGAGGAGGAATGAGAGGGAGAGGGGGAAGGAGAGAGATAGGGGGAGGAATATGAGAGGGAGGGGAGGGGGAAGGAATGGGGAGGAATGAGAGGGAGAGGGGGGAGGAATGAGGGGGGAGGAGAGAGATAGGGGGAGGAAAATGAGAGAGAGATAGGGGGAGGAAAATGAGAGAGAGATAGGGGGGGGGAGGAATGAGGGAGAGGGGGAGGAATGAGGGAGAGGGGGAAGGAGAGAGATAGGGGGAGGAATATGAGAGAGAGGGAGGGAGGCAGGAATGGGAGAGAGGGAGAGGGAGGAAAAGGGGGGAATGAGAGAGGGAGAGAAAGGGTAGGGGGATGAGGGAGAGAGTGAGACTTTCGTTTTTGTTTTTTTGTTTTTTTTTTAGAGACCAGCTCTTTGCTGTAATTAGTAGGTCCAGCAGAGCATTATCTCTAGTTGGGACTTTCACAATTTGACCCAAGAAATTGTCCTGCATTACATTCAGGAAATGATGACCCTTTGAGTGCGAGTTCCATTTGTCCAGTCAATGTGAGGATAGTTTAAGCGCCCCCCCCCCCCCCCATAATTATATCATTGCTTTGCCTCCCGGCCATTATAACGAACTAACTGTGAAAGTAGATGGGTCTCTTCCTCCACTTCGATAGTAGGGGGGCCTATAGCATAGTTCCTCCATATTTTTTTTTTTTTTTTAATAGACTTCTAGCATTTGTGTACATGCCTTTCAATCTTGTATATCTGTAAGACTCTCCCCTGTGGCACAAAATTGAAAGCCTATTTTGTGGGTATAAGGACTAAGCTATGTGTGCTGTGTATACAGTTAGTAGGCACACCCACCACCCGTATTCTCCTTTGTGTGCTCAGAGGTGACCCAGGTCTTTCACAACCCTAGCAAAGCCACTGTGAACAACTTACAATGGGACTGAACTCTTATCGGGAAGTTTTTTTTTTCACTTTTATTCCTATTACAAGGAATGTAAACATCCCTTGTAATAGGAAATGTGTGACGGGTCCTCTTTATGGAGAGATGCGGGGGGGGGGGGGGGGTTAATAAGACCCCACACATCTCTCCTCCAGGCTGGGAACAATGAGATCGGTGAAAAAAGTTTCACAGATCTCATGATTAGTGTTGCTTACTAGCCGCAATGGCGGCTTTATTTACTTGCGTGTACCCGGGCGTGACGTCATCACATCGCGCCCGGGTCCTCCAACGGTCATGGAGATGACTGGTGACCACCTGGTCACCAGTCATCTCTATGCTTCCTGCCTCTGCCACACGATTCTTTCTCCGGGCCCCCGATGGCACGGGAGAGCCCGGAGAAGCACCGGATGGCGGCGGGAGGGGAGGGTGTCCCCTCCTGCCACCTATAAGAACAATCAAGCGGCGGAACCACCACCATGATCGTTCTTATGGGGCACAGAATCGCCGGCACTAACGAATGATATCTGAATGATGCCTCTAGTGCAAGGCATCATTCAGATATCCCCCCACAAAGCCCATGACGTCATATGACATCCACCCAGGATTGAAGTGGTTAAGTCTCATTTCTCTTATTGGTCGGTACGATGCTGACAGACTGGCAGTTTGTTGTTCCTTCCTGGGACGTGTTCTGTATTATATCTGATATTTCTTGTACGGCGTGTGTGTTTTTTTTTATTTATTTTTTTTTTTACACGTCTGATTTTTCAGGTCTACAAGGGGTATGTGGATGACCCTCGGAACACTGATAACGCCTGGATGGA
The DNA here is from genome assembly GCA_029574335.1 of Rana kukunoris. Taxonomy (NCBI): domain Eukaryota; kingdom Metazoa; phylum Chordata; class Amphibia; order Anura; family Ranidae; genus Rana; species Rana kukunoris. The sequence goes on along the minus strand of CM056054.1, from coordinate 11,828,361 downwards.
GACACAAGCAGTTAATTACCACGATGACACAGGTGGGGATACTGATATACCTACCTCACGTCTTCCCTTGAGTCGCTCCTTTCCGCTAACCTCCTTGTTCTTCTTGTCTGACAGGTCACCTATTGGACCAGCTGGCCTTGGAGGCAGGCGACGATGCCGGAAAAGTGCAGTGGGCGGATATCAGCCAGAACCACAGTCTGTACGCCAACCACGCCCACTTCATCCAGATTGTGGCTGAGAAGAGGGACGCACACTGGTAGACCCCCCTCCCAATAAAGGACTGGCAGTGTACTGTTCATTGCGGAGCATCGACATGACCGGTCTGAAGATTTTACCGCATTTTCTAGGCATGAACCAAAAAACAACTGATTTTAAGGTTCCTTTGAATTATAGAATGGAGGTCTTAAAAGCCCAACTCCGCACAGAACTTATGTTTTGGTTAGAGTGGGGAGAGGTTTGAACCTCCGTCAGGTTTTTATTGCTGTCCTTTTGTTGTGGGTGGGGTAGTACTGGATTGGGATGTTTTAGGTTTCCTTAAAGGTTTGAAAAATTTGGGTGCTGTTCATATAAATTTGGGTTGTACACCTGGAGGGGGACCTTTCAAGATGAGTTCTTCTGTATGTCGCTTGTATGAAACATCAGAGAATATATCATGTGGATGGAGAGGTCAAAATCTGATCTTTAATTTAACGATGAAGGCAAGCCAACACGCTTCGGGGACTCAAAAACCACTTCTTCAGGGCCGGAGCAGACCATAATATACATTAACCCAACCCAGACTCCAGGGAAGCACATGCAACAATCGGTCATGGGTGCACAAGAGCTTTGGTATCCTCCTCTTCCCCTCCAAAGCATTTAAAACGCGTAAACCGAACTCCACTGTAACAAGTCTTTATTGATGCCGGGTTCGGTCAGACTCATTCTCTCCACCATCAGACGTCCCTTCACAAACTGATGCGTTTCACCCTGTGGACTTCATAGGTCACCTCCTATGAGTAAGTCCTTTGGCGAAATGCGTCAGGACATGGAGTCATAGAAAGTAATGTCACCAGGATCTCCAAAAATGGGTCCAAAGCTTTAATCAGCGATCACATCATTGCAGCAGAAAGAGACGTTTCGGAGCCACGCAGGACCCCTTCATCAGGCATGTGACCTCAGTGGGTGGAGTCATCTCTGATGGCAAAGAGATTGCATGTCTGACCTTATCTGGCAGCAGTAAAGCTTGTGGTTCAGCATGTGTGTGTGTGTCTGTGTTTGTTATCGGTTTATGTTGATATACAGAATTATTCCCAATCTCGTCTCCTTGCTGTTGGTTTATATTGGTGTGTACTGTTATGTTATGGATTTTTTTTTATGTAACAGTCTTCTGTGCAAGGGGCACTTTTTTTATCTTTTAAAGTGATTGTAAAGGAATAATAAAAAAATAAAAAACATCTCTATACTTACCTGCTCTGTGCAATTCCATTGATCTTGTCAAGCCTGTCTTGCCTACACACGATCGTGAACAATAAAAAATGCTCAAGCAACGCATGGTGACGTACAATGCGTACGACGGCACTATAAAACGGATGGCGCCACCCTTGGGGCTGATTTTGCTGATTTTGTGTTAGTAAAAGTTTGAGAGACGATTTGCGCTTTTCAGTCTTCGTGCTTTTCTGTCTGTTACAGCGTGATGAATGTGCCATCTCCATTACGAGCGCTAGTTTTACCAGAATGAGCGCTCCCCGTCTCATAACTTGCTTCTGAGCATGCACGTTTTTTTTCCCGTCGTTAAAGCCCACACACGACCGTTTTTCACGACGTGAAAAAAAGATGAGAAAAATTAGAGCATTTAAAAAAAAAAAAATGTAATGCCCATTTTTCACACTGCGAAAAATGCCTCTGGGGCTCGCACACGATTGTTTTTAACCTCTTAAGGACCGCCGCATGTACATTTACGTTGGCAGAATGGCACCGACAGGCACATCAACGTATATATATGTTGCTGCCTAGACGTGGGTCGGGGGTCCGAACGGAACCCCCCCCCCCCCCCCCCCCCCCCCCCCCGGTACATGCGACGGTCCCGGTGGCTGTGCGAGCGATGTGTGCTGAGGGGGGCGGCAGTTCGTTTTTGTCCGCTCCCAGCCAATGTGCGTGCTCCCCCCCCCCCCCCCCCCCCCCCCCCCCCCCCCCCCCCCCCCCCCCCCCCCCCACCCCCCCCCCCCCCCCCCCCCCACCCCCCCCCCCCACCCCCGCCCCCCCCGGTGTCACTTCCTCCTCCTGTGTAAACACAGGAAGAGGGAAGTGATGTGATCTCTGCTTTCAGCGTTTTTTTCAACCACCGCTGAGGAGAGATCACATCACATAGTAAGTCTGCACAACACTACGCTGACACACACTACACATAGGCACATTAACTTCCCCCTCCCCCCCTGTCACAGTGTCACTGAATGCAGTAATCATACATGTATGCAGGGCTTTTTTTCTGGGGGAACTTGGGGGAACTCAGTTCCACCACCTTTGGCTCAGACCCTTTGGTGCCCGCTCACCACAATCACTTGTAAACACAGCAGTCTGGTTTCTGTGTTTACAAGTGACAGCTTTGTAACCCCCTGAACTCTGCACACTGTATGTAATGCAATTCTGGTATTTAATGCCCCTTTAAGACCCTTCTACTGTTTGTGAAATCTGAACGGGTCGTGGTTGAGTTCCTGTACCTATTTTCTGAGAAAAAAAGCTCTGCATGTATGATTATTGAATTTAGTGTCAGTGTGACAGTCAGTTAGTGTTAGGTCCAGGGTACCCCCTAATAAAGTTTTAACCCCTGGATCACCGCCCTAGTTAACCCTTTCACTCCCTATTGCCAGTGTCACTAAGCGATAATTTTTCTGATCGCTGTATTAGTGTCGCTGTTCCCGCTAGGTAGCTATTTTTATTGCAACTTTTTTTTTTTTTTTTTTTTTTTTACTAAAGACATGTGGCTAAATAAATTTTGGCCTAAATGTTTGATTAAAATTTTGTTTATTTGATTTTTCTTATAACAAAAAGTAAAAAATATTGTTTTTTTTTTTCAAAAATGTCGCTCTATTTTTGTATATAGCGCAAAAAATAAAAACCGCAGAGGCGATCAAATACCACCAAAAGAAAGCTCTATTTGTGGGAAGAAAAGAACGCACATTTTTTTTGGGAGCCACGTCGCACGACCGCGCAATTGCCTGTTAAAGCGACGCAGTGCCGAATCGCAAAAATAAAAACCCCTTGGGTCATTTATCAGCGTATTGGTCCGGTCCTTAAGTGGTTAATGACCATTTAAAAAAATTGCATTTTTCACATCATGAAAAAGGGTCGTGTGTACGCAGCATCAGTCCTGAAAACGGTAACAAAAAATCGTCAGCGGCCACACTTCTGCGCTTTGGGGTTAATGGCCGTATAACCTGACGGAGTATTTTCCATCTGTTCTTGGCAGGAAGGGATATAATGAATTCTGCAACCTTTGGAACGAGATGTAATAAAATGTCATAAAATATTCTTAAAGACATTGCGTCGGTTACTTTATGTTCTCTTCTCTGGTCATGGAACACGACGGGTCAAATCACAATGCTATTCTGTGGCCTGAAACAATCCGTTTTGCATCTGTGCTTCTATTGTCCAGTAATCGGGGGGGGGGGCATTAGGTTTGTTGATTTATTTAAAAGAGAAATCTGGCCTAAAATTTTTTGGTCATACTTCTTTTGTGGGTCACAGGAGTGCAGAATCAACCAATACCTGATAAAGCCCACTGATGTAATCAAACCGTTCCAGTCTCTGATAGGATCCCGACAATAATGTTGGGGATCGCCCAGATAACTTACAGGCAGCTGGTTTGAACTCTCAGTGAGAGCCTAAAGCTGGTCATGTATGGTTCAGCAGGGACTGGCCCAGATCAATGATTTGTTCATATTTTATGTCTGAGGTTTACAACCATTTTAACCACTTAGGGCCCTTTCACACTGGTGCGTTTTTGCGGTAAAAATAGCGCTATTAAAACGCTCCCCATGCTCCTATCCATTGAAATGAATGAAAAACGCGGTAAAATCGCGTTTTTTTTACCGCGATTTTAACGCTCCGTTTTTACCGCGGTTTTACTGCGTTTTTACAGTGTTTTTTAATTCATTTCAATGGAGAGGGGCATGAGGGCGTTTTAATAGCGCTATTTTTACCGCGAAAACGCGGCAAAAACGCACCAGTGTGAAAAGGCCCTTAGGCTCCATTCACACCTTGGCGTATTTACGCCCGGCGCTCGGTGCCGCTGGAGGGGTGATTTAACATTGTTGTCTATGGAGATGGTTCACATCTCAACGCCGTACGCCTGAAGCTCAAAACAAGTCCCGGACCCTTTTTTTCAGGCGGCGTTCGGCATAGACAACAATCTTTTGTAAAAAAAAAAAAAAAAGGTTAAAACGGCCCATTTTGTCGTGGTACAATACGCCGCAATTTGACTCAGCAAAATACGCCGCGTTATAGTGTGAATGCAGCCTAACGCCGATATACGTCGGCAGAATGGCACGGCTGGGCACAGGTGCGTCGCCTTTAAGAGCCCAGCTGTGGGTCGCGCACGCTTGCGACCCGGTCCGGTGTCCTGCGATCGGTCACAGGAGCCGAAGAACGGGGAGAGGTGAGTGTAAACAAACCTTCAACGTTCTTCTGTGTGGCAGTGTCACTGATCGTCTGTTTCCTGTTATAGTGAACAACGATCAGTGACGTCACACGCCCAGCCACGCCCCCCCTACAGTGAGAAACACAAATTAGCTCACACTTAACCCCTTTAGCGCCCCTACAGGTTAACCCCTTCACTGCCAGCGTCATTTTCACAGTAATCGGTGCATTTTTATAGCACTTTTCGCTGCGAGAATGACAATGAATGGTCCCAAAAATGTGTCAAAAGTGACTGTTGTGTCCGCCATAATGTCGCAGTCACGGAAAAAATCGCTGATCGCCGCCATTAGTAGTAAAAAAAAAAATGATTAATAAAAATGCCATAAAACTACCCCCTATTTTGTAAACGCTATAACTTTTGAGCAAACCAATCAATAAAGGCTTATTGCTACTTTTTTTTTACCAAAAATAGGTAGAAGAATACGTATCGGCCTAAACTGAGGAAAAAAAACGTTTTTTTTATATCTTTTTTTGGGGATATTTATTACAGCAAAAAGTTAAAAATATTGCTTTTTTTTTTTTTTTAAATTGTCGCTCTATTTTTGTTTGTAGCGCAAAAAAATAAAAACTGCAGAGGTGATCAAATACCCCCAAAAGAAATCTCTATTTGTGGGGGGGGGAAAAGGACGCCAATTTTGTTTGGGAGCCACGTCGCACGACCGCGCAATTGTCAGTTAAAGCGACGCAGTGCCAAATCTCAAAAAGGGGCAAGGTCCTTTACCTGCATAATGGTCCGGGGATTAAGTGGTTAAATCTCAGTCTCTCAAAACAGGCCGTCACAGTCCTAGGGGGGTGAAAACATTTTAGCAGCAGTGAGGGACTTATGTTGGTGCCGATTTGCTCTCACTGCCTTCTTGCGCTGCTCACCACTTCTTCCCTTATTTCTTGTCCTGCGTCACCGGGGGGGGGGGGGGGTGGTAGGAAGTAGAATAAAGCCGCCGTCATGTGTACTGAATTATATGAAATAATTTTTATTACTGCAATATTTCTTCAGGACAGGAAGTGATGGGAACTCTCTAGAATGGGTACCCATAAAAAACACTTTTCCATGCATGCACCTGTACATGCGTGGGTTGGCCTATAACTAACTGTATTAATTCAGTAACAATTGATGACATACCAGATTCCCACCAGCTTATCATCTGGATATCTGCAGGTTGCCCTGGGGCTGGGCAGGAAAAAGTCACAACTCCCTGACCCTAGGCTGCCGCCCAAACAGGTTCCGTCCATGTGTGATCAGGTGAGCGGGCACATACCTGCCCAAGAATGCGGGTGGGTGTGTTTGTAGCCGAGATAGGGAGTTAACCTTTCAGCTGCCTGGGAACAGCCTTTCGCTTCTGTACAGGTATCATGAGACGTGGCTCCAGGAACCCAGCAGAGCAGATCTGACATCACACCTGAGCCCTGTGACCTCAGAAGAGGTCGGTGTCCGGTGCTGGAACCTCTGCAGGGCCAACACACTGCTGACCTTAAACTGCTGATTGCTGCTATACCGTTCTGCTGATGCTCAGCATTCCCTTCCAGTCCAGAGAGCAAGTAGAAAGATGGCACAGCAGAGTGCCAGGACAAAGAGAAGTGGGCTACTTTGCTTTGTACCAAGAGAAGAACCAAGGGCAGATATGCTGTGACCAGAGAGAGAGTAGAAGGACTCTGCAAGGAGAGGAGCTGGAAATTTGTGCCAGGAGAAGAGCTGGAATACTGTACCAATAGAAGAGCTGGAAATCTGTGCCCGGAGAAGAGCTGGAATTCTGTGCCCATAGAAGAGCTGGAATTCTGTGCCATGAGAAGAGCTGGAATTCTGTGCCAATAGAGAAGCTGGAAATCTGTGCCCACAGAGGAGCTGGAATTCCGCACCAATATAGCCACTAGAAATCTGTGCCAGGAGAAGAGCTGGAATTCTGTGCCAATAGAGGAGCTGCAATACTGTGCCAGGAGAAGAGCTGGAAATCGGTGCCAGGAGAAGAGTTGGAATTCTGTGCCAATAGAGAAGCTGGAAATCTGTGCCCACAGAGGAGCTGGAATTCCGCACCAATATAGCCACTAGAAATCTGTGCCAGGAGAAAAGTTGGAATTCTGTGCCAATAGAGGAGCTGGAACTCTGTGCCCACAGAGGAGCTGGAATTATGTGCCAATAGAGAAGCTGGAAATCTGTGCCCACAGAGGAGCTGGAATTCTGCACCAATATAGCCACTAGAAATCTGTGCCAGGAGAGGAACTTCTATTTTTGAGCCAAGAGAGGAGCCAACTTATACCAGGTAAGGAACCGGTACCATGTACTAGGGTACATTAAGATACTTTGTGCCAACAGGAGAGATAATGTGAACAAGCAAAACCAATTACTTATAGTTTCTTGCGCAGGAGGGGAGTGAATACATTATGCCATGGAAATGAGAAGGTACCTTGATCTAAGGGCACAGCAAGTGCTCAAATATCAGAACTCTAGGGTGCACTCTACCAGAAGGAAAACGTACCCAGTGCCAGGACAGTGTAGATGTGCACAGTCCAGTGCCAAAAGTCAAGGTGCCCAGTGTTCAGATAGTCTAGATGTACACAGCCCAGTACTAAGAGAGAAGGTGCCGAGTGCCAGGACAGTCTGGATGTACACAGCCCAGCACCAAAAGAGATGGTACTCAGTGCCAAGATGGTATAAATGTACACAGTCCAGTACAAAAAGTGAAAGCACTCAGTGCCAAGTCAGTCTATGTGTACATAACCCAGTACCAGAAGAGAAGGTAATTAGTTCCAGGACAGTCTAGATGTACACAGCCCAGCACCAAAAGAGAAGGTACCCAGTGACAGGACTGTCTAAATGTGCACAGCTCGGTGCCAGTAGAGAAGGTACCCAGTGCCAGGATAGTCTAGATGTACACAGCCCAGCACTAAGAGAGAAGGTGCCCAGTGCCAGGACAGTCTCGATGTACACAGCCCAGCACCAAAAGTGAAAGGTACCCAGTGCCAGGACTGTCTAAATGTGCACAGCTCAGTGCCAGTAGAGAAGGTACCCAGTGCCAGGATAGTCTAGTTGTACACAGCTCAGCATAACCAGTTACAGGACAGTCTAGATGTACACAACCCAGTACCAGTAGAGACGGTACCCAGTGCCAGGATAGTATGGATGTACACAGCCCAGTGCCAGTAGAGACAGTACCCAGTGCCAGGACAGTCTGGATGTACGCAGCCCAGCACCAAAAAAGGAAGGTACTTAATGCCAGGACGGTATCAATGTACAAGGTCCAGTACCAAAAGGGAAAGCACCCAGTGCCAGGGCAGTCTAGATGTGCACAACCCAGTACCAGAAGAGAAGGTAATTAGTTCCAGGACAGTCTCGATGTACACAGCCCCGCACCAATAGAGAAGGTACCCAGTGCCAGGACAGTCTCGATGTACACAGCCCCGCACCAATAGAGAAGGTACCCAGTGCCAGGACAGTCTAGATGTACACAGCCCCGCACCAATAGAGAAGGTACCCAGTGCCAGGACTGTCTAAATGTGCACAGCTCAGTGCCAGTAGAGAAGGTACCCAGTGCCAAGACAGTCTAGATCAGGGGGTCTCCAAACTCTTCCAACAAAGGGCCATTTTATTGTCCTTCAGACTTTAGAAAGGGCCGGATTGTGGCCAGCATGGACAGAAAATGTCACGGGCCCGGCATCAGCGAGAATAAATATGGCCTCAGGGTTGGTGGTCTGTAGAAGGAGCAGTAGGGCCCCTTTCAGTAGGAGGAATAGTATCCCATCATTGACATCAGTAGAAGAAATAGTGCCCCCTTGTTGGTGTCAGGTGGAGGAATGGTGCCCCAAGGGTCGGATAAGGGCTAGCAAAGGGCCACATCTGGAGACCCCTGCCCTAGAGAATAAAATGGCAATTGCTGCAATATTTTATGTCGCACTGTATTTGCCCAGCGGTCTTTCAAATGCATTTTTTTGGGGAAAAATACACTTCAATGAATTAAAAAAGAAGAAGAAAGAAACAGTAAAGTTAGCCCAATTTTTTTTGTTTTAATGTGAAAGATGTTACGCCGCGAGAATCGTGATCTTTATTCTAAGCAAAAAAATGGTGATTCTCATTTTAGCCAGAATGGTGCAGCTCCAATATGTATGTGTATATATATGTGTGTGTATATATATATATATATACAGCCATGGCCAGAAGTTTTGAGAATGACACAAATATTCATTTTCACAAAGTCTGCAGCCTCAGTTTTTATGAGGGCAATTTGCATAAACTCCAGAATGTTATAAAGAGTGACCAGATGAATTGCAATTGGGTGCAAAGTCCCTCTTTGCCATGAAAAATAACTTAAAGGGGCTGTAAAGGTACAATTTAATTTTTTCCTAAATTTTTCCTTAGTGCAGTCCTCCTTCACTTACCTCATCCTTCCATTTTGCTTTTAAATGTCCTTATTTCTTCTGAGAAATCCTCACTTCCTGTTCTTCTGTCTGTAACTCCACACAGTAATGCAAGGCTTTCTCCCTGGTGTGGAGTGTCGTGCGCGCCTCCTCCCTTGGACTACAGGAGAGTCAGGACTCAGGACGCTCACTAACACACAGCTCCTTTCTCTATCCATACCTCCCAACATTTAAAAATTTCCCTGCAGGACATTTTTGTTGAGTGGGGGGGTGCTGCCGATCAGATCAAAGTTGTTGAGCAGGGGGGGGGGGGGGGGCGATTGGATCGAAGTTGGCGATTGGATCGAAGTTGTGGGTGTGCGGGGGGCGATCGGATCGAAGTTGTTGAGTGGGGGGGTGTCAATTGGATCAAAGTTGTTGAGCGGGGGGTGCCCCGGATGGCATCTCAGTTGTTGAGCAGGGGGGGGGGGGTGCCACAGATCGGAGTTGTTGAGGGGGGGGCACGGATCTGAGTTGTTGAGCACTCCGGTCTTGTTCCAGCCCTGACCGCAGGACGCTCTCTACGAGTCTGTCTCTAGAGTCAGGACGCTCTCTACGTTGCAGATAGAACAAGGAGCTGTGTGTTAGTGGGCGTCCTGACTCTCCTGTAGTCCAAGGGAGGGGGTGAGCACGACACTCCACACCAGGGAGAAAGCCTCACATTACTGTGTGGAGTTACAGACAGAAGAACAGGAAGTGAGGATTTCTCAGAAGAAATAAGGACATTTAAAAAAAAAATGGAAGGATGAGGTAAGTGAAGGAGGACTGCACCAAGGTAAAGGAAGCCATTTAGAAAACAAAATTGTACCTTTACAACCCCTTTAATCCCATAAAAACATTTGCACTGCATTTGTGAAGGCGCCCAAGAAAGTCCAGCAAGCGCCAGAACCGTCTTCTATAGGTGATTCAGCTGCTGGATCGGGGCACCACCAGGGCAGAGCTTGCTCAGGAAGGACATCAGGCAGGTTTGAGAACATCGGCACCCACAGTGAGGAGAAGATTTTTGGAGGATGTCCTGGTGTCAAGAAGGGCAGCAAAGAAACCACTTCTGCCAGTGAAATTTTTACAGTAATCAGTGCATTTTTATAGCAATGATTTTTATGATTTTTATAGCACTGATGGACAATGGTCCCAAAATAGCGTCAAAAGTGTCCGATGTGTCCGCCATTTACCAAAAATAGGTAGAAGAATACGTATCGGCCTGAACTGAGGGGAATTTTTTTTTCTTTTTTATTTATATTTTTGGGGGATATTTATTATAGCAAAAAAGTAAAAAATATCGATTTTTTTTTTTTTTTTAATTGTCGCTTTATTTTTATTTATAGCGCAAAAAATAAAAACAGCAGATGTGATCAAATACCACCAAAAGAAAACTCTATTTGTGGGGAAAAACAGGACGCCAATTTTGTCTGGGAGCCACGTCGCAGGACCGCGCAATTGTCAGTTAAAGCGACGCAGTGCCGAATCGCAAAAAAGGGGCAAAGTCCTTAAAGTGCATAATGGTCCGGGGTTAAAAAAAAATTGAACAAAAAATTAAAACCGCAGTGGTACCACCAAAATAAAGCGCTATTTGTGGGCAAAATGATAAAAATGTAATTTGGGTACAGCGTTGTATGACTGCGCAATTGTCATTCAAAGTGTGTCAGCGCTGAAAGCTGAAAATTGGTCTGGGCAGGAGGAGGGGGGGGGGGGGGGGTGTTAAGTGCCCCGGAAGAAAGTGGTTAAAGTACTTTGAACTACCGTATTTATCAGGGTATTGCGCCCACCCGCGTATACCGCGCACCCCCAACCTAGAAGAGAAAATCCTGGGGAAAAAAAAGAATATACTTACAGTTTAGATGCCCCTCGTCGTTGTCTTGCCCGGCGTCCGTCTGCGGCCTCGGTGGTGTCCTCCTCGCTTCTCCCGCGCTGTCTCCGCGCTTAGTTTGACCGCCGCCGCCGACATATACCGAGCGCAGTACACTCGGGTACGCTCGGCTTCTCACGCATAGAGGCTAGGAGCGTGACCGCGAGTAAAGCCGAGCCTGGCCGAATGTACCCGAGTGTACTGCGTTCGGTATATGTCGGCGGAGGCGTTCAAACTAAGGCTGCATTCACACCTAGGCGTTTTGTCGCCCGCCGCTGAAGCAGCCTGACATACGCTGGAGGGGCGAATTTACATTGTCGGCTATGGAGATGGTTCACATCTCTACGCCGAACTCCGAAACGCCAGACGCCTGAAGCCTGAAACAAGTCCCGGACCCTTTTTTTTCAGGCGTCTTGGGCGTTCGGCAATAGCCGACAATGTAAACATCACCACTCCAGCAAAAAGAAAAGGGCGTTTTGTCGCCGCAAATCGCGGGGACAAAACGCCTTTTTCATGACGCCCAAATCCGCTGCTGCCGCAGATGCCTAGGTCTGAATGCAGCCCACGATTTTCTTCTTATTTTAAGGGGAAAAAAGTGTGCGGTATACGCCGATAAATACGGTATTTTGCATCTGGTTTTGTTAATTGCATTTTATTTTTATTTTTTTGTGAATTGCAAAAATAATACCCTGATGATTAAACATGATGCACAATATTATAAGATGGCGCCGCCCTCAATGCACAGCGGTCTAATTCTATTTAATTTCCCAGTAAGAAGGTCGCATGCGATTAAAAAAAAAAAAAAAACAGGGCTTTATCCCAGGCAGGGTTCCAGTCCGGTGACTGTGTGACGAGGGCGGAGGAGGGAATGAGGCAGAGCCAGTATTACAGGCAGAGTGACAAGTGAAGGGGACATCAAGGGGACGGAGTGGTGGGCAGGCGGGGGGGTTAATTTCTGGCACATCTAACCTGCCTCCATCTTCTGTTCTCTCCGCCAGCCGCTGCGTCTCCTTCTACAGATCCACCCTGCAGCTCCTATTAATGATTATTTTCCTTCTGCATCATTGCTGAGACCGTCTCCCTGCCAGGATCCAATCGGAGCTTCCACCCGCTGCCTGCCTAGAAATCCCCCCCCCCCCCCCGTCACCAACCCCACCGAGCACCTGACGTCGTCATGCTGCCCTCATTGTACTACCTGGTGCCAGTTCTGGGGGGCTACGCCGCCACCTCCTATTACCTCCTGAAGAATCCTCACGTTCTGCACCGGAAAAAGAGGCTACCCTTTCATTGCCGGCACATCTCCCACCGAGGAGGTGAGTACACATTTGGCCACAGGTAGGTGGGAGTTGGGGGGGGCGGGGGGTTCACTTACTTCTCTTCACTAAAAAGAGAAAGGCCAAGCAGCGCTGTCATCTGCAACAGTCATGGTAGGTGCCTGTGGGGGACGCCATTCATTATATGCACCATTAAAATTCCTGGGAAATAGAAGGATAAGGATGGCATGACTTCTCCTTCTGAAAATGCTAAACACCTGGCTGTCATGCTGACCCTCTGTGTCCAGTTCTTTGGGTCAGCGACTTAGAGCAAGCACTGGCATTTTTCAGAAGAAGGTCCGCAACTTCAGCCCCCTCTATAAGGATACATTTAAAGTGTGTGGGCCAGATCCACAGACACCGTCCGCCCGCGCGGCGTGCCCCATATACGCTACGCCGCTGTAAGTCACAGCGGCGTATTGCTAATCCTGAATGAAATGGCGCTGTAACTTACGGCGGCGTAGCGTAAATGGGCTGGCGTTTGCGGCTGTAATTCAAATGTACTAGCGGGAGGCGTGTTTTATTATAATTATGAATGACCCGACGCAACCGGGCTTTTTTTTTACACCGGCCGTGGACGTATCCTAGTGCGCATGCGTGAAATCACGCCGCAAATAGTCAATGAAAAAGGACGTGAACGTAATTTACGCCCAGGCCCATTCTGGATCGGCGTACGCAAACGACGTAAATGACATCCAATACGACGCAGTCCCGACGTCCATACTTAACATTGGCTGCGCCTCATATAGCAGGGCTAACTTTTCGCCAGAGATACGCTTACGCAAACGACGTAAAAGGGTTGCGCCGGCCGCTCGTTCGTTTGTGGATTGGCGTAACTTGCTCATTTGCATATTTTACGCTGGAAATAGACGGAAGCGCCCCTAGCGTCCAGCGTAAATATGCACCTAAGAGACGACGGTGTAAGAAACTTACATCAGTCGTATCTTAGCGTAAGGCCGGCGTATTTTGTTTTCTGGATAGAAAACAAAGACACGCCGGCGGGAAATTAGAATTACGCCCGTGTATCTGTAGATACACCGGCGTAATTCTCTGTGGATCTGGCCCGTGTGAATATAATATATATATATCCCAATACATTTGGTAATATAGTGTTTTCTGTGTATATATTATATATACACACTATATTACCAAAAGTATTGGGACACCTGCCTTTACAAGCATGTGAACTTTAATGACATCCCAGTCTTAATCCGTTGCAGCTATAACAGCTTCAACTCTTCTGGGAAGGCCGCCCACAAGGCCTGCACAGAGTCCTGACCTCAACCCAATAGAACACTTTTGGGATGAATTCGAGTGGAGACTGTGAGCCAGACCTTCTCTACCAACATCAGTGCCTGACCTCACAAATGCTCTTCTGGAAGAATGGTCAAACATTCCCATAGACACACTCCTAAACCTTGTAGACGGCCTTTCCAGAAGAGTTGAAGCTGTTATAGCAGCAAAGGGTGTGCAACTCAATATTGAACCCTCCGGACTAAGGCTGAGATGTCATTAAAGTTCAGGTGTGCGGGTAAAGGCAGGCGTCCCAATACTTTTGGTAATATAGTGTATGTGCATACGCTCCTTGGCATGGGGTTAGGAAAGGTATGATGAAAAATGTTCAAGCCAGCGATGCAGTCCAGTATTATTCTTCTGGATCGAGTATTTTTCCAGGTTGATGAAATCAGACTTGTACACAGGGAGCAGAGCAGAGGCCATATCTATAGGACAATAAGAAAGAATGATATGTAAATGATAAAATAAATAGAACTCAACTCACAAAGATTTATTGAGATTAAACTGACCTTGGAATTATTCTATGTGTGTCTTCCAGGAGCTGGAGAGAGGATCGAGAACACCATAGGAGCGTTTGAAAAGTGGGTTTGGCTTGGTTGACCTGTTAATGTTCATGTGTATACAGGGCTTTTTTTCTTAGAGAATAGGTGCAGGAACTCTCTACTTCCGAGTCACCTGTTGTGTCCACCCCCCACCCACCTCCGAGCACCATTCCTTGGTTCCACCCCCTACCCACCTCTGAGCACCATTCCTTGGTTCCACCCCCTACCCACCTCTGAGCACCATTCCTTGGTTCCACCCTCTACCCACCTCTGAGCACCATTCCTTGGTTCCAACCCCTACCCACTTCTGAGCACCATTCCTTGGTTCCACCCCCTACCCACCTCTGAGCACCATTCCTTGGTTCCACCCCCTACCCACTTCTGAGCACCATTCCTTGGTTCCACCCCCTACCCACCTCTGAGCACCATTCTTTGTTTCCACCCCCTACCCACCTCCGAGCACCATTCCCTGGTTCCACCCCCTACCCACCTCTGAGCACCATTCCTTGGTTCCATCCCCCACCCACCTCTGAGCACCATTCCTTGGTTGCACCCCCTACCCACCTCTGAGCACCATTCCTTGGTTCCACCCCCTACCCACTTCTGAGCACCATTCCTTGGTTCCACCCCCTACCCACTTCTGAGCACCATTCCTTGGTTCCACCCCCTACCCACCTCTGAGCACCATTCTTTGGTTCCACCCCCTACCCACCTCCGAGCACCATTCCCTGGTTCCACCCCCTACCCACCTCTGGGCACCATTCCTTGGTTCCATCCCCCACCCACCTCCGAGCACCATTCCTTGGTTGCACCCCCTACCCACCTCTGAGCACCATTCCTTGGTTCCACCCCCTACCCACCTCTGAGCACCATTCCCTGGTTCCACCCCCTACCCACCTCTGAGCACCATTCCTTGGTTGCACCCCCTACCCACCTCCGAGCACCATTCCTTGGTTGCACCCCCTACCCACCTCTGAGCACCATTCCTTGGTTCCAGCCCCCACCCACCTCCGAGCACCATTCCTTGGTTCCATCCCCCACCCACCTCTGAGCACCATTCCTTGGTTCCACCCCCTACCCACCTCCGAGCACCATTCCTTGGTTCCACCCCCTACCCACCTCCGAGCACCATTCCTTGGTTCCATCCCCCACCCACTTCCGAGCACCATTCCTTGGTTGCACCCCCTACCCACCTCTGAGCACCATTCCTTGGTTCCACCCCCTACCCACCTCTGAGCACCATTCCTTGGTTCCACCCCCTACCCACCTCTGAGCACCATTCTTTGGTTCCACCCCCTACCCACCTCCGAGCACCATTCCTTGGTTGCACCCCCTACCCACCTCTGAGCACCATTCCTTGGTTCCACCCCCTACCCACCTCTGAGCACCATTCCTTGGTTCCACCCCCTACCCACTTCTGAGCACCATTCCTTGGTTCCACCCCCTACCCACCTCTGAGCACCATTCCTTGGTTCCACCCCCTACCCACTTCTGAGCACCATTCCTTGGTTCCACCCCCTACCCACCTCTGAGCACCATTCTTTGGTTCCACCCCCTACCCACCCCCGAGCACCATTCCCTGGTTCCACCCCCTACCCACCTCTGAGCACCATTCCTTGGTTCCATCCCCCACCCACCTCCGAGCACCATTCCTTGGTTGCACCCCCTACCCACCTCTGAGCACCATTCCTTGGTTCCACCCCCTACCCACCTCCGAGCACCATTCCTTGGTTCCATCCCCCACCCACTTCCGAGCACCATTCCTTGGTTTCACCCCCTACCCACCTCTGAGCACCATTCCTTGGTTCCACCCCCTACCCTCCTTTGAGCACCATTCCTTGGTTCCACCCCCTACCCACTTCTGAGCACCATTCCTTGGTTCCATCCCCTACCCTTCTCTTAACACTGTTCCTTGGTTCCACCCCCTACCCTCCTCCGAGCACCATTCCCTGGTTCCACCCCCTACCCACCTCTGAGCACCATTCCTTGGTTCCATCCCCCACCCACCTCCGAGCACCATTCCTTGGTTGCACCCCCTACCCACCTCTGAGCACCATTCCTTGGTTGCCCCCCTGCCCACCTCCGAGCACCATTCCTTGGTTGCACCCCCTACCCACCTCTGAGCACCATTCCTTGGTTCCATCCCCCACCCACCTCCGAGCACCATTCCTTGGTTCTATCCCCCACCCACCTCCGAGCACCATTCCTTGGTTCCACCCCCTACCCACCTCTGAGCACCATTCCTTGGTTCCACCCCCTACCCACCTCTGAGCACCATTCCCTGGTTCCACCCCCTACCCACCTCTGAGCACCATTCCTTGGTTGCACCCCCTACCCACCTCCGAGCACCATTCCTTGGTTGCACCCCCTACCCACCTCTGAGCACCATTCCTTGGTTCCATCCCCCACCCACCTCCGAGCACCATTCCTTGGTTCCATCCCCCACCCACCTCCGAGCACCATTCCTTGGTTGCACCCCCTACCCACCTCTGAGCACCATTCCTTGGTTCCACCCCCTACCCACCTCCGAGCACCATTCCTTGGTTCCATCCCCCACCCACTTCCGAGCACCATTCCTTGGTTGCACCCCTACCCACCTCTGAGCACCATTCCTTGGTTCCACCCCCTACCCACCTCTGAGCACCATTCCTTGGTTCCACCCCCTACCCACTTCTGAGCACCATTCCTTGGTTCCACCCCCTACCCACCTCTGAGCACCATTCTTTGGTTCCACCCCCTACCCACCCCCGAGCACCATTCCCTGGTTCCACCCCCTACCCACCTCTGAGCACCATTCCTTGGTTCCATCCCCCACCCACCTCCGAGCACCATTCCTTGGTTGCACCCCCTACCCACCTCTGAGCACCATTCCTTGGTTGCACCCCCTGCCCACCTCCGAGCACCATTCCTTGGTTGCACCCCCTACCCACCTCTGAGCACCATTCCTTGGTTCCATCCCCCACCCACCTCCGAGCACCATTCCTTGGTTCTATCCCCCACCCACCTCCGAGCACCATTCCTTGGTTCCACCCCCTACCCACCTCTGAGCACCATTCCTTGGTTCCACCCCCTACCCACCTCCGAGCACCATTCCTTGGTTCCATCCCCCACCCACTTCCGAGCACCATTCCTTGGTTGCACCCCCTACCCACCTCTGAGCACCATTCCTTGGTTCCACCCCCTACCCACCTCTGAGCACTATTCCTTGGTTCCATCCCCCACCCACCTCCAAACACCATTCCTTGGTTCCACCCCCTACCCACCTCCTGTTATGCTGTGGATATCCTTTTAGATAGGGGAGGGGAATCCTTGCCATTGACCACCAATGTAAGGGACATTATTCCTACTGGCCACCACTCCTTCCACTGACCACCAATGTAAGGGACATTCTTTCCACTGATCACCAATGTAAGGGACATTCTTTACACTGATCACCAATGTAAGGGACATTCTTCTCACTGATCACCAATGTAAGGGACATTCTTCTCACTGATCACCAATGTAAGGGACATTCTCACTGATCACCAATGTAAGGGACATTCTTCTCACTGATCACCAATGTAAGGGACATTCTTCTCACTGATCACCAATGTAAGGAACATTCTTCCCACTGATCACCAATGTAAGGGACATTCTTCCCACTGATCACCAATGTAAGGAACATTCTTCTCACTGATCACCAATGTAAGGAACATTCTTCTCACTGATCACCAATGTAAGGGACATTCTTCCCACTGATCACCAATGTAAGGAACATTCTTCTCACTGATCACCAATGTAAGGAACATTCTTCTCACTGATCACCAATGTAAGGGACATTCTTCTAATTCTCTGTAGCACACAGATGATGGAGGGTTCAGCGGCGGCCAATCTCCTCGTCAGGTAATGACAAGGCTGAACACGCTCAGGGAGGCGTTGGGATGTGACATGAAAGCCTTGCCAATACCCAAGGCAGAAACAAATGAGTGGAGGTTTGTAGACCGCACTTGTGTAATGACAGGAGTCACCGGTTACCACCGTAATTACAGAATCGTGTTCTACATCGCTCGGGGATTCTGGAAGTCATAACCTCAGACCTGTGGCTGTGTGGCCCATGTAACCCGAGTGCAGACACAGTGCGATGAGGAGAGCCTTGCAGGAGGCTGGAGATCCATGACACACGACTGGAACTGGGAAGACAGGTTGGATAATTTGTGATGAAAATGTTAAAAAAATCCTAACATGCAGAAATCTCTAACGGTTCCCTGTAACTTCAGACTCTAGTAACCTCTATGAATAAGCCCTATCGGGGTGAAATGCGTCAGCGTGTGGTCTAATGTTGGTCTTTTATGTTTACTGCACTGTTTCAGTGCGTTTTTATGCATTTACATGTATTTGAGGGCATTTTTGTTCACTTGCAGTGCAGAAAAATGCAGCATGCTGTACTTTTTTTTGTTCACTGCACTGCATTGAAATAGTGTGAACTATGCCCATAGGATAACAGTAAAACCTGCATCCCACTTCATCTAGCGTAAATAAGCCCTTACCATGCACACTGTACATTACATACTCCTGACCCCTACACGCTGTACATTACATACTCCTGACCCCTACACGCTGTACATTACGTATTCCTGACCCCTACACGCTGTACATTACATATTCCTGACCCCTACACGCTGTACATTACATATTCCTGACCCCTACATGCTGTACATTACATATTCCTGACCCCTACACGTTGTACATTACATATTCCTGACCCCTACACGCTGTACATTACATATTCCTGACCCCTACACGCTGTACATTATGTATTCCTGACCCCTACACGTTGTACATTACATATTCCTGACCCCTACACGCTGTACATTACATATTCCTGACCCCTACACGCTGTACATTACATAATCCTGACCCCTACACGCTGTACATTACATATTCCTGACCCCTACATGCTGTACGTTACATACTCCTGACTCAAGCACTCTGTACATTACATACTCCTGACCTGAGCACTCTGTACGTTACATACTCCTGACCCAAGCACTCTGTACGTTACATACTCCTGACCCAAGCACTCTGTACATTACATACTCCTGACCTGAGCACTCTGTACATGACATGCTCCTGACCTGAGCACTCTGTACATGACATGCTCCTGACCTGAGCACTCTGTACGTTACATACTCCTGACCTGAGCACTCTGTACGTTACATACTCCTGACCCAAGCACTCTGTACGTTACATACTCCTGACCCAAGCACTCTGTACGTTACATACTCCTGACCTGAGCACTCTGTACGATACATATTCCGGACCTGAGCACTCTGTACGTTACATACTCCTGACCCGAGCACTCTGTACATGACATGCTCCTGACCTGAGCACTCTGTACATGACATGCTCCTGACCTGAGCACTCTGTACATTACATACTCCTGACCTGAGCACTCTGTATGTAGGCTCAAGTTTTAAGTCTTTCTCACTGGCATCCTGCCTCATTGCTGTTCTCTGGGAGCTTAGGGGTCCCTGTGAGTTAGGTTGTACAGGGCCCCATGTTTTTTTAAAGGTGGCCCTGCTAACGTAACACTGTCATGTAACATGCACCTACCTCCTTTGTGTAGACCAGGGGTCTCCAAACTATGGCCCTCCAGTTATTCAGGAACTACAATTCCCATAATGCTTAGTCGTGTCTGTGAATGTCAGAGTTTTACAATGCCTCATGGGAAATGTAGTTCCGAAACAGCTGGAGGGCCGTAGTTTGGAGATCCTTGGTGTAGACCACCAAAAGTCCTGAGGCTGCTCTTGGCTGCCGCCATCTTGGATGTGATGTCAGCAGCCCCAAAAGACACTCTAGCATTCCCCCCTTACTCCTTCCACAGTTGCTACATAATAAGTTATGTAGGGAGGTGAGGGGAGGGGTGAAGGAGCTGGGCCAGCATAGATAGTAACTAGATACTTCCAGAAGAGGGAGGGGGGGCTGTGTTAGAGAACTGACCCTCTCCGGACTAATCACATGCCATCACACTAGTATGTTTGAAAACTCATATACTAATCAATAGAAACAAATTGAATATGGAAAGGAAAAACGTTGCAAGTACCGGATTGTTCTGAGCTTTTTCCAGATTTCTTTTTTTTATTGCAGACAGGTCCTCTTTAACCACTTCCATACCAGGCACTTACGCACCTTCCCGCCCAAGCCAATTTTCAGCTTTCAGCACTGTCGCAATTTGAATGACAATTGCGCGGTCATGCTACACTGCACCCAAACAAAATTGGCGTCCTTTTTTCCCCACAAATAGAGCTTTCTTTTGGTGGTATTTGATCACCTCTGCGATTTTTTTTTTTTTTGCGCAACAACTAAAAATAGAGCGAAGATTTTGAAAAAAAAATAAAGTTTTTATTTTTTTCTGTTAATTTTTTTGTAAATGAGTATGTTTTCTCTTTCAATTACGGGCACTGATATGGTGGCACTGATGGGCACCGATGAGGTGGCACTGATGGGCACCGATGAGGTAGTTCTGATGGGCGCCAATTAGGTAGCACTGATGGGCACTGATAGGCGGCGCTGGTATGGGGCACTGATGGGCACTCATGGGTGGCACTGATGGGCACTCATGGGCGGCACTGATGGGCACTCATGGGCGGCACTGATGGGCACTCATGGGCGGCACTGGGCACTCATAGGCGGCACAGATGGGCACTCATAGGCGGCACAGGTGGGCACTCATAGGTGGCACAGGTGGGCACTGATAGGTGGCACAGGTGGGCACTGATAGGTGGCACAGGTGGGCACTGATAGGTGGGCACTGGGCATGGATTGGCACTGACAGACACTGGGGTGGCACTGATGATCACTGAGGGGTGGCACTGATGGATCAATGTTGCCAATCAGTGCCCATGTGTGGGCACTGATTGGCATCATTTTTTTTTTTTACTGCCCCCTTTTTTTTTTTTGTTCTTTTTTTTTTTTTTTAGTACCCTGGTGGTCTAGTGTGGGCACTCCCTGGTGGTCCGTGTGGCGATCCGAGGGGGGGCTGCGCTGATAAACAATCAGCGCGAACCCCCCCTGTCAGGAGAGCCGCTGATCGGCTCTCCTCTACTCGCGTCTGTCAGACGCGAGTGAGGAAGAGCCGTCGGCGGCTCTTCCTGTTTACATCGTGATCAGCCGTGATTGGACACGGCTGATCACGTGGTAACGAGGCTCCGCCGGAGACTCGTTACCGAGATCGGAGGTGTAGGGTGTCAGACTGACACCCCCCATCACCGATCGCCGCGCTGCGCGCCCGCACGGGCGCGCGCGGCATTGAAATCGTGCTAGCCGTTTGAGAACGTCCAGTCACGATTTCATAACCACTTCCCGGCCGTAAATCTGTTATTGGCCGGGCGGGAAGTGGTTAAATTCCTTTGCTTGTCCCTGGCATTCCATGTTTATAGTTCAAAGGGCATCAGGGGGGCGAACAATCTAACCAACCGCAATCAAGCAGTGTTTTTAATCTTTCATCAGAACTGGGAAAGATGATTTCTGATTGGTCCACCACCAGGCCCGGACTGGCCATAGGGCATACAGGGCATATGCCCGGTGGGCCGCGGGTCATGTCTCTGTAATGTAAGGGGGGTCTGTATGGGCTATAATGTAGAGGGGGTCTGTATTGTAAAGGGGGTCTGTAATGTGAGGGGGGAGTCTTCACTGTAGGGAGGTCTGTGTAACATGCAGGGGGTCCAGAACTGTTAGGGGGGGTGTCTGTGTAACAAACTGTGGGGGGCTGTGTGATGTAAAGGGGTCCCGAGGTACAAGGTGCTGGAACTCCACATCCCATCATTAACCGATGCAAAGCGCCGCCGGCCGCCGCGCCCCCCCCCCCCCCCCCCCGGGCTGCTCAGTCTAAAATGCCCGGGCCTATTTTTTGTCCCAGTCCGGGCCTGTCCGCCACCATGGGCTACTACACTTTGCATGACATTCTTTGCCTGTAGCTCAGAGGGGTGTGAAGTGGGTGGGGTCATTTTTTAATAGGCAGCTCTGCAATTGGTTAAAACTTTTTCTGCCGCTGCAGTGCCACGGCCAATCACACGGACCTCTTGGAGCTGGACTGTCACCTGACCAAGGACGGGCAGGTTGTGGTGTCACATGACAACAATTTGCTGCGGCAGGCGGGACACGATGTCAACATATGTGAAGTCAGATACGAGGTAATGACCGGTGTATTTCTATAGATTGTCTTTTGTTGTAGACAGGGCTGTCTTAATGAGAGGGCACACCCGGGCACTGCCCAGGGGCCCCAGCTGCACGGGGGGGGGGGGCCCTGTTTTTCCCCCAAAGCAGCTGGTCCTTGAGCCCACTCTGCCCCGAAATTGGGGGCCCCATGATGGCAGTGAGAGTGATGGATACACAGGGAAGGCAGTCTGCCTCCTACCTACTTGATGTCTGTTTACCTGCACTGTCATCATTGTAGGGGCCCCAGAGCATTACTTTACCCAGGGGCCCATGATACTATTAACCACTTCAATACCTAGGCCGTCAATTGACGTCCTGGCTTTCAGTGGAGATATCTGAATGATGCTTGCAGCCACAGGCATCATTCAGATATCCATCTCTTCAGGCGGCGAATCTGCGCACCATAAGAACGATCATATAGCGGCGGTTCCGCCGCTTGATCGTTCTTCTAGGCGGCGGGAGGGGACGCCCCCCCCTCCCGCCGCCATCCGGTGCTTCTCCGGGCTCTCCTTTGCCATCGGAGACCCGGAGAAACGATCCGCCGCCGTCCGTCGAAAACCATAGAGTAGGCTGGTGACCAGATGGTCACCAGTCATCTCTATGATCGTTGGAGGCCCGGGCGCGACGTTATGACGTCACGCCCGGGTCCTGGAATGTAAACACAGCCGCAACAGCGGCTGAATGCATTAGATCTGTGAAATTTTTTTCACGATCTAATGCTTTTCAGCCTGGAGGAGAGATGTGAGGTCTTATTGACCCCCCCTCATCTCTCCATAAAGAGTACCTGTCACACACATTCCTATTACAAGGGATGTTTACATTCCTTGTAATAGGAATAAAAGTGATCAAAAAAAAAAAAATGTCAAAAAAAGTTTAAAAATAAAAGAAATTGTGTAAAATAAAAAATAAAATAATAAAAAAAAAAATTTAAACGCCCTATCCTCGGTAGCTCGCGCTCAGAAGCGAACGCACGCGTAAGTCCCGCCCACATATGTAAACGCCGTTCAAATCACACATGTGAGGTATCGCCGCGTGCGTTAGAGCGCCAGCAACAATTCTAGCACTAGACCTCCTCTGGAACTCTAAATTTGTAACTTGTAAAAAAAAAAATAAGCGTCGCGTATGGAGATTTTTAAGTACTGACGTTTGGCGCCATTCCATGAGTGTGCGCAGTTTTAAAGCGTGCCATGTTTGGTATCTATTTACTCGGCGTAACTTCATCTTTCACATTATACCAAAAAATTGGGCTAACTTTACTGTTTTGTTATTTTTGAATTCACAAAACCATTTTTTTCCCCAAAAAAAGGCGTTTGAAAAATGATTGCGCAAATAATGTGCGAGATAAAAAGTTGCAATGGCCGGCATTTTATTCCCTAGGGTGTCTGCTAAAAAAACATATATAGTGTTTGGGGGTTCTGAGTAATTTTCTAACAAAAAAATTATGATTTATGCATGTAGGAGAGAAGTGCCAAAATAGCCCCGGTATTGAAGCGGTTAAGACGGCCCTGGTTGTAGGTGATAGAAGTCAAAGACCTTCCTGTAATATATATATTCTCTTTCCTTCCCATCAGGACCTTCCGCAGTATAAGGACACTCTGGAGGTGACATTTTTCCCAGGTAAGTCCTGACTGCCCCCCTATGGACCGCATTTAAATCTGGCCTCCATCCTTCCCCTCAGTCTTGCACAGTTGGACAGCCCCGGAAGATTTTCCCCCTTAATGACCGGGCCATTTTTTTGCGATTCGGCACTGCGTCGCTTTAACTGACAATTGCGCAGTCGTGCGACGCTGGACCCAAACAAAACTGATGTATTTTTTTCCCACAAATACGTATTCTTCTACATATTTTTGGTAAAAAATCGCAATAAGCGTTTATTTATTGGTTTGCGCAAAAGTTTTAGGGCTAGAAAGACTGACGACGTAATTTAGATACGCCGTCGTAAGTCCGAATCCGCTCCGTCGCAACTTTAAGCGTATGCTTTAAACTGAGATACGCTTAAATGTTGCTAAGATACAACCGGCGTAAGTCTCCTACGCCGTCGTATCCTAGCTGCCTATTTACGCTGGCCGCCGCTAGGGGCGTGTACGCTGATTTACGCCTAGAATATGTAAATAGGCGTATCTCGAACGTACGCCCCGGCCGTCGCAGTAAAGATACGCCGTTTACGTAAGGCGTTTTCAGGCGTAAAGATAAACCACCAAAAAGATGGCGCAGCCAATGTTAAGTAGGGACGTCGCGACCGCGTCAAATTTTTCAAGTTTTTCGTCGTTTGCGTAACTCGTCCGTGAATGGGGCTGGGCGTAAATTACGGTCACGTCGAAACCAATGAGTCTTAGCGGCGTCATTTGGAGCATGCGCACTGGGATACCTCCACGGACGTTAGTAAAAAACATCATTTACGCGGGGTCACACTTAATTTAAATAAAACACGCCCACATCAAAAACATTTGAATTAGGCGGGCTTACGCCGGCCCATATACGCTCCGCCGCCATAACTTCGGCCGCAAAATCTTTCAGAATACCATACTCGCCTCTCAAAGTTACGGCGGCGTAGCGTATATGAGAAACGCTACGCCCGCCTAAATGTATCTGAATCTGGTTCTTAGGCCCTGTACACACGATCAGACATGTCCGATGAGACTGGTCTGACGGACCGTTTTCATCGGACAACTCTGAACTTGTCTGATGTGCGTACACACCATCGGACCAAAATCCCATCGGACCAGAACGCGGTGACGTAAAACGCAACGACGTGATGAAAAAACGAAGTTCAATGCTTCCAAGCATGCCTCGACTTGATTCTGAGCATGCGCGGGTTTTTGGTCCGATGCTTTTGTGTACTAACCATCGAACCTGTCCGACGGACATGTTCCATCAGACAGGTTTTTAAGCAAGTTTTAAAACTTTGGTCTGACGGGCAACGGTCTGATGGGCCGTACTCACCATCGAACTCGTCTGATGAAACCGGTCTGCAGAAAAGTTTCATCAGACACGTCTGATCGTGTGTACAGGGCCTTAGCGTCTACAAAACGGGATAGGTTTATGGCATTTTTATTATCATTTTTGGTTTCTAGTAATGGCGGCGATCTGTGATTTTTAGTGGGACTGCGACATTGCGCCAGACAGATCCCACACTTTTTGTCCAATCTGATGGCCAGAGAACAATATACAGTACAATGCGATCGTCCTGGACACATTACAGTCCACTGATCAATGATTGGATGGGATGTGCCCCCCCCCCCCCCCGGATTACTATACAGGACAACTGAGGGCTCAATGGCAGTTGACGAGAAGTCACGTGACCTGTGCCAGTACTGCCGGCAGAACAGTCACATGTTTGTGTGTTTCAGGTCACATGTCATCAGGACACGATCGTCATATGCCGCTGCTGGAGGAAGTCTTCCAGAGATTCCCAGAGAAACCCATCAACATAGAGATAAAGCGAGACTGCGATGAGCTGATTAAGAAGGTACTGAATGAATAGCGCAGGGTTCTTCAAACTACGGCCCTCCAGGTGTTCAGGAACTACAATTCCCATCATGCCTAGTCATGTCTGTGAATGTTAGAGTTTTGCAATGCCTCATGGGATTTGTAGTTCTGTAACAGCTAGAGGGCCGTAGTTTGAGGATCCCTGGAATAGCGTGTTGGGCCTCTGTTCACACCTTTGTGCGCATTGCATGTTCTATAAAGTTCGATATTTTTGCACCTAAAAAGCATGTAAAATTAATTTATTTTTTGGATTGTCAAAAAAAAAAGCACGTAAAATTCTGGGCGCAGATGTGGACCGGCCCTTAGTGTGGTCACTGCGCCACTGTGTGGTCAGATTATGTAATGCGGCTATACTGTGCTCCTGTAGGTGTCAGAACTGGTGAAGAAGTACCAGAGGACAGAGAGGACAATCTGGGCCAGTACCAGCGATCCAGTCATGAAGAAATGTCGGGAGGAGGTAAAGAAAAATCCCAAGAAAAACTACCAAACAGACCCCCTCCCCCAACCTTCACCCCCATCCACCCAAAACACTTCCATGTAATCGCTGGCCAATAATTGGATGGGGTGTGACCCCAGATTAGTATACCGGGCTTCTTAGGTTTGGTAGTTTAAGAAAAAACACCAAACAGAACCCCGCCCACAATCAGAGGCGGCTCTCTAAGAAGGCGGTCGCCTAAGGCCTTGCGCTTTCAGGGGCCTCGCGGCTGCCTAATTTGCCTGATGTATGTGATAGAATGGGAGCAGGGGCGGACTGACCTTTGAGTCATTTGGGCACTGCCCGAGGGCCCCATGCCGCTAGGGGGCCCCATCGGGGTTGCCAGGCTCAGTAAAACCAGGGACAGTGTGTAAAAATGTGTTTTTTTTTTTTACATCTGTCCCTGATATGTCCGAAACCGACATGCTTTTGATGTGAAAATCCTGAGATTTTAGCTGCCCCGTCTCTACACTGCCTCTTGGCGTGGTGGCCATCAGTAAGCCTGGGGGCTCCATAATCTTCTATTGCCCGGGGGCCCCATAAGTTGTCAGTCCGCCCCTGAATGGGAGGGAATGCCCCCAATCAGTGTCCCAAAGCTGGCAGGGTGAGCGGGCATTCGTTCGTATAGAGCGCTGCTTGTAGAGGCGGAGCTGCCGGCCGCTGCTGAACCCGCCAGGAGGTAGGGGCGGACTGGGCCGGGGGGTGGGGGGGCAGGGAGGTCTCTGATGCCTCGTTCTTTTTTTTATCGCTTGAATTATTTTTGCCATCATGGGCGTAATTGGGGCCTCATGTCAAAGTTTTGCCTAAGGCCTCACAAAGCCTAGAGCCGCCTCTGCCCACAGTCCCCGCCCCCCTGACTACCCCCAATTTAATTTGCACCCGCCCCCTTATCTCCTGTCCTCCTTGTCTCATCCTCGTCTTTCCGTCTCCAGAACTCCGACATGCCTTTCATGTTCACACCCCGTCGAGGGATCATCCTCCTTGTCCTCTACTACACCGGCCTCCTTCCCTTTGTGCCGTTGTCAGAGTCCGTGGTGGAAACTTACATGCCGTCCATTATAAACAGGTGAGTCAGAGCGATCATCCCTCATGAGGTATGGGGGTTTCCTGCCCATTGGCAAGTACCTGCCGTAGATGAACACCAGCACTGGGCCCATCTCCCTGTAGCACCCTCTACCATAGGTAGGTACTAGAGGTGTAGTGTTTTTGTAGGTTCTGTCAGTGCAGGTAAATTTAGGCAGGCTTATGCTGCGAGCTAGGCCTGTTTGTTTTTGATCTGGGGGGCAGGGGAGTGGTTAGTGTAGCAGTGGGTGACTGACATGTACTTCAGCTTTTGGGCGCCTCCCCTGCTTTCAGTGAGAATGTTCTGGAAGAGGGGCAGGGCTTAGAGTTGAAGTGGCATGGAGTACATGTGAGGAGCTCTGACCAATCCCCGGAGTTGGTGTTCTGTCAGTGCAGGTAAATTTAGGCAGGCTTATGCTGCGAGCTAGGCCTGTTTGTTTTTGATCTGGGGGGCAGGGAGTGGTTAGTGTAGCAGTGGGTGACTGACATGTACTTCAGCTTTTTGGCGCCTTCGCTGCTTTCAGCGAGAATGTTCTGGAAGAGGGGCAGGGCTTAGAGTTGGAGTGGCATGGAGTACATGTGAGGAGCTCTGACCAATCCCCGGAGTTGGTGTTCTGTCAGTGCAGGTAAATTTAGGCAGGCTTATGCTGCGAGCTAGGCCTGTTTGTTTTTGATCTGGGGGGCAGGGAGTTGTTAGTGTAACGGTGGGTGACTGACATGTACTTCAGCTTTTTGGCGCCTCCGCTACTTTCAGTGAGAATGTTCTGGAAGAGGGGCAGGGCTTAGGCCCCGTACACACGTCCGAAAAACTCGTCGAACAAAACTGTCGTTTTTCTCGTTCGGCTGTCGGGGAACTCGTCGAGCCAATTTTTTCCATTTCCATCGAGGAAAAAGAAGACATGCTCTCTTTTTGGCTCGACGAGTTTCTCGACAGTTTTCTCGGCGCAAAATGTACACACGACCGGTTTCCTCGGCAGAATACTTCTCCCATCAAGTTTCTTGATGGATTCCGCCGAGAAAACCGGTCGTGTGTATGGGGCCTTAGAGTTGGAGTGGCATGGAGTACATGTGAGGAGCTCTGACCAATCCCCAACTAGGATTGGCAGGGGGCAGGCCCCCTACATATACTTATGGTCAGCCTTCTGGGGGAGGAGTTGTCGGCTGGGTGAACTAAAGGGTGGAGTGCTAGACTGCGTGCAGGAGGAACACCCCCCACCATTGGGGGGGGGGGGATTGGAGGAGCTCAGGAGCTGGGAGGGAGCCTCTCCTTACACAGTCATGGAACAGGAGCTGGAGGAGCAGTCGGTCCGGATAAATCCTTCAGGAAGGACTCAGGGCAGGAGTCAGTGAGTGAAGCACTGTGGAGATCATGCCAGGGGAGGTGGGTGCAGAGCCAGAGGAGAGACTTGTTGCAGCCTGGGGGCACAGGATTTGCAGGCTTGCTGGGATCAGTAGTCCATCTAGGGTTGCCACCTTTTCATCAAGCCAAACCCGTACACTTTAGCGGTGCATCATTTGGTCTGGTCACTAACACTTGTCTCACCACAGGACGTATTTCCCCCACAATCAGCTCATGAGGAACCGGTTTCTGGTCCGCCTGCAGGATAAGTAAGTGCACCCCCCGTGTAATCGCCTTGGTATACAATGCCTGACATGTACTCTGTATGGACAGCATGTGGACTCCCTGCCCCCTCCCAATTGTTGAGCACAAAGCCAGCTCCATAAAGACATGGTTTGATTAGTTTGGTCTGAAGGAACTCTAGCGGTTCAGAAGGGCCGAGCCCCAACAGTGGCGGTGCGTCCATAAAGGGGCGCAGGAGCGCCGCCCCCTCTCTCCTGCACCGCTCTAATCACAATGCATGAATCTATCTATGGACACTGCTGACACCCCCTATTCAGGTGTTCGGCCCCTTTTCGGTCCCTAATCACCCTGTGCAGCACAAATTCCCCCTACTGCCCTGGCTCCCATCCCCCCCCCCGCCCACAGCGCTGCCAGCTTCCCTCCTCTCCTATCGGCTGTTGCTGCTGGGATGTTCCAGGAGTGGGGAAGGGGCCAGTAAATATGTAATTTACCAGCCCCTTCCCTTTCTGAATGAACACCCTGAGCGATCGGTAGTGTGTGTTTGGGTCTTGGTGTGCACACCCTAATGCAATAGGCTGCACACACCTATGGTGGGAGGACTAGTGCCCCATTGCTGGTGTCAGTGGGAGGACTAGTGCCCCATTGCTGGTGTCAGTGGGAGGACTAGTGCCCCATTGCTGGTGTCAGTGGAGTACTAGTGCCCCATCATTGGTGTCAGTGGGAGGACTAGTGCCCTATTATTGGTGTCAGTTGGAGGAATAATGCCCCATCGCTGGTGTCAGTGGAAGGAATAGTGTCCCATCGTTGGTGTCAGTGGGAGGACTAGTGTCCCATCGTTGGTGTCAGTGGGAGGACTAGTGTCCCATCGTTGGTGTCAGTGGGAGGCATAGTGCCCCATCGCTGGTGTCGGTGGAAGGCATAGTGCCCCATCGCTGGTGTCAGTGGAAGGCATAGTGCCCCATCGATGGTGTCAGTGGGAGGAATAGTGTCCCATCGATGGTGTCAGTGGGAGGCATAGTGCCCCATTGCTGGTGTCAGTGGGAGGAATAGTGCCCCATCGATGGTGTCAGTGGGAGGCATAGTGCCCCATCGATGGTGTCAGTGGAAGGCATAGTGCCCCATCGCTGGTGTCAGTGGGAGGAATAGTGTCCCATCGCTGGTGGAATAAAAACACAGTTTTATAAAATATATATTTATTGGTCTGTACAGAGCAGATGATTGTATACTGTACATATATACAAATAGACAAAGCTTTACGAACACCAACACTCATCACACAACCAGCTCTGCCTTTCAGGTGTAATAAAACACATTTTCACATTTCAGTGTCTTTTTATCTTTACACATTTGCTGCTTATCTTTCAGTTTATTCTAAATTGTGACCAAAATGTATTCGTTTTCCATTTTTTATTTTATTCTTATTTTTGGCTTGTGTGTTTTGAAAGATCAAATAAATAAAGAAATACGAGTCGCTTCCACCACACACTGTAGTAAAAAAATGTCCCAGCATCAGTTGGAGTAAACAATGCCCCATCTTTGGTGTCAATGAGAGGAATTGTGCCCCATCGTTTGTGTCATTAAATAGACTTGTGCCCCATCATTGAGCCCCACTGTTGGTGTCATTGGGAAGAATAGTGCCCCGTCAGTTGTGTCATTGGGAGGAATTGTGCCCCATTATTGGTGACATTGCACCCCTCTGTTGGTATCATTGGGAAGAATCGTGCCCTAAAATGTGTGTCATTGGGAGAATTGGTGCCCCAACATTGATGTCAGTGCACCCCGTTGTTGGTAATATTGGGAGGAATTGTGCCCCATCATTGGTAGGAAAAGTCCCCCATCATTGGTGTCAATAGTAGGAATTGTGCCCCTGTGTTGGTATCATTAGGAAGAATTGTACCACATCATTGATGTCACTTCACCCCCTTGTTGGTATATTATTGGGAGGAAATGTCCCGAAATATTGGGGCCATTGGGAGGGATTGTGCCCCATCATTGGGGCCATTGGGAGGAATTGTGCCCCATCATTGGGGCCATTGGGAGGGATTGTGCCCCATCATTGGGGCCATTGGGAGGGATTGTGCCCCATCATTGGGGCCATTGGGAGGGATTGTGCCCCATCATTGGGGCCATTGGGAGGGATTGTGCCCCATCATTGGGGCCATTGGGGGGATTGGGATTGTTCCATTGCCCCATCATTGGGGCCATTGGGAGGGATTGTGCCCCATCATTGGGGCCATTGGGAGGGATTGTGCCCCATCATTGGGGCCATTGGGAGGGATTGTGCCCCATCATTGGGGCCATTGGGAGGGATTGTGCCCCATCATTGGGGCCATTGGGAGGAATTGTGCCCCATCATTGGGGCCATTGGGAGGAATTGTGCCCCATCATTGGTCTGATTGCACCACATTTTCGGTATCCTTGGGAGAAACTGTACCCCATCGTTTGTGTCATTGGGAGGAATCGTGCCCTAAAATGGGTGTCATTGGGAGGAATTGTGCCCCATCATTGGTGTCACTGCACCCTATTGTTGGTATAATTGGCAAGAAATGTGCCAAATTATTGGTGTCATTGGTAGGAATTGTGCCCCATCATTGGTCTGATTGCACCCCCGTGTCTGTATCCTTGGAAGGAACTGTACCTCATCGTTGGTGTCATTGTTGGGAATTGCGACACATCACTTTTGTCGTTGGGAGGTATTGTGCCCCATTGTTGGTATCATTGGGAGGAATTGTGCCCTAAAATGAGTGTCATTGGTAGGAATTGTGACCCATCATTGGTATGATTACACCTCATTGTCGGTATCCTTGGGAGGAACTGTACCCCATCGTTAGGTATTGTGACCCATCATTGGTGTCATTGAGAGGAATTGTGCCCCATTATTGGCCACAGTTCGGAGACCTCTGCTTTAAAGGTTTGCTTGGATCTCCATTCAGCGACAGCCATGGATAGCAATCAGCCACCCCTCCCCCACTCTACCTGTGTACTTGGTAAAGGACATACAGAGTTGTAGTACTTACTATGTGTAGTAATGTGTTCTATGATGATGTGATGACAGAACCACGTCTGCCTCTCTTGCAGGTTAATGATGAGGAAAGGTCTCTTCAAGCACCTAGAAGCCCGGGGCATTCAGGTAAGACGAGGAGAAGGACACCAAGGGGCCCCATTTATAAAAGTTTTCACACATTTTCCTATTGTATTCGAGTGTGAAAACATTTCTAAACGTTGGGCTCCCCCCAGACACGAGATTAAAGCTGATAATGGGTGGCTTGCACATCTATGGCAGACCTGACCCGGCTTTTTAATTAGGCGGTCGCCTAAGGCCTCGCACTCACATGGGCCTCACGGCCCCCTAATTTGCCTCTGCTCAATCACCGTGTGATATATCCGTGAAACTTTCTGCAGACATTTTTATTTACTTTATTTTTTTACCCATTATGGGCACAAATGGGGCCCCCCGTGTCTAAGTTTTGCTCAAGGCCTCAGAAAGCCTAGAGCCGCCTCTGCCGACCCTCTGATTTTCGCCGCACACTGTGAGCTTCTCACCAAGTGCATTAGAAGCTGCAGCGACTCAGATTGACTATAAAAGTGACATCTAAGAGCCGATTGGTTGTACTGGGCAGAGGCGGCTCTAGGCTTTGTGAGGCCTTAGGAAAAACTTGACATGGGGCCCCACTCACACCCGTGATGGGAAAAATAATTCAAGGACAAGGGCCTCTTCCCCACAACCCTGGCCGGTGGTTGTGGGGGGGGGGGGGTCTGCAGGCAGGGGGCTTTTTGGAAAGGCGGCCTCCAGATCCAGCTTTTTAATAAGTGGGACGGGGGCCACCTGGTGAACCCGCCCCCTTGTGACGTCATTGACTGGGGGCATGCTGGGCCATTGATGTCACAAGGGGTGTGGTCACCGATATTCCCTGGTTGCTAGGGACGCTGGCGGCCCCACTCCTGAGTCAGGGCTCTTAAAGCTGCCTGGGCAAAGCAGCGCTAAGGTTCCCTGTCCCTCAAAACTGGGGTAATGCATTGTGTGAGTTAGGTGGCTGCGAGGCCCCTGTGAGTGCGAGGCCTTAGGTGACTGCCTAAATAAAGAGCCACCTCTGGTTCTGGGCAATGCGGACAGTCATTATATAACCTCTCTCCCTTCTCCACAGGTCTACCTCTGGGTACTGAACCAGGAGTCGGATTTCCAGCGAGCCTTTGATTACGGGGTCACCGGCGTTATGACCGATTACCCCTCCAAATTGCACCGCTTTCTCCAGAAATACGAAGGGGGGCAGAGGGCCCGGGGCCCAGAACCTCAAGAGCCTGCAGCAGCAGAGGAAGAGCAGCAACAGCATCGATGCTGAAGGACACAATCCTGCTAACTGCTTGTGATTTGTATATATAAAGCTTTATCAATAAATTGCTTCTAGTTTTCCAATAAAGTGACAGTTTTGGCCGTCTGTGTGGCTGCCGTCACTTCCTGACAACCTGACAAGAGGACGTCCCTTCAGGTCAAATCCCCTGAGCCACCAATCAGGAGTCTATCTCTCAGGGGCTCTAGTATGAGGTCCCTGTGCTGAGTTCTTGGTCTGTACACCCGCTGTGCCCATTATGAGGGGTTCCCACCATCCCTGTGCTGAGTTCCTGGGTCTGTACACCCGCTGTGCCCATTATGAGGGGTTCCCACCATCCCTGTGCTGAGTTCCTGGGTCTGTACACCCGCTGTGCCCATTATGAGGGGTTCCCACCATCCCTGTGCTGAGTTCCCGGGTCTGTACACCTGCTGTGCCCCATTATGAGGGGTTCCCTCCATCCCTGTGCTTAGTTCCCGGGTCTGTACACCCGCTGTGCCCATTATGAGGGGTTCCCACCATCCCTGTGCTGAGTTCCTGGGTCTGTACACCCGCTGTGCCCATTATGAGGGGTTCCCACCATCCCTGTGCTGAGTTCCCGGGTCTGTACACCTGCTGTGCCCCATTATGAGGGGTTCCCACCATCCCTGTGCTGAGTTCCTGGGTCTGTACACCTGCTGTGCCCATTATGAGGGGTTCCCACCATCCCTGTGCTGAGTTCCTGGGTCTGTTCACCTGCTGTGCCCATTATGAGGGGTTCCCACCATCCCTGTGCTGAGTTCCTGGGTCTGTACACCCGCTGTGCCCATTATGAGGGGTTCCCACCATCCCTGTGCTGAGTTCCCGGGTCTGTACACCTGCTGTGCCCATTATGAGGGGTTCCCACCATCCCTGTGCTGAGTTCCCGGGTCTGTACACCTGCTGTGCCCATTATGAGGGGTTCCCACCATCCCTGTGCTGAGTTCCCGGGTCTGTACACCTGCTGTGCCCATTATGAGAGGTTCCCACCATCCCTGTGCTGAGTTCCCGGGTCTGTACACCTGCTGTGCCCATTATGAGGGGTTCCCACCATCCCTGTGCTGAGTTCCTGGTCTGTACACCCGCTGTGCCCATTATGAGGGGTTCCCACCATCCCTTTATATATTTAAAAAATATGGACAATGTAACACACAAAGTAAATGGTAACAGTCGGGAACAGTGTCGGGGAGATATCACCTCTGCATTCCCTGGATTCCACCAATAAGAAAGCAGCTCCTGCAGCAGCTTCTTCAGGTCAGCCAGTGCACTTTAGGAGAGTGCTGTGCGGCAGGTCTACTAATCACTCCAGTAGGGGCTCTGTGCGGCAGATCCACTAATCACTCTCAAGTCCTGCTAACCCAGCAGAGTTTTCCCAGCTCCAGAGGTGGCTCTGCCAGCTTCCATCATTCATCCATCGTTCTGCGCTCAGGTTTCCCTTCACACTCTTAGATTCAGAGTCCTCTGGAGGTGATCTGCGGGGGCAGGTACCAGGGCGGAGCACACAGCTGCTGCTGGAAGAACTGGGGGTGAAGTCCGAGATGGGGGTGACTAAACCTGCCTGGTGATGAAGTCCAAGAGCCAAGGAAGTAGGGGGCAGCGGGAGGAGGAACGTGGGGCAGAGCAGGGAAGGGGGCCATACTGGAGTGTACCGTCTGGGCAAATCTGTGGGAAAAAAAAGAAAAGAAGAGCAGACGGTCACATGACTGCGACTACAAAGGGCGACAATGAGAAAAGCGGCAGAATGAAGCGTGTGGAAGAGGGGGGGGGGGGGACGGAAGGGACAAGCAGAGCTGATAAATATTCAGTTGAAATACAAATACATGATTATTTGCTTCAATGGCCCTAAAATGAATGACTCTCCAGGAAGAACTTGTCTCTACAGCAATCAACACAAACAGCAAAAAAAAGGATCCAAAGATGACAATAATCGCACAATTGCATGAAAGTCGGGCAATCAAAGAAGTATGCCCAAAGACCTTTTGGCCCTACTTCTCCTGAAGGTCACAGGAGTGCATTTAGTTCTGTGGCCCGTATTCAGTATACTGTGGTCACTCAGCTGGTCCTTGCTCTAAAAGGATCCCGACTTTAATGTCGGGATCCGCCTAGATTCCTGACCGGCAGCTGGCTCAGCCTCTCGGCAAGCTGCTGGGAGCCCGAACCAGCCCCTCTTGCCCCCTCCACAGCCAGGCACAAACTAACTGAAAAATACTGAGAAAATTGCAGCCACTGTGCCCATCACTTTCAGCCACTGTGCAAATCAATTGCAGCCACTGTGCCCATCACTTGCCGCCACTGTGCCCATCAAATGCAGCCAATGTGACATCAAATGCAACCACTGTGCCTATCAATTGCAGCCACTGTGCCCAACAAATGCAGCCACTGTGCCCAACAATTGCAGCCACTTTGCCCATCAACTGCAGCCGCTGTGCCCATCAACTGCAGCCGCTGTGCCCATCAATTGCAGCCATTGTGCCCATCAAATGCAGCCACTGTGCCCATCAATTCCAGCCACTGTACCCATCAAAAGCAGCCACTGTGGCATCAATTACAGCAATTGTGCTCATCATTTGCAGTCACTGTGCCTATCAATTGCAGCCACTGTGCCCAACAATTGCCACCACTGTGCCATCAATTGCCACCACTGTGCCCATCACTTGCCGCCACTGTGCCCATCAAATGCAGCCAATGTGACATCAAATGCAGCCACTGTGCCCATCAAATTCAGCCACTGCGCCACCAATTACAGCCACTGTGCCAATCAATTGCAGCCACTGTGCCCCATCAAATGAAGCCACTGTGCCCATCAAATGCAGCCACTGTGCCCCATCAAATGCAGCCACTGTGCCCATCAAATGCAGCCACTGTGCCCCATCAAATGCAGCCACTGTGCCCCATCAAATGCAGCCACTGTGCCCATCAAATGCAGCCACTGTGCCCCATCAAATGCAGCCACTGTGCCCATCAAATGCAGCCACTGTGCCATCAAATTCAGCCACTGTGCCTATCAAATGCAGCCACTGTGCTATCAATTGCCACCACTGTACCCATCACTTGCCGCCACTGTGCCCATCAATTGCAACCACTGTGCTGATCACTTTCAGCCACTGTGCCATCAATTGCAGCCACTGTGCCCATCAATTGCAGCCACTGTGCCATCAAATGCAGCCACTGTGCCCATCAAATGCAGCCACTGTGCCCATCAATTCCAGCCACTGTGCCCATCAAAAGCAGCCACTGTGCCATCAATTACAGCCACTGTGCCCATCAATTGCAGCCACTGTGCCCATCAATTGCAGCCACTGTGCCCATCAATTCCAGCCACTGTGCCCATCAAAACCAGCCACTGTGCCATCAATTTCAGCCACTGTGCCCATCAATTGCAGCAACTGTGCCCATCAAAAGCAGCCACTGTGCCCATCAAATGCACCCACTGTGCCCATCAATTGCCGCCAATGTAGCTGAGTATGTATTTATATATTTTTTTTTAACCCCCCCACTTCTCTTTTATGGGCACTACATCTAATCAGGCAACAAATCTAACAAATGAATATCCTAATATACTGTCTGTGTGTTATTACAGCACCATCTTGTGGTTAATATTGTTATCGCAGGAATATGATTTGACTATTAGTTTCATTACACTCTCTCTTGAATATTATGTCAGTGTACAGATTTGTGTTCTCATTGGGTTTAGGTGTAAAATGTGTTGATCCTAAACATTTATGAATAAGCATTGTTTACAACATATTAAAAATTAAGCTCCGAAGGAGCAGAGCGCCCCTGTAGCTTCTGGTTACCTGTGTCCCATCAGACAGGTGGAGGGAGCGTACGGTGTCAGGGCTAGCGGAGAGAACGCAGGGGATGGCAGCCATGTTGTCCTCTGTGTCAGGGGTCCCCATTGCACAATCATGTCTGTCCTTTGTCCTCCGTCTTCTCTATTCTCTGCACTCTCATGTACAGTCTGATCTCTCCTGCATTCCGGGTTTCTGTCCCCTCCCGGACTTCTCTCCTTGCTGGCTCTTGAAGTGTCTTTTCCAGGCGGTTGTGTCTCCGCTCTCTCCTCCTCGGTCTCTTCCACGTATTCTTGCTTTTCCTCGGCTTCCTCGGAACTCTCTTCTGAGACTGCTTGTGACTCCTCTGTGTCACCTCCAGCCGGGATTGCTGGGACTCGTGCGCTCTCTTTAAAGCGCTTACACTCTGGAAGGACACACAGAAGACTTTGTTACATGTGAGCAGGGCTTTTTTTCTAACAGAATAGATGCAGAAACTCCCCTCTCCCAAGCCACCCCTTGTCTCCGCCTCCTCCCACCTCTGAGCACCATCTGATGTCTCCACCCCCTCCCCACCTCCGAGCACCATCAGATGTCTCCACCCCCTCCCCACCTCCGAGCACCATCAGATGTCTCCACCCCCTCCCCACCTCCGAGCACCATCAGATGTCTCCACCCCATACCCACCTCCGAGCACCATCAGATGTCTCCACCCCCTACCCACCTCCGAGCACCATCAGATGTCTCCACCCCCTACCCACCTCCGAGTACCATCAGATGTCTCCACCCCCTACCCACCTCTGAGCACCAACAGATTTCTCCACCCGCTACCCACCTCCGAGCACCATCAGACTTCTCCACCCGCTACCTACCTCCGAGCACCATCAGACTTCTCCACCCGCTACCTACCTCCGAGCACCATCAGATGACTCAACCCCTTACCCCTCTCCGAGAACCATCAGATGTCTCCCCCCCCTACCCACCTCCGAGCACCATCAGATGTCTCCACCCCCTACCCACCTCCGAGCACCATCAGATGACTCCACCCCTTACCCCTCTCCGAGCACCATCAGATGTCTCCACCCCCTACCCACCTCCGAGCACCATCAGATGTCTCCACCCCCTACCCACCTCCGAGCACCATCAGATGTCTCCACCCCCTACCCACCTCCGAGCACCATCAGATGACTCCACCCCCTACCCACCTCTGAGAACCATCAGATGTCTCCACCCCCTCCCCACCTCCGAGCACCATCAGATGTCTCCACACCCTCCCCACCTCCGAGCACCATCAGATGTCTCCACCCCATACCCACCTCCGAGCACCATCAGATGTCTCCACCCCCTACCCACCTCCGAGCACCATCAGATGTCTCCACCCCCTACCCACCTCCGAGTACCATCAGATGTCTCCACCCCCTACCCACCTCTGAGCACCAACAGATTTCTCCACCCGCTAACCACCTCTGAGCACCATCAGACTTCTCCACCCGCTACCTACCTCCGAGCACCATCAGACTTCTCCACCCGCTACCTACCTCCGAGCACCATCAGATGACTCAACCCCTTACCCCTCTCCGAGAACCATCAGATGTCTCCCCCCCCTACCCACCTCCGAGCACCATCAGATGTCTCCACCCCCTACCTACCTCCGAGCACCATCAGATGACTCCACCCCTTACCCCTCTCCGAGCACCATCAGATGTCTCCACCCCCTACCCACCTCCGAGCACCATCAGATGTCTCCACCCCCTACCCACCTCCGAGCACCATCAGATGACTCCACCCCCTACCCACCTCTGAGAACCATCAGATGTCTCCACCCCCTACCCACCTCCGAGCACCATCAGATGACTCCACCCCTTACCCCCTCCGAGAACCATCAGATGTCTCCACCCCCTACCCACCTCCGAGTACCATCAGATGACTCCACCCCTTACCCCCCTCCGAGAACCATCAGATGTCTCCACCTCTGAACACCATCAGATGTTTCCACCCCCTACCCACCTCCCAGTACCACCTACTTTAGAAAAAACAGAACCAAGTATCATTTTGTGGAGCTAAGTAATCTTTATAAAATTTGGTAATTATTATAAGAAAAGCAATATAATGGATCACATGCAGCCAGCAATGATAGCTCCTCCCCCAAAGAAAAAATAGACCACCCCCTCCTGCAATAATAGACACCCTCAACAATAACAGACCCCCCCCCCCCAGAAACAATAGACCGCTTGCAACAAAATACTGCCTCACAGCAACAGATCTACCCCATGAACAATAGACCCCACGTAGTGGTAAAAAAAAGAAAGACACTTGTGGATTTAAATAAAAAAAGTTTGAGATTAATTCTCCTTTAAGGGGGTGTGGCAGGGGGGTGTGTCCTATGCCTACATACATTTTCTAGTAGGTGTCCCCAATTCCAATCTCAAAATGTTGTGAGGTATGCAATTAGAGCCTGAGTCTCTAATCATGAGCTAAAAAAAACAAAACGCTTGGTAGAAGGAAAGAAAATAGCATAATCTATGGCCCACATAACCCTTTACCATCTAATCAGCTACAAAAAACTATGGGCCAGATTCAGAGAGCCCTTACTCCTGTGTAACTGGGTGTTAGACTGGAGTAATTTCAAATTACGCGCGTTTTCTAGCTAGTCGGAAACCTCAAACCATGAATAGACGGCTGCGGGCTTCAATCCGACTGGATTACGTGTTCGTACGCCTTCGGATCTACGCTGCAATAAAATTGCGGCCACTGGGTGGACTTCCGTCGTTTTCCGCTTCGGGGTATGCTAATGAGCTTTTGCCGGCGATCCCCGAAATTACGATCTTCAATCGCAATCTCTTACGGCACCTTTAGTCATCTTTTATTTGCGTAACACTATACCAGCTTTTTGCTGCTCTAATATTAGACAGCCCATGTTAAGTATGGCCGTCGTTCCCGCGTCGAATTTCTACGTTTTCCGACGTCTTTTATTATTTTTGACGTAAGTCGTCCGGGAATAGGAATGTTCGTAAACGACGCTACTCAAACAACGAATGACGTAACGACGTGATTTCGCGCAATGCACGGCGGGAAATTTCTGAACGGAGCATGCGCAGTTCGATCGCCGCGGGGACGTGCCTAATTTAAATGCTTCACGCCCCCTAATCGCGCATTTCGATTACGCGGCGAGAAATAGACTACGCCGCCGTAGTGTACGGGCAAAAATCTACCAGGATTCGGTGTAGAGCCTGGTGAAATACGGCAGCGTAGAGTATTTCGATTACGCAGCGCAATATTAAGTGTATCTGAATCTGGCCCAAAGACTTTGAGGTTGATTTACTAATGGCAAATCCACGTTGCTCTATATGCAAGGAAAATAAAAATAAAACAGCATTTTTGCTTGTACATGATTGGATGATCAAAATCAGCAGAGCTTCCCCTCATTTCAGATCTTCCATTCAGAAGAGCTACAACGACTGCACTTCAAAGTGGATTTGCCTTTAGTAAATGAACCCTATTGTCTGTCTGTCTGTATATATATATATATATATATATATATTTATGCTTCATTACAGCACCATCTTGTGGTGAATATTGGTAATGCATGAAGATGATTTTCAATGGACATATTGCAATCTGTTCTCTTGACTACAAAGCCAGGATGCAGAATTTTTCCCTTTAGTCCCGGCCCGCCTTGGCCCTTCATTCCTTACCTGAGTCGCTGTCATTTTTTTTCAGCCCACAGATCCTTTTTTTGGGTGCGTGGCTGAAAAAGAGAACAAGACAAAATTGCTGCTTAAAAAAAGAGTGTGCAGTTTTTTGTTTTTTTTTATGATTTCTTTTAAAATATACATGTAAAAGAGACCAGAAATTATAAATGAAATTCTCAATGCATTTTAATATTTGAAACATGTTATACCTATCTATAATTTGTTTTTATATATGTAGATGGGGGGGGGGAGACATATTTGCTCAATACATACTCCTGATTTGCAGCTCCTTCTCACATCTGCAAACTCCCTTAAAAGAACGCACACCCTTCCAATGTATCAGTTATTAAAAGAGAGACCATGGAAATCCAATAGTTTTAGAAAATATAAACTGCTAAATACATTTTTCTCATCAGCAGTATATTCAGCAGTCTTGTAACTTCTATCAGTGTCTGGTTAAAGCTTGAAGGAGGAGTTTTTATTCTCCCCCTGATTGGCCTATGAGGCTGCAGGACCCCCGACCCTCTGTCTAGACAGTGGTGATTGGCCCTGTGCTGATCACATGGACTCGCCCAAGAATATTAAAAACTCTCGCGCACTCACTCCAGCACCTTGAGGCGATTTAGTTCGCATTTGTAGCCATATACAAGGTACTCACTCACTAAATACAAAATACCGAACTGAGCATGTGCAGAGTGACTCCAAAGCAGTGGCCCATTAGGGGTGCAGGGACGCCGCCCCACTAATCCATGTGCCCGGCCCTTAATCTTGATGCAGGGCGCCGGACGCATGGATTCCAATGGGGTTTTTTCTTTCTTTTAAAGCACTTGATTACAGCCGGAGATTTCAATTGGCTTTAAAAAAGGGTGGGCTCGGGGCGCAGAGCACTGTGTCCTGATCCCACCCAGTTGTGTGACAATAGCGAATTAATATTGGCTAATGTATTCCTGTTTTTCCTCCTGGCCAATCGGGTCTCAGGATTTGCTGATTGGCCAGGAGAAAAAACAGAACCCGACCTCAGACCAATTGGCTGGGAGTCCCAAGACCCCACTGGCCAGATTCCAGGACTCCTGATTGGCTGGGAGGAGACCACCTCGACTCAGGGAAAGAGACTCAGTAATGAAGGTAAATGCGGGGCTTGCATGTGATGGGCAAATGAGTGAAGCTGCACTGGATTGGGTGGGTAGTGACGACTGCTCGAGTGACGAGGGGGGGAGGGGTCTTTGGTGGTAGCCAGATGGATGGATTCCCCACAAGGAAAATTTGAGCACCAGCCGCCACTCCTTGTGAGGAGTACTGAGCCAGGGTGCTGTGATGTTTTTAGGCCACTCCCACCAACCATGATCTGCCTGCATTGCACAGAGAAGCACGGAGACCTAGTGATGACATCACTGTGATGAAAAATATGGTAATTTTCTTTATTTTTTTTTACTTTATTAGTATGTTGACGAGGGGAAAAGGCGAAATGCATGCAGATTTAACTGCAGCTTTAAAAATAAAGAGAGACCCCTGTATCGTTCCCAAGAAACCCCTGCTGTCCTTATAATGGAAGATCAGCCAATATGCACACTGAGTGCCTGACACCTTCACACACACTGTGGGGGGTCTATGTATAAGAAGTTTGTTTAAATAAATGTGACACACATCCGCACAGCTCCAAAGAAACCTGCCATATTCTGTCTTATATAACTCCATTGTAGCGCCATCCAGTGGCCATAAAGCGCCATTTGTTTTTAAATATAAAAAAAAAAAATGTTGTCCACTAGATGGCGCATACGATGACAAAAGATAATTATATAACACAGAATACAGCGAGTTTCGTCAGAGTTGTGTGGATGTGTGAACTAAAATTCCCACACCGGTATCTGGCAGTTAGATGATTATTATTATTATTATTATTATTATTATTATTATTATAGACACAGTACAGAAAACAATAGAAGACACATTTACCTTTCTTGTTGATTCTTGAAGTATTTTATTCCTTTGGCGAATGGGTTCTCCTCGATCTTCAGCAGAGAGAGCTGTTGGAGAAAGAGAGAGAGGAGGGTAAGGGGGTGGGGTCTGCATATAAGTGGGAGGGGTCTATGACAGAAGGAAGGACTAATCTACGATATTACTTTGAGTCGCTAAATAATATCCCATGATTATTTTATTTTGGTGCTTTGTGGGTGGGGACATGCTGTGCAGGGCCATCTTTAATACTGACCCTTGCCAAACATTTTCTTGGGCCCTCCCGAATCCACTTATCAACTATTTGCAGCCAGCGCGAGCTCCAGGGGGCAGCTGCTTTGGGCCTCACAAAAATAACTGGGCCCGGAGCAGCTTCCCCTTTTGCCCCCGTGGTAAAGATGTGCCCTAATGCTAAGGATAAACTCATAATCCACAAGCTTTCGATTTCTATCCTGAGTTTACTGTGAGCTGCGCATGCTTCGCTTCATTCAGCGTGACGCCTGCGTACAAAAAGTGGGAGGAGCCCATGTAAAAACGAGGAAGTTCAAAGTATTAAAGATCTTAGGATTTACCAACAACTATGTAACAATTAGAAGTGGTCACAACTAATTTTATTTGCATCTATTTAATTTATATTTTTAAGTTCGAATATGTTATTTTTTTATGTTTTTAATTTTTTCATTTCATTGTGGGGTTTTTTTTCGTTTTTTTTTACTTGATTATTTTATCTTTTTATATTATATGTTACATATAATAAAATAATATAAGGGCCTATGGTGGTGAGTTTTTTTTTTTTTATATTCTATGTTACATATAATATAATAATATAAGGGCCTATGGTGGTGAGTTAACCTTTTTCTTATTGGTGGACCTGTCAACTAATAGACCTCCAAGATAAATGTTCTAAATGGTAATATTGAATTAATTCTGTTCTTTATATTTATATAGTTGCTATTTCTATATCTTAGGATTTACCAACAACTATGTTACAATTAGAAGTGGTTACAACAAATTTTATTTGCATATATTTTTTATTTTTTTTTAGTTTGAATATGTTATTTTTTTATGTTTTTTATTTTTTCATTTTATTGCAGGTTTTTTTTCCTTTTTTTATGTTTTTTCCCTTATTTTACTTGAGTATTTTATATTTTTTTATATTCTGTGTTACATATAATATAATAATATAAGGGCCTATGGTGGTGAGTTAACCTCTTTCTTATTGGTGGACCTGTCAACAAATAGACCTCCAAGATATATGTTCTAAATGATAATATTGAATTAATTCTGTATAGTTGGTATTTCTATATCTGATTGAAACATACATCCCCTGACGAAGCCCCAGGGGCGAAACGTGTTGGAACTACGTATGATTCTCTCAACCAATTCTTGATGCAATCACCATTCAGAACCACTTCATTTTGAATGACCAACACTGTGGTATTTTTATTAATTTTATTAATTTTGTATAAACAATAAATCTTTTTGTATATATTTTTTTTTACATAAACTGTATCTGAGTTTTCCATTGGCATGGTACTACT
The DNA here is from genome assembly GCA_029574335.1 of Rana kukunoris. Lineage (NCBI taxonomy): Eukaryota > Metazoa > Chordata > Amphibia > Anura > Ranidae > Rana > Rana kukunoris. Next base: position 11,784,198 of record CM056054.1, on the reverse strand, counting down.
TTAATCAAGCACCACTACAATCCCACCTCTTTTTCTCACTTTCGCACTTTCAATCAAATTGGGATGAGGTGCATCTTGTTTGGTGTCTTACCTCAGATCAAATGTTACATGTTTCAAGGGCTGCCATCAGGGGGGTACAGGCAGTACACCTGTAAGGGGCCCAGAGGTCCCCAGGGGCCCAGGTGGCAACCCCCTTTTTTTATTTTATTTATTTATTTATTCTTGCAAGGGGCCCGGAGGTCCCCAAGGCCCCGCATGGCAACCCCCCCTTTTTTTTTTTTTATAAATAAAAAAAAAATTATATATATTTTTTTATTTATTTTTTATTTTCTATTAAAGGGCCCAGAGGTCCCCAGGGCCCCGGATGGCAACCCCCCTTTTTTTTTTATAACATTTGTTTTTAATGTGTTTTCTATAGTTTTTTTTTATTTCTTTTTTTTTTTTTTTCATTTTTATTAAAGGTCCCAGAGGTCCCCAGGGGCCCCGAATGGCTAACCCCCTTGTTTTTGTAATTTTTTTTAAATATATTTAACCAGGGCAACCCCCCAATTCCCAATGTGTGGCACCCCCCCCCCCCCCCCGGTTCTTTGCTCCAGGGGGCCCATGCCTGAAGCTGTGTAAGGGGCCCCATAATTCCCGATGGCGGCCCTGCATGTTTCTAATCCTTATCCAATCAGGCAGTGCCCTTGGACTAAATTGTTTTTGGTAGGTCTGGAGCAGATCGTACAATCAGATTGTAAGGGGTGCGGTCAGATAGGTTTGGTGAGTTGGCCTGGTACAGATTGGTGGGAAGAAGAGGGAGTGATGGGAACTTCTCTTACTCTGGGGTTCTGGTAGCTGGTCACCGCAATGAAAGACGTCACAGGGAAGGAGACGGAGGTTGCCGGCCGGGGTGGAGATCCGCCGTTGGAGGTGGGGATGATGTAGAGGCGCAAGGAGTAGCGGTGCATGGACTGAAGAACCATCTGGGGGGGGAGACACAAACATCACGTGAGCCCAAAACGAGAGCTGAGCACTCTACCGCATCTCCATTATAAAGCCTAAAGCTGGCCAGAGATGGATCGAAAACCGGTTGCCCAAATTTCGTTCCATCTATGGCCATTCCCGCTAGAATGATAAACGATAAACAAAATGAGGGATGAAAAAAAAACAACAACATTACAAAACTCAAACAACATGATAAAAAAAAATACTCACATAAAATGAAGGAAAAATATGAAAATAAAAATAAAATATTCAAACAAAATAGGGGAAAAAACCCTAAAAAGATAAAACAAATAAAATAAAGAAATATAGTATAAAAAAGGTAAAATACTCAAGTAAAATAAGGGGGGAAAAAACACAATCAAATTTGAATATAAAAAAAAACATACAATAATAAACATATTTAAACAAAAAATAAAATAAAAAGTGAAATAAAAAAAATGAGGGAAAGAAATTAATATATATATATATATAGATATATATAGATATAAATTAATATATATATATATTAATTTATATCTATATATATCTATATATATATGCAAATAAAATTAGGGGGAAAAAATTAAAAAATGGAATAAACAAAATGGGGGAAAGGATCATTTTAAAAAAATACTAAAGAAAAATGAGAAAAAACAATAAAAAAACAATAAAATAGCCAAACAAAAGGAGGAAATCAACATAAAAGAGCAATGAAATACTTAAACTAAATGAATTGAAGACAATTAAAAAAATTAATATTCAATCTAAATAAGGAAAAATAAAAAACACAATAAAATATTTAAAATAAAGGAGGAAAAATATAAAACACCATAAAAATATCTAGAAAACGAGGGGAATAAACATAAAAAAAATGCTCAAATAAAATGAGGAGAAAAAAAACATTAAAAAATGCTCCAATAAAAATAGGAAAAAACATAGATAGAAAGAATTAGGGTAAGTAAAATCCTACAAAAATAAATCTATACATTACCAAAATAAAATGGGGGAAAAAAATATAAAAACAAAAATACTAAAACAAATTATATTTATTTTATTTGTATATATATCATATAAGGGAAAACACCAGAAAAAAAAAAAAGTCCTCAAAATGAAGGACGAAAAAAAAAAAATACTTAAAGTGAGGAAATAAACATAAAATACTTTATAGAGTGGCATAGAAATGTTTTTTAATGTGTATTCGTTTTCCACGCAAATTTGGCCTAAGCAGAAAATTTGGTGAAATTAGAGGCAAATTTTGCCAAAATTCCAGCAAAATTTTGCTGCAAAATCAATTTCACTGAAACTGCTCCGCTCCTCCGTACTCCTCACCTGCCCCCCCTGACTCAGGGTGTTGTTGGTCAGTCGGATCTTGTTGAAGCAGATGGGCCTCTCCATCCACCGGTGGCCGGGAGCCGGAGATTCTGGGTGAAGGTAGAAGCGGGTTGGTGGTCCCGGTTCTGCTCGGCCGCTCCTGCTCCATACCCCATCCCTCCACTTGTAGCGGTTCTCACCCTCGGGCACGGCCTGGACACACAGGGAGTAGAGACGGTGCGGATCCAGTCCGGAGAGGGAAACCAAGAACTCTGGGAACATGCGCCTGATGGAAAGAGGAGTGAGATCGATTCATCGATTCGTCCAACTACACTGCAATGTTTTTATGTCCTTTTTTTACACGCATTGTACATTACATGTTAATATTCATATATTATTCTTATCAGTGTCTACTTATGTTTTCAAAAACCTTCTCTATACGGTCTATACCAGGGGTTTCCAAACTGCGGCCCTGGGGCCGGATGCTGCCATTTGCTTGCCTTAATGCGGCCCTTGTGGCACTATTCCATACAACTCCAATAAGGCATAATTCTTGTTGTTGACACCAATAGGGCACTATTGCTCCAACTGACACCATCAAGTCTTTCCATTGACACCAACGATGGGGCACTAGTCCTCCCACTGTCACCAAAGATATGGTATTATTTACTTCCACTGGACACCTGGACATTTTCTACTCCCAATGGCCCTAGTCTGCCCCCCCCCCCCCCTAGATTTTGAAGGACCGTAAACTGGCCCTTTGTTTAGAAAGTTTGGGGACCCCTGGTCTATACAGTGTATATGGCACATACAAGTCACATAAAAAATGACTATAAAAATAAAGCAAATGAGTGCATTGTCCTATTTTTATATGACTTTTTCTCATACTCCTCTAGCCTGTCTCCCTCTCTCATTGGTAGCTCATCCCCTTCTCTTGGTTGTAGTCCATCTCCCACTCTCAGTGGTAGCCTGCTCCTCTCCCTGAGTAGTAGTATGTCCCCCTCCCTTGGCAGAAGTCCATTCTCCTCTCTTGGTGGTAGCCTGTCCGCTTCTCTCAGTGGTAGCCTGTTCCCTTTTTATGGTAGTAGCCTGTTCCCCTCTCTTGGTGGTAGCCTGTCCCCCTTTCTTGGTAGTAGCTTGTTCCTCTTTCTTGGTTGTAGTCCATTACCCTTTCTTTGTGGCAGCCAAGAGTAGTAGTATGCCCCCCTCCCTTAGCAGAAGCCTGTAGGCCTCCCTTGGCAGAAGTCCATTCTCCTCTCTTGGTGGTAGCCTGTCCCCTTCTCTCAGTGGTAGCCTGTCCGCTTCTCTCAGTGGTAGCCTGTCCCCTTCTTTCAGTAGTAGCCTGTCCGCTTCTCTCAGTGGTAGCCTGTTCCCTTCTTTTGGTAGTAGCCTGTTCCCCTCTCTTGGTTGTAGCCTGTCCCCCTTTCTTGGTAGTAGCTTGTTCCTCTTTCTTGGTTGTAGTCCATCACCCTTTCTTTGTGGCAGCCAAGAGTAGTAGTATGCCCCCCTCCCTTAGCAGGAGCCTGTAAGCCTCCCTTGGCTGTAGCCCACTCTCCTCTCTTGGTGGTCAGTGAAAGTCTGTCCTCTGCTCTCAGTGGTAGCCTCTCCCCTCTCTTGGTGGTCAATGATAATCTGTCCCTTGGTCTCAGTGGTAGCCTCTCCCCTCTCTTGGTGGTCAATGATAATCTGTCCCTTGGTCTCAGTGGTAGCCTCTCCCCTCTCTTGGTGGTCAATGATAATCTGTCCCTTGGTCTTAGTGGTAGCCTCTCCCCTCTCTTGTGGTAGCCTGTTGACCTCCCTTGGCAGTAGCCTGTCCCCCTTTTTTGGTGGTAGTCCATCCACCTCTCTCAGTGATAACCTGGCCCCTTTCTTGAAGAGGGGTCTGCCCATTTTATTCAGAGGTAGCCCCCCCCCACCCCTCACAGTGGTGACCTGCCTTCTTCCCATGGTAGTAGCTCACCTGCCATTTTTGGTGAGTATCATTTCGGTTCCCACAGAGTTGAATTTCTCCCACAGTTCCTTGTTCTCCAGCCGGGCGCTAATCTGTGGAGAGGTAGGTGGTGGCAAGGCAGAGGAGCAATACTGAGGGGGCAAATAGTAGCCGGATGATGGGGGGAGGTTTGTACCTGAATAGCAAAACATTTTTAAAAAGTTACATCACCATCTCTATGACTTGGGATCATAAATACACTTCATGTACAAAGTGATAATGTCTGCCCCCTACTGCCACCCAAAGGGATCACTGCTACCCATTGCATTCCATCATCAACTTCCCAAATTAGGCTGGAACATTGCTATGGGGAATGGGTCTGCAAAGGATGCTAAATAATAGAAATCGGAGTAAGGAAATTTATCAATCACTTTTCCAGTAGAGTTCTACAGGTTCACATTAACATGCATTTATTTACTGACTGATCTAATTACAGAATAAGTATAGAGAAGAAGGGAAATAAGGAAGTGAAGGAATGCAGGAAAAAAGATAGGAAGATCGGACATTCGTATTTAGGGTTCCATGGAATCCTAGGACTAGGGTTCCCCCAGAGATTGTCAGGGATTCCCTAAACTCTGGCTGATTGACCTCCCATGTGATGGTGCCACCATAGTTCCCACCGACCATAAATGGAAGTGGGGTTTACTTAAAGCGGAGGTTCACCCTAAATATAAGATCTCCCATGTGATCCAGCATACTGGCGTCACATCTTCTGAAAATACCCGATATGGACTCGGGTAATCTCGGCGAAAATGCGGCGCCTGCGCACAGACCTAGGAGCTGACTGCGCAGGCGCCGTATTTCTCCGAGTCCTATTTCGGAGGGCGTGACGCGCCATAGCCGTAGGACTCTGAGAAATACGGCGCCTGCGCAGTCAGCTCCTAGGTCTGTGCGCAGGCGCCGCATTTTCGCCGAGATTACCCGAGTCCATATCGGGTATTTTCAGAAGATGTGACGCGCTATACTGGCGCCGTCCACCGCGGGGGAAAAAAATGAAATTCCAGGATAATACAGTAAGTGTGGGATTAAAAAAAAAAAAAAACAGCATACTGGCGCTGACGCCAGTATGCTGGATCACATGGGAGATCTTATATTTAGGGTGAACCTCCGCTTTAATGACCCCCAATTAATTTATTTAAGCAGGGGTTCCCTGAGACCAGAAAGTTCTTTTAAATGTTTCTCTGGAGTAAAAAGGTTGAGAAAAGCTTTTCTAGATGAATAAATTAGATAGATAGATAGATAGATAGATAGATAGATAGATAGATAGATCTCTCATAGATAGATAGATAGATAGATAGATAGATAGATAGATAGATAGATAGATAGATAGATAGATAGATCTCTCATAGATAGATAGATAGATAGATAGATAGATAGATAGATAGATAGATAGATAGATAGATGTAGATAGATAGATATAGATAGATAGATAGATAGATAGATAGATAGATAGATAGATAGATAGATAGATAGATAGATAGATAGATAGATAGATAGATAGATAGAGAGATAGATAGATAGATAGATAGATAGATAGATAGATAGATAGATAGATAGATAGATAGATAGATAGATAGATAGAGAGATAGAGAGATAGATAGATAGATAGATAGATAGATAGATAGATAGATAGATAGATAGATAGATAGATAGATAGATAGATAGAGAGATAGAGAGATAGATAGATAGATAGATCTCTCATAGATAGATAGATAGATAGATAGATAGATAGATAGATAGATAGATAGATAGATAGATAGATAGATAGATAGATAGATAGATAGATAGATATAGATAGATAGATAGATAGATAGATAGATAGATAGATAGATAGATAGATAGATAGATAGATAGATAGATAGATAGATAGATAGATAGATAGATAGATAGATAGATAGATAGATAGATAGATAGAGAGATAGAGAGATAGATAGATAGATAGATAGATAGATAGATAGATAGATAGATAGATAGATAGATAGATAGATAGATAGATAGATAGATAGATAGATAGATAGATACTCACCCATATCCCGGCTGAGCGGGGCAGGTGTGGTCAGGCAGCAGCCTAGTGTCAGCGTGTTGTGCATGGTGGGGTCTGGCCCCGGGGGCAGAGGAATGGATGTTATATACAGGGGGTGGGGTGACAATATACAGATGGGAGGGGGGGGGGGGGTCTACTCATCACTTTAAGGGAAAGAAAACAAAATACCACAAATGATGGTGTGAGAATCACCCAAACCATTCCACACCTAACAAGACTATGCTAACCCATCCCAACCAATCACTATTCACTCTACAGGGGAAGACCAGTAAAAGGTCAATTATGACCAATGGGTTATTTAACTTAATAATTTGCAATGTGAATATCTATCTATTTATCTATCTATTCTACCTTTGTAATAGGATGATGTAGAATTAGCAGCATATAAAGGCAAATAAGGAAAATATTATAGTGGGAACGTATAATGTCATATATTAAATTCGTTATATTGAAGACATATAAAAAATAAATTATGTTGGGGGAATATAATGAATATATTATAATGGGGTTATATAATGACATAAATATATTATAGTGGGGGCAAATAATATATATATAATGAACATTTTATAGTGCGAACATATAATGTCATATATTAAATTAATTATATTGATGACATATAATACATATATTATAGTAGGGGCTTTTAATATATATATTTATTTATATATTTGGGAGCATATAATGACAAACAATAATTATTTTATAGTGGGGCCATATAATGACATATAATGAATATATTATAAAGGGAACAATTAATGTCATATATTAAATAAATTATATCGAGGACATATAATAAATATATTATATTGAGGACATATAATAAATAAATTATGTTGGGGGCATATAATGAATAAATTATGTTGGGGGCATATAATGAATATATCATAATGGGGGCATATGATGATGTAGAATTAGCAGCATATAATGACACATAATGACTTTATTATAGTGGGAACATTTAATGCCATATATTAAATTAATTATATTGAAGACATATAATGAATATATTATACTGGGGGCATATAATGACATGCAATGAATATATTCTAGTGGGGGGGGGTGATGTGTCTGTACATAAGATGATGTAGAATTAGCAGTATATAATGACCGTAGGTGTGCGCACAGTGTGTGCCAGGTGTGCCTAATTACTCTGTGTGGCGCAGATTCCCCCTGTTTAAAAACCCAGATATTTTAACGAAGCTAACGGGGGTTCCAAAAAAAATTGATAAAATTGTAAAAAATAATAAAAAATTGAATAATAGAAATAAAAACTACTGACACATGCAGTGCCCTACTGACACCAATCCATGCCCTACTGACACCGTCCACTGCTTTACTGACTGTCAGTATATTTTATACCCATGCACACACATAGTGAGGAGCACATCCTAATGCAATAGGCTGTACACACCTATGATAATGACATATAATGAATATATTATAGTTGGGGGGGGGGGTATACAATGACATATAGTGGGGGGGTGCAGTATCTGTACACTGTCTATATGATGATGTAGAATTAGCAGTATATAATGACATATAATGAATATATTATAGTGGGGGGAGGGGGGGGGGTCTGTACACATTGTCCCTCTCTGTTTATATAGACTTAATCTCCTTCATTACACAATTATCACCTTGTTTCCTGCCCCCCCTCCCCTCCCCCTCCTCTAATGTCTCTTAGTCCCTATAATGTCCCAGCTGTTCTACAACATCTGCTGGGAGGTTCTGCCCCGTACATTGGACCCGACACAGACTGGACCGGATTGTATACCGATAACATTGATTTCCCATTTTCTTTATTTTTAGATGGATTTTGATTGGTCATTCCGGGTGACACCGGGTACATTGTTTATTTAATATCTGATCTCTGATCTCATAAAAAAAAAAAAAAAAAAAAGTTTCTAGCAGAAAAGTAGCAATCCAAAAAAGTTAAAAAATAACAATTCAATGCAATATAATAATTTAAAAAAAGCTGCAAAGTGATCGATATTTTTCCCAGAATTGATTCAAATATCAACCAATCGGATTGATGGGATGTAACATGAATACTTGTAAATGTAGTAGCCCCACAGATCTACCCATACAGCTCGCAGCCCTATAACAGATCCGCATGTATTGGCAGACGTTTTAGCGCCCATTTATACTTCCCTAGAGTAACATGCTTGGCGCAACGCATGGTAAGGTCTTACTGGTGCCATGCTACCACTAGGCAAACTAGGCAACCGCCTAGATGCACTGCTGCCTAGGGGCGCCCGGCCTCTGGTGTTCCTACTCTCTTCTCACTGCAGCAAGCAACTAAGTCTCAGCATCAGCAGGCAGCCGTCGCTCCATTCGCACATAGTGTCAGAGGCGCAGTGGCGGTGGAGGACTGTGCCTGTGTCCCGACTTCTGAATGAATGGAAGCAAGCAAACATTCATTGATGGGCGCTGGGGAGGCTGCATTAATGGGCACTGGTGAGGCTGAATTTGATGGGTACTAGTGAGGCTGCATTTGATGGGCACTGGTGAGGCTTCATTTCATGGGCACTAGTGAGGCTACATTTGATGGACACTAGTGAGTCTACATTTGATGGGCACTGGTGAGGCTGGATTTGATGGGCTCTGGTGAGGCTGCATTTGATGGGCACTAGTGAGGCTGCATTTGATGGGTACTAGTGAGGCTGCATTTGATGGGCTCTGGTGAGGCTGCATTTGATGGGCTCTGGTGAGGCTGAATTTGATGGGTACTAGTGAGGCTGCATTTGATGGGCACTGGTGAGGCTTCATTTGATGGGCACTAGTGAGGCTACATTTGATGGACACTAGTGAGTCTACATTTGATGGGCACTGGTGAGGCTGGATTTGATGGGCTCTGGTGAGGCTGCATTTGATGGGCACTAGTGAGGCTGCATTTGATGGGCACTGGTGAGGCTGGATTTGATGTGCCCTGGTGAGGCTGCATTATTGATGGGTGCTGGCAAGGCTGCATTATTGGGTGCTGGTGAGGCTGCATTAATGGGTGCTGGTGAGGCTGCATTAATGGGTGCTGGTGAGGCTGCATTTGATGGGCGCTGGTGAGGCTGCATTTGATGGGCGCTGGTGAGGCTGCATTGATGAGCACTGGTAAGGCTGGATTTAATGGGCGCTGGTGAGGCTGCATTAATGGGTGCTGTTGAGGCTTCATTTGATGAGCACTGGTGAGGCTGCATTTGATGGGTGCTGGTGAGGCTGCATTTGATGGGCACTGGTGAGGCTGCATTTGATGGGCACTGGTGAGGCTTCATTTGATGAGCACTGGTGAGGCTGCATTTGATGGGCCCTGGTGAGGCTGCATTTGATGGGCACTGGTGAGGCTTCATTTGATGGGCACTGGTGAGGCCTGCATTTGATGGGCGCTGGTGAGGCTGTATTGGTGGGCACTGGCACTCATGTTTTTTCACCTTAATGTATCCTATTCATTAAGGTGAAAAAACTTCTGACAGTTACCGGCCCCCCAGCCCAGCCCTGGGTATCACACCGCACAGAAGTAAATGGCAACGCATTGGCAATACACCTGCTGTATGTGTGGCGTGCTGCAGCGCAGTTCATTGTGAATGGCACCCCGACGTATTTCACAGTAGAGCCCGATGCACTACACCGCTCCACAACAGACTCAACAGTGCGTTTTTGTGCACTGCATTGTGTGTGTGTATTTGGGGGTGGTGCGTTGGCCCCCTATTCACTGTCTTAACGCCATGCAATGGGGCGCTGGGCCCCAAGAGCTCCATTCATAGAATCCAGATTGGCGTCCCATCAGAGCGCGGCGAGGCGAATGGGCAGACAGAAGTCGGAGAATTAATATCCCAGAGATGTACAGAAGAAGATTTGACGTGTAGATGTCGCCTTCTCGCTTCACACCCGGCGATGACAATAAATAGCTGTCCGTGTGACACGCAGCCTGTGTAAATACAAAGTGTTTCCCATTTGTCCCCTCTCTCCATGTCCTCTCTCCCCGGCTTCCTCTTAGTATTTTGGTTTCTCTCTCCGTCGTGTTATCCCAGCCTGTGATCACAGGTCCTTCTCTGCTGGGATGTTGCTGGGTGCCCAGGGCCCTTTAATCTGCCCGACGCCCCAAGTGTCGCTTTCTGCACCTGCCCCAGCAAGACAGTGCAAATGTCCACTGCCCCCCCCCCCCTCCCCCCTCCACAGTCCCAGGAGCAGAATCACACCCGCTCCCCCCTTCTGCCTGGGATGAAAGCCTCTGATCTCGGCTGTATGGTGCATAGCTGATGGGGGCGAGACACCAGAGGCCTCCCAGAATCCCTTGGTGCAGCCATTGCAGACTCTACTGAGAGCTGCTTCTCAAAATTTCCAGCAAATTTTAGTACAATATGCAATTAGCAATGTGATTTAAGGTAGATATTAACCACTTAAGCCCCGTGTTATACCTGAAGGGTTCCACATTTACTGGCACTTTAAGGCTGGCTCCACCCAGCAGTGATGACAAGGGTCAAGGGGCATAGCAGCCATCTTAGAGTGGGCACATGTAGGAAGCAGAGATATGTACTGTCCTGAGATGCATGTTGCAGTGTACAGCCTGTACTGAAATAAACATCCATTGCTCCAGACCAGAGTCTTGTGTCTCTCACAACACACAGGGCATGACACCCCGGACCTGAGGCGGCTCTTTAATTAGGCAAATTAGGCGGCCGCCTAAGGCCTCACACTCACAGGGGCCCTGTGGCCGCATTACTTACCCAATGCATTACCCCAGTTTTGAGGGACAGGGGACCTTAACGCTGCTGTGCTCAGGCAGCGTTAAGACCCCCGACTCAGGAGGGGGGCCGACAGCGTCCCTAAAAAACAGTAAATATCACTGACACAACCCCTTGTGATGTCAATGACCCAGCATGCCCTCACAAGGGGGCGTCACAAGGGGGCGGGTTCACCAGGTGACTTCACCGGTTGCCCCCTCCCCTTAGTTATTAAAGAGCAGGATCTGGGGGTCACCTTGTTAAAGGGGGGCTTTTAGATTCCAATAAGCCCCCTGCCCGCACACCCCCCACAACCACCGGCCAGGGTTGTGGGGAAGAGGCTCTTGTCCTTGAATTATTTTCTCCATCTTGGGTGTGAGTGGGGCCCCGTGTCAAGTTTTGCCTAAGGCCTCGCCAAGCCTAGAGCCGCCTCTGCCCGGACAATTATGCAGGTTAAGGACCTGGCCCCTTTTTGCGATTCGGCACTGCTTCACTTTAACTGACAATTGCGCGGTCGTGCGACGTGGCTCCCAAACAAAATTGACGCCCTTTTTTTCCCCACAAATAGAGCTTTCTTTTGGTGGTATTTGATCACTACGCCGCCGTATTGTACCAGGCTCTAAGTCGAATCCAGGAAGATTTCGGCCCATAAGGTACGGCGGCTTAGTGTATTTCTCGCGGCGGAATCGAAATACGCGATTAGGGGGCGTGAAGCATTTAAATTAGGCACGTCCCTGCGGCGATCAAACTGCGCATGCTCCATTCAGAAATTTCCCGCCGTGCATTGCGTGAAATAACGTTGTTACTTCAGTTTTTTTTTGAGTAGCGTCGTTTACGTACATTCCTATTCCCGGACGACTTACGCACAAAAAAAAAAAATTTGAAATTCGACGCGGGAACGACGGCCATACTTAACATGGGCCGTCTAACTATAGACCAGCTAATAGCTGGTATAACTTTACGCAGCAAAAAGATGACTACAGATGCCGTTAGAGAATGCGAAGGACGATCGTAACTTCGTGGATCGCCGGAAAAAGCTAATTTGCATACCCCGACGCGGAAAACTATGCAAACTCCACCCAGCGGGCGGAAAAAGATTGCAGCGTAGATCCGACGGCGTACGAAGACGTAAGCCTGTCGGATCGAAGCCCGAAGCCGTCGAATCATGGTTTGAGGATTCAAACAAATGATACGACGCGGGAAATTTGAAAGCACGCCGGTCTAACAGGAGATACACCGGAGTAATGGCTCTGTGAATCTGGCCCATAGCGTTTAAAAAATAGAGGATAGTTTGATTGCATTTTTATTATTTTTATTTTTTTTACTACTAATGGCGCCAATCAGCGATTTTTTTCGTGACTGCGACATTATGGCGGACACTTCGGACAATTTTGACACATTTTTGGGACAATTGTCATTTTCACAGCAAAAAATGCATTTAAATTGTATGGTTTACTGTGAAAACGACAGTTGCAGTTTGGGAGTTAACCACAGGGGGCGCTGTAGGATTTAGGGTTCACCTAGTTTGTGTTTACAACTGTAGGGGGGTGTGGCTGTAGGTGTGACGTCATCGATCGAGTCTCCCTATAAAAGGGATCACTCGATCGATGCAGCCGCCACAGTGAAGCACGGGGAAGCCGTGTTTACATACGGCTCTCACCGTTCTTCAGCTCCGGGGAGCGATCGCGAGCGGGCGGCTAGAAACGAATAGCCGCACCCTCGTCCCGGGTTGCTCCCTGCGGGTTTCCGACCGCCGCATGTAGCGATCGAACCCCCGACCCGCGCAAAGGCAGGGACGTATATATACGTCCATCTGCCTTAACGTGCCCTTCTGTGGACGTATATCTACATGCGGAGGTCGGGAAGTGGTTAAGTGGTTAAAGGGGTTGTGAACCCTCATGTTTTTTCACCTTAATGTATCCTATGTATTAAGGTGAAAAAACATCTGACATTTACCGCCCCCTCCCCCAGCCCCCCTGTTTTACTTACCTGAGCCTTGGATAATCCTGTGTCGAAAACACGCTGGATCTTTGACCGTGGTTCTCGGCTCTTTATTGGACAGATTGATAGCAGCGCAGCCATTGGCTCCCGCTGTCAATCAAATCCAATGACATGGGCGCCGGGGGGCGGGGCCGAGTCTTGCACTCGATCGATATGGACGCCGAATGAAGGACTTGGGAGCGCGCCCACGAAGTAACCCCCTCGGCAGAGTGCTTTCCAGAGGGGGTTATCTGAAGCGGGAGGAGACGAGGGACCGCAGAAAATGGCGTTAGGGGCCACTCTGTGCAAAACAAGTTGCACAGCGGAGGTAAGTATAACATGTTTGTTATTAAAAAAAAAAAAATCGAACTTTTAGTATCACTTTAGGGTGAAAAAACATCTGACTATTACTGGCCCCCCTCCATTTTACTTACCTGAGCCCCGGAAAGTTCTTTGTCGAGAACACCCTGGATCTTTGCCCAGGTTCTTGGATAGATTGATAGCAGCGCAGCCATTGGCTCCCGCTGCTGTCAATCAAATCCAGTGACGCAGGCTCCAGGGGGCGGAGCCGAGTCATACACTAGGCCGCTATGGACGCCGAATGTAGGACTTGGGAGCATACCCCCTTGGGACTTGGGAGAGAGCTTCCCAGAGGGGGTTATCTGAAGCAGGGAGGAGCTGAGAGAGCCGCCGAGGGTCCCCAGAAAACAGCGTTCGGGGCCACACTGTGCAAAACGAGCTGCACAGCGGATGTAAGTATGACATGACCAACGTGGTCCGGGGCTGGAATCACACACACATACCTTGAGCCAGGAGGGCCACGAGGCGAAGGACCCCGAAAAACAGCGTCTGCCCCTTAAGTATCACTTTCCAGCATACTGTTAGCTTGTGTTTCAACATGGGCCTGAAATGGTAACGCCACCTACAGGCAACAGGGGAGAACTTCTATCAAGCACAACCATAGCCAGAACAGAGGCCAATTTTACCCGGATAATCCGGGACAATGCTCGTAATCCAAAGTACTCGCATATCAAAGCGAGTTTCCCCATAGAAGTCCATGTAAACTAAAATAATTTGTTCCGCATTGGCTTCAATGCCGAATGGCATTACCACACGAGGCCAGAGGTGGGGAGGGGTGTGCCGGAGAGCCTCTGAAACACCCGGAAAGGGTTCGAGGACACCTCGGCTGAACTCAGAAAACCTCAGAAAGGCTCAGGAACCAAGTATTTCAATGATTTTCCGAGCATTTCCAAACGACTCCGATCTGCACCGCTCGGCTCTGCTGGGCTCTGGCACCCCCCCCCCCCCACCTCAGGCCAAACGCGGCACTGCACACCGATTTGGCTTGAATCCTGCTAGTTTTGTGAGACAACACTCCCAAACCGAGTCAGGATTTTTTTAAATATAGTGTTCGTATTGCGAAGCGCTCGTTAACCGCGTAAGGCCCCGTACACACGACCGAGAACCTCGGCAGAATCCAGCGAGGAGCTCGCTGGGATCCATATTCTGCCGAGATACTCGGTCGTGTGTACAATTTCGCCGAGCGTCCCGTCGAGAAAGCCGTCGAGCCAAAATAGAGAGCAGGTTCTCTATTTGCTCGATGGCCCATTGAGAACCATGGCTCGGCGCCTTTCCCGACGGCTTGGTCAACGATTTAGACGGCCGGGCGAGAACCTCGACGGGCGGAATGGCCCGTTGAGGTTCTCGTACGTGTGTACGCGGCCTTACTCGCAATACCAGGTTCCACTGTATATGCAAATACTAGAATTTATATTTATTTGTTATTCTATTAATGGTGGTGATCAGCAAGTTATAGTGGGACTGCTACTGATACTGGGGGGGGGGGGGGAGGAGTCACTAACTGTCAATGACATCACCAGTGACACTAATACAGTGATCAGTGATAATAATATACACTGTCACTGTACTAATGACACTGGCTGGCAAGGGCGGTCAAGGGGGTAAATGTGTACCTAACAATGTGTGTAAAATGTGCTGCTTTTACAATGCTTTGCAGGGATGAGAAACAGAGAGATCATTCTCTCTGTCCAGAGCTCTGTGTTGATTGTCAGCACACAGCTCTGGGCTGTGATTGCTAAAAGGCTCCCGTTGTGTACAACCACTGCGGGTGCCGACCAGGGAGCATGCTTGCGCATGCCCAAAACCTGGAAGTAGGCAACGACGTACAGGTACATTGCCTTGCATACACCCGTCTGCAGCACATTGGGAAGTAGTTAAAATTAGAAATGAAAGGCAAAAAATGTGTGCATAGATATAAAAATACATTATAAATATGTTTTTTCCCAAACGAGGCTAAGGGAGTCTCACTTCTAGCGCTGCCCGCAACTGAGATCGATCACAACTCATTGTGTGTATAGGAAGGAGGAACGGTAAAGCACAGCCACACCGGGCTGCACATATAATGTGCAAATATTCCTGCCAGCACATGTATAGGTCTTTACATACTTTACAAGGAACATAAAATAAGACATCATCTTGGTGATGAGCCATAAATGAGCCAAAAAAGAAACAGTTTTCTTATCTCCGGGGCTCCTGATTGGTTGCCATTGGCCCCACGTACAGTTTTTTAAATTTGATGATTGCCATTCATGTGATTAGATGTCACCCCTCCGCTGGGTCCAGATAGACCCGCCATGACCCCGGTACTCTGGGCCCACACCACCCATGGCATCGGGGTGACTTCACACGTGATAATTGTGCACCAATTAGCACCAGGGCACCATAACGGCACTCATTATGTGTGAAGGCACTAATACCGTGCACAGGGTCCATCTGTCACATGGGGGGGTGTCACCGGGGTGTCATCTGCCCACACACACTCAGGGCCCAGCCATGTGCCACGCTGGTGACCTGGACACACCCCCCCCCCGCCCCCCCAGCTATACTGACCTATCAGAGCAATCATATCTATGGACTGTGGGTTCTTATATAATCCTCTGTCCATAATTATTCAGGATTAAAAAAAGACCCATGTCATTTGAGTTCAACCAAAAAAACAATTCAAATGTTATATATATATATATATAAAATATATACCGTATATAATCCTTCATCCATAATTATTCATAATTAAAAAAGTAAAAAAAATAAGGTTTATATATATGTATGTGTATAAAATTAATATATACTTTATATAATCCTTCAACCATAATTATTCAGAATTTAAAAAGTAAAAAAAAATAAGGTTTATATATATGTATGTGTATAAAATTAATATATACTATATATAATCCTTCAACCATAATTATTCAGGGTGAAAAAAGGCAATGTCCATTGAGGTTAACCAAAAAAAAATTAAAGTTTATATAATATAATTATATAAACTTAGTTTTTTTTTATAAAATATATATATATATATATATATATATATATATATATATATATATATATATATATATATATATAATCATCCATCCATAATGGATGAAAAAAGACAATGAGATAAAAAAAAAATGTAATTTTATATATATACATATATTATTTTTTTCTTCAATGTTGTCACATGAAAAGATATAATACAGTATTTACAAAAATGTAAGGGGTGTACTCACTTTTGTGAGATACTGTATATACTGGTATATATAGAATAAATATATACCGTATATAATTCTTCATCTATAATTATAGCACAAAAAATAAAAAAACGCAGAGGTGATCAAATACCACCAAAAGAAATCTCTATTTGTGGGGAACAAAGGACGCCAATTTTGTTTGGGAGCCACGCCGCACGACCGCGCAATTGTCGTTTAAAGCGACGCAGTGCCGAATCGCAAAAAGTGCTCTGGTCTTTGGCCAGCCGAATGGTCCGGGGGCTGAAGTGGTTAAGCAATAGCAAAAAGACAAAGAAGCCAGCAGGTGCCCACCGGACTCCAGTTACACCCGAAAAGCCGCTTTTGGGTGGATTGGCCCTTTTCTTATTCTTCTGTGGATTGGACCCCAAGGCTGCTTTTTGTTTTATTCTCATCGTAAACTTTCTGTAGCAAAACAAGGATGAAGATGACAGCCCTGGAGCCTGTATAAAAAAACACAGTGGCAACTCCTGTCCACTCCCCCAACAGTAACTCTGCTCCGCCACAAGATGTCCTCAGTCTTCTGGGTTGCATGACGCCCACAAGATACTGTGTGTGCAGGGTGTCACAGTGTCACGGTGTCATGGTGTCATGGTGTCACGGTGTCATGGTGTCATGGTGTCATGGTGTCACGGTGTCATGGTGTCACGGTGTCATGGTGTCATGGTGTCATGGTGTCACGGTGTCATGGTGTCATGGTGTCACGGTGTCATGGTGTCATGGTGTCACGGTGTCATGGTGTCACGGTGTCATGGTGTCATGGTGTCATGGTGTCACGGTGTCATGGTGTCAAGGTGTCATGGTGTCACGGTGTCATGGTCACCACAGTGCCCTGGTCTCCCAATGTAATGACGAAAGGTCACGTGACATGTAGTAATGATGCTACGTGTCATGTGACTGGTCTAACCTTTACGTTGCTTTGCCTGCCTGTGCCATTCTGCCGACACGCATATATCTATGTTAGGCAGTCGGCGAGTGGTTAATAAACCAGGGTTTATACGGCCTTTCCTCCCCATGGCATAGAGGATGAAACAAACATTGAACTCTTTGTCCAGAATGGCATGCGTCATGTCTGGAGGAAACCAGACACCACTCATCACCTGGCCCATACCATCCCTACTGTGAAGCATGGTGGTGGCAGCATCGTGCTGTGGGGATGCTTTTCAGCGGCAGGAACTGAGAGACTAGTCAGGATCGAGGGAAAGATGAATGCAGCAATGTACAGAGACATCCTTGATGAAAACCTTCTGGACCTCAGACTGGGGTGAAGGTTCATCTACCAACAGGACAACGACCCCAAGCACACAGCCAAGATAACAAAGGAGTGGCTACGAGACAACTCTGTGAATGTCCTTGACTGGCCCAGCCAGAGCCCAGACTGAACATCTCTGGAGAGATCTGAAAATGACACTTCCCCATCCAACCTGATGGAGCCCTGAGAGGTCCTACAAAGAAGAATGGGAGAAACTGCCCAAAAATAGGAGTGCCGAGCTTGTAGTCTCATTCTCAGAAATACTGGAGGGTGTAATTGGTGCCAAAGGAGCTTCACCAAAATATTGAGCAAAGGGTGTGATACTTCTGTACATGGGAGGAGCCTGTGATACTTCTGTACATGGGAGGAGCCTGTAATACTTCAGTACATGGGAGGAGCCTGTGATACTTCTGTACATGGGAGGAGCCTGTGATACTTCTGTACATGGGAGGAGCATGTGATACTTCTGTACATGGGAGGAGCCTGTAATACTTCAGTACATGGGAGGAGCCTGTAATACTTCAGTACATGGGAGGAGCCTGTAATACTTCTGTATGTGGGAGGAGCCTGTGATACTTCTGTACATGGGAGGAGCCTGTGATACTTATGTACATGGGAGGAGCCTGTGATACTTCTGTACATGGGAGGAGCCTGTGATTATGTACATGAGAGGAGTCTGTGATACTTCTGTACATGGGAGGAGCCTGTGATACTTATGTATGTGGGTAGAGCCTGTGATACTTATGTACATGGGGGGAGCCTGTGATACTTCTGTACATGGGAGGAGCCTGTGATACTTCTGTACATGGGAGGAGCCTGTGATACTTCTGTACATGGGAGGAGCCTGTGATACTTCTGTACATGGGAGGAGCCTGTGATATTTTTGTACATGGGAGGAGCCTGTGATACTTCTGTACATGGAAGGAGTCTGTGATACTTCTGTACATGGGAGGAGCCTGTGATACTTCTGTACATGGGAGGAGTCTCTGATACTTCTGTACATGGGAGGAGCCTGTGATACTTCTGTACATAGGAGGAGCCTGTCATACTTATGTACATGGGAGGAGTCTGTGACACTTATGTACCTGGGAGGAGCCTGTGATACTTCTGTACGTGGGAGAAGCCTGTGATACTTATGTACAAGGGAGGAGCCTGTGATACTTCTGTATGTGGGAGGAGCCTGTGATACTTCTGTACATGGGAGGAGTCTCTGATACTTCTGTACATGGGAGGAGTCTGTGATACTTCTGTACATAGGAGGAGCCTGTCATACTTATGTACATGGGAGGAGTCTGTGACACTTATGTACCTGGGAGGAGCCTGTGATACTTCTGTATGTGGGAGAAGCCTGTGATACTTATGTACACGGGAGGAGCCTGTGATACTTCTGTATGTGGGAGGAGCCTGTGATACTTCTGTACATGGAAGGAGTCTGTGATACTTCTGTACATGGGAGGAGTCTCTGATACTTCTGTACATGGGAGGAGCCTGTGATACTTCTGTACATGGGATATTTTTTGTGTTTTAATTTTTAATACATTTACAAATATTTCAAACAAACTCTGGGGGATTGTTTTTAGAATTTTTTTAGGAAAATAATTTAATCAATTTTGGTCTAAGGCTGTAACATAACATGTTAAAATGTGGAAAAGTGAATACTTTCCGGATGCACTCTATATTGTACCATTTTTCCCCAAAAAAACATTATTATTAGTAGTAGAAATTATTACAAATAGTCATTATTATTATTTTTATTATTATTATTATTTTTTACAAATAGTCATTATTTTATTAGTCATTATAATTACTATTATTGTCAGTGAACAATTTATTTTGTAACATTTCTCAGAAAGTCATTATTATTATTAGTAATTTTTTAATTATTATTATTAGTAATATTAGTAGTCAGTATATGGCTTAAAGTGTAACATTGGTTTAAAAAGTAATGTTTTTATGTCACTTTTTTAACATTTTTTTAACATTTAGGTTGGGCTCCCTCTGGTGGTCATTTGTATTTCAGGAAAAAGGATTGGTTTTTTTTTTTTTTTTTTTTTTCAGAATGGGGTGAGTAATGGAAGAAAACAGGTAAGCTTTAAAAACATAGGGCCAGATTCACGTATTCCAGAGCATCTTTGCTCTGGAGTAACGCATCTCATTTGCGTTGCGCTGCCGTAATTTTAGGAGCAAGTGCTGTCATTCACGAAGCACTTGCTCCTAAAGTTGCGGCAGCGCATCACAAATGAGCCGGCGGAATTCAAATGTAGCGGGTACGGGGCGTGTAGTATGCTAACTACGCGCGATCCCGCCGCCAACGTACTGCGCATGCGTCGAGTGTCAAAACATCCCCGTGCGCATGCTCCAAAATCTGTGAATGAACGTCAATGACGTCACATTCCCATTCATGACCGTTTTACGCAAGCGACGTTTTTTTTTTTTTTTTCCGACGCGATGACGACGCCTATACCTAACATAGGATACTCCAACCCCATGTAGGTATATCTATGCGCCGCGTATCCCGTCCGGAAACGTCGTATCGTCATTGCGTCGCGCCGGATTTCGATCGTGAATTGCCGATTTCCGCTCATTAACATATTTTTTGAGCGTAAATCGGCGGGAACGCCCCCGGCGCCATTTTTAAGTTGAAGTAACGATGCGATGGCGAAACTCAGTTACGCTGCTCGCATCGGAACTTCAACCCGGCGTTTCTTGTTTTCTGGTTACAGAAAACAGAAACGCCGGCTCAAAGCCACAGTTAGGCTGGCGGATCACTGGATCCGCCAGCCTAACTGTTCCTGAATCTGGCCCATAGATTTTAGATATAGCTGAAGTTTAATAGCAGTTCAAGGCGGCCAATCAGTGAGTTGCTCTATAAGCAAATACTGCAAACTGCAAACAGAATTCAGAGAGCTCCTCACAGGGTCACTGGGTATGTACTTCCTGAACCCGGAGCTGTCACTTCCTCTTCTTGTATCCAATTACATTTTTACTTCCAAGGCACAGCTGAATCTGCTTGGGTTGTATATAAAAAAAAAAAACAGCGAATATTTTGTTTACTGCCCCTCCCACAAGGCCATATACACCTCTTTCCATCCGGCGCTATAGCCGCATGACGGCCAAAGCTCACTTTGCCGGGAGGATGTCAATAGGGCGGCGCGCTCTGTGTTCTTAGGACACTTCTGATCGCAGATCGCAGATCATGCTGTCAGCATGAGAAAAGGAATGCCGATAACCGGCTTGTGTTCACACCCTGACCAGCTGTCATTGGACACAGCTGATCAGGGTGTAAACACAAGCCGGTTATCGGCATTCCTTTTCTCATGCTGACAGCGAGAGGAGAGAGACGATAACCGGCTTGTGTGAAAGGGACATCTACACTGATAATTAGTGCAGTCCCAACAATGCCAACCAGTGCTGCCAATCAGTACCCATTAGTGTTGCATATCAGTACCCACTAGTGCTGTCAATCAGTGCCCATCAGTGCCTCCTCATCAGTGTCACATATCAGGGCTGCCTATCAGTGCCGCCTACTAGTGCCCATCAGTGCTGCCTATCATTGCCCATCAGTGCCGAATATAAGTGCCCATCAGTTCCACCTATCAGTGCCCATCAGTGCCTCCTCATCAGTGTCACACATCAGGGCTGCCTACCAGTGCCCATAAGTGCCGGCTACCAGTTTCCATCAGTGCCTCCTCATCAGTCTCACATATCAGTGCCCCCTACCAGTGCCCACCAGTGCAAACTATCAGTGCCGCCTATAAGTACCTATCAGTGCCCATCCAGTGCCTCCTTATCAGTGTCACCTACCAGTGCCATCTATCAGTGCCACCTATGAGTGTCCATCAGTGTCACCTATTAGGGGCCATCAGGGCCACCTATCAATGCAGCCTCGTCAGTGACCACCAGTGCCGCCTATCAGTGCCCATCAGTGTCTCCTCATCAGTGTCACATATCAGTTCTGTCCATCAGTGCCACCTATCAGTGCCCATCAGTGCCTCCTCATGAGTTTTATATATCAGTGCCACCTATCAGTGTCACCTTTCAATGCAGCCTCATGAGTGCCCACCAGTACTGCCTATCAGTGCAGCCTCATCAATGCCCATGAGTGAAGGAGAAAAATTTGCAACATTGAAAAAAAAAAACTATGAAAAATATTTAGTTTTTGTCAAACTTTTCAATCTTTATTTGTTTATTTAGCATAACATAAAAAAAAACACCAAAAGAAAGCTCTAATTGTGTGAAAAAATTATAAAAATGTCATATGGATACAGTGTAGCATGACCGCGCAATTCTCATTTTACGCGTGACAGCACGGAACGCTGAAAATTGGCCTGGGCAGGAAGGGGGGTGAAAGTGCCCGGTAGGCAAGTGGTTTTGCAGCCGGATTGTCCATCTACTCTACATTATGAAGTACCCTATGGGGGAGGGGGAGGGGGAGGGGGAGGTGACACCATCATTTGCCTGATGCCATTTGTCGGCGACGCTGGAAATTCTGGCGGACACGTCTGTACAACCGAGGCCACCAATGTGACGCAACTTTCCAGCAACGACACGTTTATATATCAGCTTGGAGTGGAGCTGCCCTTGAATTAATAAATATAATAATAATAAAAAAAATATCCCTTGCCCCTCCCCCATCATTGGGGGCCATCGTTGTGCAGGTGGGACTACGGCGAGACGGGGCTCTTTTATTGGTCACATGACACACAGCACTGAGACAAGGAGAAAGTGTGAACAAAGCGGCAATGACGCGCTAATTACTGCAAATAGCTCCACCTGGTGTGCGGTGGGGTCCTGGCGTGTGCTCACAGCCCCCGGGGAAGCGCCCCCTGCTGACGCTCTTTGGAACTGTGTCCCTGTGTAATCGCACTGCCTTCCTGGGAACATCACAGGGTACTCCTCCCAGCATGCAATGCCGAGAATTATGGGGCACCCCATGCCATGGCAGCACCAATTTCACATTCGGGGGACCCCATGCCATGGCAGCACCAATTTCACGTTCGGGGCACCCCATGCCATGGCAGCGCCAATTTCACGTTCGGGGGACCCCATGCCATGGCAGCGCCAATTTCACGTTCGGGGCACCCCATGCCATGGCAGCGCCAATTTCATGTTCGGGGCACCCCATGCCATGGCAGCGCCAATTTCACGTTCGGGGGGCACCCCATGCCATGGCTGCACCAATTTCACGTTCGGGGCACCCCATGCCATGGCTGCACCAATTATACGTTTGGGGCACCCCATGCCATGGCAGCACCAATTTCACATTCGGGGGACCCCATGCCATGGCAGCACCAATTTCACGTTCGGGGCACCCCATGCCATGGCAGCGCCAATTTCACGTTCGGGGCACCCCATGCCATGGCAGCGCCAATTTCACGTTCGGGGGGCACCCCATGCCATGGCTGCACCAATTTCACGTTCGGGGCACCCCATGCCATGGCTGCACCAATTATACGTTTGGGGCACCCCATGCCATGGCAGCACCAATTTTATGTTCGAGGCACCCCATGCCATGGCAGCACCAATTTCACGTTCGGGGCACCCCATGCCATGGCAGCGCCAATTTCACATTCGGGGCACCCCATGCCATGGCAGCACCAATTTCACGTTCGGGGCACCCCATGCCATGGCAGCACCAATTTTATGTCGGGGCACCTCATGCCATGGCAGCACCAATTTCACGTTCGGGGCACCCCATGCCATGGCAGCACCAATTTTAAGTCGGGGCACCCCATGCCATGGCAGCACCAATTTCACGTTTGGGGCACCCCATGCCATGGCAGCACCAATTTTATGTTTGAGGCACCCCATGCCATGGCAGCACCAATTTCACGTTCGGGGCACCCCATGCCATGGCAGCACCAATTTCACGTTTGGGGCACCCCATGCCATGGCAGCACCAATTTCACGTTTGGGGCACCCCATGCCATGGCAGCACCTTTTTTACATTCGGGGCACCCCATGCCATGGCAGCACCAATTTCACGTTCATCTGGAGATATGGGAATTGAGGGGGCAGCAAATTTGGGTACCAAGAAGATTCACCTGCCGTGAATGTTCAGTAAATATCTAAAAAGGGTATTCATAGCCAGTTCATTTTAGTTCTGGGTGGCGTCAACAATGATTGGCCCCCTTGTTAGGTTTTTATTGCTGCCTATGGAGATTCACCCTCTACTGTACTGTTGTCACCGGTAAGTGACGGGAAGTCCAAAATGTTAAGAGTTGTCACCAGAATAGGAAGTGAAGGGAATCACCTAATGGGGACACCCATCTGAGACTTATTTTTGTTGGGCAGCCTTAGCACGTTGGGTTGCCAACCAAAATGAATGTCACAGCAA
This sequence comes from Rana kukunoris, assembly GCA_029574335.1. Classification (NCBI taxonomy): domain Eukaryota; kingdom Metazoa; phylum Chordata; class Amphibia; order Anura; family Ranidae; genus Rana; species Rana kukunoris. The sequence continues at coordinate 11,760,010 of CM056054.1, read as the reverse complement.
TACAGCAACGCAGTGCCGGTGCCTCCATAAAGGGCGCCGCCCCCTCTCTCCTGGCACCGCTCTATCACTATAGATAGATTCGCTGCTGCCCACCCCCTATTCAGGTGCCCGGCCTCTTTTCGGGCACCTGAATTATAGCGGCGGGGTATTTTTTAGAAGCACCTGATTAGAGCTGTAGGCTCTAATAGGCGTCCAAACAAAGGTGAACAGCGGGCGCCATGCCGGGCTCTCGCCATTCACTCAGCGCTGTGTTTGGTAAGGAATGAATATTCGCTTTCCTAACACTGAACCGCCTCTCAGCCAATCATGTGAACGGGTCTGTTACCTGTCACCTGATTGGCTGCAGCGGCAGGCGCTGTGATTGGACATCTATCAGGCGTCCAATCATAGCAGAGGATGGGAAGAGAGGACGGGAGAAGACATCGAGGAGCGTGGAGAACATCACCGCCGTGAACCGCTGCCGCACCGAGACAGGTAAGTGGCGGGAGGCTGGGGGATGCACACTGGCAGCATTTGATGGGCACAGTAGCGGCAATTGATGGGTACAGTGGCGGAAATTGATGGACACACTGGCAACAATTGATGAGCACAGTGGTGGCAATTATGGGCACAGTAGCAGCAATTGATGGGCACACTGGCAGCAATTGATGGGCACAGTGGCGGCAATTGATGGGCACACTGGCGGCAATTAAAGGGGACACTGTCAGCAATTTATGGGCACAGTAGCAGAAATTGATGGGCACAGTAGCAGCAATTGATGGGCACAGTGGTGGCAATTGATGGGCACAGTAGCTGCGTTTGATGGCACAGTGGCGGAAATTTATGGGTACGGTGGCTGCATTTAATGGGCACAGTGGCGGCAATTGATAGCACAGTGGCTGCGTTTGATGGGCACACTGGCAGCAATTGATGGGCACACAGGCAGCAATTGATGGGTACAGTGTCGGAAATTGATGGGCACACTGGCAGCAATTGATGGGCACAGTAGCGGCAAATGATGAGCACAATGGCAGCAATTGATGGGCACACTGGCAGAAATTGATGGGTACAGTAGCTGCATTTGATGGCGCAATGACGGCAATTTATGGGCACAGTGGCTGCAATTGATGGGCACAGTGGCTGCAAAAAATTTGAGCACCAGCCGCCACTGCAGCAACGCATGTTACATGTATTGCGGTAACTCGCGCGTTACCACGTCACGTTATTGTAAATGGGTCCTAAAGGGAAAATATTACATGTTTTAATATTTTACCATTGAAAAACAGAAAATATTGAACGGAACGCAGCGATCACAACACTGTTTTGTTTTTTCCCTGGAGGCGTTTATAGGGGAAGTGGCTTCTTCCGACAAATGTATAAAAAGCGCAACGTGTTCCTGGCAGCGAGGGGCAGGTGGCTGTGTGTCACCCTCCTAAATTCCTCCTTAATTTTGGCCATCATTGCGCAGCGTGCCAGTGCCTGTGTGTGGGAATGCGGGCTGCGAGGGGTTAACCGGGGCCGGGACAATTCTTCGCACCTCCCTGCGACTTTGAGTACAAAGAGGAGTTTGGTGTCTGCACCCTCATGTCACCTCGTTATCCACGCCATCTGGGAGGACCGGCCTTTGTTTGTTGGGGATGGGGTTCATAAGGACAACACAACTCCTCATACACACCAATGACTGATGTTGCTGGTCGGACTTAGATTGTAAGCTCCCTGGGCAAGACTCAAAGATCAGTTCATCCGGTCTAGTCAGTTTTTGGTAGATTGTCTCTCTGGGGCTATTGGAGAGATCTCTGCACTAAGTTCTAAGGTCTACACACCCAGTGGGCTGTACACCTGCTGTGCCCATTATGAGGGGTTCCCACCATCCCTGTGCTGAGTTTCCGGGTCTGTAAACCTGCTGTGCCCATTATGAGGGGTTCCCACCATCCCTGTGCTGTGTTCCCGGGTCTGTACACCTGCTGTGCCCATTATGAGGGGTTCCCACCATCCCTGTGCTGAGTTCCACTGTGCCATCAATTATCACCACTGTGCCATGCCATCAAACTCAGCCGCTGTGCAATGCCATCAAATTCAGTCACTGTGCCATGCCATCAAATGCAGCCGGTGTGACATGCCATCAAACGCAGTCACTGTGCCATGCCATCAAACGCAGCCACTGTGCCCTTTAATTGTCGCCATTGTGCCCATTGTTGCCACTGTGCATGTCACTGTGCCCTTTAATTGCCACCACTGTTCCCTTTGTCGCCACCGTGCCCATTGATGCCCATTGTCGCCGCTGTGCCCTGTAATATGCACTTACCTTAATCCTTCTACGTCCCTCGATGTCTTCTCCCGCCTTGGTGACGCTTCAGCCAATTAGGTTACCGATAACCAAAAATCAGCGCACCTGATTGGCTGAGACAGCCGTCAGTCTTATCCAAGGAACACACCCCATACATTCCCTGGATAAAGCATCCGGGAGCCGAGGGCTGTACTCGGGAAAGCCTATCAGAGCCGCTAGCTCTGATAGGCACTTCCGTACAGCCAACCAGCTGCCGTTATTCAGGCGGTCGGCGCTCAATATCCGGCCACCTGAATAGACCAGTGGCAGCCGGCAACAATAACATACATTCATGCAATGCATGAATGTATGTTATCTCAGTGGTGGTTCGAGAGCCAGAGGGGGTGGCGCTCCAGCGCCCTCTATGGATGGACCGCCGCTGGGTTCCACCATCCCTGTGCTGAGTCTCCAGGTCTGTACATCTGTTGTGCCCATTATGAGGGGTTCTCACCATCCTTGTGCTGAGTTCCCGGGTCTGTACACCCGCTGTGCCCATTATGAGAGGTTCCCACCATCCCTGTGCTGAGTTCCTGGTCTGTACACCCGCTGTGCCCATTATGAGGGGTTCCCACTATCCCTGTGCTGAGTTCCTGGGTCTGTACACCCGCTGTGCCCATTATGAGGGGTTCCCACCATCCCTGTGCTGAGTTCCTGGTCTGTACACCTGCTGTGCCCATTATGAGGGGTTCCCACCATCCCTGTGCTGAGTTCCGGGTCTGTACACCCGCTGTGCCCATTATGAAGGGTTCCCATCATCCCTGTGCTGAGTTCCTGGTCTGTACACCCGCTGTGCCCATTATGAGGGGTTCCCACCATCCCTGTGCTGAGTTCCTGGTTCTGTAAACCTACTGTGCCCATTATGAGGGGTTCCCACCATCCCTGTGCTGAGTTCCTGGTTCTGTAAACCTACTGTGCCCATTATGAAGGGTTCCCACCATCCCTGTGCTGAGTTCCTGGTTCTGTAAACCTACTGTGCCCATTATGAGAGGTTCCCACCATCCCTGTGCTGAGTTCCTGGTCTGTACACCTGCTGTGCCCATTATGAGGGGTTCCCACCATCCCTGTGCTGAGTTCCTGGTTCTGTAAACACTGTGCCCATTATGAGAGGTTTCCACCATCCCTGTGCTGAGTTCCTGGGTCTGTACACCTGCTGTGCCCATTATGAGGGGTTCCCACCATCCCTGTGCTGAGTTCCCGGGTCTGTACACCTACTGTGCCCATTATGAGAGGTTCCCACCATCCCTGTGCTGAGTTCCTGGTCTGTACACCTGCTGTGCCCATTATGAGAGGTTCCCACCATCCCTGTGCTGAGTTCCTGGTTCTGTAAACCTGCTGTGCCCATTATGAGAGGTTTCCACCATCCCTGTGCTGAGTTCCTGGGTCTGTACACCTGCTGTGCCCATTATGAGGGGTTCCCACCATCCCTGTGCTGAGTTTCCGGGTCTGTAAACCTGCTGTGCCCATTATGAGGGGTTCCCACCATCCCTGTGCTGTGTTCCCGGGTCTGTACACCTGCTGTGCCCATTATGAGGGGTTCCCACCATCCCTGTGCTGAGTTCCACTGTGCCATCAATTATCACCGCTGTGCAATGCCATCAAATTCAGTCACTGTGCCATGCCATCAAATGCAGCCGGTGTGACATGCCATCAAACGCAGTCACTGTGCCATGCCATCAAACGCAGCCACTGTGCCCTTTAATTGTCGCCATTGTGCCCATTGTTGCCACTGTGCATGTCACTGTGCCCTTTAATTGCCACCACTGTTCCCTTTGTCGCCACCGTGCCCATTGATGCCCATTGTCGCCGCTGTGCCCTGTAATATGCACTTACTTAATCCTTCTACGTCCCTCGATGTCTTCTCCCGCCTTGGTGACGCTTCAGCCAATTAGGTTACCGATAACCAAAAATCAGCGCACCTGATTGGCTGAGACAGCCGTCAGTCTTATCCAAGGAACACACCCCATACATTCCCTGGATAAAGCATCCGGGAGCCGAGGGCTGTACTCGGGAAAGCCTATCAGAGCCGCTAGCTCTGATAGGCACTTCCGTACAGCCAACCAGCTGCCGTTATTCAGGCGGTCGGCGCTCAATATCCGGCCACCTGAATAGACCAGTGGCAGCCGGCAACAATAACATACATTCATGCAATGCATGAATGTATGTTATCTCAGTGGTGGTTCGAGAGCCAGAGGGGGTGGCGCTCCAGCGCCCTCTATGGATGGACCGCCGCTGGGTTCCACCATCCCTGTGCTGAGTCTCCAGGTCTGTACATCTGTTGTGCCCATTATGAGGGGTTCTCACCATCCTTGTGCTGAGTTCCCGGGTCTGTACACCCGCTGTGCCCATTATGAGAGGTTCCCACCATCCCTGTGCTGAGTTCCTGGTCTGTACACCCGCTGTGCCCATTATGAGGGGTTCCCACTATCCCTGTGCTGAGTTCCTGGGTCTGTACACCCGCTGTGCCCATTATGAGGGGTTCCCACCATCCCTGTGCTGAGTTCCTGGTCTGTACACCTGCTGTGCCCATTATGAGGGGTTCCCACCATCCCTGTGCTGAGTTCCGGGTCTGTACACCCGCTGTGCCCATTATGAAGGGTTCCCATCATCCCTGTGCTGAGTTCCTGGTCTGTACACCCGCTGTGCCCATTATGAGGGGTTCCCACCATCCCTGTGCTGAGTTCCTGGTTCTGTAAACCTACTGTGCCCATTATGAGGGGTTCCCACCATCCCTGTGCTGAGTTCCTGGTTCTGTAAACCTACTGTGCCCATTATGAAGGGTTCCCACCATCCCTGTGCTGAGTTCCTGGTTCTGTAAACCTACTGTGCCCATTATGAGAGGTTCCCACCATCCCTGTGCTGAGTTCCTGGTCTGTACACCTGCTGTGCCCATTATGAGGGGTTCCCACCATCCCTGTGCTGAGTTCCTGGTTCTGTAAACCTACTGTGCCCATTATGAGAGGTTTCCACCATCCCTGTGCTGAGTTCCTGGGTCTGTACACCTGCTGTGCCCATTATGAGGGGTTCCCACCATCCCTGTGCTGAGTTCCCGGGTCTGTACACCTACTGTGCCCATTATGAGAGGTTCCCACCATCCCTGTGCTGAGTTCCTGGTCTGTACACCTGCTGTGCCCATTATGAGAGGTTCCCACCATCCCTGTGCTGAGTTCCTGGTTCTGTAAACCTGCTGTGCCCATTATGAGAGGTTTCCACCATCCCTGTGCTGAGTTCCTGGGTCTGTACACCTGCTGTGCCCATTATGAGGGGTTCCCACCATCCCTGTGCTGAGTTTCCAGGTCTGTAAACCTGCTGTTATAGCATAGTTATAACTACTTTTTTGTATTTTATTATTTTGATTGTATTGTACTAAAATGAATGGTACTATTCTTATGACCTTTGTTATGCCTTATGAGAACATAATGAAGTATTCAAACAGAAAATGTAAAAAAAAAATAATAAATTAAATACATTTTCTTTTTAAAGCGCCCCCGGTGATTGCACTACATATGTGAGGAATCGCCGCGAACGTCAGAGCGTGAGCAAAATTTTTAGCGTCGGACCTCCTAAGCTGGTAACTTGTAACTTGCTGTGCCCATTATGAGGGGTTCCCACCATCCCTGTGCTGAGTTCCCAGGTCTGTACACCCGCTGTGCCCATTATGAGGGGTTCCCACCATCCCTGTGCTGAGTTCCTGGGTCTGTACACCCGCTGTGCCCATTATGAGGGGTTCCCACCATCCCTGTGCTGAGTTCCCGGGTCTGTACACCTGCTATAGAGATTTTTTAGGTATCGTAATTTGGCACCATTTTACGGGTGTGCACAATTTTAAATCACGACATGTTTGGTAGCTATTTTCTCGGCGTAACATCATTTTTTATATTCTAAGCAAACAATTGGGTATTATATTGTTGTTTTATATGGTTTGTTTTTTTGTGCATTATAATACACTATAGTATATTTTGTCTAAAAAAAAATGGCGTTTGAAAAACCGCTGCGCAAATATTGTGTAACATAAAAATATGCAATGCCCACCGTTTTATTCTGTAAAGGAAAAGATGTAGCTCATGTGCAATGGCATGTAGTTGCCATCATCCCTTGAATCAATTGAAAACTGAAAAAAACCTCCATAGGGGTGGGATTTTTAAGGCAACAAAATATATGGGACAACTAGGTCATAAAAATATATACATTTATTACAACATATAAATACCAAAAATAAAGAATATCACAAAATATTCATAAAAACGTTTCCAACAATATTATCTGTCGACGCAATGCCCGGGATCAGCGTCGACAGATAGTATTGTTGGAAACGTTTTTATGAATATTTTGTGATATTCTTTATTTTTGGTATTTATATGTTGTAATAAATTTATATATTTTTATGACCTAGTTGTCCCATATATTTTGTTGCCTTAAAAATCCCACCCCTATGGAGGTTTTTTTTTCAGTTTTCAACCTTTTTATTCTGTAGGGCCTTTGCTGAAAAAAAAAATATATAGGGCCAGATCCACATCCGCCGGTGTACTTTCAAATTACCCGCGTCGTATCATTAGTGTGAATCCTCAAACCATGATACGACGGCTTCGGGCTTCGATCCGACAGGCCTACGTCTTCGTACGCCTTCGGATCTAAGCTGCAATATTTCTGCGCCTGCTGGGTGGAGTTTGCGTCGTTTTCCGCGTCGGGTATGCAAATGAGCTTTTTACGGCGATCCACGAAGGTACGAGCGGCCGTTGCATTCTCTTACGTCGTCGCTAGTCGGCTTTTTACGGCGCATAGTTAAAGCTACTATTATCCGGTCTATAGTTGGAATTGCCATGTTAAGTATGGCCGTCAATCCCGCGTCGAAATTTCAATTTTTTATTTTTATTTTTGCGTAAGTCGTCCGTGAATAGGAATGTATGTAATTTACGGTAGTAAAAAAAAAAACGACGTTTCGACGAAATTCCGCTCAATGCACGGCGGGAAATTTCTGAACGGAGCATGCGCAGTTCGATCGCAGCAGGGAGACGCCTAATTTAAATGATTCAGGCCCCCCTAATCACGTAATTTGATTCCGCCGCGAGAAATACACTACGCCGCCGTGGGACCTTACGGGCCGAAATCTTCCTCGCCAGGTAAAATACGGCGGCGTAGTGTATCCCTAAAACTCTGCGCCAGGGCAATTGTATGTGGATCTGGCCCATTTTATTTAGTGCAATGCAAATGCAAAGGGGACCCTAACTATAAAAATGAGAAAATAAGAAAATAAAGAAGTGATCTGTTGGAAAATTATAATATATTTTTTTCTTTGGAATGAGCAAGTATCTTTTAAAATGCTAAAAAGTAACAAACTCTCTTCATGAATAACGCACTCCGACAGCCCTTGGCTGGTGGTGGGTTCCCGGCCCCCCTCCTGTCTCTCTATCTCCGTCACTGATTTCTGCATTTCCTGACAACTGGACAAACTCAGACCCCTTGGCAGCCATAAAGGGTCCTTAATAAAGTTTAATTCAGTCCTAATGTGTGAAGGGACCTCCCCCCTTCAAGCATTCCCTCTCACCTAGCAGGAGGGTCCCACATCAAAAGGTGTAGGCTGGGCCTTCAAGGATCAGTCAATGTGTTGTCCTCACACCAGTTGGGAAAGGATCTTAGTTGGCACCTCTCTGGTCTTACAGGGAACCCTGGAAGGTCTCATGTTCTGATATCTGGTCTCTGAAGACCATGTACCACTCCGATTTATTCCAGCAATACGGACCGACGTATGCCGTTAGACCCACGCACTCCCTGCCACCCACCTACTCCACCACCAGCGCCCATCATGATGCCTACAGGTACCCAGGTAAGAGACCATGTTAGGGACTATTTAGACGTTGGGCTCTCGCTTCTGGTTTTGGTTCTTGGGGTGAAGTCTCCAACGCCGTCCTTACTGTTTAGAAGGCTTTGACGAGGAGGACCAGTCCCGGGGAAACGCCTTTTAAAAATGTTGACCGGTCTCGTTATTCTGGCCATATGTTGAATGATTTAGTTTGGTCATTCTTACCAGTGACAATTTAGGACCAAAGTGGATTGTTTAAGAGCGGCTCGTGGTTTATATGTGGTGTTAAAGATTGTACAACCATACAGGTTATGGTGAGAAGGGGCTAAAGCAAGGGTCTCATACTGGTGGTGGCCTAGATCTAGCACCAGCTACAAGAGACTTCTGGAATGGCTACACATTGGATTGTTTGGGTGGGCTCTAATTTTTCTCAATTTTGGTAAATCTAAAGAAGAGTGTACAGAATTGGTAATACATATGGCCAAGCTTGTTCAGTTCCATCATTAACACAGTACTACGCACTGATTCGCTTGGAGGGCTTTAGGATTCCTTTAGTCCAGGGGTCTCAAACTGGTGGCCCTCCAGATGTTGTGAAACTACAAGTCCCATCACACGTTTGCCTGTGGGAGTCATGCTTGTAACTGTCAGCCTTGCAATGCCTCATGGGACTTGTAGTTTTCGCAACAGCTGGGGGGCCACCAGTTTGAGACCCCTGGACTAAAGGATTCCAAAAGCCCTCCAAGCGAATCAGTGCGTAGTACTGTGTTAATGATGGAACCGAACAAGCTTGGCCATATGTATTACCAATTCTGTACACTTTTCTTTTAGATTTACCAAAATTGGGAAAAATTTGAGCCCACCCAAACAATCCAATGTGTAGCCCAGCCTTTCTCAACCGTTTTATCCCAGAGGAACCCTTAAAATAATTTTCAGGTCACGGGGAACCCCTGATAAAACCCATTCATTGGGGGTAAGTGGGAACAATGCCCCTTACTTCAGTGAGAATGCCCTTTCTTACAGTAGTAAGAATGGCCCTTTTACAGAGAGCTATAAAGATCATTGGCTCTTACAAGTGGCATTGGCTCAGAAGTATGTAGGCACCATCAAACAGGAGGCAAATCAGCCACAGCTCAAGGAACCCCTAGCCACCTCTGGAGGAACCCTGGTTGAGAATGGCTGGTGTAGCCATTGCAGAAGTCTCTTGTAGCTGGCGGTAGATCTACAGAAGATTGTACAGTACATACAATCAGATTGTGATGTGTGTGGTTAGATCTACAGTGCAGGGCTGATATAGTTGGCCATACACCAGGAGAATTTCCTTTCAATTTTGGAACATTTGTTAGATTTTTTTAATAGTTAGTGAGGTCTAATGATGGTGATCGTTTTTAAACTGTGGTGACCAGAACATTTGAAGGTGTAGGATAGAAAATTTCTAAATTTGTTTGGGAAATTGTTTTCATTCCAAAATCTAAAAAATATAAAAGTGAACTAAACTTTTTGAATGACATTCAAGTCTCTGTTGGCATTATCGTTTGTACTGATGGGATTTATTTTTTTATACAAATGTTTGTTTGAAAATCGATAAGAATAATTGGCTTGGGTATAGGTTGAACTGTCTGAGATTCTGAGATTTGTATTGGTTGTCTCTCATTTTATGGGCATTTATCCTTATTGGCTGTTGTAGCATGAGATCCAATTGCTTTGGGTTGGGACTCCCTGTTGATTGATGTACTATGGATCGGATGGAGGTTTATATTACCTTCTCTTATATAGGTGGAACAGTAATATTTTGCTATTGTTTTATTCTTCCTCTCAGTCTCCTCCTCTACCTTTTAATACCTAAAGTAGAACTATAGGCAAAAGATTTTTATTTCATTTTGGATAGCATAAGGGAGAGTTATAACCTCTGTCAGATTTTTTTTTCCCACCATCTGTGTCCCATTGCGGAGATTTCCCCTCACTTCCTGTCCCATAGCCAAACAGGAAGTGAGAGGAAATCCCTGCAAATTAGGGGAATCCCTTGGGATTAGGGTCATCAGAACTAGTATCCCCATTGGAGGATTTTCCCTCTATTACTTTTCTAGGGACAACCCAACATTTTGGGATCTTCTTACCTTCAGTGATAATGGTATACAGGACAAGTACAGAGGGGGAATCTCCTTAACGGGGCACCGACCGCAATGAAATCTGACAGGGGTTCCAATCCATCTCCACTCCATCCAATACAAAAAAAAAACATTTTGCCTTTAGTTATACTTTAAGGCCGTGTACACACGGCAGAGAACCTCGACGGGCAGAACACAACGTTCCGCCCGTCAAGGTTCTCTGCAATCGGCAACCCGCCCGTCGGGAATGGCAACCAGCCATTCATCCAGGCGGGCCGTCGAGCAAAAAGAGAGCGTGCTCTCTTTTCGCTCGACGGGATTCCCGACGGGCGGGGCGAGCCAGGAGCGTACACACGGCCGAGGTCCTCGCTGGAATGCAGCTTCCAGCGAGGTTCTCGCTGGTTTCCAGCGAGAACCTCGGTCGTGTGTACGCCGCTTTAGTAACTCTAAAGATAATTAGAATTTGTTATAAAAGTCAGAATTCATTTTTTAAGGGTATGTCCTCCCAAGGGTGGTGCTTTTGGTGGGGGGGGGGGGGGTCACCTGTTGGCTTATTATTTGCCTTGGGGACCCTGCACTGTAAGTCATGTGACTATTTAAGGACCGTTCTGAGACTGAGACCCTCCACCTTACCTTTCGACCACAACACAGAAGATGATAGTGACACTTTAGGATGAAAGTATTGCAATTAAAGGCCGGATCCATCCACAGCCGATATCTAATGAAACTAAATTATTATATCTCTCAGGGTAAGGTGACCAGATTTTTAAAATGAAATCCAGGGACATATTTTTTTTTTTACTAGTAATGGTGGCAATCAGCGAATCTCTGCCCATCACCGCTGCCCGACTCACAGCCTGTCAAGTGTTACTCTCCGAACCCCGGCTACTTCTGGGTGGAGAGCGGAGGAAGATCACTCCACCAGGGAAGGCAAGGAGATAAGCAGGCAGGCGAGACGGAGCTGAATAGGCATGCAACCGAAACTGAAGAAATATTCCCCTCCGCTCCGACCAGCATATGACCATCAGAAGGGGGCACAGATAATAGAAAGAAATACACCCCCCTAAGCTAATAGGAACGGCTGAGCGGGGGGGGGGGGGGGGGGGTTAATTCTGTTGTTTTTTTTATTAATTCTGCACTGACTGTTCTTGAAATTGCCCCAGCCCCTATTCAAATCCAATCCGGGGACAAAACTGGGGACAGACTTGGTCCGGGGACAGTGTCCTCAATCAGGGGACTGTCCCCTGAAACCGGGGCTGTCTGGTCACCCTATCTCAGGGGCCCTAGCTGTGTTTCTGTTCCTATTTCTATCTACCTTCAAGTCGTGTTCTCACTCACCCTTTACCATTCCTACCCCTTACATTCTTATAATATTTATTATAAAGTTCAGCAGGGATAGAGGGAACCCCCCATAGTGTGCAGACCTGGGAACTCAGCACAGGGATGGTGGACACCCCTCATAATGGACACAGCAGGTGCGCAGAACTGGGAACTCGGCACAGGGATGGTGGGAACCCCTCATAATGGGCACAGCAGGTGTACAGACCTGGGAACTCAGCACAGGGATGGTGGACACCCCTCATAATGGACACAGCAGGTGTACAGACCCGGGAACTCAGCACAGGGATGGTGGACACCCCTCATAATGGACACAGCAGGTGTACAGACCCGGGAACTCAGCACAGGGATGGTGGACACCCCTCATAATGGACACAGCAGGTGCGCAGAACTGGGAACTCGGCACAGGGATGGTGGGAACCCCTCATAATGGGCACAGCAGGTGTACAGACCCAGGAACTCAGAGCAGGGAAGGTGAGTACCCTTCACAAAAGGGAAACAGCAGGTTTACAGACCCAGAAACTCAGCACAGGGATGGTGAGAACCCCTCAAAATGTGAACAGCAGGTGTACAGACCTAGAACCTGAGCACATGGATAGTGGGAACCCCTCATAATGGGAAAAGCAGGTGTACAGACATAGAACCTCAGCACAGCGATGGTGCGAATACTCATAATGGACACAGCAGGTGCGCAGAACTGGAAACTCAGCAGAATAAATGGCGGGAACCCCTCATAATGGGCACAGCAGGTGTAGAGGCCCACAAACTCAGCACAAGGATGGTGGGAACCCCTCATAATGGGCACAGCAGGTGTAGAGGCCCACAAACTCATCACAGGGATGGTGGGAACCCCTCATAATGGGTACAGCAGGTGTAGAGGCCCACAAACTCAGCACAGGGATGGTGGGAACCCCTCATAATGTGCACAGCAGGTGTAGAGGCCCAAAAACTCAGCACAGGGATGGTGGGAACCCCTCATAATGTGCACAGCAGGTGTAGAGGCCCACAAACTCATCACAGGGATGGTGGGAACCCCTCATAATGGGCACAGCAGGTGTAGAGGCCCACAAACTCATCACAGGGATGGTGGGAACCCCTCATAATGGGCACAGCAGGTATAGAGGCCCACAAACTCAGCACAGGGATGGTGGGAACCCCTCATAATGTGCACAGCAGGTATAGAGGCCCACAAACTCAGCATAGGGATTCAGTTCATAGAACTCAAAATATAAAAACTGGAGCAAAAAAAAAAAATGGATGTTGTACCCACATACAGATAACTAGATGTAAGTAATTACTGATGAGGGTTACATTATGTAGACAAGGGGAAATTACGACACGCTTCAAATATCGGCAAAACGTTGGCCACTTTTTGTCTATTGACAAAATTGACGCCAAGATATTGCATTCCATAGGGAGAGGATCCTACGGAGAGTGGTATTTTATTTTAACTTTAAATTCTTATTTTTCCTATTATTCTTATTTTTCTGTGTGGATCAGACAGACCTCGTGTCCTGCTAAATATTTTTCAATAATTCTGTTTTATTTGAGAAATTCTTTTGTACAACTAGGGAGTTTAGCAAGGTCGTTAGATGCAGTTGTGGAGATGATGAATTTCTTCTAGGGAGATTCTGAATGAGGTTCTGGTTGTTTTACGCTCTTATTTTCCTGTTTGGATCGGATAGACTTGATGTTCTGCTGAAGTTCTTTTGTACAACCAGAGTCTAGCAAGGTCATAGGATTCAGTTGTGTGGTTCCAGTGTTCTTATGTGTTTTGTGAGGAGTTGGGTTCTGGAACATTTAAAACACTAGAGAGATTATGGAAGGCTTCTAGGGAGATTCTGATACATGAATGAGGTTCTGGTGGGTTTCTGTAGACCTATGAGATTCTATGAAGATGTATATTTTGTGTTTATGTTCTTATTCTCCTGTATAGATCCAATAGACCTCATGTTCTGCTGAATGATTCTCAAGAATTCAGCTTTATTGGTGAAGTTCTTTTGTACAACTGGAGAATCTATCAAAAGCTATGGGCCTTGGAATGAGTTGGGCTATTCTGCAGAAGGTTCTGGAGAATATTAGAGGTTGTGGAGACTATAAAAAGCTTCTAGGGAGATTCTGATACATGAATGAGGTTCTGGTGGCTTTCTGTAGACCCCTGAGATCCTATGAAGATGGATATTTTTTTTAGGTTCTTATTCTCCAGTTTGGATCCAATAGACCTCATGTTCTGCTGAAGGTTTCTCAAGAGTTCAGCTTTATTTGTGAAGTTATTTTGTACAACTGGAGAATCTATCAAGGCTATAGGATGTAGATGTGTGGTTCTGGTGTGCTTATGGGTTTTGGGAGGAGTTGGGCTATTTTGCAGATGGTTCCGGAGCATTTTAGAGGTTGTGGAGGCTATAAAAGGCTTCTAGGGAGATTACTATAAATGCATGAGGTTCTGTTGGCTTTCCGTAGACTCATGTGCTCCTATGAAGAAGGATATTTTATGTTTAGGTTATTATTCTCCTGTATGGATCCAATAGACCTCATGTTCTGCTGTAGGTTTCTTAAGAATTTATTTTTATTTGTGAAGTTTTATTGTAGAACCAGAAAGTCTATCAAGGATGTGTGATGTAGTTGTGTGGTTCTGGTGTGCTTATAGGCCTTGGAAGGATTTGGGCTATTCTGCAGAAGGTTCTGGAGTATATCAGAGGTCATGGAGACTATAAAAGGCTTCTAAGGAGATTCTGATACATGAATGAGGTTCTGGTGGCTTTCTGTAGACCACGCCCTTGAATATTAGAGGTATTATAGAGATTTTATGAAAAGGGTTATTTTATGTTTAGGTTTCTTATTCTGCTGTTTGGATTATATACACCTTATGTTCTGAAGAAGGTTTCTCGAGAATTTTTGAAGTTCTATTGTACAATCAGAGAGTCCGTCAAGGTTACGGATGGTTCTGGAGCATTTTAGAGGTTGTGGAGACTATAAAAAGCTTCTAGGGAAAATACTATACATGAATGAGGTTCTGTTTGCTTTCTGTAGACCCCTAAAATCCTATGAAGATGGATATTTTATGTTTAGGTTCTTATTCTCCTGTATGGATCCAATAGACCTCATGTTCTGCTGTAGGTTTCTCAAGATTCGAGTGAGGTTCTGTTTGCTTTCTGTAGATGAAGATGGATATTTTATGGGATGCAGTTATTTGGTTCTGGTGTGCTTATGGGTTTTGGGAGGAGTTGGGCCATATTGCACATGATTCTTCTGGAGCATTTTAGAGGTTGTGGAGACAATAAAAAGCTTTTAGGGCTATTACTATAAATGAATGAGGTTCTGGTGGCTTTTTGGAGACCCCTGTGAGGAGGGATAATTCATGTTTAGGTTCTTATTCTCCTATTTAGATCCGAAAAATTCAGTTTTATTTCTAGTTTTAGTTGTTTTAGTTCTATTGTACAACAAGAGTCTATCAAGGTCAGGGGATACCGTTGTGTGGTTCTGGTGTACTTACAAGTTTTGGGAGGAGTAGGCCTGTACCGCAGAAGGTTCTGGTGTACTTATAGGTTTTGGGAAGAGTAGGCCTGTACCGCAGAAGGTTCTGGTGTACTTATAGGTTTTGGGAAGAGTAGGCCTGTACCGCAGAAGGTTCTGGTGTACTAACAGGTTTTGGGAGGAGTAGGCCTGTACTGCAGAAGGTTCTGGTCTACTTATAGGTTTTGGGAGAAGTGGGCCTGTACCGCAGAAGGTTCTGGTGTACTTACAGGTTTTGGGAGGAGTAGGCCTGTACTGCAGAAGGTTCTGGTGTACTTATAGGTTTTGGGAAGAGTAGACCTGTACTGCAGAAGGTTCTGGTGTACTTATAGGTTTTGGGAAGAATAGGCCTGTACCTCAGAAGGTTCTGGTGTACTTAGAGGTTTTGGGAGGAGTAGGCCTGTACTGCAGAAGGTTCTGGTGTACTTATAGGTTTTGGGAAGAGAAGGCCTGTACCGCAGAAGGTTCTGGTGTACTAACAGGTTTTGGGAGGAGTAGGCCTGTACTGCAGAAGGTTCTGGTCTACTTATAGGTTTTGGGAGAAGTGGGCCTGTACCGCAGAAGGTTCTGGTGTACTTACAGGTTTTGGGAGGAGTAGGCCTGTACTGCAGAAGGTTCTGGTGTACTTATAGGTTTTGGGAAGAGTAGACCTGTACTGCAGAAGGTTCTGGTGTACTTATAGGTTTTGGGAAGAATAGGCCTGTACCTCAGAAGGTTCTGGTGTACTTAGAGGTTTTGGGAGGAGTAGGCCTGTACTGCAGAAGGTTCTGGTGTACTTATAGGTTTTGGGAAGCGTAGGCCTGTACCTCAGAAGGTTCTGGTGTACTTATAGGTTTTGGGAAGACTAGGCCTGTACCGCAGAAGGCTCTGGTGTACTCATAGGTTTTGGCAAGAGTAGGCCTGTACTGCAGAAGGTTCTGGTGTCCTTATAGGTTTTGGGAGGAGTAGGCCTGTACCGCAGAAGGTTCTGGTGTCCTTATAGGTTTTGGGAGGAGTAGGCCTGTACCTCAGAAGGTTCTGGTCTACTTACAGGTTTTGGGAAGAGTAGGCCTGTACCTCAGAAGGTTCTGGTCTACTTACAGGTTTTGGGAAGAGTAGGCCTGTACTGCAAAAGGTTCTGGTGTACTTATAGGTTTTGGGAAGAGTAGGTCTGTACTGCAGAAGGTTCTGGTGTACTTATAGGTTTTGGGAAGAGTAGGCCTGTACCTCAGAAGGTTCTGGTGTACTTAGAGGTTTTGGGAAGAGTAGGCCTGTACTGCAAAAGGTTCTGGTGTACTTATAGGTTTTGGAAAGCGTAGGCCTGTACCTCAGAAGGTTCTGGTGTACTTATAGGTTTTGGGAAGTCTAGGCCTGTACCGCAGAAGGCTCTGGTGTACTCATAGGTTTTGGCAAGAGTAGGCCTGTACCTCAGAAGGTTCTGGTGTCCTTATAGGTTTTGGGAGGAGTAGGCCTGTACCTCAGAAGGTTCTGGTCTACTTACAGGTTTTGGGAAGAGTAGGCCTGTACTGCAGAAGGTTCTGGTGTGCTTACAGGTTTTGGGAAGAGTAGGCCTGTACCTCAGAAGGTTCTGGTCTACTTACAGGTTTTGGGAAGAGTAGGCCTGTACCGCAGAAGGTTCTGGTGAACTGATAGGTTTTGGGAAGAGTAGGCCTGTACCACAGAAGGTTCTGGAGCATTTTAGAGGTTGTGGGGACTATAGAAGGCTTCTAGCAAGATTCTGATAAATGATGAATAAGGTTTTGGTGGCTTTCTGCAGAAATCCTATCTATGTCCTTGAATATTAGTGAAGTTCTATTGACGATCGTCTTATGGTGCTCTTTTGAGGTTCTCATATATTTGTTGAGGTTCTTTTATATTTAGGATGTTGTGTGTATCTGGTCTGTGTTAAATTTATTAGGGAACAGGAGGGAATCCACCCATCTCGTTAACATAGCTCCTCGGCAGGGTTCCAATTAGCAGGACATGAGGGCTATTTAGCACCTAGCTGTCAAACAGAGCAGCTTGTGACTGACTTGAGGCTTGTGAGAAGAACTGGACTTTGCCGGATGAAACACTGGTCAACCCTTTTATCATAACTTATGATAAGGACTATGGGAACATTTCATAATAAGTCTTGTAGACTTTGGATAAAGCCAGCCTTAATGTTTTTGTATGCCTATGGAAAATGTCCAGTGTCTATTCCTTCCTAAAGACGCCAACATGGGTTCATCTTTCAGTTTGTTACTCTCTTTGTTATTTTGTCCACCACCATATTAGATGATGGTACAGTCTAAAATATTATTGGCACATGCCCAGTGCTAGGAGTAGGACCTGTAGCTCTGAGGGGTTTTAGCACCAAAAAACACATAAAACGGGGGGGGGGGGGGATTGCTAGGAGTGGTGAATTGGGGGGGGGGGATTTGGGGGGTTGTGCTAAAAAGGGGGATATGGTGAAAGGGGGAGGAGAATTGTGCTAGGAGGGGAAATTTTTGTTTGGGGGGATTCGTGCTAGAAGGGGAAATTTGGGGGTGGATTTGTGCTAGGAGAGGTGAATTTGGAGTGGGGGGGTGGGTACTCAGAAAGGGAGATTTGAGGGGTAGAGGATTTGTGCTAGGAGGGGGGGGGTGACTTTTTTGGGGAGAGGGACATTTGTGTTCAGGGATTTGGGGGATGGGGGACAAACATTTATGCTGGGAAGGGGGATTATAGCAAGAGGGGGGCAGATTTGTACTCGGGGGATTTATGCTTAGGGTGTAAGCATGCAAATTAGTGCTTAATTTTTTTGGCGAGGATTTCTGCTGACACATAATGCTTATACATCTTTAGGAAAGGGGGGGGGGGGGTGTTCTCCCTGGGCTCTAGATTACCTTGTCCCAGCACTGGTTACAGAATTCTGAGAAATTAAATGTGCCTTTTTCTTTGCAGAATTTGAGGTCCCCGCTAGCCAGAGGTATGACGGCCTATTCTCAACGCTGGACCCTTCCCAGAGGATTCTGGGAGCCGCCCCGCTCACGCCTCTCTCCTTGCCCCCTGGTCCTGCCATGGGGTTTGGGCAGCCGCAGCCCCCATGTGATGCACCTCGTCTGCCTGGAAACGTCAAGATGATACTGGAGAACAGAGAGCTCTGGAAACAATTCCACGCCATTGGAACGGAAATGATCATCACAAAATCTGGCAGGTGAGATAAATTTGGGGGAGGAGAATCAATATTTTTGGGCCTGTTTTGCACAATTGAATACAAAAGCCCTACCCTGCAAGAGCTGCATACCTCTAATGGTTTCCAGGACCTCCAATCATAGGCATGCGCACAGGGTGTGCCGGCTGTGCCTGCGCTCACCCTAATCACCCAATGCAGTGCTGATTCCCCCTGCTTCCTGGCGCCCCCTGTCTCCTCCCTGCAGTATTGCCAGCTTCTCTGTCCCGCAAGCTGCTGCGGGGGATGTTTCAGGATGGAGAGCGGGGGAAGGGGCTGGTAAATATTTAATTTACCCCTTCCTTTTCTGGATGTGCACAGTGAGTGATCTGAAATGATTGCTCCTGTGTTGATTCTTAACTGAAGCATAGTAAACTATATTTGTTTGTGCGACATCAGGGGTCTGTTTAGACCCTTGATATTTTACCAAATTCCCCCAAAGGGGCTATTTAAAAAAAATATATATATATAAAAAAATAAAATTGTAAAAAATAATAAAATAAAGAAAATTGTAAAAAAAGAATTACATAAATAATATTGTAAAAAATAATAAAATAAAAAAAAATTCTGACACCATATACTGCCCTACTGGCACCAATTTCTTCTCTACTCACACCTTCCACTGCTCTGCTGAAATACACGCATGTGCGTTTGTGCTCTGGAGTGCACACCCTAATGCACACCAATGCCTCCAATAATGATAATTGTGAATATCAAGTCACTTCTACCTCCTGTTATTCACAGTGTTAGACCCCTTTCACACTGGGTCATTTTGCAGGTGCAATTGCGCTAAAAGTAGCGTAGCACCTGCAAACCAACCAGAGGGCTTTCACACTGGAGCGGAGCGCTAGCAGGACGGTAAAAAAAAGTCCTGCTAGCCGCATTTGACCACTGCTTTAGGGGAGGGGTCCATGACACCCTTTGTACTCACATAAAGTCCTCACTCTACCAGATTAAATGACAATGGATGTCATTCAACGGATAAGACTGAGGACATCTTGTGGCAGAGAAGAGGTACTTCAGGAGACAGATTTTTTTTCTTTTTTGACTTCTGATGGGGGACTATTTTTCCATTTTTTTTTTTTCTTTTTTTTTAATGATATGTGCCTGGAGATGGGTTTAATCCATATTTCAATTGTATACATTTACAAACTTTTCATTAAAAAAACTTTCATCCCTTTGATAAATGTAGTTGCCCACTTTTAAACTCTCCAATGTCCTTCTTATGCCCCGTACACACGATCTGAATTTCCATCGGGATAAACTGCGACTGATTTTCCTGACGGAATTCCGTTCAAGCTGTCTTGCATACACACTGTGACACCAAATTCCGACCGTCCAAAACGCGGTGACGTACAACACTACGACGAGCCAAGAAAAATGAAGTTCAATGCTTCTGAGCATGCGTCGTCTTGATTCTGAGAATATTTTTTTTCTCTGTCGGAGTTCCCTACAGACGAACGGAATTTCCGATAGAATTTTTTCATCGGATATTCCGACCGTGTGTGGTCCCCATCGGACTTTTTTCCATCTGAATTTAGAAAGGGAACATGTTCTCTTTCTAAATTCAGATGGAAAAAAGTCCGATGGGGACCACACACGGTCGGAATATCCGATGAAAAAATTCCTTCTGACTTTTTCCATCGGAAATTCCGATTGTGTGTACAAGGCGTTACAGTAAGGAATTGTAACCCAAAAAAGAGATGTGATTTATACCAGGGCTATAACATATTAGGTTAAAGGATCACTAAAGGATTTTTTTTTTTTTAGCTAAATAGCTTCCTTTACCTTACTGCAGTCCTGGTTTCATGTCCTCATTGTTCATTTTTTGCTTTGAAGTTGCTGTAATTCTGCTCTGATCTCCACACTTCCTGCTTGTCTGGCTCTTTATGAAAAATCTCATGGCAGCTTTTCACTGTGGTATAAGCTGTCATTACTGTGTGTCTAAAAATCCTCAGAACCAATCACATTAATTTTAAAAACAAAACACTGGCCTGGATTTGTTTGTTTTTGTTCTGTGTGTCTCTGTACTTCACAGAAACATGAAACCAGTTTAAAAACTAAACAAAACTGCAGGCACATTATATGATTGATTTTTATCTATTTTTAATCATTTTTAAAAGGAATCAGTTAACTTTTATGTCTCTATACCCTGTAAACAGTCATTTCAGCAAAACATTTTTTTTCCTTTAGTGACCCTTTAAGTGAAGCTGGGAAATCCTTTAAAATGTTTAATTCCTCCCCTTTATCCTTCTCTCTCTCTTGCAGACGGATGTTCCCTCAGTGTAAGGTCACCATCAGTGGTCTGGAGCCAGATGGTAAGTATGTCCTTCTGGCCGACATCGTCCCAGTGGACAACAGTCGCTACAAATGGCAGGAGGACCACTGGGAGCCCAGCGGACGAGCGGAACCGCGGCTGCCGGAGCGAGTGTACATCCACCCGGATTCGCCGGCCCCGGGGTCACACTGGATGAAGCAGCCGATCTCCTTCCACAAGATCAAACTCACCAACAACACCCTGGACCAGATGGGACATGTAAGGCACGCATGGGGGGGCACCAGCGCAGAGGGTGGTTTGGAGGGATGTAGGTAAAATTGTATATGAAAGAAACAAAATGTCCACTGCCAATATAAAAGTCCACGAACTGTGATCCGGTGCTCTAGCCGGGACGTTCAGGCCCCATAAATACGACACTTGAATTTAACCACTTAAGACCCGGACCAATATGCAGCTAAAGGACCTGGCCCCTTTATGTGATTCGGCACTGCGTCGCTTTAACTGACAATTGCGCGGTTGTGCGACGCGGCTCCCAAACAAAATTGGCATCCTTTCTTTCCCACAAATAGAGCTTTCTTTTGGTGGTATTTGATCACCTCTGCGGTTTTTATTTTTTGCGCTATAAACAAAAATAGAGCGACAATTTTGAAAAAAATTCAATATTTTTTACTTTTTGCTGTAATAAATATCCCGCAAAAAATATATAATTTTTTTTTCCTCAGTTTAGTCCGATACGTATTCTTCTACCTATTTTTGGGGAAAAAAATCGCAATAAGCGTTTATCGATCGGTTTGCGCAAAATTTATAGCGTTTACGAAATAGGGAATAGTTTTATGGCATTTTCATTAAAACAATTTTTTTACTAGTAATGGCGGCGATCAGCGATTTTTTTTCGTGACTGCGACATAATGGCGGACGCATCGGACACCGTTGACACATTTTTGGGACCATTGTCACAGCGAAAAGTGCTATAAAAATGCACGGATTACTGTGAAAATGAAATGGCGGTGAAGGGGGTTAACCACTAGGGGGCGCTAAGGGGTTAAGTGTGACCTAAGGGAGTGATTCTTACTGTAGGGGGGCGTGGCTGGATGTGTGACGTCACTGATCGTCGTTTCCTATATCAGGGAACAGACGATCCGTTTCACTGCCACAGTGAAGAACGGGGAAGCTGTGTTTACACTCACCTCTCCCCGTTCTTCAGCTCCTGTGACCGATCGCGGAACACCAGCGGCCATCGGGTCCACGCGGTCACAGAGCTTCGGACCAGGTTGCGAGCTCACCGGTGGCGGCGCGCTCGCGACCCCACGGCTGGGCTCTTAAAGGTAATGTACAGGTAACGTTGATGTGCCCAGCTGTGCCCTTCTGCTGACGTATATCGGCATTAAGGGGTCCTTAAGCGGTTAACAGGGCTGGCAACTCGGAAGCTCTTGAATAAAAGTCCTTTATTGGTTACAGGGGTACAGGCTATTCACCGACGCGTTTCGGCTAATGAACATTGGAAATATTTTCTCACCTGTGTGGGTTACCCACTAAAGATCTACGAAATGTTTTGGCTCTAGATACATTATAAACATATAAGACATTCATCTGCATGGATTGGGTATAAAGTACGGTGATATTCCTAAGTTGTACACATTGAGTGTTGTGACTTTGTCGCTCCTCCAGATCATCCTGCACTCCATGCACCGCTACCAGCCCCGATTCCATATCGTCCGAGCCCAGGATGTCTACAGCCGCCGATGGGGAGGGTGTTCATCTTTCACCTTCCCAGAGACCCTCTTCCTGACCGTCACCGCCTACCAGAATGAAAAGGTGAGATCAAGGGTGGTGTGAAAGGGGTGAGCACCCCAAAAACACATATTTCAGTTTTGGAGCGCTTGTAGCAAGCAGATCACTAGAAGAGCATTGTAGATTCTGTATTAAAGTGGGACTACTGACTCCTGTGTCTGCTCTGAAGAAGGGGGTATGACTTGAGGGGGTCAGACTGTGGCCGGCGTAAGTAGAAAATGGCTTGGCGTCAATGGGAGTAAACAATGCCCCATTATTGACATTAGTGGGAAAAATAATGCCTCGTTGTGGGTGTCAGTGGGAGGAATAGTACCCCGCTGTTGGTATAAGGGGAAGGAATAGTGTCCCATCATTGGTGTCAGTGGGAAAAATAGTGCCCCATCATTGGTGTCAGTTGAAGGAACAGTGCCCCATCATTGGTGTCAGTGGAAGGAAAAGTGCCCCATCATTGGTGTCTGTGGAAGGAATAGTGTCCCATTGTTGGTATTAGGGGAAGGAATAGTGCCCCATCATTGGTGTTAGTGGAAGGAATAGTGCCCCATCATTGTTGTCAGTGGAAGGAATAATGCCTATCATTGGTGTTAGTGGAAAGAATAGTGTCCCATTGTTGGTATCAGTGGGAGGAATAGTGTCCCATCACTGGTGTCAGTGAAAGGAATATTGCCACATCATTGGTCTCAGTGGAAGGAACAGTGCCCCATCATTGATGTCAGTGGAAGGAATATTAAACTATCATTGGTATCAGTGGGAGGAATAGTGCCCCATCATTGGTGTCAGTGGGAGGAATAGTGCCCCATCCTTGGTGTCAGTGGAAGGAATAGTGCCCCATCATTGGTGTCGATGGGAGAAATAGTGCCCCATCATTGGTGTCAGTGGGAGGAATAGTGCCCCATCCTTGGTGTCAGTGGAAGGAATATTTCCCCATCCTTGGTGTCAGTGGAAGGAATAGTGCCCCATCACTGGTGTCGGTGGGAGAAATAGTGCCCCATCATTGGTGTCAGTGGAAGAAAGAGTGTCCCATTGTTGTATCAGGGGAAGGAATAGTGCCCCATCATTATAGGAAGTGATATGAAAAATCGTCCACAGGAACAAAACCAGACTTTACAGCCAGATAGAGAAATGTCCTTAATAGGGACAGAGGTGGTATTTTAATTCCAACAGGAGTGTAACCCCTCCCTCTTTTATTTAAAACTAAAGATAACGTTTTTGTTGGTGTCGGGCTTTAGTCCCTCTATGAAAAGATTGACGGGATTATGTCACATGGGTCACAGTAATAGGACTTGATGGCAAGTTGGCACTCTAGATGTTGGGATTGGTGAAAAGGAGGGGGGTGGGAACCTCCTCTGGGTCATCCTTTTTTTTTTGTCAGAAAATTTTAAACTCAATTTTCTACTTTCTTGCTTGCAGATCACACAGCTGAAAATCCAGACCAACCCCTTTGCAAAAGGGTTTCGGGAAGAGGGACTGAAGAATAAGAGGTATGGGGGGGGGGGGGCGCAGTACACCTCAAGTTTCTCATAGTTCTTTCCAGCAACAATATGCAAAGTCAATCAGGCACAAGATGCCAAAGAGGAACTCTAGGCAACACCTAGCTCCGTAGTGTAAACACATATTTCACCGGTTAAGCCCTGGACTAATATGCAGGTTACGGACCCGGACAGTTTTTGCGATTCGGCACTGCGTCGCTTTAACTGACAATTGCGCTGTCGTGCGACGTGGCTCCCAAACAATATTGGCGTCCTTTTTTTTCCCACAAACAGAGCTTTCTATTGGTAGTATTTGATCACCTCTGCGATTTTTATTTTTTGCGCTATAAAGAAAAATAGAGCAACATTTTTAAAAAAAAATATATATTTTTTTACTTTTTTCTATAAAAAATATCCCCCAAAAATATATAAAAACATTGTTTTTCCCTCAGTTTAGGCCGATACGTATAAAAAAAAAAAATCGCAATAAGCGTTTGTCGGTTGGTTTGCACAAAACGTATAGCGTTTACAAAATAGGGGGTAGTCTTATGGCATTTTTATTCATATTTTTTTTTTGTACTAGTAATGGCGGGCGATCAGCGATTTTTTTTTCGTGACTGCGACATTATGGCGGACACATCGGACAATTTTGACACATTTTTGGGACCATTGTCATTTTCACAGCGAAAAGTGCTATAAAAATGCACTGTGTACTGTGAAAATGGCACTGGCAGTGAAGGGGTTAACCACTAGGGGGCGCTGTAGGGGTTAAGTGTGTTTCTAACTGTAGGGGGGCGGGGCTGGACGTGTCACGTCAGTGATCGTCTTTCCCTATATCAGGGAACAGACGATCAGTGACACTGCCACAGAGAAGAACAGGGAAGGTGTGTTTACACTCACCTCTCCCCGTTCTTCAGCTCCTGTGACCGATCGCGGGACACCGGCGGCGATTGGGTCCGCAGGTCATGGAACTCAAAGAGGACGTACAGGTACGTGCTTGTGGCCAGCCGTGCCATTCTGCCGACGTATATCGGCGTGAAGGGGGTCCTTAAAGTATTTCTCCGAGTCCTACGGCTATGGCGCGTCACGCCCTCCAAAAAAGCCAAAATAGAACTCGGAGAAATACGGCGCCTGCGCAGTCAGAGCTGTAGAAGAGATAATCCATTTTTTTTTACTGCAAACTGATACAAGAGTAATAAAACAAACTGTCTCATTACAGAGATCGCTCCAACAGAGCCAAGAGGAAACCGGCCAACACAGAACAAGACCAGGAGTCCTTCCAGCCAGGTAGGCATTTCATATACTGCACTGCATTGCCAGGTATGGATGTGGAAGGGAACTGAAAAAGGGGTCCAAAGAACCCCTTTGTAGGGGTGTCAAACTTAATTTCATTGTGGGCCGCATCAGCATTATGGTTGCCTTTAAAGGGCCCGGATGAACACTCCCCCTTACATCAGATGTCAAGAACCTTCCCCCTCCCCCAGGGCCATCTTTAAGGCAGAGCAAAAGGGGAAGCTTCCCTGGGCCCTGTCATTGTTGTGGGGCCCAAAGTAGCTGCCTCATTCTTGCCTATCCCAGTTTAAATTCCCTTGAAGTTTTAGTCCTTTGCTGTGTCCCGATATCTTACACTGGCCATTGGCACCCCAACCACCCACCTAGTGCCACCCCTGGATAATGCTAATGCACATGGGGTGATTAGGGTCTGCCCAGGCACAGCCGGAACACCCTGTGCGCACACCTATGCTGCCAGTGGATCTCCAAATAAAGCACCTTGTGAAATGGATAGCATAGTCATACTCAGCAGATCCTCAGAGAAGAAACTATTGGACGGGGAGACTTGGTTGGACATACATGGCACAATTTACCCAAGAAGAGGTTCCTAAACTTCAAGTAGATGTTCTTCTTTTAGTAGAAATCTGAATGCTGTTCTGTATGGTCTATTTGTTTACTGACTGTATGTCCCGTCTTCTCTGTTGCTTTCTTTTCTCCAACTCTGCGCTCTCTAGCTGAATGTAAGAGACCCCTTTACTCAGGACCCTGCGACTCCACCCTGGACATCAGTAGTGGCCTGGCTCTCCCGCTCCCCAGTCCTGACTGCTCCTTCCACCCCATCACACCCCCCAACCAAACGCCGCCCTCTGCCGAAGCCACTGAGCCCTCAACGCTGCCCATGACAGCCAATCAGGATCAAGGAGCCAGCCTGGACATGAACCCCCAAACTACAGAGACCTATCTGCCTCCAGAAAGACAGGCCTACCCAAAGATGCCATCAGCGGGAGTTGGCAACATGTACACATGGTAAGTAGTATTTTACCTCTAAAGTACCGAAAACACTATGTGTAATCTGTTGGGGCCCAGCTCTGCTCTTCTCCACTTTTCATGTAGTATGCTATGCTTCACGATGTAAGTCCCTCATAATAGTGGCAGCAGATGCACAGACCTTGAAAAGTCCACTGGAGATTACCACATTTTAAAGAATCAGCTGGTTAAAATTTCGATCTTCGAGGCTTCATAGTGTAAAACCACTGTGTGTCAGAAACCATCAATCAGACTGAGACAGAAGTATAGTTAAATCCCACTTGTTTAATAACAATAAAAAGATAAACAGAGTAGTCAAAACATAGCCAGAGTTGAGGAACCGGATCGGATAGTCAGCCAAGCCAAACGTCAGAGAACCAGAGATAAAAACGTAGTAGAACAGCAAGCAGGATCTGGAGCCAGAAGGAACGTCAGCCAAGCAAGTCTTCAACAGTGATGTTGACCAAGGCGAAGGCAGAGAGCAACTGAGCTGGACGGCTTTAAGTAGGCAGGACTGACGAGCAGGATTATCAACAGGTAAGTCACTGTGGGGAGATAGGAGCTGGCAATTAGCTGACAGCTGAGAGGCCAGCTCAGAGAAGGAAGGGCTGAGCCCAGCCCTGGCACTATGTTCTTTATTGACATGAGCGAAAGATACTCACATTTAGAAACATATACAAAAAACAGCAAACAAACTAGCCGCCGCTCGATCTGGGGGCGGGAAGACGTCAGCACAGGTTCCACTCCAGCGCGTTTTGTCATAGGAGACGTTCTCAAACGGCCAGTTTTACACTTTGAAGCACTTGTTTCTTACCACAATCCTGATGCTTGCTGAGTGGAGGTGCTGGTTATAGCTAAATTACTATTGATCCCTGCTGGTGTGCCATGGGGTTTCTGATCTCCGTGGAGAAGTGTGGTGAAGACATCTAAAAAGTGCTATCTGACCTCTCAATTTTTAGCGTCTTTCTTTTTGGTAAGAAGATTTCAAGTGTCACCTGATTATATTTAATTTTTGGTGGATTTATGTACTATGATTTTTGTTTCCACTATTGGAATATAGTAGTAGTATATGATCTAAATTTAACCACTTCCCTACCGCACGCCGTCATATGACGTCCTTGACTTTCAGGGGGGATATCTAAATGATGGGTGCAGCTACAGGCATCATTCAGATATCATTCTTTGAAGCCGGCGATTCTGTGCACCATAAGAATGATCATATCGGCAGTTCCACCGCTTGATCGTTCTTATAGGCAACAGGAAGGGACGTCCCCCCCTCCCGCCACCATCTGGCACTTCTCCGGGCTCTCCCCTGCCATCGGGGCCCCAGAGAACAAATCGTCTGGTTCCGGATGACGAGCATAGAGATTTCCGGTGACCATATGGTCACCAGTCATCTCTATGACCTTCAGAGGTTGTGACGTCATGCCCGGGTTCCCTGATGTAAACAAAGCCGAGATCGCGGCTGTCAGCATGAGATCAAGGAAAAAAATTCACCAATCTCATGCTCACAACCTGAAGGAGAGATGTGGGGTCATATTGACCCCGCATCTCTCCATAAAGAGGACCTGTCACACACCATTCCTATTACAAGGGATGTTTACATTCCTTGTAATAGGAATAAAAGTGATCAATTTTTTTCTTAAAAAAAGAGTGTAAAAAAATTAATAATTAAGTAAAAAAATAAAATGCCCCTCTCCCCAGTAGTTCAGGCTCAGAAGTGAACGCACACATAAGTCCTGCCCACATTTGTAAACGCCGTTCAAACCACACATGTGAGGTATCGCTGCGTGCGCTAGAGCGCCGGCAACAATTCTAGCACTAGATCTTCTCTTTAAAGGGGTTGTAAAGGGAAAAAAAAATCCTTAAATAGCTTCCTTTACCTTAGTGCAGTCCTCCTTCACTTACCTCATCCTTCCATTTTGCTTTTAAATGTCCTTATTTCTTCTGAGAAATCCTCACTTCCTGTTCTTCTGTCTGTAACTCCACACAGTAATGCAAGGCTTTCTCCCTGGTGTGGAGAAAGCCTCTTAAAGGGGGGAAGGGCCGTACAGGAGTGTCAGGACGCCCACTAACACACAGCTCCTTTCCCTATCTGCAAAGTAGAGAGTGTCCTAACACTCCTGCTCGCCCCCTCCCCCCTCAAGAGGCTTTCTCCACACCAGGGAGAAAGCCTTGCATTACTGTGTGGAGTTACAGACAGAAGAACAGGAAGTGAGGATTTTTCAGAAGAAATAAGGACATTTAAAAGCAAAATGGAAGGACGAGGTAAGGAAAGGAGGACTGCACTAAGGTAAAGGAAGCTATTTAGGAAAAAAATATTTTTCCTTTACAACCCCATTAACTCTAAACTGGTAACCTGTAAAAAAAAATTAAAGCATCGCCTATGGATATTTTTAAGTACTGAAGTTTGGCGCCATTCCATGAGTGTGCGCAATTTATAAAGCGTGACATGTTAGGTATCTATTTACTCGGCGTAACATCATCTTTTACATTATATAAAAAATTGGGCTAACTTTACTGTTTTGTTATTTTTTAATTCATGAAACAGGCGTTTGAAAAATTATTGCGCAAATACCGTGAGAGATAAAAAGTTGCAATGATCGCCATTTTATTCCCTAGGGTGTCTGCTTAATATATATATATATACAGTGGGGAAAATAAGTATTTGAACACCCTGCTATTTTGCAAGTTCTCCTACTTGGAAATCATGGAGGGGTCTGAAATTGTCATCGTAGGTGCATGTCCACTGTGAGAGACATAATCAAAAAAAAAAAAATCCAGAAATCACAATGTATGATTTTTTTAACTATTTATTTGTATGATACAGCTGCAAATAAGTATTTGAACACCTGAGAAAATCAATGTTAATATTTGGTACAGTCGCCTTTGTTTGCAATTACAGAGGTCAAACGTTTCTTGTAGTTTTTCACCAGGTTTGCACACACTGGAGGAGGGATTTTGGCCCACTCCTCCACACAGATATTCTCTAGATCAGTCAGGTTTCTGGGCTGTCGCTGAGAAACACGGAGTTTGAGCTCCCTCCAAAGATTCTCTATTGGGTTTAGGTCTGGAGACTGGCTAGGCCACGCCAGAACCTTGATATGCTTCTTACAGAGCCACTCCTTGGTTATCCTGGCTGTGTGCTTCGGGTCATTGTCATGTTGGAAGACCCAGCCTCGACCCATCTTCAAAGCTCTAACTGAGGGAAGGAGGTTGTTGCCCAAAATCTCGCAATACATGGCCCCGGTCATCCTCTCCTTAATACAGTACAGTCGCCCTGTCCCATGTGCAGAAAAACACCCCCAAAGCATGATGCTACCACCCCCATGCTTCACAGTAGGGATGGTGTTCTTGGGATGGTACTCATCATTCTTCTTCCTCCAAACACGGTTAGTGGAATTATGACCAAAAAGTTCTATTTTGGTCTCATCTGACCACATGACTTTCTCCCATGACTCCTCTGGATCATCCAAATGGTCATTGGCAAACTTAAGACGGGCCTCGACATGTGCTGGTTTAAGCAGGGGAACCTTCCGTGCCATGCATGATTTCAAACCATGACGTCTTAGTGTATTACCAACAGTAACCTTGGAAACGGTGGTCCCAGCTCTTTTCAGGTCATTGACCAGCTCCTCCCGTGTAGTCCTGGGCTGATTTCTCACCTTTCTTAGGATCATTGAGACCCCACGAGGTGAGATTTTGCATGGAGCCCCAGTCCGAGGGAGATTGACAGTCATGTTTAGTTTCTTCCATTTTCTAATGATTGCTCCAACAGTGGACTTTTTTCACCAAGCTGCTTGGCAATTTCCCCGTAGCCCTTTCCAGCCTTGTGGAGGTGTACAATTTTGTCTCTAGTGTCTTTGGACAGCTGTTTGGTCTTGGCCATGTTAGTAGTTGGATTCTTACTGATTGTATGGGGTGGACAGGTGTCTTTATGCAGCTAATGACCTCAAACAGGTGCATCTAATTTAGGATAATAAATGGAGTGGAGGTGGACATTTTAAAGGCAGACTAACAGGTCTTTGAGGGTCAAAATTCTAGCTGATAGACAGGTGTTCAAATACTTATTTGCAGCTGTATCATACAAATAAATAGTTAAAAATTCATAAATTGTGATTTCTGGAATTTTTTTTTTTGATTATGTCTCTCACAGTGGACATGCACCTACGATGACAATTTCAGACCCCTCCATGATTTCCAAGTGGGAGAACTTGCAAAATAGCAGGGTGTTCAAATACTTATTTTCCCCACTGTATATATATATATATATATATATATATATATATATATATATATATATATATATATATATATATATAATGTTTGGGGGTTCTGAGAAATTTTCTAGCAAAAAAAAAAAAATTGGATTTTTACATGAAGGAGAGGAGTACCAAGATAGGCCCGGTATGGAAGTGGATAAAGGTGTAGTGCCACAATTTTTTGTTATTGGATTTATTACATGCTTGTATCTAGGTGTTCTTGAGTGCTAACATATAAACTAGACCCTAACTACATCATTTCTTCTCCCACCAGCCAATCAGAACCTGCTGTTTCTCAGGGTCAAGTGGTCCCTCGTCCTCCTTCCTTGCAGAGGTTCACCCCGTCGTTCCAGGCCTCTCAGGACACCGCTCCGCTCTACGATGGACAAGTCGATTTTAGGCTTTATGGGCAGGAAATGAGCTGCACAGGAAATTACGGCCCCCCAACCTGCTCTGGGACTTCTTCTGGAGCAGAAGAAGAGTCTAGCAGAGGTTACTCCAAAAACTCTGACGTGCGCTTTCAACACTTCTTACCAAATTCTGGGCCCAAGCCAGGACTGCAGTTCTCAGGAGCTCAGCTTCAACGCCTCTACACGGGGGGAGGCTGGATGTAAGATGCCCTTCGAGAGAGCCTGAGCCACCCGCATTGTCAGGTGGACTTATAAGGCCAAAACAGGGACCCAACTACAGAAGAGACTTTGGTGTTTAATTTGTCAGGTACAAAAGGGGATGAAGTCTTGAAACTCTAGGTCTGTGCCCATAGACCAGCCCTGGACATACACCATATTTCCCATGATCCTATTGTGGTCACTTGCACCCTTTATGCCTACACTTTACTGAACGAAGCTGCTTTACCCATTATTAAGACCACCTCTTATGTTTGTCCCCATTTAAGACAGACATGAACGAATTCAAGACCTCTAAGAAAAGGTCCCCTTGTTCTTATTCTATTATGAGTACTTCAAGATCTCAGGATGGCTTATTAATAAACACTAGAAGAACATGGGGCACAATTTACTGATGTTGCACCACATCCATGAGCATGTGAGAAAAGCAAAAATGAAGAAAAATGGATTTTGAAGGTGCCACTCTTGACGCCAAAGAAGTACTCAGTATAAAATGTAAATAATTGTATTTGTTACAAAAAAAATTAAAAATACCTATAAAAACATTTTAATGCAATTACATATAAGAGGTTCCCTAAAACAGATACTCATTCTACTAAGCCAGGGGTCTCCAAACTGCGGCCTAAGGGCCAGATGTGGCCCTTTGCTAGCCTTTATCCGGCCCTTGGGGCACTATTCTCCCACTGACACCAACAATGGGGCACTATTTCTTCCACTGATAGGATACTATTCCTCCTACTAATAGGGACAGTACTCCTACTCCTATTGACCACCAACCCTGAGGCCTCGTACACACGACCGTTTTCCTCGACAAAATCCATCAAGAAAAATGCCGGCAGAGCTTTTTTGTCAAGGAAAACGGTCGTGTGTATGTTTTTCGTCAAGAGAAAACTGTTGTGGGACGCGACGAGAAAAAAAAAGAGAACATGTTCTCTTTTTCCTCGTCGGGAGTCTCAATTTCCTCGTTGTTTCTCGTCGGGCTGGTTTACGACGAGAAACACGTTCGTGTTCATGCTTAGAAACCCGCGCATTCTCAGAATAAAGTATGAGACGGAGCGCACCTTCGGTAAAAGTAGCGTTCGCAATGGAGATACCACATTCGTCACGCTGTAACAGACTGAAAAGCGCGAATCGTCTCTCACCAAACTTTTACTTAACACGCAGTAACATGAGATTAGCAAAATCAGCCCCAAGGGTGGCGCCAGTGAAAACGAACATCCCCTTTATAGTGCCTTCGTACGCGTTGAACGTCACCGCGTTTGAGAACGACGGGATTTTGTCTTGACAGTGTGTGCGCAAAGAGAGCTTGACAAGATTCTCGACAAGCCTGACAAGAAAGTCGTCGAGGAAAACAATGTTTCTTTTACAACGAGCTTCTCGGTCGTGTGTACGAGGCCTAAAGCCCCATACACACTATCAGCTTTTCCTCTTCAGATTTACCAAAACCATGTAGTACAAGGGCCTGCCTGATTGCATACAAGTTGAAAC
Source organism: Rana kukunoris (assembly GCA_029574335.1). Lineage (NCBI taxonomy): Eukaryota > Metazoa > Chordata > Amphibia > Anura > Ranidae > Rana > Rana kukunoris. The sequence goes on along the minus strand of CM056054.1, from coordinate 11,727,571 downwards.
TCTTGAGGTTTGACCTCATATTAGATGGTTTTGGTAAACCTGAAGAGAAAACCTGCAGGAAAACTGATAGTGTGTATGGGGCTTCAGGCCATATTTATTCTCACTCATGATGGGCCTGTGACATTTTCTGGCCCTGCTGGCCACAATCCGGCCCTCCTCAACTCTGAAGGACAATAAACTGGCCCTTTATTTGAAAAGTATGGAGACCCCCTGTACCAAGCAATAGCCCATGGGTATACAATTAGAAAGTGATATTCAATATACATTTGATATAGCAACTGTTTTCGGCCAGACTGCAGAAGACAATTAGGTGCTGGTTTCTGTGGATTTGGAGGCTTCCTCAGGAGACAACCAGTAGCTGATCTTTACACGTTTCACTATTTATTGGCTTCCTCAGAAAACCATACCTATAGCCAAGATCTTGTCACACCAGATGGGAAAGATGACCCAGGTCACCTCAAAGCATGGAAGGGGCATGTTGCATGAGCATTACAGTAATGATGACCCCCAGGCGTATGACAAGCTCTGCAGAAGGACCTTTGAGATATGTTTCCTGTTCTCTATCTCATGTGCTGTCCTGGAAGGCAACAGTCTACTTACTATAATGGCAGAATAGTTCCAAGTAGAAGTTCGTACATGAGAAACTATGCCACCATGTTAGGTGCCACGTCTACCTCTACAAATCAAGTGACCAACTTCAAAGCATTCTTTAGCTTCCTGAAGTATAAAGATCCATACATTCTCTTCTGTGCCTGATGATATAGACCAGTGGTCTCCAAACTGCGGGCCGGGGGCCGGATGTGGCCCTTTGCTTGCTTTTATCCGGCCCTTGGTGAACTATTTCATTCACTGACACCAACAAAGGGCCACAGTTATTCATAATGACACCAACAATTGGGCCAAAGAGACCAAATATGGGGCACAATTCCACTCGACGTTATCAACAATAGGGCCCAATGACAGGGCACAATTCCTACCAAAGATGGGGCACAATTCCACCCGACGTTATCAACAATAGGGCCCAATGACAGGGCACAATTCCTACCAAAGATGGGGCACAATTCCTCCCAATGACGTCAACAATGGGGCCCAATGATAAGGCAAAATTCCTCCTAATGACATCAACAATGGGGCCCGATGATGGGGCACAATTCCTACCAAAGACACCAAAGATAGGACACAATTCCTCCCAATGACATCAACAATATGGCCCAATTCCTACCAAAGACACCAAAGATAGGACACAATTCCTCCCAATGACATCAACAATGGGGCCCAATGACGGGGCACAATTCCTACCAAAGACACCAACGTTTGGGGCATAATTCCTCCCAATGACACAAGTAATGGGGCACAATTCCTTAAGCTGACCCCGAACATGGGGCATGGTTTACTCCAACTGATCCTGGGATCTTTTTCTTCTCCCGATAGCCACAGTCTGCCCCCCCCCCCCCCTAAAGCCTGATGAACAGTAAAGTGGCCCTTTGCTTAGAAAGTTTGGAGACCCCTGATATAGACAACCTTTCTGTTTTGCTCACAAAGTTGTCCGGGGAGAAAGAGGAGTTTATAAAGTGATTGGTAGGTGGAAACCCCTTTTAAATTAAAGAGAAAAGGAGACCATTTCAAGCTTTTCCTGATGCTTTTGTTAGTGTTTATTCTTTTGTTTTTATAGTTGACACTTTTTTTTGTGTAGTAATTGATTTGAGTGTATGGTTTTTGTCACCCTGTCCCCAGCTATTTCACAGCTATTCTGTACTTATGTGCTATTCTTTCTGTCTACTCTCAGTGCCTTGAACAATTATTTATCAGCCTCTGTGTACTGCTTAGCTTCCTCTGATGTACATTTTTTTTTTATATGTTGCAATAAAAGTTCAACATTTTTGAGATACATTAAAGTTCATGTGCGTGTAAAGGCAGGCGTCCTAATACTTTTGGTTTTATAGTGTATCTGCACCCCACCCCCTTTTTTCAAATCTCAGACACCATTTGTCTGCCCCCATCTTGCATTAGATTGCCTGTTTTCACACCTCCCCACCCCCTTTACAGCAGCCAAACATCTGCCCCGGCCAGACAGGAAGATGCAAATGTCCGTACGGCCCTCTCCTCGTCCTGGATCAAAGTTTCAGCTTTCAAAAAGTTTAAAACTTTTAAAGGAGAACTGCAGGGTATGAAATTCACAAACAGTTGCTGTATTGGGTCATTGTATTATCTGGCATTGTTAACCACTTAAGCCCCGGACCATTAGGCAGCTAAAGGACCTGGCCAGTTTTTGCGATTCGGCACTGCGTCGCTTTAACTGACAATTGCGCGGTCGTGCAACGTGACTCCCAAACAAAATTGGCGTCCTTTTTTTCCCACAAATAGAGATTTCTTTCGGTGGTATTTGATCGCCTCTGCGGTTTTATTTTTTTGCGCTATAAACAAAAATAGAGGGACAATTTTGAAAAAAAAATAGATATATTTTTTACTTTTTGCTATAATAAATATCCCCCAAAAATACATATAAAAAAAATGTTTCCTCAGTTTAGGCAGATACGTATTCTTCTCATTTTTGGTAAAAAAAAAAAAAACGCAATAAGCGTTTATCGATTGGTTTGCGCAAAAATTATAGCGTTTACAAAATAGGGGATAGTCTTATTGCATTTTTATACCTTTTTTTTTTTTTTACTACTAATGGCGGCGATCAGCCATTTTTTTTTTCATGACTGCGACACCATGGCGGACACTTCGGACAATTTTGACACATTTTTGGGACCATTGTAATTTTCACAGCAAAAAATGCATTGTTTACTGTGAAAATGACAATTGCAGTTTGGGAGTTACCCACAAGGGGGCACTGAAGGGGTTATGTGTGTCCTCATATGTTTTTCTAACTGTAGGGGGTGTGGCTGTAGGTGTGACATCATTGATTGTGATTTCCTATAAAAGGGAATACACAATCAATGCGGGGGCCACAGTGAAGAACGGGGAAGCTGTGTTTACACACAGCTCTCCCCGTTCTTCAGCTCCGGGGACCGATCGTGGGACTCCAGCGGCGATTGGGTCCCGCAGTCACGGTGCTTCAGACCGGGTCGCACGCACGACCCCACGGCTGGGCTTAAAGGGCGACGTACAGGTACGTGATTGTGCCCAGCCGTGCCATTCTGCCAACGTATATCGGCGTGAAGGGGTCCTTAAGTGGTTAAAGTCATATTCTGGGTATGGCAGTTTTTACATAGTTGCATTGTTCTGGCTTGGACCAATGAAAGTGTGTGCGAGACCTGTGTAAGGTTGCGGAACTTATCCAGCCTTCGCAGAGGGAGCAGAAGATGAAACATCTTTGGGAGGCCTTGCAGAAAGGTTTGTGCAATGCATTTCCAGAGCCCTGGGAGGTTACAAATTCCTGGTCCTCCTGGACACCGTGTTGCCGAAGCATTTCGGCCAGTCACAGAAGGAGTGATGGAGAAGGTGGCCATCTGACCAATCAGTTCAGACAATTCTTTAGTCCACAGCCCCAAGGTCTGATCGGTTCCAGCAACCATCGCCAGTGTCTGATAAACATGGTGCGGGAATAGCTAGGGGCAAGATCAGACTTGGAGACCTTTCCAACCGAAAATACACTGGGTCTTGAGGATGGATCACTGGCCAGTTTGCACAGTATGCAATTGAGCTACTGGCCTGTTCTGCATCCAGCATTTTTTTCTGAACGCACATTCAGTGCTGCTGGAGGCTCTGTAACCAATCACAGAGTGCCCCTGTCCACAGACTCAGTTGATCGGCTCACCTTCATAAAAATGAATCAGTCTTTGATCACCAGCTACCAAGCACTTGATCCTGATGTAACGATACATTTTTCTATAAATGTGAGATCCCTTGAAGACCGTCTATGCTGATGCTGAGTGACTATCCTATTCCTCCTCAATGTTCATGTTATCTTCCAAGGACATTTTTGTTTCAGGGCACCACCACCAGTGCGTAAGGCCCAATTTTTGTGCCTCTGTTTAACAGGGGTGTGTAATTACAATTTTTGCTGTAATATTTCACAGCAGGGCTCATTCCTGCACTCAACTAGAGTATCTGTGAGGGGTTGCAGTGTTGTGGCACCACCACCAGTGCCTAGGGCCCAATTTTTCTGCCCCTGTTTGCAGGAATGAGCCCTGCTGTGAAATATTACAGCAAAAAATTTTAATTACGTGCCCGTTACTCAACTAGAGTATCTGTGAGGGGTTGCAGTGTTGTGGCACCACCACCAGTGCCTAGGGCCCAATTTTTCTGCCCCTGTTTAAGGGACACGTAATTACAATTTTTGATCCAATATTTCACAGCAGGGCCCGTTCCTGCGCTCAACAAGAGTATCTGTGAGGCTTTACAGTGTTGTGTCACCACCACCTAAGGCCCAATTTTCTGCAGAGTATATAGGGCAGGCCGTATATTATATACAGGCGGTCCCCTACTTTCAAACATCCTACTTACAAATGGAAGGAGACAACAGGAAGAGAGGAAATCTACCCCTAGGAAGGGGGAAAAAGGTGTCTCCACTGCTGCTTTATCACCAATACTGGTTTCCCTATCTACAATGATCCCCAATTTTAGGGTGAAAACTTTTCACTGTCCAATAATGTAAGGGGCTCTTTTTCTACTAACCATACATAAAGTAAGGGTAATTTCTCCACTGACTACCAAAGTAAGGAGGTATTTCTTCACCGACCCCCAATGTAAGGGGCATTTTTCTATTGATATCTGTTCTTCCGTTTATTATTTGTCTACCGGTCCACTGATCCCCAATTAAGTTGTGAAAATCATCCCACTGTCCATCAATGTAGAGGGTGGTTCTTATTCTACTTACTACCAATGTAAGGGGGTATTTTATCAACTGAACATCAATGTAACAAGGTATGTCTCCAATGACCAACGTAAGGGGGGCATTCTTCTCATTGACCACCAACGGAAGGGGGAGGCATTCTTCTCATTGACCACCAACGGAAGGGGGGGGGCATTCTTCTCATTGACCACCAACGGAAGGGGGGGGGGGCATTCTTCTCATTGACCACCAACGGAAGGGGGGGGGCATTCTTCTCATTGACCAACAACGGAAGGGGGGGGGGGCATTCTTCTCATTGACCAACAACGGAAGGGGGGGGGCGTTCTTCTCATTGACCACCAACGGAAGGGGGGGGGCGTTCTTCTCATTGATCACCAACGGAAGTGTGGGGGGCATTCTTCTCATTGACCACCAACGGAAGGGTGGGGGGCATTCTTCTCATTGACCACCAACGGAAGGGTGGGGGGCATTCTTCTCATTGACCACCAATGGAAGAGGGCAATTAATGTGATGTGGCAGTCAAATATACTAGATATGCCACATTCTTAATTGTTTTCTTTAACACTTCTGCAACTCACCAACAATGACAAAACACCATGAGCTGCAGATATCATTTTTCAGCCGAGATCTAAAACATATTTCAGGGCTTCCTCCGGGGTAGATAGGTGGAGAAAGGTTGTGTTAAAGTCTTGAAAAATGCCTGATCTGCACACACAGAAGTAGAAATTTAAGGCGTCTTGTCTTGATTGAGCTATGAGGAGGTTTCTATTAGCTCTTCAGGGAGAAGTAAATTGCTTTGAACCCACAAACTTGAACATCAGCCAACATTTCTCCACCTTCCTGCAGGTAGAATAACACATTTCAATTGCAAGTAGTTACATATACAGACGCAAAGCAGAAACAAGTATTCCCACAGGACAAAAAAGAAAGTACTAATTGCAGTTGCTTCAAGGAAATCTGTCATGAGGAAAATATGTAGGGAACTGATGACACTCCATGACCACCAATGTAAGGGGGCATTCTTCCCACCGACCACCAATGTAAGGGGGGGCATTCTTCCCACCGACCACCAATGTAAGGGGGGGCATTCTTCCCACCGACCACCAATGTAAGGGGGGGCATTCTTCCCACCGACCACCAATGTAAGGGGGGGCATTCTTCCCACCGACCACCAATGTAAGGGGGGGCATTCTTCCCACCGACCACCAATGTAAGGGGGGGCATTCTTCCCACCGACCACCAATGTAAGGGGGGGCATTCTTCCCACCGACCACCAATGTAAGGGGGGGCATTCTTCCCACCGACCACCAATGTAAGGGGGGGCATTCTTCCCACCGCATTCTTCTTCCACCGACCACCAATGTAAGGGGGGGCATTCTTCCCACCGACCACCAATGTAAGGGGGGGCATTCTTCCCACCGACCACCAATGTAAGGGGGCATTCTTCCCACCGACCACCAATGTAGATAGATCACCAAGGAGAGAGTAAAATTATTGTCTACCCCCCCATAGCAAGCCACTTGCTATGGGGGCAGACACAGAACAGAAGCAGAGTGCACTGGTGTGGGACCCTTAGAGGAGGTTCAGGGCCACTGTGCAATACCAGTGAACAGAACAAGGGGGGAGGGGGTATGTGTATACCATTTTTTTCAAAAAATCAGAAGTATAAAGCATTTTTTATTTTAGGTTAAAAAATAAAAAAAAGTTTTTAGAATTACTACAGTAATCATCCACACCACCTCCTCCTGCCAACCATTTCACCACTTAAGGACCGCCTCCTGTATATTTACGTCGGCAGAGTGGTACGGATAGGCACATCCTTGAACAACATAGTCACGCGCGACCCTGCCGATTTCTCCGTGCCGCAGACTCAATCGCCGCAGGAACACCCGCGATCGTCTCACAGGGAGGGGCTTGTGTATGTAAACAAGCATCTCCACACTCCGTGGGGAAACACTCAGTAGGAAACACTCAGGTTAACCCCCTTCACTGGCCGTGTCATTTACACAGTAATCAGTGCATTTTTATAGCACTGATCTCAAAAAAAAAAAAAAAAAACAATGGTCCCCCAAAAATGTGTCAGTGTCCACCATAATGTCGCAGTCACGATAAAATAAAAAAGCTAATCATCTCCATTACTAGTTAAAAAAAAGCCATAAAAAACTACTCCTTATTTTGTAGATGCTACAACTTTTGTGCAAACCAATCAATAAACGCTTATTGCGATTTTTTTTTTTTTTACCAAAAATATATGTAGAAGAATACGCATTTAGTGAGGGATATGATATATTGATTATAGTAAAAAATATCAATATCAAAACTGTCACTCTTAATTATAGTGCAGGGGAGATCAAATACCAAAAGAAAGCTCTATTTGTGGGAAAAAAGGGACGTCAATTTTGTTTGGGAGCCACGTCACCACGTCGCATGACCGCGCAATTGTCCAGTAAAGTGAGGCAGTGCCGAGTCGCAAAAAAGGGGCCAGGTCCTTTAGCAACAAAATGGTCCGGGGCTGAAGTGGTTAAACATATAGAAGAAAAAAAAAAAAAAAACAAGTACAGTAATACACAATCATGAATTTAAACTTATTGGGAAGCTGTATACACTCAACTCATTTCATGAACAGGTCAACTTCCTCAGGAGGGAGATGGGCATCTACATAATTTCTAAATTGTAAGCTCTAACGAGCAGGGCCCTCTGATCCCTCCTGTATTGATTTGTATTGTGACTGTACCGTCTTCCCTGATGTAAACTGTTGGCGCTACATAAATCCTGTATGATAAAGAAAAAAGGAGAGGAAAGAAGAAGACGAAGAAAAAAAAAAAGATAACATGAATCGCTCTAAGGTCCCTTTCACACTTGTACGACTTCAAAGTTGCGCAATTTTACTAGGCGATCGTGCTTGGCGAAGGTCGTATAGTTTGACCACGTTGCCGCCTTACAAATTTCTTCCGGAGTGGCTCCGGCCTTTTCCGCCCAAGAACTCGAAACCGCTCTAGTAGAGTGTGCTTTGACAAATGGGGCTTGCTTACCCTCTAACTCATAAGCTTTAGCTATCGCTAACCTGATCCACCTGGCAATGGAAGACTTAGATGCTTTTTGCCCCTTCCTAATCCCTGAAAAATTAACAAAAAGAGAATCAGACTTTGAGTTCCTTGGTTACCTCTAAATAAATTAAAATACATCTCTTGACATCTAGAGATGTCCCCTTTGAACTCGAGGGAGACAGAAAAGTCAGAAGGACAATGTCCTGTGAAATGAGGACGCCACCTTGGGGAGAAAACTGGGGTCTGTTTTCAACACAACTCTATCCTCATAAATTAACAAAAATGGCTCTCCGATAGAAAGCGCCTGAAGGTCACTTACCCGCCTGGCGGAAGTGACTGCTACCAACATAACTGTCTTAAGGGTTATCCATTTTAAGATAGATTCCTCCAGAGGCTCAAATGGACTAGCTGACAATGCTTTAAGTACCAAGGAGAGATCCCAAGGAGGACAGGGTGAGACCTTCACCGGCCTGGATCTAGACAAGGCTTTGAAAAAGTTCTTAATAAAATAATTCTGCTGAAGGGAACATTGAAGAAAGACACTAAGGGCCGCAACCTGCACTTTTAAGGTACTTGGGGCTAGACCCATATCTACCCCTGCCTGCAGAAAATCTAGAATGGCTGGGACCCCTGGTTGATCGATTCCCCGCTCTTCTAACCAGGAATTTTTTTTTTCCAGAATTTGGCATAAATTGTTCTACTAACAGGCTTTCTGCATTGTATCAGGGTTTTGATTACTTTCTCTGAGAAGCCCTGTGTTCTCAGCAACTGTTCCTCAGATACCACGCAGTTAGGTTTAGTCTGTCTACTTGCGGATGAAGAATAGGACCCTGCGATATTAGATCCCTCCTGCTGGGAAGACGAAATGGGGAGAGAATGGCCAGATTTTTCAGAATGGCAAACCAGGATCTTTTTGGCCAAAAAGGAGCAACCAAAATTAGATCCCTTCTTTCCGACCAAAATTTCTGAAGGACTGCTGCGATCATCCTTATTGGAGGGAAGGCGTAGCAGCTTTGAACTTCCATGTTCTGGAAAAAGCATCTATCCCTGTCTCCTGGATGGATCGAGAAGAACTGGATTACCTTCCTGTTCCTTTCGGAGGCGAAAAGGTCCACCTCCGGTTGACCACATTTCTGCACTATTTGAGCAAAAACCTCCTCGTGTAGTGCCCACTCGTCCTGACTCACCCGTTGACGGCTCAGATAATCCGCTAGAGAGTTCTGGGTGCCTTTTTGGTGGACCGCCGTCAGTGAAGCCAGGTTTGTTTCTGCCCAGGAAAAAAATTTCGTTGGCTATAGCCTGAAGAGCAGGACTTCTCGTGCCCCCCTGCTTGTTCACATATGCCACAGTTGTTGCATTGTCTGTGCGAACCTGCAGATGTCGCCCTTTCAAGCTTGTTTGGAACACCTTGATTGTTTTCAGGACTGCCAGGAGCTCTCTCTGGTTTGAGGAACGTTCTGCCTCTCTTGGAGACCATGTGCCCTGGGCCACTGCCTCCCCCAAGTGGGCTCCCCACCCCCAGGCACTGGAATCTGTAGTTACTACTGTTTCTACCGGCAGGGTCCAGGTTAGACCTTTGTCTAGATTGTGGCGCGTTCGCCACCACCATAGAGTCCTTTTGACTCGGGACGAGATTGGAATCTGGACCTCCAAGTCTTGACTTTGGCCACTCCAAAACCGAAGCATTAGTTGCTGCAACGGACGTTGAACCTCGCCCAGGGTACCGCTGGAAAACATGCAGTCATAAACCCCAGCACCCTCATAATTTGTCTGACCGAAGCCTCTTGGTTGGACTAACTGGGCTGCTGCTTGTTCTACCTTTACCATTTTTTCTTCTGGAAGATAATTTTTCTCTACAGAAGATATCCTGTAACCTAGGTACAGAACCTCCTGGGATGGGGTCAATTGAGACTTGTCTCGGTTGACTATCCAGCCGAGAGAGGAAAGTTCTGAGCTTCCTGCAAATCCTTTTCCAGCTGTTAGGCTGATCCTGCCACGAACAGGAGATCGTCCAGATAAGGAATTACAATTATCGCCTTGTTTCTCAGCGGTGCTAGAGCCTCTGCCAGGACCTTCGTAAAAATTCTTGGCGACGAGGACAGACCAAAGGGAAGGGCTTGGAACTGGAAATGTTTGATCTCCGAGTTCACTTTCACCGCCACCCTGAGGAACTTTTGGAAGTCCAAATGAATTGGGACGTGTAAGTAGGCATCCCTGAGGTCCAGGGTGGCCATGTAGCACCCTGGAAACAGAGACCTTGCCACTGTGAAAATTGACTCCATCTTGAACTTTTTGTACTTTACAAATTTGTCCAGGGGACGAAGATTCAAGATCATTCTGAATTTTCCCGATGGCTTTTTTACTACGAATACATGGGAATACGTCCCTAGACCCTGTTCCTTTTGTGGGACTTGAATTAGAACTCTTTGGTCTACTAATTCCCCTAGAGATAGACCCAAGGCCTCTGCCTTCTCTCTGTCCCTCGGAGGCTGGGTAATCAGAAAACTTGGAGGGGGTGTCGTCGTGAACTCCAACTTGTATCCGTTCCTGATTATGTTTAAAATGAACGGACTTGAAGTTGCCATGGTCCATTGTGGGAGAAACTGCCCCAATCTTCCTCCCACCGGGACGCAAGAGTCACTGTGGCTTGGGGGTGGTTTGAGGAGGATTTAACAATATTCCTCCTCTCCCCCCACCCTTATGGCCTGCCCAGTGTTTCTTTGGTTGGCCTTCCTTTTGTAGGTTTTGTTTGAAACCTCGAAAAAAACGTTTTCCCTCCGCTTTTTTCTTTCTCTCAGGAAAAGCCTTTTTTCTGTCCCGAGTCCTTTCTAGCGCTTCCTGTAGGCCTGACCCAAAAAGGTGGTCATCTGAAAAGGATAACCCACACAGTTTTAACTTGGAGGCGGCATCCCCTGTCCAAGTTTTCAGCCACACTGATCTTCGGGCTGCGTTTACCAAGGCTGCTGATCTGGCTGCCAACTTTACTGATTCTTCAGAGGCACCAGCCAGAAAGCCTACAGCTTTAAAAAGAAGAGGAAAAGATTTTAATATTTCCTGTCTAGATGTACCCGCCTGAATGTGGGTTTGGAACTGAGTAAGCCAACATTCTAGATTTCTAGCTACACAAGTTGCTGCTAGTGCGGGCTTCAGACTTATTGAAGAGGCATCCCAAGCTCTCTTCAACAACAAGTCCCCTCTCTTATCCATCGGGTCCTTCAGGGCCCCCAAATCATCAAAGGCCAGATCTGTTTTTCTTGATACCCTGGCCAAAGGGGCATCTAATTTTGGAACCTTGTTCCATGGCTGAGCCCCATCCGAATCAAAGGGGAATCTCCGTTTAAGGGAGCCTGAAAAGAATGGTCTTTTTTCAGGCTGTTACCACTCTCGCAGAATTGTGTCAATCAGGAATTTGTGCACAGGAAAAACCCTGGATCTATTTGCACTAGACCCCTGGTACATGAGGTCGTGCTTGGAGAGCTGAACCTGTTCCTCACGGATCTCCAAGGTATCATAAATAGCCTTTAGTAGGTCTCCTACATCTTCCAAGGACAATTTGTACCTAGAAGCCCTGGAGGAATCATCTTCTGCCTCAGAATCTGATGCTGATCCTGCCTGAGAGGAAGCAATAGACCTAGGAGTCTGCTCCCTGTACTACTCCTCTTGAGTCTGGGACAGGGCAGGCATACTAGATGCTCTAGGTAGGGACGAGGCGGGACCCTGCATCCTGTCTATCAGTCCTTTAAAAGACTGGAATGTGGACGCCATTTCCTCCTTAACAGAGGATAATAACTGACGGCAAGCAGTAACTGAGTCATCTTTTATCAGACTGCTAACACATTCTGGGCATAACAACTTGTCCCAACTGGAACCTAGCTTTGTCCCACAGACGGCACACTTTCTTCTAGGCGGCTGTAGAGTTTTAATCTGAAATAGACACAAACCAGAAAACAAAAACTCAGTTACCAAACAGCCTATGCCTGAACACCACTGTGCCTAGCTCCTAGAAGTGCCGTACCCACCACCAATAAGGTTTGCCACCCATGGGGGGTATTCTTGGCCAAGTAGACCAATCTCCCCCCCCAGACTAAACCATGTGCTCTCACCAAGCTTACCTGGGAGGGACCGGTGCCAACCGAACCAGGGTCTGGATGTGCCGCTGCAGCTTCCATGGTTCTGGTGCTTTTGTCCTCAGCGCTCAGAGATACACCACTAGGCTCCGGCTCCTACATAGCCACTGCCGCGCCTTTTTGAAACATGAGAACGATGTTTCCGGTGCCCCCTGATGACGCGCTTCCGCCGGGGATCTCACTTCCCTTCCTTGGAACGCAGTGGCTCCACCCCTCCAGCGCCAAACCCGGAAGTGCTGTATCCACAACGCGGCCTATGGCGTCTCTCGCCTTTCACCGCTGCTTCCGGAGCTGAGGCCATGAACACACTGCCGTCAACCAGGGGTCCCACTCTCGCTGAGCCAAGGCAGCGGTGGCCATCAGCGACACTCTCTACCCCCGGGCCAGAGGCGTGCTGTAGGAGGTAGATTCAGCTCTTACTCACACCAAGGGAGAAACTGGGGAAAAAAATAAAGTAGCAACGTTCCCAAATGTGCTCCTTCCCTTCCGGCAGGAAACACAAAAAAAAAAAACTGAGAAGGCCTGGAGGACCTCCTTTTATAATTTGGGTTAATGTGTTTCCTGTCCCGGAGGGAGGAGCCATATATCTCAGGGCTGTCCTGGAAGACGAGGGGGGAAAATTACTTTTTTTAATTAAAAAATAAACAGTAAAGTTATCCCCATTTTTTTTAATATTAAGAAAGATAATGTTACGCCAAGTAAATTCATACCCAACATGTCACGCTTCAAAATTGCGTCCGCTCGTGGAATGCCGACAAACTTTTACCCTTTAAAATCTTCATAGGCGACGTTTAAAAAAAATCTACATGTTGCATGTTTTGAGTTACAGAGGAGGTCTAGGGCTAGAATTATTGCTCTAGCTCTACCAATCGTGGCGATACCCCACACATGTGGTTTGAACACCGTTTACATATGCGGGCGCTGCTCACGTATGCGTTCGCTTCTGCGCGTGAGCTCCTAACTTTTTTAGCTGGCTCCTAGATTCCAAGCAAATTTGTCAAACCCTGCTGTATGCATATAGAATTTCCAACCAACACCCGTTCAAGAAACAAATTAAAATGTACACAGCAGCTTCTCATCCATTTAAATCCAGAGGAATCCTTGAAATAATTTTCAGTTCTCTGGGAACCCCAGCTTAAAGTGGTTGGAAACCTCAGACATCAAAATATGAACAAAGGATCTCCCTCTATAGTGCACAAAGCAAAGTCCATAAAGACCATGAATGACCGAGTTTGGGGTGGAGGAACTTGACTGGTCCTGCACAGAGTCTTAACCTCAACCCCATAGACACTGCTTAACCTTGTGGACGGCCTTCCCAGAAGAGTTGAAGCTGTTATAGCTGCAAAGGGCGGGGCCAACTCAACATTGATCTCTACAGACCAAGATTGGGATACCATTAAAGTTCATGTAAATCAGGGGTCTCAAATGGGTGGCCCTCCAGCTGTTGCAAAACTACAAGTCCCATCGTGCCTGTGGGAGTCATGCTTGTCGGCCTTGTAATGCCTAATGGGACCTGTAGTTTCACAACAGCTGGAGGGCCACCAGTTTGAGACCCCTGGCTTAAAAGCAGGTGTCCCCATACTGACAATGTAGTGTATTATTTATATGTTGTACATAGATAACCTGCAATTAAATAAAAAGTTCAGCTTAAAGTGGAATTCCACCCGCAATTTTTTTTTTTTTTTAAAGTCAGCAGCTACTAACAGTGTAGCTGCTGACTTAATAAGGACACCTACCTTGTCCTACTTGTCCGCGCTGATGGCCCCCCCGATGCCGGTCCCACGATCGCTCCAGGTCCCGCGCCGCCATTCACACAAGGGGAAACAGGCAGTGAAGCCGTACGGCTTCACTGCCCATTTCCTACTGCGCCTGTGTGAGTCTCACGCTGGCTTGTGAATGGGAGGCTGCTCTGAGAACAGACACAGTTCCCAGAAAGCAGCGCACCCCATTCACTAGCAGGAGAAAAAAAAAAAAGACACCGCGGTGTGGAAGAGGCAGATTGCGGACTTCAGCATAGCAACAGGTATTTCGGGTGAGTTTTTTTTTCCCCACTTTTTATTTAATTTTTTTTAGGCAAGATGGGCAAATGTTTTCCTGGGTGGAACTCCGCTTTAAAGTATGGTGACGTAATTGAACAAACCAAGACAGTTTGATGTTTCCAGTTTTTTTTTTAATCTTTTTTTTTTATGTTTTATTAGCAGACTTCTGTGGCTGTATCTACCAAAAAAGTAAAATAAAAAATAATAAAAACTTTTGACTGGTATAATGTGCAGGATGTTGAGGGGGAAAAAAAAAATACTGGGAAACAGTTTAAATTTCTTTGCTGTAATGCAAAGGGTGACGATATAAAAAAAGATGGCAGAGAGAAAGAGGAGAGGGCCGGAAGGAGGACGAATCCAGAAGATTGTTGGTAAATGAAGCCATTGATTTATTTATTTTCCCCAGCCAGGGTTGGCTGTTGGCGTGATGACCTAAACCCCGCCCCCTCCAGCAATGCTCTATGTCTTTATAATGCTGTTTGTTTTAATTCTGCATCTTGTCTCTCATAAGTAGCCAAAACGTGGGGTGGATTTAGCATGGCGGCTAACACAAAGTCCAGAGAGGGGGGGGGTTGTATAAATAAAGAGAAAGGGAGGAAACTCGAGAAATTTATGGCAACATATTATGGGAAATGCGCACATCTTTCTCAGGCCTGCTGGGAATATGAGCCCAGGGTCTGCTTGCACTAAGGCACTCCAAACTAGCATTGTCCCAGCAGAAAAACTGACCGTGCCAGACTTGACTGGCCAGTCACAGATCGTGAAGAGGAATGACTGGATTTGGGTGCTAGGAATTTATAAAATTGGAGGAAGAAACTCCTAAAAAAATAATAATAATGTTTAAAAGGATTTTGGTTTCCTTGCATACTCTCCCCTTTCCCAAATGTCATCCCCCTCCTAACCACAATGCTTTTTGCCCTCAACCCCCCCCCCCCCCCACCAAAAAAAAGTCTTACACATCTTTAAGAAAACCCAGTTCCTGAGACTCACAGTACATTGCTCCATTTTACAACCCGCAGAGCTCTTCTCTATTCCCTACAATGTTGTGACTGCCCCAGTGTCATAACAAGAGTTCACTGTCCCCTTTACTCCCCCCTCACTGCATCACATCCTTTGTAAGACCTAAAAAAAGGGACCAAGAGATGCTCTTTACAGGTTCTTCCGTGCTGGTCCCGAGGCCAGAGAGAAAGGGTCAAAGAGGTGCCGGGAGAAGGTCAAAAAATAGACATCAGGAGGAAATAGTGGAGAAGCCCCCAGAGACGAAGGGGGGGGAGGGGGGACAAGTCACAGGAAGTAGTCAGCAACCGGCTTCTTTGAGGGAATCCCTCTGGTCTCTTGTGGTGCAGCTTCAAAGATGATAAACTCCTTCTGGAGGTGTTCGTCCAGTTCAAGTATGGCAGCAACATTTCCACATCTAGGCAGGAATGAGAGAGAGAGTTAGACCGCCAGTCTCGCATGAGAAAAGGAAAAAAAAAAACCCACCCGTACACAACCACACCCACCCGTACACAACCACCCGTACACAACCACACCCACCCATACAAAACACCCACCCAACCACCACCACCCATACAAAACACCCACCCAACCACCACCTAAATCCTCCAAGAGAAGGAGGCTCACCTATAACAGTAGTTTGGAGCTGACCACACCGTCAAGACTGTCTCATTGAAATGCCACTTGTACCCTTCCATAACCAGCTGATGTGCCCGACAGATCATGTCTATATTGTTGGCTGCATTGAACTGTGCTACGACGTCGCTGCCGAATAGGTAACCAGCTCCTCGTGGGCTCACTCCCCATCCAGTGGTGTCTAGAAAGCAGAAAAACATATTATAATAAACCGAGTCCATTTCATACGTTTACTATGTGGCGAAAAGTTTGTGCACCCCTGACCATCACACTTACCTACCCAAAAACATAGGAACACCCCTCTTCAACTGAGTTCAGGCATTTCCAGTGAAGGGTACGATTTATGCTAAAACATACCAAGACTCCATTCACACTTGCTGCACAATACACAACATGAATTTGGGTGGCATTCATCTCCAACCGAGATGCAATCTGCCACTATTGCCATAGGGAAAAAAATAAATAAAAAAATAAATGGAAATTATTCATTCACTTCCAATCTTGTGGTATAATTTTGGGGGAAAAGCTATTTTCTGTTCCAGCAAGACAGTGGTCCTGTGCACAAAACATAGTTCTGACCGGACTGGTGGAACTTGTGTCCTGCACAAAGTTTTGATCTCAACTCTTCTGAATATATCATATTATTCCCTCCCGCACAGCACAGCTACCATACTTCACATTATCACTTCTTCTCAATACCTTTAGGATGAAACAGAACACGGACTACGAGCAAGGTGTTCATATTCAACACCAGTCCCTAATGAATTATCTTTTGGCTCACTGGCCAATAGATCATTCACAGACACCCTCCAAAATCTTGTAGAAATACTGCACATTGGGTTTTGAGTACATGGCTTTGCTACCGAGCTGTTACAGTAAATCAAAGTGGTTGAATTTTGAATGACAGTATATTGCACATAACATTTCCAAACCAAGGGCACACCACGTTAATAAGGCTGCAGCACACTTACCTTCTGGATCAGACCACAGAAGGTCACACATGGGCCCGTCATGGGGTACTTCCTGTTTGCGGTCTATGGTTCGAATCTGGTCCAAAGTCTGTATAGAGGGCGACAAGCCACCGTGCACACAGAAAATCTGTTGGAAGAAAGGAGTAAAGACTTGAGCTTTTTTTAATTTCTCTTAACAAATCCAGGGGAGACGAACAACCAGTGAGGATGGACAAGAAATAAACAATGGCACTACTGATGAGCAAGAGGGTAATAAAGTACATTTGTAACTAAAGCAGGAAATCATAATCAGGTGTTTACCATTCATCAAGTATCTGGAAAAAAAAAAAGCCACACACCCAGACAGAAAGTTGTACTTCCAATTCCTCACCTTTCCATCAATGATGGCAGACAGGCTGAGATAGTCGAAGATTTCTGTGCAGTACCGCCATACAGTCACTGAGCCATATTTGCGCAAACATTCATCATAGAAGCCGTACACTTGAGTAATCTGTCGACTTTCGTGGTTGCCACGAATCAATGTGATCCTGTCTGGGTAGCGGACCTGCAATTTCACAAAAAGATAATAAAATTCAGCAATATAGTCTTCGGTTATTTAAGGGGCTCCAACTTCACTTGCTTGTCCCATCTGCATTTGGTGGAAAACGTAATTTCTTTGCAAATTTTTTATTCTCAGTGTGCCTGATTTTCCATTGCAGGACAATGCAGTAGGCACACTTCCTGTCCCCAGAGCTAGTCTTCCACAATTCAAATCCCCCCCCCCCCCCCCCCAAGACTGTATTTGACACACCCCTGGGCTTCAGGTGGTGTTACCGACAGTTACTATGTGGTACATACAACTTACACACAGCCAGTTTCACCTTGGTAAAAAGTTAGCTTTAGGGTGTCTCTTAAATTTGAAAAAAATTATTTTTCTACATAGAAGAGTTATCAGTTGCTGTGTGTAAGGTGGCACGAATATACAAAGCAAATACACTTTTGGAAGGCAAGGCAAAGAACAGCCCAAAGTTATTAGTAATAAGTTTGGAGCATAACCACAGACAGAACATGTAAAGATGTTGTGGTATCACTAGTAGTTAATTCCCAACTTACACATTTTTGTGATCAGTATAATTAGGGCCGATCTGCCCTATAGGCTCACTAGGCAAGCCACTTAGGGCCCCGCAAAGTTGCGGAGGGCCCCCCCAAATACTAGAGGCCACATCTGGTGAGAAGTAATTTTCGGCCCCTCAACTCGCTGGCTGCATGGGAGAAGAGGCAATAAGTCAGAACCCCCCCGCTTCTGTCTTGCAAGATGTAATTTCCGACCGCAGAACACCCCCTCTCCCCGCTTTAATCTTAAAATGTGACATGTCACTGTCGGCAACCCCCAGCTTCTCAACTTTAATGCGACATGTCACTTTGCTTAGGGCCCCAGGGAGGTCAGGATCGGCACCGATTATAATACAGGCTGTGAATGACCTATAAAAATGTTAAGCAACGACACTGCGAACTAGAAAAAAAAAAAAAAGTGAAAAGGAAATAAAAAAACCCTACGGGCTCTCTTCACATCCTCAAAGCCCTCTTTACATAAGCATGAGGTCTGCTAGATGTCAATCGCTCCCGAGTAGACATTACTACAGGGACATGCTGTCTCCGCATCACAGGCCAGCATAATAGGACTCAGGGTAGTCATGTGACCACTTTTACAATTTTTTTAAAAAAAAGGTAGAAGACTTTGGATAAACATTAAGAAAAGAAAGCTGCACACCAACTGGGCAGGAAGTATAAAATTACGTAACATTTTTCTTGTTCAAACTTACAAAAAAAAAATAAGGAAAAGAACACATCTATATAATAAATTAAAGCTCCACACAGGGAGGTTTAATTTTGTTCGGTAGAAATGGAAAAATAGTATGCAGGTCAGAGCTATTGAATGCCCAGAGATAATAAAGTCTCACCAGAAAGGGTAACCAGCAAATAAACTTCGAAAACATTCATTCTGTGTTTCAGTGATGCAGGAAAGAACCGGCTTTATTTTTTTAAACTTGAACACCGAGAACCCCTCTCGGATCCTAGGCCCAACATAAAACAAAAACTCGCCATTCTTGCCAAGTTTAAGCCCCACGCCCGGCTATCAAGCATCAAAAGTAAGGAGACAAACGTCTCTAGACCCTTTACCTTCAGTGCTAGGAGGAGAAGGAATGTTTCAACGCTATAAAAGCCACGGTCCACAAAGTCTCCCATGAACAGATAATTGGTTTCTGGAACATCTCCCCCAACCTGAAATAAATACATTTAAGAATTTTTAATATTTACTTGCAGTGTTAAAATGGGTGCATTGAAGTGCAACTTCTCTCCCACAGTACACTTTATTAAATCGTCCTCCTGCTATAGGAAATCATGTAATATTTTCTTGTTTTACACTTTATTCCTTCAGTTACTTCCTGGTTTTCTTTTTTTTTTTTTTTTTTATCAAAACCTCTGACCTAGGAAAGAGTGCACACCATACTTTAATACAATGTAAGCTTACAAGCATTAGAGTCACAGCTGACAAATGACTTTTCACTACACAACCGTTACAAGTCTTTTTTCTTTAAAATGACATAGAAAATGTAAAGAAAACCAAGCATACAAAAGCATTGTACAGCAAAAGGGCAGAATTTTATAGGACAATTTTACACGTTGATCTGGGTACACTGCACAAGTGGTAAAAGGACAAAATATTAAACATCACTTTATGCACCTTACAGTTAAAAACTATGCAAGCATCATATAACATAGCGAGCAGTAGTACTGGGTGAATCAATGTTTCTTGCTAGATCATAGACTTGATAACAGTATGTAAAGCAAACACACAGCTTTTACAGCAAAAAAGGTAGAGACTAAAGCCAACCACAGTTCAAATCTCGGCCAATTCAGCAGGGACAGGACAAGATATGGATCATATATGGGCAGGCCAATTCAATCAATTGGGTACAACTAGCCTGCTGGATTTTTCATGTGATTTTTGCCAGAGGCTATAGCCTTTACCACTAATTGCAGTGCTCTCCCAGCCAGAGAATCACAGTCTTGTACAGAGTAACAGTTAAAAGATGTTGCAAAGCTGGAGCAAGAGCTGGAAAATGAAAAAGGGGCATGGAAGACCTCAGCTAAGGCTACCAAATTAATGTATAATACCTTGGAAAGAAAGGGGGATATGATCTCTAATAAATAAAAATACATAAATGGTCTATACAGCAGATTCAGTTCACTTTAAAATTGCAAGAGACAAGTGACTTGAGGAAAAGAGGTTTAATCTCCACATATGGAGTTTCTTATGGTAAAAGCCTAATCATTTTTTGCAGGAGCCAATTCTAGCCAACCTGGATAGTTTAAAAAAATCGTGACTTGTTTATTAAAGTTTTTTGCATTGTCTTTCAATGGGATTTACCAAATCAGGTATCTCCAAACTGCAGCCCCCCAGCTGTTCTGGGAACCACACGTTCCATGTGGCATTGTAAAACTGACAAAGACATGACTAGGCATGATGGAATTGTAGTTCCTGAACTGGAAGGAGACCTTGGAGACCCCTGGACTAAATAACAAAACTGTATTGGACTAAATAACAAAACTATATTGTTCTGTATATCAAGACAACTAGGGTTGTCCCGATACCACTTTTTTAGGACCGAGTACAAGTACCGATACTTTTTTTCAAGTAGTCGCCGATACCGAATACCGATACTTTTTTTAAACATGTCCCCCCACATATTGCAGCCATGTCATGTCCCCCCACATATTGCAGCCATGTCATGTCCCCCCACATATTGCAGCCATGTCCTGTCCCCCCACATAATGCAGCCATGTCCTGTCCCCCCACATAATGCAGCCATGTCCTGTCCCCCCACATATGCAGCCATGTCCTGTCCCCCCACATATGCAGCCATGTCCTGTCCCCCCACATATGCAGCCATGTCCTGTCCCCCCACATATGCAGCCATGTCCTGTCCCCCCACATATGCAGCCATGTCCTGTCCCCCCACATATGCAGCCATGTCCTGTCCCCCCACATATGCAGCCATGTCCTGTCCCCCCACATATGCAGCCATGTCCTGTCCCCCCACATATGCAGCCATGTCCTGTCCCCCCACATATGCAGCCATGTCCTGTCCCCCCACATATGCAGCCATGTCCTGTCCCCCCACATATGCAGCCATGTCCTGTCCCCCCACATATGCAGCCATGTCCTGTCCCCCCACATACGCAGCCATGTCCTGTCCCCCCACATACGCAGCCATGTCCTGTCCCCCCACATACGCAGCCATTTCCCCCAACATATGCAGCCATGTCCTGTCGCCCCCACATACGCAGCCATTTCCCCCAACATATGCAGCCATGTCATGTCCCCCACATATGCAGCCATGTCCTGTGCCCCATATTGCAGCCATATAATGTCCCCCATACCTCCCTAGCCGCCGCCGCTGCTGCAGGGTTAATCCCCGTGTAACACATTCCCGCGGCGCCATGTAAAGACACGCGATTGGACGGATCCGTCCAATCGCGAGCAAGGGGGGAGTGTCTATGGACGTATCCGTGTATAGACACTCCCCCCTTGCTCGCGATTGGACGGATCCGTCCAATCGCGTGTCTATACATGGTGCCGCGTGTATTACATGCTTACAAGGTGCACGGGATTAGCGGCGGTCGGCGTTGTGCGGCGGGCGATTTGCGGTGAGCGGTGTGTGGCGAGCGGCGGGGGGGGGGGAGTATTCTATTTTGGTATCGGGGGTATTTGCGGGAGTACAAGTACTCCCGCAAATACTCGGAATCGGTCCCGATACCGATACTGGTATCGGTATCGGGACAACCCTAAAGACAACCGCCACTAAAACAGAAAAAAGTACCAATGTGACCAAAGTCGTAGTCTGCAAGTATATTGTATCATGTACGGCTTCTGTAAAACGTAGAAGCATAGAAGATGCTCTTCAGCACAAAGACAGAAGCCCATCAATACTTTACCCCATGCGTATAACTGCTCACACCACTAGAACTGCGTGGCAGCAAATGAAATGGGGAGACTTCCTGGTTTCTTGCCTAGGTAAATGAGGTCATACATCCCAGGAGTCTTATGGAGTGGGGGGGTTGTCTCAGCTAAGCACACTCTCCTGCATGCATGTCTGAGCCAAGGGCAAGTGGCTTCCAGGAAGTAAATGCTACATGAATCATTTGCCCTTAGTCAAGATGGCCACATCCAGAAGTGTTAGATGGGTGTTTTTCAAAGCGATTTCCCCAACAAAAAGCATGGATGGATAGAGTTTGCATTGCACATTAAAAAATGAATTAAAAAGTGTTTTTTTTTGCTTGGTGGTGCTCAGATGCAGTGAAGATCTGCTTTAAGACGATCAATTGTCCTAGGGATAAATGACCAACTCGTTCAACAAGTAGGCAGTTTGTGGCTTGCTTGAAATAGAACTAAAAAAAAAAAAAAAAATCAGATGCAGAAAGCAGTGTTGCACATCAGTTCCTGTTCAGATACAGGGAAAGCATCATCACTCTGAGGTGGTGTGCGGCCCTGAAAAAAAATACACACACACACACACACTTTATCGTGGTATTGCGTGCTCCGGTGTATAGCGCACACCCCTAAAGTGGACCCTATTCCTGTGGAAAAGAAGATTTTTTTTGTACTTAGTTTTGGTGTCTTGCGCGGCGTCCTTCTGCGGCTTCGGGTGTCCTCTTCGTCGGGTCCGGCGTCCTTCTGCGGCTTCGGGTGTCCTCTTCGTCGGGTCCGGCGTCCTTCTGCGGCTTCGGGTGTCCTCTTCGTCGGGTCCGGCGTCCTTCTGCGGCTTCCTCCCTGCTTTCCCGCGCCGAGTTTGAATACTGCGCCGACATACACCGAGCGTAGTACACTTGTGTATAGTCGGACAGGCTCGGCTCCTCTCGCGCTTACGTCCTGTACGTGAGCGCGAGAGGAGCCGAGCCTGCCCGACTATACACGAGTGTACTGTGCTCGGTGTATGTCGGCGCAGTATTCAAAATCGGCGCAGGAAAGCGGGTATCGGCGTATATCACGCACCCACGATTTTGCCCTGATTTTCAGGGCAAAAGAGTGCGCGGTATACCCCAATACGGTACACACACACTCTGCTATAGATTAAGGAGCAATAAATCATTATATAAAAACACCATCATGTACTTCTGAGTCTGCTAGGACTGGTCACATAACATCCAAAATGGCAGGACCCAAAAGTAATCTCAGGTCTTTTGATGTCTACAAGTAGCTAGCATACATAAGTAACCTTATAGGCACAGTGTTGCTGAAATGACTGGTTTCTTTAAAACCATCTGTCCAATGGACCCTCTATTCTTGTAGAAGAGTTCACGTAGGAATATACAAGTACCATTCGGCCAGCAGGCATGATGCATCCCGACGAGAACTATCCATGCTAGCCTGGGTCCACAGAAATAGGTTAGCAAGTGGCCGGCGAGAAGACCCGGAGAGCCCACAGTGTGAACTGCACAAATATTTCATGTGAACACGGAAGGGAGGGTAGGAGATTGCAGTCCTACACATTAAGTACTCACCCTGAATAGCTCTTTCAGGTCATAGAACTGTCCATGGATATCACCACACACCTGTTACAGAAAAAAAAGCCAATTAACGTCAGCAAACATGTAAAGTTGCAAACATATTTTTTTAAACTTCATAAAAACACCCCACACACCCTTTCGAAGTACCGTATTTATCGGCGTATAACGCGCACTTTTTCCCCCTGAAAATAGGGGGAAAATCACGGGTGCGCGTTATACGCCAATACTTTACCTCGGCTCGGAGGGATCACGAGCCGTCTCTCCTGTATACTCGGCACACACACATTCCCCGCTTCCGCCACTGGCATTGGACCAGTGTTCTATCAATCACAGGAACTGGTCCAACGCCAATGGCGGAGGCGGGACTGTGTGTGACTGCTGCTGAATGAACAGGAAATGACGGCTCGGCAATTCCTATGAGAGACGGACACAGGCTGCAGACGGACACAGGCTGCAGACGGACACAGGCTGCAGACGGACACAGGCTGCAGACGGACACAGGCTGCAGACGGACACAGGCTGCAGACGGACACAGGCTGCAGACGGACACAGGCTGCAGACGGACACAGGCTGCAGACGGACACAGGCTGCAGACGGACACAGGCTGCAGACGGACACTTGACCACAAAATTTAAAAACATTTTTTTTCCTGAAACGTCCCTCTGAAATTGGGGTTCGCGTTATATGCCAATAAATACGGTAACCTATACAAAGTCAGCCGACTTGGTCTTTTGCCTTGGCAGTTCTAGATCACACTCATGTTAATGCAACAATAGCAATATAATTATTGAAATAAAAACCATGACACCAATGGAGCATCTTTGTTGGAGCATCTTTGTTAAACCATGGGGGGCCCCCCCCCCCCCCCCCCAACAAGGTAAAAATCCCCTTTATTATGGAGGTGAAAAGTTCTTTGAGAGACGCTAAAGGTAAAATTTCCGTCACAGAAAAAAAGAAAAAAAAAAAAAAAAAGGGGAAGAGAACATTTTCTTACCGTGACGGGGGAGTCCACCCTCTGGACATTGCTCTCTTCCACTAGAATTTCCCTGTAAAAACAAGAGACAGTCAGGTTCAAGCTTCCAGCCCATAAAAAAAATAAAATAAAACAGATTACGTTCTCATGCTGTCCCTTCTACGGTTCTCATTTACTGTCAGTTTCTATGCTGTACAAAACTTGCCAGGACTGGCACTTTGAGAGAACGGTCATGCTTTCCCCATTCCTGGGATTCAGTGCCAGGTCTTCCCCCTCCAGCAAGTGCTTGTTGACATTTACCGGCCTCACTCAGAGCACCCGGACCAATCAGACTGCGGGTGCAGCCTTAAAGTGTTACTAAACCAACAGTAAAATCAGTTTACTCTGCATTGTGTAAAAAGGCCGTTTGATCCTGTATGCAGAGATCCTCCCCCTCCTGCACTGCATCTGGGGAAGGCCAGCCAACAGGCAGAGTAGCCAACCTGCACATGCTCAGTTGTACCTTTTATGCTGGAGAGAACATTATCTTGTTCTCAGATATAGCCAGGTCACATATTGACATAATGGTGGCATGTATGCAGGCTGCAGTGAAAATCTCCTCCCTTCCAAACAGTTTATGATGCAACCGTGGTATACAGGTGATCCAAAAAAAAAAGGGTATATAGTGGCAGTATTTATTTTTTTCATTAAAAGATTTATAAGCTGTGTGTGTGCGATTAACCTTTTTATTACTGGTTTAGTAACATTTTAAAAGGAATAGCGCAACAAGCTGCTTGGCGTCCATGCAACTCAAAGTTCTACCAAACACAAGCCCCCTGTGCCCCCAGCCTACACCTGATTCCTTCGGGTGACCCCTGTGCCCTCCGGCAATCTCAACCTCATCAGCGGTCCCAGAATATACAGTGACCCTCTCCATGCCAGCGTCACCTTGTGACTCCAGCACGCACTTTAGCACCATGAATACATGCACCTCCTGGAATGTTTCTTGCGTTGTGGATGGGGGTCTGTTACAAGCAGCAAGCATATAATAGGTGCAGAGTGTGCATATGTACCAAGAATGACTGCTACAGGGAAGGTTATCAATTCTGCAGACACTACCCCTAGTCAGGACTACAATGAAGCTAGCCAGTTTAGCTACATCTTATATACAATCTCAGCGCAAGTTTTGTATCTCAGCTAAGGCTTTGTCATTACATAAGGGATCACTGCCAAAGGTGGCGAGTACAGAAGTCAGTTGCGTTTAGGCGTTAAGCCCCTGCTGGTAGAAAAAAAAAAAAAATTATATATATATATATATATATATATATATATATATATATATATATATATATATATATATATATATATATATATATATATATATATATATAGGTGTTAACAAGCTTGCTGGAGCCGACACCATCTGCAGATCAGAGTTATAATAACCTAGCAATATTACATATTTATGAAGAGTAAACACCTGCTGTCCTTCACACAGGAGCTGCTGTGGGTTCTCCTGCAGCACAGACTGCGAGCTCTGCTCTCAAAGTGAAAGCTAGGTCCTGGCAGTTCCTACCTTTGTGGGGCACACACACACACACACACTTTTAAAGCAGTTAGGCTCAGTTCACACTGCCATGACCTGAAAGTCATGAGACTTCCAGGCAACTTCCTGGCAATTAGCTAGCAACTTGACTACAACTGAGGGAATGCCTGGGTAATGTCAGATCCAAAAATCACATCAGTATACAAATGAGGATTTGACTTCCATTAAAGTCTATGGGCACAAGTCGGATAGCAGTCACCTTGTAGTACACAAACTTTTTTTTTGGTAAAAGATCGGGAGCGACTTCAGTAGTGCCAATTAAAGTGTTCGTTACCCTAACATTTTATATTTCTGATATCCCATGTACTTGTATGAGGAAAGTCTCCCGTTCTTTGTATTACTTCCTTTGTGTGAAATCCCTGGTGTTCGTGCCAGTCCCTCTGCTTTACTACAGGCATACCCCACTTTAAGTACACAATGGGACCAGATCATGTATGTAAAACGAAAAATGTACTTCAAGTGAAGCAATACATTTTTTCACTTCGGGGCTGTAGTGTGGCCACCAGAGGGCACACGTAAATAAGCTCATTGGATGCAAGGGGGGCCGCTCCAATCCATCCCCCCAGACATCGCGCTGTGCATAGAGGACAGTGCTGTGGAGAGGCTGGATATTCTGCAGCTGACAGGGAAGCCGGAAGAACAACTAAGTGGATGAGATGTCACCGGAGGTGGGGAGGCGGCCAGGATACAGGAAGAGCACACAAGGCAGGATACATGCTCAAAGCTTCAGTTCCGTCTAGTGCGGGTGCACCGCGCGTGAATATTTGTACTTGTGAGGCACTTTACGAACACTCACGGGTATGTCCGTACTCGCGAGTGTACCAAAGTGAGTGTCCGTAAAGCGGGGTATGCCTGTATTAAAAACTGACTAAACCAAGGAGGAGAACACAGTGGTCAGTTTTCTAGGTATGCTCCTCCAATGATCAGATTTGTCCCGACACACCAGTCACTGCACAGCCATTAACTGGCAAGCTCAGTGTGCTACTACTTCTCCACCCCAGCTCTTATGCAGCTCAGAACAGAAGGAAATATAAAAGGCAAAACACTTTTGTATACATTTCTATTTTAAACTTCAATAAAAATTATTGGAAACTAACAATACAAAGTATAAAGATCTAAGCTTTCCAATATACCGTATACAGCCTAGTCAGAGTCATACATTGAATATTTCAAAAGACTTAAAGTGGTAGTATACTCTAGATTACCACTTACAGGTAAGCCTATAAGGCTTACCTGTAAGTATAAAGAATATCACCTAAACCGGTACGGTTTAGGAGATATTCCCCCACAATGCGCCGCTGATTGCAGTGGTGCATGCGCAGTGGGGATCCTCGGCAAAAGGACCGGCTGCTGCCAGACCTTGCCGAAATGAAGTCTCCTGCGCGCATGCGTGGGAGTGACGATATCGCCGCTCCAGCCAATCACAGCGCTGGAGCGGCGATACCCAGAAGACACGCCGGAGAAAGACGACATCTCGCTCAGCGTGGAGTGTTCTTCACCTCGTCCTGAGGTAAGTATTTCATAATCAGCTAGTATGCGGTGCATACTAGCCGATTATGCCTTTTGCCTTGCAGGTTTGGAAAAAAAATATTTTCTCAATAGCGGGTATACAACCGCTTTAAGGAATCCTCCACGTATAGCATTACTGGATCATTCTCGCTTTCTGACGTGAGCTGTAAAACATCCGCTCAATTATGGTATACATCCCTATCTAAACAGCAAATTCCAAACTGAATACAGAATGGATTGTTTTAAAAGGCAATTGTTTACAATCGCTTTAAGACAGCTCTCATTAACCAACATGGGATTACATTTCATGCGACTTAGGGTCTCAAGTCAAAATACAAAGTCGCAGCAGTGTGAACCGAGCCTACACAAAAAACAGCCAGGGGTAAAAAGCAAAAAACACAGGTCAGTGGGGATACTCACCGGGCCTTGGCACAAAGGGCTTTTACTTCGCTCTCTTTGATGAGTTCACAGCGCCTGAGCTGCTCGATTTGCCGGTCGAGGTCGCTGATTTCAGTCATGGCTCCTGCTCCACCAGCCTTTGTCTACTGCGGGGGAAAGAAAAATTTGTATTACTGTCCAGTAGAAGGAAAAACAAAGTGACAGCCAAATGGATACAAAAGGCAACCAAAATATAACCTTGATCAGTGGCGACCCGTTCATAGGGGCGCACGATCACCACCACATGTCCGGACCCTTGATCTACATACCAGGGAACCAGAGTCTTTAATAGGCAAAATGATATATATATATATATGGCAAAGAACACTGCGCTCTGAGCCCACCCAGTTGTGTGACATTAGCGAATGAATATTGGCTATTTTAACACAGATCCTCCTCCCGGCCAATTCACATCAGTGGTGAGTGTATTGTTCACCTTTGTTACTGGAAAATTCAGCCAAGTTAACAGGGATCAGTCAGGGTAGATTTGATTTAAATCATTTTTTAAAGCGCAAATCCCATCTGTGTCCCGCAGAGGCTCCTCCTCTGACCCTCTGTTCACTCAGACATTCACTTTAATGGAACGGCTAGTGACAAGGTGAGACGTGGCGGCAGGTGAGTGGATGCACGCTAACAGGCGCTACCATGATGGATCTGAAACGACTATATGTAAAGGACTACTTGCCGTTAGAATCTAACATTTGCAAACAAAATAAAGGCTTACTACAGTTTAATAAACTGTCAGGTTGATAAAACAGCGATATCAGAACCGATTTAATCATACAGTTTGTAGTGTATAAAAGATTTGCAAAACAATGGGATAAAGGAATATTCCTGAACTTTGTTTTATCTCGCGGTTACTGTGAAATCTGTGTGAATGCATCAATGCAGTGCATGCGATCTCAGCTTGAATTCACTGAATGAGTTTACCAAAAATTTTAATAGAATATACAGCCTCATGCTACATAACCAAGCTCCATTCCATGCTGAACAAAAATGAATAATGTACTGAATTTGCTGGCGTGTAAGACTACCTTTTACACTTAAAAAAAATAGGCCAAAAAGCAGGAGCCGTCTTATACTCCGGGTCAGCTGCTCGGATGCCTGCTGGATGTACAGTAATTTGCTATGTCGCTTTGGCTACATATAGTATATACCGCTAAACCAATCCTGGTGAGCGATGTATTCAAATGAATACAGAGCCTGCTCGGATTGGAGAAACAACCTCTGCCAATCCGAGCACGCTACATACAGTAGCCTGCTTGGATTGGCTTCGAGAGTCAGAGGTGTGGGCTGATGTTACAGCCTCTGCCAATCCAAGCAGGCTTTGTATTCATTAAGAAAACAATCGCTCACCGTGATTGGCTCAAGCTCCAGCAAGAATGAAGAATTTGGCTCCAGAACGAAGAAATATGAAGTGTTGGAAGCCTCGCAAGGGGGGTCGTCTTCTAAGGTGAGCACAGGCAAAAAAATCTTAAAACAAATGTAAAATTAGGGGGTCGACTTATAAACCGGCAAATACAGTATTTTAAAAGATTTTTTACTCCAAAAAAGCATATTATAATAAAATTTGATAAAAACTAAAAAAATAAAAATAAAAGTAATCTATGGCCAACTTTATTTCACTTGACATCAGAACAATAGGAGACACACAAGAAGATTTTAGAACTGGCAATCCTCAGAGCAGCCGGCACACAGAGGTGAAGTGAGGACATATTGTAACCTATATCCTCTGCCAGCTTTACAACACGGCAACTCCGGCTGATGCAAATGAACTCACAAACCTCGAACTCGTGCAATACCGAGATATTCATGAAGGTGAAAAGCCTGCCAGGGAGAGAACCAAAATACAAACCAGGGAACAGGAACATGCATTTCCATTGAAACTATACTACCAACATGAACAAGTAAAGTGAAGTTCATTGGCTGTCCAGTACTTGGAACTTATCCAAGTCTTCTCTTAGCATTCCACAGAAAATTATACCTGTGAATGTTGAAGGCGACATTAAAAGTGGAGATTTTTTAGATCCAATATATTCAAACCCGTCTCAGAGCAAAGCAGCGATGAGGAAGGTTATACAGAACCGGCTCCAGAAAGTACTTCGCTCATGACCTTGAAACAAGTTGTTTTCTCAATGGACTTCGGATACAATGGAGAACACAGAAGTCAGATAAAATTGGCAACTTTTCTGGATTTAATACAATTGCAGCGTTTGCTAAAAGCCCATGAGCCAGCTTCAAAGTGTCAGGAGCAACACTCACACCTGCTGGGATCAAGAGAAGGTGCTCTGGGTGAGAAACAAATTGCATAAAGCCAAACTCCGAACACACCCCTTGCCTCCGTATACTGGGGGGGGGGGGGGGGGGGGGGAATGACTTAAAGTGCAAGTTCACCTTTACAGAAAATCTGTAAGGTGAAATTTACACAGACCCCTCATTCCCACGAGTCCCTGCTGTAACACATATAGCCGATCTACCAGTCTGGGGATTTTAAATCCTTATGGCTCGCTCTCCTCTTCTTCCCCACTAACAGGATGGGCTATGCAGGTTCTGATTGGTTGGCACCAACCAATAAGATTGTGGGGGTACGTTTAGGAGATTAAGCCACAGGGATTCGGTGCAAAATAAAATAATCACTGGTCGCCGCCATTAGAAGTAAAAAATAAAAAAATACATTTTTCCCCCATTTAACCACTTGCTTACTGGGCACATAAACCCCCTTCGTGCCCAGGCGAAATTTCAGCTTCCGGCACTGCGTCGCTTTAACTGACAATTGCGCGGTAGTGCGACGTGGCACCCAAACAAAATTGGCGTCCCTTTTTTCCCCACAAATAGAGCTTTCTTTTGGTGGTATTTGATCGCCCGTGTGGTTTTTATTTTTTGCGTTATAATGAAAAAAAGAGCGACAATTTAAAAATATATATATATTTTTTACTTGTTGCTATAATAAATATCCCATTTTTTTTATATTTTTTTTTTTATATTTTTTTTTCTCAGTTAAGGCCGATACGTATTCTACGTATTTTTGTAAAAAAAAAAAAAAAAAAAAAAATCACAATAAGTGACTGCTTTGCGCAAAAGTTATAGCACCTACAAAATAGGGGACATAATTATGATTTTTTTTTTTATTTTTTTTTTTTACTAGTAATGGCGGCGATCTGCGATTTTTATTGGGACTGCGATATTGCGACGGACACATCGGACACTTTTGACACATTTTTGGCGCCATTCACATTTATACAGCGACCAGTGCTATAAAAATGCACTAATTACTGTATAAATGTGACTGGCATTGAAGGGGTTAACACTAGGGGGTGAGGAAGGGGTTAAATGTATTGCCTGGGTGTGTTCTAACTGTATGGGGGGAGGGGGGTGACTGGGGGAGGTGACCGATGCTGTCTCCCTATGTACAAGAGACACAGCATCTGTCACCTCACTGACAGGACGTGAAGCTCTGTGTTTACACTCAGAGCTCCACGTCCCTGCTCTCTCACCGACGATCGCGTGTACCTGACGGACATCGCGGCCGCCGGGTACACGCATCGGATCCTCGGTGATGCGTCGGGACTGTTTTTCCCCGCCGCGCGCCACCCTGTGGCGTGCGCGGGGAATTACAAGCAAATGACGTCCAAAGACGTGACCCCGGCGCCTCAGGTCCGCGCTGTTCACGTCTTTGGACGTGAAGCAGTATTGAAGTGGTTAAAAAATGCAATAAAACTATCCCCTATTTTGCTATCAATTTTGCGCAAACCAATCGATACACTTATTGCGATTTTTTTTTTACCAAAAAATATGTAGAAGAATACGCATCGGCCTAAACCGAGGAAAAAAATTAAATGTTATATATTTTTTGGGGGATATTATAGCAAAAAAATTGAATTAAAAAAAAAAAAAAAAAACCTGCAGAGGTGATCAAATACCACCAAAAGAAAGCTCTATTTGTGGGAAAAAAGGACAACAATTTTGGGAGTCACGTCGCACGACCGCACAATTGTCAGTTAAAGCGACGCAGTGCAGAATCGCAAAGACTGGCCAGGTCCTTTACCTGCATAAAGGTCCGGGTCTTAAGTGGTTAATATGACAGTGGAGGCAGGACAGACAATGGGGGCATTGCCACAACACTAGATCACTGACAAAAAAAAAAAAAAAAAAGGGGGGGGTATAGCAAGTCTATAGCACAGAAACAAGTAAATTTGCTAAGACCTTTAAATACCTCTTTGCAGCTGACAAACAAAAAGCATAGATGGAAAGTACAAAATGTCAAGTCTGTCATTACAAACGGCCACGAGGCTCGTTGTCAAGGCAATGCAATGGGTAATACATTGAATTCCACGCGTCACAGGGCGAGCCTGAAGGGAGAGAAATGCTGCAAAATCTACATTATAAGGAAGGAAAAATACTAACAGCAGGCAGATTTATAATGGGTCACATTTACTAGTGGAGAGAGAAATGTTATAATCCCGACATTTTATGGGCTTGTTTACACCTGTTGTTGGGAGGGGCTAAAACAATGCATTTTTAGTGCCCCCCCCCCCAAGATGCAAAAGGCAGCAGATGTGGGTGTCTAACGTGCCACAGTTGCAGCTGTTGGCACCCGCTGAAAAATCTATTGCTGAGGCTTATGTTTTAAGCAGGGGGGGGGGGGGGGGGGTGCGGTATTCTATTCAATAGAACCGTTCTGCTAGGAGCGACGCAAGACGCTCCGAATTAGAAAAAAGGTTCTTGTACGACTTCGGGGGCGACTTGCATTGACTTCTATAAAGAAGTAATTTTGCAAGTCACCTCTGAAGTCGTCTTCAGGACGCCTTGCAGAGTCGCCCCCCAAAGTCGTGTGAACCGGTTTTAAGAGTCTTCAGGAGGAGAGGAAAGGTTCTCAGCTGAGCACACTCATGCATGTTTGAGCCAAGGGCAGATGGATTCCAAGAATGCTGCATGAATCATTTTCCCTTACTAAAAATGGCCATGGGCAGGAATGCTGGGGGGGTTCAAAGTGATTTCTCAACAAAAAGGAGCCATGGATTAAAAATTAAATAGGGTTTTATTAAAAAGTCAGCAATAGTAGCTCCTACATTTCTATTCTGGCAACTTCCTTCCAATGTCCCTCATGCATAAAAAGAGCAACACACACACACACACTTAGAGACAGAAGACTGAAAGCTCAGAGGCCCTGCCCAGTAAGTAAAGGCCACGGCACAGCCAAGTAATACAGTTTATTCCCATTACATAAACTTGTCACGTGGCTTAAAATCCAGCTATGTGTGTACAACACCTAGAAGAGGATTAATGCTGCAGACACGTAGGATGGACTTATGGGCTGCCGCTGGATGTACAATGCTGACTAGAGCTGAAAAACTGCACAACCCACGCAATAAGACAGGACAAGGAAGTTAGAGGTTCTCACAATAGAAACACTGCAAGAGTCCATGAAAGCCAGCAAGACAGTTTATAAATAGATGCAAGTCCTTATTCATTTTTAAAGGAAGAAGTCAATTTGCAAGTGTCTATAGGAAAGGAGGAAACACACACCTTTGTAAATGCGATTTGCTGATTGCAGGTACAATGCTGTAAAGGGTAACGCTACTTGCATAACAAATAAGCATATACATGTGCAAAAGTATCATTTCCAATCTGCAGTGATATATTGCCTTTTTTTTAGAAAATCAAAAGCTACCTGGAGGGGTTTTCTGCACAAAGTGTGGTACAGAATGCTGCCCCCTCCCCCAGATATGCAATTTCCTGCTTGTGTAATTGGTGACCAATTTTCCCAGAAGTCTTCACTAAAATACAAATCAAATTGGAAGATCCCCCAACAACCACCCAAGCCCCCCCCCCCCCCCA
Organism: Rana kukunoris; assembly: GCA_029574335.1. NCBI lineage: Eukaryota > Metazoa > Chordata > Amphibia > Anura > Ranidae > Rana > Rana kukunoris. Next base: position 11,694,059 of record CM056054.1, on the reverse strand, counting down.
AAAAAAAACCTTTTGCGAGATCCTCCCAAAGGAACACACACACACGTAACTTCAGGTGCAGAAGCCAATTGACAATCATAAAAACACACCTATTCAGGGCTGCTGCTAGAAATCATGGGGACCGTACAGCCGACCTGGCAGGGCCGCCGCCCCCCCCCCCCCCCAATATAGCAAGACCATATTTTCACACAAAAAAAAAAAATCATTATTAGTGGACACAAACATAACAGAGGACCTGTGTGAATTAGCAATTTGTATTTTTACAGGGGGCACATGGGGGGGGGGGGGGAATCAGAAGCAGGCAAAACAGGGAGGGGAATCGGTGTCCTATGTCTATCTCTCCCTGCAGCAGCTGAATGCCGGCAGGAGGGGTAGAAACTGGCTTTCAGCTGCTGCAGAGAGCTACACAGGATATCCTTCTGTAACTGCTCCTCCACCAAACCACACTAATTCTACAGGAGGACTGGTGGTTCTCCCCCCCCCCCCCCCCACATCAGCAGCCCTGCACCTATTCATAAAGTGCCAGTTCACATTGGGCACTTCTGAAAACAGCTCAGTTAACCCTGAACAACCCAATTGTAAAATCTACTGCAGACGGATTGGTAAATCTAAATGGAAGTTGTACAGAAACTAGATTAAAAATAAGACAGACAGACCAAACCCAGAGAATTGCATCAGAAGGAAGCAAAGTTACAAATCAATGTAGGGCAACACGAAGCAGGAAATAGAACCTGCATAAATAATGACACATTGACATAACCAGATCAATTCTACATACTATATTTAGAGACAATATTTCCCTTTAACTCTTTAAAAAGAGAAAAAAAAAGGGGGGGGGGGGGGGGAGAAAACTCTTAAGGCTTGAAGATTTGTTAAATGTTAAATTTGAGGCTGCGCTATGTGAGAGGCACACAGCTCAGCCAATCTGCTGCCAACATCACTGGTAGTTGCGCCGGAGCCCGTAAAAAACACAGGCGTGGCCGCATAGCAGTAGGTGAACGGCAGCGGCCGCTACCTGTGTTGACCCTGTCCAGGCCGCCACTTACCTCCCACTGTGTGGCCTGATTATCAACAGGCCACGGAGCGGGCGGCCCTGGCCCACTGAGCAAATGCCTGGTCTGCCCTATGGCCAGTCTACAGGCTTTCCTCTAGTCTAGAGTGAAGATTGCAAAAAAAAAAAAAAAAAAAAAAAAGTATAATCGAAAGACGGAATAGGGAGCGCACACACACACACACACACACACACACACACACACACACACACACACACACACACACACACGTTGATATTTGCTATTCAAGCACGTTTTTATACCCGTTTTTCTGGTTTATAAAAGGCTTTTCATAGTTATCAGCACTCATTTTCTGACACATTGATAGAGAAAAATTATACTTTGTAATTTGATGATTCTATATACATGCATCTTTTCATTAGTAAATAGAATTTTGTCTCCCCCCCCCCCCCCCTCCTAAATTAACATTGCATTCAGGGAAGTTTTTACAATGACAATTGGCTGTTTAACTGCTTTAGATCCGCGCTGAAGCCGTCATTCGGCTATAGCGCGGATCTCAATTGCCAACAAGCCGTCAATTGGCGGCATGTCAGTAGCACGTTCCAGAGCGCGCCGCGACCCTTGGACACAGCCAATCACAGATCGCCGCAAACGGCTAATCAGAGTGGCCGTTTGCGATGCGATCTGTGCGGCGAATGAGAGGATCTCATATGTAAACATATGAGATCATCTCTCATTGCCGTTTTACACAGAGACAGCGTCTTGTCTCTGGAGAGGAGGAGACCGATCTGTGTCCCTTGTACATAGGGCCACAGATCGGTCACCCCCCCAGTCAGCCCCCTCCCCCCCACAGTTAGAAAACTATACAGGGAAAACATTTAACCCCTTCCTCACCCCCTAGTGTTAACCCCTTCAATGCCAGTCACATTTATACAGCAATTAGTGCATATTTATAGCATTGATCGCAGTATAAAATGTGAATGGCGCCAAAAATGTGTCAAAAGTGTCTGCCATAACATCGCAGTCCCAATAAAAAAAATGTTTTTTTACCAAAAATATGTAGAATACGTATCGCCCTAAACTGAGAAAAAATATTATGTTTTTTTTTTTAATTGGGATATTTATTATAGCAACAAGTAAAATTTTTTTCTTTTTTTCAAAATTGTCGCTCTATTTTTGTTTATAGCGCAAAAAATAAAAACCGCACAGGCGACCAAATACCACCAAAAGAAAGCTCTACTTGTGGGGGGAAAAAAAAGGACGTCAATTTTGTTTGGTAGCCACGTCGCACGACCGCACAATTGTCAGTTAAAGTGATGTAGTGTCGGAAGCTGAAATTTCACCTGGGCAGGAGGGAGGTATACGTGCCCAGTAAGCAAGTGGTTAAAAATCGTTGCGGTACATACCGTTTTCTATATAGATGTTCACCACGGCTTCCGGGTATGATCTTCGGGGCTGGGCGTTCATAATTGATTGACAGGCATCCTGACCGACGCATACAGCGCGTCACGAGTTGCCGAAAGAAGCCAAACGTCGATGCGGCTCTATACGGCGCCTGCGCACTGATGTTCGGCTTCTTTCGGCAACTCGTCCCCATCACACTATACGGCTGGCCCAATTCATTTCCCATGGCAGTAAGATGAATACACTTTCCAAATTCAAGCCATTTCCGTCCCAACAGTTTCAAGTCAAACTTTTGCAAATTAGAATTTCACCATCCTAGTACAGGGGGTCCCCGACTTTTGAACGTGTTCGGGACTTACCCCCATTTGTAACCTGGAAATGTTCGCAAGTCGGGCCGTGAATGCGCAAATCGGGAATTACGAACATTTCCAATGTTCTGAACGCCGTTCTGCGGCCAATTACAGCCTATTCCGACATTTCCGAGGCTCTGTCTGGCCACGCAGAACAGCAGATGGTGTGCGCAGAGGGTCCCTGCAGATTCCTGTTTGTGAGTAGTTCGTAAGTCAGAGACCCCCTGTACTAAACTCGGGACATTCCCCCAAATGTTACACTTGTTCTCCAAATCAAAAGAACTGCCTAAAATTCAATTATAGAGGGGTGTGACCGGAAGCCAGCCTGGAAGGAAGCATCCCTTGAGAGCTCCTCTCCTGCCCGCAGCTTAACGGCAAAAAAACCGGGGAAACCGCAGCCGTCCATGGGAGGATCGCGGACCACCAGGTCCAGCAAGGCACGGGGATCATCACAACCACCGCCGAGCTCCTCCACAACCCTCGAACGCTACTTTAAACCACCAGACATGCCGCCGGGTGGAGAGGACAAGATGGCGCCGGACGCAGCCACATCCAACACAGGGGCCTCTCCCCCTCGCCTACCTCTGCATCCAGATCCATCCCCAACCCGATCGCAAACCTCAGCAACCTCCTCGAGCCCAGACGGCTCCCAGCAACGGGTGAGTGGTTCCCCGCACCCCCGCCCTACCACCGCAGACCACGAGGCACAGGCCGCAGCTTTCCTTAGCTCCCGGGACATCCACTGCACTGGGGTCTCCCCCCGCCTCCCCCGCACCGCCTCGGACCCGGGACTGCAGAGCGGGACCCAGCTCTCCCCCTCTCCCACGTTTTCACGGGAAGACTTCCCGGCCCTGCTAACCCCCACCGACTCCCAGGCCTCCATGGGACTCTTGGAGCATGGCAGCTCCACTACCAGTGCTAGGCCGCAACCCGCCCCCCCCGCGGCCCGTGGACAATTTCATCCGGCCACACACTCAGGGAACGGGGACCGGAGAGGGATCTCCCCCCCCTCATATGCCTCCATGGCAAGCACCAGCGCCCCTTGGCACGGGGGGGCCACAGCCATGCTGGGAGAACAGGCCGAGGCCCGGTTCGCATCAGGGGGTCCCCCCCAACACCCTCCCCTTGAGACCAGAGGGCATGGGGAACTGGCTCCCAGCTACCAGTCATCCCCCACCAGCCCACCCCACACCCCCCATGACAACAGGGGGCCCCCTCAGTATCCTTCCCAATATCCCCCCCAGCCATGGCAGTCCTATATGCAGGCTTTCCCTACGAAAGATGACTTCAAACAATTAATTGAGGATGTTAAAGCAACCTGCCGCGCTGAAATTCAGGCTATCCATACAGGCCTCAAACACTTAGCTGACAGAGTGGAGATGGCGGAGGAGGAGATCCAAGAGACTAAACTGGCGGTGCACCGCACCCAAATTCAGGCATCAGACCATCACCTTATGCTTAGAGACATGCAGCGGCACATTGAAGACTTGGACAACAGGGGGCGCCGCAACAACGTCCGCATACGCGGTCTCCCCGAGGCAGACGGGGCAGAGGACCTACAGCATACCCTCCAGAAATTATTCAATAACATACTGGGCGAACCAACAGACAAGCCCATTGAGATGGACAGAGCTCACCGAGCCCTCAAGCCAAAGGGCCCTGCCTCCAAACCGCGAGATGTCATATGCCGGGTAAATTCCTACCCACTGAAGGAAGCCATAATGCGTAAAGCTCGCCCCATCCGTAATCTAGTCTTCAACAACCACCCTCTACAGCTCTACCCGGACCTCTCCTGGATCACCCTGCAGAAACGACGCCTACTACAACCCCTGCTCCGCACCCTACAGGACAAGGACATAGTGTACCGATGGGGCTTCCCCTTCAGCCTCTCAGCTAGCCACCAGGGGACATCCGCTACCCTACGCTACCCCGAAGACCTGGATCTCTTCTGCAAAACACTAGACATCCCCGTTCCCCAGCTGCCGGACTGGGACCTGGTGGCCACACCGCCCCCTCCACCGGTGGTCTGGCAGAGAGTCCCCCCGCCCAAGCGCCCTAGAGGCCGGGACCCTGTCCGCAACTCCCCTAGGCACAGGCCCATATAAGACGCTCCTCCTGGCCACAAGAGCCGCATTGAACGCCACGTGACCTCCTGTCCTTTTTTTTTTTTTTTTTTTCTCTTTTTTTTCTCTGTTTTTGTTATTAATTTTATTTTTATTTTTTCTTATTTTATCTTACACTCCCCCCGGTTGCCCCAGCCTTACCAGTACACCACATATCGGGCCTGTCTCGGACGAGACCCCGAAGAGGCTGCCCTTCTGATTACGGACCCCCCCATGGCTTATAGCCTGAGAGTTCCTCCTTTCCCAACCCCCACGGTGGAGCTCCTCCACACCACCCCCCTGACCCCCCGACCCACACTTCTGGACTGTCTGGTCGGGGGGCCCTTAAGGAACTGTTGGGACCCGAGGGCCTTCGGGCCACTCGGGCCCCCATTGTTGAATGATGTTGTGTTCTCCTTATGTTTTTTTGTTCTCATCTTTCTCTTTCTTTTCCGATACCTCTCTCTCCCCTTCCATGCAGGCAGGACCCAAAGATACACCTCGGTGGCCGCCGGCCCGGCGACCCCCCCGCCCACCCTCCCAGAACCGGATGCAGCGCGCCTGACTCCAGCTAAGTATAATCCGCGCTCACTACACCCACAGTATGGCTAAGTTGTTATCCTTGAATGTCCACGGGCTTAACTCCAATAGGAAGCGACGTCTAGCACTCACAGAGTTCAGGCAGTCGGGGGCAGAGATCATAATGGTACAGGAGTCGCACTTTTCCAAGGGCGACTCCTTTACGTTTGCATCCAGACACTTCCCCTTAACATACCAGACTTTTAGCTCGCGTAAACGAGCAGGGGTCGCAATCCTGGTCAAACGGGGCGTCCCCTTCACCTGCACAGATTGTTACATTGACCCCCTAGGCCACTTTATTATCCTGAGAGGTACATGGCACTCGCGGGATATAACCCTGTGCACCCTATACGCCCCCAACGCCCATCAACACAGATTTCTAGGCCGGGTTCTCACGCGCTTAGCCCGTTTTCCCCACGATCTATTGGTGGTGGGAGGCGACTTTAACCTGCCCCACTCGGCGACCTGGGATCGCCTGGTTGTGAACCCCCGGGCCTCCCAAACCAGGGCCCTGCGGGACTCTAAGCTCTTCCGCCAACTAACGAGGAAACATGCCCTATTTGATGCATGGCGGGCGCTTCACCCAGGAGATCGCCAGTTCACCTTTTACTCATCCCCTCATCACACACACTCACGCATAGATTACTTTCTAGTCAACAATACCACACTACGCATCACCGAATCCACACGGATCCTGCCCATCTCCTGGTCTGACCATGCCCCTATCACCCTGACCCTAGACCTGAACGCCCCCACCCGCAGGCCCTATAATTGGCGCCTGAATGATTTCCTCCTGAAACACGCCCCCTCTAAAATGGAAATAGAATCTGCCCTGCAACTTTACTTTAGCGAAAATAACACGCAGGACGTCTCCACCACCACACTGTGGGCCGCCCACAAAGCGGTAATCAGGGGACGCTGCATGGCCATCTCCTCGGCCCTTAAGAGGAACGCCGAGTCGGCTAGAAAACAGGCGGAAGCACAGCTTCAAGCCCTAGAAACCCGTCTGCAAGCTTCACCTTCCCTGACGCTTCTAAAACGCATTGCACAAGTGCGGTCGACACTCCGGGACCTCGCGCTGGGTCGAGTCGAGAAGGCCCTGGTTCGCCTACGACAGGTATATTATGACAAGGGCAACAAGGCACAAGCCCTATTAGCGAGAAAACTAGCCGACCGCTCACTCGCCTCCACCCCGCACCAGGTTCAGGATAGATCGGGCAATATATTATCTCACCCTCAAGGTATTGCGGATGCATTCGCGGCATTTTACACAGACCTATACAACAAACCGGAGATCCCTCATAACCCGCCCCCCCCCGACCTCTTAGATAGGATGACACAATATCTGACACGGGCTGGTATTCCCCGGCTACGACCGGACGACTTGACCTCTCTCAATGCCCCCATTACAGACGAGGAGCTGACCCTAGCCATTAAGGCCCTACCTGCTCATAAATCCCCAGGCCCAGATGGGTTCCCATACGAATATTACAAGACCTTCCTCCCCACGCTTCTCCCCCACATGACCAAGCTCTTTAACGCCTTCCTACGAGAGACCCCCATCCCACAAGATATGCAGCGATCTTTCATCACCCTCATTCCTAAACCAGACAAGGACCCTTCATCATGCGCTAGCTACAGGCCGATAGCACTATTAAACTCAGACCTCAAAATATTTACGAAGGTCCTCTCCCTCCGCCTGAACGTAGTCCTGCCCTCCTTGGTCCATAAAGACCAGGTGGGCTTCGTCCCCCTTCGCCAAGCAGGGGACAACACAAGAAAGGTGATCGACCTGATTGACGTGGCAGGTAGGGAGGGCTCGGAGTCCTTGCTCCTGAGTCTGGACGCAGAAAAGGCGTTTGACCGCCTTGGCTGGCCCTTCATGTTTGCCACGTTAAGACATATGGGGTTTGGGGGACCTTTTCTTCAGGCGGTCCGACACCTCTATACTAACCCGCTCTCACAGGTTAAGACCCCCTTTGCCACTTCAGCCACCTTCCCCATCACCAATGGAACCCGCCAGGGGTGCCCCCTCTCCCCCCTCCTCTTCGCTCTCTGCGTCGAACCCCTAGCAGCGACGATCCGCGGCAACCCGGATATTCGGGGAATCCCAGTTAGGGGGAGAGAATTTAAGATTTCCCTCTTTGCTGACGATATTATTCTGACATTGACGCGTCCCCGCATCTCCCTGCCCAACCTACACGAGGAACTGGAACGCTACGGGGCCCTCTCGGGATATAAAACTAACACCTCCAAGTCCATGGCCATGCCGATCAACATGTCCGAACCGGAGACTTTTCACCTACAGTCCGTCTTCCCTTATCACTGGGAGCGAGCCTCCCTAAAATACCTAGGGGTCCATTTGACCCCGAACTTTACGTCCCTATACCAGGCCAATTTCCCTCCCCTCTACAGTTCGATCAGAGCGCTGATCCATAAATGGAAGTCGCATCAGATATCCCTTATGGGCCGGATAGCGGCCATTAAGATGGTGATCCTCCCAAAACTGCTGTACCTTTTCCAGACCCTCCCGGTCCCGGTCCCGTGTGCCCACCTGCGAGCCCTACAAGCAGATCTCCTCCGCTATGTGTGGAACTACAGGCGCCACAGGATCCCACGCTCGGTCATGACGGCCGCGCGAACCGAGGGAGGCCTGGCCTTCCCAGACCTGGTTAAATACTACCAGGCCTCACAACTCCGAGCGGTGACATCGTGGTTTCCCCAGAAGTCCTACAATAGGTGGACGGAGGTGGAAAAGATCTGGCTGGCACCAATACACCCAAACAACCTCCTTTGGAACGCGAATGCGGCAGTGGAGCCCGGACGTTTGCTGGGCTCCATGCAGCAGCTCCTGCGCATGTGGAGGAGGCTGGCTCAGGACCATGGACTTAAGTCCGAGAGTTCCCTGCTGACCTCCTTTCTCTATAACCCCAAATTACCGACGAGTCTAACCCACCAGATGTCATGGCCCTGGGCCTCGCGGAATCTCTTCCACTTTGGTCATTTAGTAGACCCCAGGTCTCGCATTCTGCACTCCTTCACTGATCTCCAAGCCAAACATGACATCCCACGACAAGCTTTCTTCAGCTATTTACAGGTCCGCCATTACGCCCACACAATTGCCCCCCGGCTCCTTTTCTCGAAACCGACCCCGTTTGAGCGTCTTGTGCTCGAGGGCACGGCCCGAAGGGGCCTTATATCAGATATATACCAAATCCTAAACAAATACCCCTTTCAAAACAAAGGTAAACATGCCTATATGCTCCGATGGGAGAGGGAGCTGGGGGAAGTGCTCTCGGAGGAGGAGTGGGGGGCGGTTTGGAGACAGGCGGCCAAAAGCTCTATCTGCACCCTTTATAAGGAAAATACGTACAAAGTACTGTTCTTTTGGTACCTGACCCCGGACGTTCTCCATAGGGTTTACCCCTCCACCTCTGATCGATGCTGGCGCTGCGATCAAGCGAAGGGCACACTGTTCCATATATATTGGACTTGCCCCATGATTGTCCCGTTCTGGACCCAAACACGAGAGCTCCTGTCTCGCCTCCTGGAGGCGCCCATACCCCTCTCCCCGAAGCTATTCCTACTGGGCCTCTCCCAGCCTCACATAGCCAAACCCCACAAAAAATTATTAAGACACATTACCACAGCTGCGAGGTGCTTGATAGCACTACACTGGAAGAAACCGATGCCCCCATCCCAAGAGGCCCTCTATGCTAGGGTTAAGGATGTAGAACTCATGGAAAAGATGACAGCCAGGATTAGGGACAGGTTGGAGGATCATGATCTTGTCTGGGAGAGGTGGCGTGTGGGAGAGGACCCGCCATGAGCCAACGTCAGATCACCGAGGTACGATACTACCCCCACCCCACTAGCCTGCCCCCACCCCCCCCCCTTCTTCTTCCTCTCATCTCTCTCTCTCCCCCAACCCCCTCCCCTCACTCCGTCCCCCCTTTCCTCTTTCTCTTTCCTCTGATTTATAGCTGTTTTACAAGTTACTGATCGTACAAATAATTATGGAGCCACTATGTAAGCTCATTAAGATGGATTTCTGCACCTCCTCTTCTCTCATACACCTGAAATGCTGCTATATTCTGTACTGATCTTTTATGGAAAAAAAAAATCAATAAAAAACTGTTATTTGGAAAAAAAATTCAATTATAGAAATAAACGATGAGATCGGTCAACTTTGACACACACTCAAGTCACATTAGGCTCCATTCACACCAAGACGATTGCAATTTTTGCCACAATTGCAGCACCATTTATCATGCTGCAAAAATTGCACTGCTATTGGGGTGCCATTTAACAAGGGCATTGCAAAAACTCCCCATGTTTTGCCGAGATTCTAGAATTGGGGCGATTCAAAACGCCTAGTTGTGAATGGAGCTTTGAAGTTGACAGTTTTACCATAAGATCGGCACTTGCGGTAAATTCCCACCGCTTGAATATACCGCTGACCCAATATAGTAAACAGATATCACTTCTTTAGGCTGGGTTCACATCGGTGTGTGGAGCGCCTCCAAGCAGGGGGTTTGGGTGTGTCCTTCACTGTTTCAGGTCCGATTTCGGTCAGAGTTTTTAGCTGAATTGGACCAGAACAAAGTACTCCTGTGCAATTTGCTCCGCAGCAATGCCAGAGCTTTGTGATTAGGCTCCATAGAGAGTCGGACACAGGCTCCCCACATGAAAATTGGATGCGGGGAACTTTCAGTAAAATCCCCCGTTAATCCTGCCATAAAAAGTCCATGTTCACACACTTCCTGATAACAATCTGTCCCGTTGTGTTCTACGTCGTCACCTCGTCACCCAGCCATGCCGTCATACATTACTAAAATATGCTCTATTCTTGTGCAACAGGAAGCCGGTCCACATTGATGTGCAGCAGACACTGGAGAGAGACAATATGGACAGGAAGTAGCAGAAGATCAAGAGCACCACCACACTTACCCGCCCTCACTCACCCCCATGAGAGAGAGGAAGCCCCCATGCCTGCTCCTCCAGCATCCCTTAGCCATAGCCTTTATATCCACCTATGCCCTATCCCCACGCCCCCACTCTCCCTTCCTCCTGATCATAAGTGCCAGTCGGGGCAGCTCAGGCTTGTGCCAACCTGTGATTGACAGCTCCTGACTCCTCTATCCACCCTGCCCTTACCCCCACCTCTGCAGGGCTCCAATGCAGGGGTTGGGAGGTCCGAGCCCAGTCCTAATCCTCAGCCATGGGGGGCCCGGGGGCTCTGCATCCTGTGCTGGCACTGCCTGCCGATTGGCTTCTCCGCTTCCAAACACTGACACCAGCACTTTAACTGTAAAAATTGCATTTTATTTTTTTTAATCTCTTGAATTTGAGAGTGGGGCCTCACACAGCCTAGAGCCGCCTCTGGACTGACTAACTGTACGGGAGCAGGTCAAGGCTCAAATGGTTTCAGATACAGTCAAGGCCTGGAATGAGTAACTGTGTGAAAAAGGAAAGGAGATTAGATGTCACCTGTGACACAGAGCTGATGTAAAATGCATGACCCTGCTAACTGCTGACACAATGGTCAGACTTATTTACAGACTGCTAACTACAAACGCATGACTGTTGTCTACTGTTGACCCCAGATCGCATTAAAGAGGCCCTGTCCTGCTTATTTATATTACAAGGGATGTTTACATTCTTTGAAGTAGGAATACAAGTGACCCCCTCGGCCCTCCCCCCAAAAAATGCATTTTAAAAAAGGGACAGTGTATTTAAGATGCATAGAATGCATTAAGGGGAAAAACCTTGAGGCCGTGTCCACACCGCATCCAATTCGTAATAGCAGGAGCCGGTTCAAAAATCTCTGGTGTGGCCCGATGCGAATTTGCATAGGAGCCCTGTGCGTCTTTTGGTCCGTTTCAAGTTTGAATTTAGGGGACCTATGCCAAGTGCCTAAAAACTGCCTCCCATTCATTCGCGACTCTTCCCACTGGAGCGGTGAGATTGCTCGACGTTACAAAAAGTCCTGCAAGCAGCATCTTTGAGGCGGGTAGGGAGCGCTGTATTTAGCGCTCCCAAAACACCCTGTCGATTGGAACGAATGGGCAGCACATCCGTAGTGCCTGAAAAGCGCCACAACACAGGAGTTTTTAACCCCATCTATAAAGTCAAAAAGGGGGAGGTCCAGGCATTTTTAAATGTTTAACCACTCAAGGACGGCCTCTTTCACATATACGTCGGCAGAATGGCACGGCTGGGCAGATCCATATACAGGTACGTCCTGTACCACTACCCAGCCGTGGGTCACGGGCGCGCACCCGTGACCCGGTCCGAAGCTCTGGGAATGCGGGACTCGCGGACCCGATTGCCGCTGGAGTGTGGCGATCGGTCCCCAGAGCTGAGGACGGGGAAAGCAGTGTGTAAACGCGGCTTCCCTGTGTTTCACTGTGGCAGCAGCATCGATCGCGTCATCCCTTTTATAGGGGGGGGGGGGGGGGGGGGGGACACGATCGATAATGTCAGACCTACAGCCACACCCCCCTAGTTGTAAACACACACAGGGAACACATAACCCCTACAGTGCCCCCTTGTGGCTAACTCCCAAACTGCAACTGTCATTTCCACAATAAACAACGCAATTTAAATGCATTTTTTGCTGTAAAAATTACAATTGTCCCAAAAATGTGTCAAAATTGTCCGAAGTGTCCGCCGTAATGTCACAGTCACGAGAGAAAGAAAAAAAAAAAAAGCTGATCGCTGCGCTGCGCAAACCAACCGATAAACACTTATTGCAATTTTTTTTACCAAAAATAGGTAGAAGAAGAATACGTATCGGCCTAAACTGAGGAAAACTTTTTTTATAAATATTTTTGGGGATATTTATTGTAGCAAAAAGTAAAATATTGAATTTTTTTTCAAAATTGTCGCTTTTAATAAACATACACTGACCTGCTCCACGGTCCAGAGAAGCGTCAGCCGGAGCTCCTCTCTGGCCGGCGTCCTCATTGTTACTGTGGGCACCCGGCCGTGACAGCTTTCGGCTTCACGGCCGGGCACTCACTGCACGAGCGGCACTGCGCTAACTGATTGGACAGGCGATCACCTGAGACCTGTCCCAGGCGATCGCCTACAGGGAGGGGCCGCCAAAAGGCAATATGACGTATCGCCTTAGCGGCTCCTGTGTGGAAGGAGGATGTGGGACAGGATGTCCCACTCTTCCTGAAGCCCCCACTGCCGCCCCCCCAAAAAAAAATATTACATGCCAAGGTGGAACTCTAAAACAAGTCTAACTAATGTATGGCGGCGTTTGACCACTAGTGTGAGGGGGGGGGGGGGGGGGTCACATCTACTACTGACCCCCAGGGTAATATGGGCGGGGGCTCTATACCAGCCTCCCAGGGCAATGGGGAGGGGGGGTTACATCTACAGCTAAGCACCAATGTAAAGGATGTATCTCTCCGCTGACCAGCAAAGTAGTTTTTTTCTGGCCATCACTGAGAATTTTTATAATGTATAGTAGGAACACCGCAGTGTGAAAAGGGGTCTTAAAAGTGCCTCAAGTCAAGCCATGAAAAAATAATGCCAACATTCCCGCACAAGAGAACCCCTATGGCCCGTCTCCCCCTCCTTTCCAACGCTGTAGCCCTAGGCAAAGTCTATTACAGAAAAATATGATCGGCTTTTTACAGGATTCAACAGGGTCACTTTAATAATTGACCCGTTTCCCCCCAAGAAATACTCAGCTAGGATTGTGGCCAGATAATAGCACCGTCATAAAAACCATGTCAAAATTCATGATCCTATACAAGCAATTACAGCCAAGAACCTTGGACTAGGAAAAAAAATAAAATATAAAAACACGTACAGTACCAGCTAGTGCTCTGGTGGGAATAAGTCTGCTAAACTCTGTCAGTCAACAGAATTAAACCACAACTACAAGAGGTCACATCCAAACACATACAGATTAGTTACCAAGGATCTTAAGAAGACACTTGGAGTCGTGCCCCAATTATGATCGATTAAATAAAAAATAAAAAAAAAGTAGTCACACAACCGTAATTTTTTGACCTAACAACTTCAACACACCACTGATGTCTTATCACAGCTTGCAGTCTCTGTTCTTCTGTAGTAAATAAGCAACAGAGTATCTGACGCCCAAGGCGGTTCCTTTTCAATGCCTCCTACTCTACAATATAAAAATCCTCAGTAATATCAATATGAAAAATGATAATGGGCAGAAAAGAACGACAACTCCTTTGTTTGTAAGCGGAGAGATGCATATTTACATTGGAGCTTTGCTGTAGATGTAAACCCCCCCAACACTTTTGCCCTGGGAGGCTGGTATAGAGCCAAACCACCCCCCCAATACCCTGATGGTCAATATAGACCCCCCCCCCCCCCCCCCCCATTACCCTGATGGTCAATATAGACCCCCTCCCCATTACCCTGATGGTCAATATAGACCCCCCCATATTACCCTGGGGGTCAGAAGTAGATGTGACCCCCTCACACTAGTGGTCAGAGAAACACTGCCATACATTAGTGCTTAGTAATGGGTCCTCCTACATTGGTTGTCAGAGGTAAATGTCGATTGGAGGAGGGCATGTTTAACCACTTAACCCCCCAGACCATATTGCTGGTCAAAGACCAGGCCACTTTTTGCGATTCGGCACTGCGTTTGGACAATTGTGCGACGTGGCTCCCAAACAAAATTGACGTTCTTTTTGTCCCACAAATAGAGCTTTCTTTTGGTGGTATTTGATCACCTCTGCGGTTTTTAGTTTTTTGCGCTATAAACAGTCACAATTTTGAAAAAAAATAATGAATATTTAGTTTTTGCTATAATATGCCCCAAATATATATATAAAAAAAAGTTTTTTCCTCAGTTTAGGCCGATACGTCTACATTTTTTTTTTTTTTTTACGAAAATTGCAATAAGCGTTTGATTGGTTTGCGCAAAAGTTATAGCAATTACAAAATAGGGGATAGTTTTATGGTATTTTTCTTTATTTTTTTTACTAGTAACGGTGGCGATTTTTATCGGTACTGAGACATTATGGCAGACACTTTTGACACATTTTTGGGACCATTGGCATTTTTAAAGCGATCAGTGCTAAAAAAATGCATTGATTACTATAAAAATGCCACTGGCAGGGAAGGGGATAACACTGGGGGGGGCGAGGAAGGGGTTAAAGCGGATGGTTCAGCAAAAAACAATATTAAAAGCCAGCAGCAACAAATACTGCAGCTGCTGACTTTTAATATTAGGACACTTACCTGTCCTGGAGTCCAGCGGCGTCCGCAGCAGAGGATGAGCGATCGCTCGTCACCCTGCTGCTCCCCCCTCCATCCACGGTGAGGGAACCAGGAAGTGAAGCGCTGCGGCTTCACTGCCCGGTTCCCTACGGCGCATGCGCGAGTCGCGCTGCGCCCGGCGATTGGCTCCCGCTGTGTGCTGGGAGCTGAGAGTTCCCAGCACACAACGGGGGGGCGACGGGATGTCGCCAAAAAACCCGTCTTTTGCCCGAGACTGCGGGCCGGAAGTGGTTGCAGATACCTGTCTTTAGACGGGTATCTTCACCCCCCTCCCCCCTGAAAGGTGTCAATTGTGACACCGGAGGGGGGGAGGGTTCCGATCAGCGGATCTTCACTTTAGGGTGAAGATCCGCTTTAAGTATGTTCCCTGGGTGTGTTCTAACTGAAGGGGGGGTGGACTGAAATGACAGATCGCTGTTCATATTTGTATGAACAGATAAGTCATTTCCCCCCCGACATGAGCGGGAGCTGTGTGTTTTCCCCCGGTTCTCGCTCTGTAAGAGCGATCGCGGGTGCCCAGTAGTGATCGCGACCGCCGGGCACGCGTGTCGGCGTAAGGGGGCGAGCGGGGTGCTGCTCGGCGAGGCGACGTATAGCTACGTGCTCTCACCCAGCAGAGCCGACTTGCCCCTGTATAACTGGGGCACTGGTGGGTGCTCACTCCCGACCCCCGGTCTATGCGTCCATGAGTCAGAGATGCAGGGGGGCTGCCTTCACTCTCTCATTGGCTGTGGTGCCGTTTCAAAGCCAATGAGAAGAGACATCCCTGGGACAGCTGAGGCTCGCGTGCACGTCGCTGGATCGAGATGGGGCTCTGGTTAATATTGGGGGGGGGGGGGGTGCAGCACACAGGTTTAATTTGTTTTTTGGGGAAAAACCTGCAGTCTTTAGGCTGGGTTCACACTAGTGAGAATTGGATGCAGGTTTCTCCACATCCAATTTGCACGTCAGGACATTGTGATGGGCCCTCTATGGAGCTGGTTCACAGTCCTCCGCAGGTGCAGCTGCGGAGCGACCTGCACAGCGGTCCTGTGTGTCTTTAGCTCAGTTTCAGAGCCGAATCAGGCAAAAATTTGGCCCCAAAATGGAGAACAGATGCACCAGACCCCCGCTGTCTGGCACTCCACACGGAGGTGTGAACCCAGCCTCACACTTCAAATTAGGAGGTAGTGGAGGGGTTTCCCCTTACACCTATATTCTGAAGAATGCTACCTCTTACATTTGGTGGTTAATAAAAGGAAGGCACCATTTTATTGTAAGTCAGCAGGACTTCCCAAACTGTGGTGGCCTGTAGGTAGAATGCCACCCTTAGGGTGGGTAAACACAAGAAGGTCGCACAGGAACGCAGTGTACAATCCTGTGTAGGGCTGCGACTAACGATTATTTTCATAATCGATTAGTTGGCCGATTATTGTTTCGATTAATCGGATAAGAGCCTTAAAAAACACAAATCGCAGCAAAAAAACACATTACATGCTTTTTGCAGCTTCTCCATTGAAGTATAATTGAACCAACAAAAATAAAAAAATAAATGTCACCTCCTGTCGCCCCCCCGTTGTGTGCTGGGAAAACTCAGCTCCCAGCACATAGCAGGAGCCAATCGGCAGGCGCAGCCCGACTCGCGCCGTAGGGAACCGGCCAGTTAAGCCGGAGCGCTTCACTTTTTGTTCCCACCCACAGTGGATGGCGGGGGGGGTGGGGGTGGGGGCAGCAGAGTGACGAGCTAACGCTCGTCCTCTGCTGCGGACGGCGCTGGACTCCAGGACAGGTAAGTGTCCTAATATTAAAAGTGAGCAGCTGCAGTATTTGTAGCTGCTGGCTTTTAATATCTTTTTGAGTGGACATCCACTTTAAAAAGTCCTTGCCCTTTCCAAATACGCAGCAGCTGAAAAAAATCATGGATGTGAACGTGTCCCATAGGAAAACATGTAAATGAACTGCGTTTCTGCAAAAAGCACCAAAAAAATAAAAAGGTGTGACCCGGCCTGAGATGTTTAGTAACATAATGGGGGTTAAAAACAAAAATAAGTACAAAAAGAAAATCACTACTGTAAGGGGTTACATTTTTTTACTGTGGGACAATGAAAGTAATATTTACAGTAGCGATTTGCTTTTTTGTACTATAAAAGTGCTAATTTTAGTTTAACCCCATTACTGGCCAACAGTAATGCATCCAGAAGAGTACTTTTGTACCATGCAAACGTACTGTGTTTGGGCCGGTAACACTGCAGAGACACCGGCTGGAGATCACAGAGGCACCGCGCTTTGAATGTGGTGTGGTAATCGAGTTCTAGTGTGAACGGGGCTCTTGCAGATAAGATAATTGGCGTTATACCGCTGGCTCCGTCAGGTGACGCTGGAGCAGACAAGATGCAGAAACCATCAGATGGAAGGACAAATTACTGCTCAAGGAACCGCCAGCAACCCCTGAATATCCACAGAACCCGGGTCTGGAAATGCTAGTCTAGGAGGAGTAAAAAAAAAAAAACCACCACTCAAGTGGAATTTGTTTGAGATGGACCATGGGTCAAACTACAACGTTCCAGTTCAGGAACTACAATTCCCATCATGCCTAGTCATGTCTGAATGTCAGAGCTTTACAATGCCTCATGGGATGTGTAGTTCTGCAACAGCTGATCGCAGACCACCTAGGCTTTGAAGAAGGGGGTACGCCCCAGAAACGCGTCAGCCACATTGGTGTTTAGGGTCTGACTGGCAGGTGCCGTGAGGTCCAGGTTCAGCTGTTTTAAATGCGCTTACTACTAAATGTTTGTAAGTAGGACCATTGCTTTTTATTTTGTGTATATTAAAATGTATAAGTGGTAATGCACAAGGTCGGTGCGCCCTTCTTTTTCATCGCAACAGCTGGAAGTCCATAGTTTGAGGATCCCTGAGAGGCACTCTGTTCACCCAGCACACCAAAAGTGACACGTGTCAAAAGGAAACAGTATTTACTTTAGTACCTTCCTCTCTAATGAAGCCAAATCTTCTCTTCTGACAGACGCTGTTGATGTAGCTCATCAGAAAGCTCAACTTTCCCTTCAGGGAGGTATTTTGGGTGTGTGGATGATGGAATTAATTGAGTGGAGCATCATCTTCCCCAGGGGGAGACAATCACAAGGAATAAAGAAGTGTCAAGTTTTGCATTAAGCAGATAATGTGCAGATCAGCAAAAATGATCCGAGACAAAGCGGTCTTATAGTCAGGCCTCTCACACGATCTAATCTCACAATAGGCGTATATTGGATTGGTCTGCGCAAAAGTTATGTCTACAAACTACGGGATATATTTAGGGACTTTTTTTTATTGTTTTACCGATAATGGTGGCGATCTGAAATTTTTAGCGGGTACTGCGACATTCCAGCGGACTAGCCTGACCCCAAATAACACTTTTTGGGGACCAGTGACTATAACATTGATCAGTGCTATAAAAATGCACTTATCAATGTAAAAATTACACTGGCAGGGAAGGGGTTAACACTAGGGGGTGATCAAGGGGTTAGGTGCATGCCAACTGTAGGGGGGGGGGGGGGGGTGGGCTGTTAGATCACTGGGAACAGTAGATCTCTGCCATGTCACTAGGCAGAACGGGGAAAGCTCCTTGTTGACTCTCCTCGATCGCAGGCGGATCCTCCTTGCACAGACCAGTGTACAGGTAAGTCGGTTAGCGAGGGAGAGCCAACCTGCCACAGTATATCTGTGCGTACTGGTCGATATCACTTTGAGAAGTATGGGCATTTATTTCCTAAATCATACTTAGGTGGGTGCAGCATTGATACGGTGCTGCATCTGTCCCCCGCCAAGGCTGAGAACCGAGCGATCAAAACACTGCTGATCCCTCGGTTCTCAGTACTCCCCCAAGCAGAGAGATGGTGACTGCCAGTCACCGATCTCTGCTACCCACCCTCACTGGAGCGCTGGGCTGTGGAAGGGGCGCAAGCGGCTGACTAAGGCTGCTGGGCAGATCCTAATATGATCACAATCTTTTCCGAGCACGGACAGGCCCACTGAAAATGGGTCACAGGAGTGCAGAACAGACTAATCCAAAGGGAAGAGAAGAAAAAAAAAAAAAAAAATCGAGCTCTGGAAGGCACCTTTGGTCAAAACGTTGTGTTTAGACGAAATCTCAAACCTGGCAGAATGTCGAGCCCATGTCACTTCCTGTGGTGTTGCATGCGCATCGCGTCATCAATTACATCAGCACCGACGTCGGGGCACTCAGGAATTTGCATGTCACATTTCCTCAACCGATGAAGGGCACTCAGATACACCAACGCTTCGAAATGTATGCAATTTAACAGCTACCCTGTTAACCACTCTAACTGCGCATGCGTGCAATGTTTACCTACTGTAAGTGTTGTAGGCAGACGTTAGTGTATTTCGCAAGCGTTCACGTATCTGTGCACTGCATCAGTGCACTGCATCACAGGGCGAGGAATGGGACATGCAAATTCCCCAGTGACCCGTGTCAGCACCGACACGCTGCGCAGTGCGCACCGTTTACTGAAACAGCTGATGCTACATCATAGGAAGTTATGTAGGGTCCAACATTCTGCCGAGTTCAATAATTTGGCCAAACACCGGCACTGTAAGGTTCTTGCACACGGGCAGTTGAGCCCGTTTAGCATATTTGCCAGTGCATTTCCCCCACCCAGTCACCCCTGGTGCATCCTGACACTGCGCCAGCGTTGCGTTAATCATGAATATGGTGGCGCCATCATACACAAATACATACTCTTGTTTATAACGGCACCATGCTATACAATGCTTTGACAATGTCAATGACAGGCTGTATGCTGCATGTGGGCAGAGGAAATACACCAACAAGTTCAGCCAGACCATTTGCAAGAACCCTAAACAGCAGTGTTTTGCCATGCAGGCTTAAAAAAAATACAAATAAAAAAGGACGACATTTGAAACTTCTGCATCCAGGAGCAGATTAGATACTCTCAATGCATCCAAGACCTCCACATTGACTCGATCTGCATAAGCAGGTAGCCACTGGGTGGTGAGCGCAGGCAGCTCATGTGAGCATACAGGGATGCAGTGGCTGCACAGACACGCATCCTAATTAGACAGGCATGTAAGTGATCATCCCTGAACACAACCAGGGTGTGTTTGGGGGACTTTCACCCGTGTCTAACAAATTAGGATAAAGGGCTGTGTGCCCCATACACTTACATGGGCAGCCTGCATGTGGTTACTGGGGCCCCCACCCACAAACAGCCTATTCACTGCCTACAGACCTCAGTGTCCATGTGATGAGAACCTAAACACATTTACTAATAAACGCAGGAGGAAGCGATCTGGGAAGTATAAAACTATTTACACATCACAGATCAAATTCTGTGAATACACGGGAGGCCGGTCTGAATGAAGGAATGCAAGTGAACACGGAAACAAGCAGCAAATCAAAAAGGTGTTCACAGGTGGGGCAACCATGGCAGTAACTGTGCGTTACAGGTGACCACTAATTAACCTCCAGACAATCAGGGCCCTTTCACACTGCCAGCATTTTTCGAGCGCTATTGGGGCACTTAACTGAATAAAGGGTTAAAAGCGCTTACAAATCGCCATTGCCGAGGCGCTTTGCAGGCACTTCCTTTTAATTTCAATAGGAAGGAGCGGTGTATTCACTGCTCTTAAAGCCCCTCAAAGAAGCTGCTGGTAGAACTTTTCTTCATGTCCTGCCAGCGCAACGCCTCAGTGTGAAAGCACTCAGGCTTTTACACTGGGATTGCAAGCGAGGCTTTTTTCAGGCGCTATAGCGCCAGAAAAATGCCTCCAGTGTGAAAAGCGTCTTAGGGCCCTTTCACATGGGCATTCCGATCAGATCCTCCTGTCCTGATCAAAACCTCCATTCGCCCCTATGGGGCAGCAAATGTTAGCAGCAGTGACATGCGCTGCCATCTGATGAATTCAGAACGTTTCTAAAAATGCCAACACACACGTCTAGTCAAACCGCCCCCGAAGTCGCCAAAAGTAGTTCAGGAACTACTTTTGGGAACCGGTGGGGGTGCTGCAAAGATGCCATTGCGACAATTCGGACGGTGCTGCTGCTGGCAATTTGAAATGTCAAAATGTCCCGATGTGAACGTGGGCTAATAACAGGGTGTGAGATACTGGCCAGATCCCCAGGTGAAAGGGGGGAGGGAGCGAAAAAAAAATAAAACCAATGCAGCCACCACATCTAATGACTGGCAAGCCGCAATAGAATACATTTTTGTTTTGGAGTAGAAATATCCAAAACTAAAAAAAGTTTTGTCTTTAGAGTGCAAAGGGATTATAACACCCGTCAGATTTTATAGCTGCATGTGCCTGTGTGTCAAACTTTTGCCTATAATAAGGCTTACCTGCAGGTATCATGAAAATCTCAAAAACCTGTACAGTTTAGGTGATATCAAATTCACATGCAGCCGCTGACGTCAGCGGCGTATATGAGCTGTGAGTGCCCGTCAGACGCTGTCGGAACTTGCCGGCGACTTGTCGGTATTGTTCCCCTATCCAGATGGTTCCTTGTAAGGACCGCGCAGGCGCAATCCTTGCCGATGGAAATCTCTGATCCTCGGCCGGCGTCCAGGCTCATTCCTTAACATCCCTGTGGATTGGAGCATGTTTAAAAAAAAAAAAAGAGCCAGGAGGCCGAGCGGATGCCCTGGATGCCGGCCGAGGTTCAGAGATTTCCGTCGGCAAGGATTGCGCCTGGGCAGTGCTTGCAGGAACCATCCTGATAGCTGGAACCATATTGGCAGATCACCGGGAAGAAAACTACTGCACGCATGCGTGACGTCATTGCAGATCCGGCGCGATTCCCGAAAGACGCGCTGATGGCAAAATGTCAGTTTCCTCGGCGTGGACTGGGATGAGATACCAACACCTCGTTCTAAGGCAAGTATTTCATAATGAGCTAGTATGCGCTGCATACTAGCTCATTGTGCCTTTGCCTTACAGTTTTTTTTTGTTGGGTATACAACCGCTTCAAAGGAGATTCCCCTCTATTCATCCCGTTAACCACGATTATTGAAAGTAAAAATAAATTTTGGGGTGTCCCCTGAAAAGTAATAGAGGGGAAATCTTCCAATGGGGCTGTTGTGTCACATTCGGCTCCCCTTCACAGAATGTTCCGGAAGTGACGGTCCGTCGCCGCCATCTTGCCATACCCCACACTCCTGCACAGTAATGATAGAGTGAGAAGGGGCAAGCGGACGTCTTGTTACACCCATCAGAGTTGTAGCTTTCACAGTTATTTTCAACACAAAACGGAGCTTATGTGCTTAAAGTGGAAGTAAACCCTCCTTTTGTTTTCAGCCAAGGAGGCTGCCATCTTAGCCTCTGCTTACTCTGCAACTGCTATGATGCTGCACATGTGATCCTTTATGACACCAGTCATTGGATGGTTTGACAGTTTGGTTGAGAGCACAACACATGTGAACAGCTAGCATATCCGGCATGCCGGAAATGTTAACCGTTTTTTGAAACTATCAAATCGATGGGTTTACTTCCGCCTTAAATACAGTGTTTGCAAATGCGACGGGACTGTTTACATGTTAAATTTTAAACGCAGCAGCAAACCTGCTGACCTTACATGGTTTGTTAATGTGACAGAACACCTCTGGATTTCACATTTAACATGTAAACAGTCCGTCGGATTTCCAAACACTGTATTTAAGCACACAAGCTCCGTTTTGTGTTGAAAATATCTGAAATCTAAAACTCCAATGGGTGTAACAAGATGTCCGCTTGGCCCCTTCTCACTCTATCATTACTGTGCAATGGTGTGGGGTGTACCAAGATGGCAGCGACGGAACGTCACTTCCTGAGCATTCTGTGATGGGGAGCCGAAGGTGACAAGAAGGGGGACACCATTTCTAGTAATCTTGCGCCCCCACCCTTCTCTTTAAGTAATCCCTTAATTTACAGGAGATTTCCTCACTTCCTGTATGCCTATGGGACAGGAAGTGAAGGGGAATGTCCACAATGAGACACAGATGGCAAATACAAAAGATTTCTATAGTTCTACTTTAAACAACATTACTTCAACTAAAAATGTTACAGGACAGTTTGGTGCAACACTGTTGCATGTTACAATCATCAGCTGTGTAATAAGTTCTACAATGCGGATACATCTCTATTGCAACAAGTTTGTTCTTGTATAACTTGTATGTAGCATATGTACCGAGGGGGGGGGGATGTCACAGATAGATGAATAAAAAAAAAAAAATCGTATGGACAAAGACAGACAGACAGACAGCAAACAGTCATAGATACCAACCAAATATCAGAGGCAACTATTATAATGATAGGAGTGTTGATTCTATAATTAGTACAGAAGAGGAAATGAGAGTCACTGAATCCCAATGATAATATCCAGAGGACTGCAAACTGCTTTAATAGTTATGGACAGAAGTGCTACCAATCATAAAATAACATATAGGTGAATAATCACTGGAGATACTAGGCATGGATATTATACCCCTAAATACAGGACAGTGTGTGCAATACTTTATTAGAGGGAAGTCTATGCAGGGTCATTATATACAATTATGCCGTACCAGTCATCTCCATTATAATAATCAGCCACAGGAACCATTATACATTACAGGAATTGTATATTCCAAAAAGAGTAAATAGAACAATAAAAAGAGGGAGGGGACACAGAGTGGCTGAACACTCCGATTCAATATAACTATTAGAGAGTTCATGAAGATCACCGATTGCATGAGATATACACTGTACACAGGCTCCTAGGGATGTAATCTACACAGGCTCCAAAAAGGGATGTAATCTACACAGGCTCCTAGGGATATAAATAGGCCCCTGACATCTCCCCTTTGAGAGAAAGGGAGTGAGGACACAGATTCCCCAGTCCCTTTCTCTGTAGTCTCAGCTGCACTGAAGATGAATGGACAGGAGACAGAGGCTCCTCCCCATTCATAAACTGAAGCATCGTAAAGACAGTTTTACGATGCTCAGTTATGAACGGACAGTCAGTGATCACTGACACTGTGCATTCAGAAAGGGAAGGAGTCAGTAAATTACTGATTTATTGGCTCCTTCCTCCACTCTCCATCCTCACAGGGGGAGCGGATAAGGATATGGAGGGAGAGGAGGAGAAGCAACTGTCAAGCTTCCTTATGGAAATCTATACAGGGAGATCGGGGCTTGTACCTCCCCCCTACGATCATCTGCTGAGTGTCCAGGTATCGGAGCATTTGCACAAGTACTTGTGAAAATGCTTGGTTCAACCCTGATAGATACACACTGAGCTCTATACACAGGCTCCTGTATGGACAGATATATACTGAGCTCTATACACAGGCTCCTGTATGGGATGGATACTGAGCTCTATACCCTGCATCTATTGGATAGATACAGGGTTGCACCAACACCCTTCCCCCCCCCCCCAAATCTGTAAATTCAAATACTGTTACTTTGCGGTGCGCTTTGCGTTCATACAAAAATAGGCTAAAAATTGCACTGCAAAGAATCGCATGCAATTTCCCCACCGCTCCTGAGAGAGCCCAGGCTTGTCGTAATGACTTCAGCATGACAAATGGGCCCTGCGTGGCTCCGAGACATTGCCTTATGTTTA
Organism: Rana kukunoris; assembly: GCA_029574335.1. Taxonomy (NCBI): domain Eukaryota; kingdom Metazoa; phylum Chordata; class Amphibia; order Anura; family Ranidae; genus Rana; species Rana kukunoris. The sequence goes on along the minus strand of CM056054.1, from coordinate 11,669,740 downwards.
CATGTGGCCACATAGATAAAGCTTTGGACACTGAGGAATCCTTGGTGTGCTGATGACATTTCTTCACGTGCATTAATTTTGCATAGGCGCAAATCGCACAGCGAAGTATTGGTTATCCAAAGCATTTCCTTGAGTACTCTGGAAAATACTCTGACTGTACTGATACCAGTAGCCCTATACACAGGCTCCTGTATGGGGATCTATATACTGAGCTCTATACACAGGCTCCTGTATGGGGATCTATATACTGAGCTCTATACACAGGCTCCTGTATGAGGATCTAGATACTGGTCTCTATACACAGGCTCCTGTACGGGGGATCTATATACTGGTCTCTATACACAGGCTCCTGTACGGGGATCTATATACTGGTCTCTATACACAGGCTCCTGTACGGGGGATCTATATACTGGTCTCTATACACAGGCTCTTGTACGGGGGATCTATATACTGGTCTCTATACACAGGCTCCTGTATGGGGGATCTATATACTGGTCTCTACACACAGGCTCCTGTACAGGGAGATCTATATACTGGTCTCTATATACAGGCTCCTGTATGGGGGGGATCTATATACTGGTCTCTATATACAGGCTCCTGTACGGGGGATCTATATACTGGTCTCTATACACAGGCTCCTGTATAGGGGATCTATATACTGGACTCTATACACAGGCTCCTGTACGGGGGATCTATATACTGGTCTCTATATACAGGCTCCTGTACAGGGGATCTATATACTGGTCTCTATATACAGGCTCCTGTATGGGGGATCTATATACTGGTCTCTATATACAGGCTCCTGTACAGGGAATCTATATACAGGCTCCTGTACAGGGATCTATATACTGGTCTCTATACACAGGCTCCTGTACGGGGGATCTATATACTGGTCTCTATATACAGGCTCCTGTATGGGGGGATCTATATACTGGTCTCTATACAGGCTCCTGTACGGGGGATCTATATACTGGTCTCTATACACAGGCTCCTGTACGGGGGATCTATATACTGGTCTCTATATACAGGCTCCTGTACGGGGATCTATATACTGGTCTCTATACACAGGCTCCTGTATAGGGGATCTATATACTGGTCTCTATATACAGGCTCCTGTACAGGGGATCTATATACTGGTCTCTATATACAGGCTCCTGTATGGGGGATCTATATACTGGTCTCTATATACAGGCTCCTGTACAGGGAATCTATATACTGGTCTCTATATACAGGCTCCTGTACAGGGAATCTATATACTGGTCTCTATATACAGGCTCCTGTACAGGGAATCTATATACTGGTCTCTATATACAGGCTCCTGTACAGGGATCTATATACTGGTCTCTATACACAGGCTCCTGTACGGGGAATCTATATACTGGTCTCTATATACAGGCTCCTGTACAGGGAATCTATATACTGGTCTCTATATACAGGCTCCTGTACAGGGAATCTATATACTGGTCTCTATATACAGGCTCCTGTACAGGGAATCTATATACTGGTCTCTATACACAGGCTCCTGTACAGGGGATCTATATACTGGTCTCTATACACAGGCTCCTGTACAGGGGATCTATATACTGCTCTCTATACACAGGCTCATGTATAGGAGAGATATATATATATATATATATATATATATATATATATATATATATATATATATATAGTGGTCTCTATATACACAGGCTCCTGTATGGGATCTATATACTGGTCTCTATATACACAGGCTCCTGTATGGGGATCTATATACTGGTCTCTATATACACAGGCTCCTGTATGGGATATGAATACAGATATACACAGGCCCTGATATGAGGAGTCAGTATCCGGTATGCACCGGTAGCGCCGTCCCTCCGACCACCCGGAGCCCAGTATTACCTTGACGGTGTCCGGGGGAGGCCCCTGCGTCCGGTGTAAGACGGGGTATCGGCGGATGTTCTTCCCCCCTCAGCTCCTCCGGTGTGGCTCCCGCCGCCTCCTCACACACCGAAAGAGAAGCACCGCGAGAAGATGACGTCAATACCGCTGCGCCCCGCCTTCTGCGACTCCACCCCCTCGACTTCTACTGCGGCGCGTTCTCGCCTCTGCCTGGCAACCGTGCTCTGCGCGAGCTCGCGGCGGGAAAAAAGAGGTGGCGCGGGGAGGGAACACGTGACCTGAACGTCACCATCCGGCCTTTATGTAACGTGTGAGGGAGAGGAATAGGCGCCCCCTGGCTACTTCCGGTGTTATAATCAGGACATGTCAGCGTAAACTGACACTGTGTACTCCCAACCAATACACACCACTGTACCCCTAATCAATAAATACCACTGTACCCCTAACCAATAAATACCACTGTACCCCAACCAATAAATACAGATGTACCCCTAACCATAACATACCACTGTACCCCCAACCAGTAATTACCGCTGTACCCCAAACCAATAAATACCACTGTACTACTTACCAATAAATACCGCTGTACTCCTATCAATACATATCACTATAGTGTACCCTAGGGTGACCAGACATCCCCAGTTTCAGGGGACAGTCCCCAGATTGAGGACACTGTCCCCGGACCAAGTGTGTCCCCGTTTTTGTCCCCAGATTGGATTTGAACAGGGGCTGAGGCAATTTCAAAGACAGTCAGTGTAGAATAAAATAAAAAAATCTGAATTACAACCACCCAACCCCCACTCCGCTGCTACTACAAGCTTTGAGGGGATGTATTTTTTCCATTATCTGTGCCCCTTTTTGATGATCATGTGCTGGTCGGAGTGGAGGGACCATTTCTTCAGTTTTGCGTGCCCATTCAGCTCCCCTTGCATGTTCTTCTGCCTTGGCTCAAGTCCCGGCCAGCCACCTGTTTTATCTCCTTGCCTTCCCTGGAGAAGTGATCTTCCTCCACTCCCCACCCTGTAGTAGTCGGGGCCTGGAGAGTGAGACTTGACAGGCTGTGAGGCGGGCGGCGGCGGTGATGGGTAGAGAGTAGCTGTCCCCGGAGAGTAGCTGTCCCCGGATTTCATTTTAAAAATCTGGTTACCTTAGTGTACCCCCAACCAATAAATACCGCTGTACCACTAACCAATAAATACAGCTGTACCCCTAATCAATACATACCACTGTACCCCAACCAATAATTACCGCTGTACCCCTAACCAATACATACCACTGTACTCCTAACCAATAATTGCCACTGCACCCCCAACCAATAAATACCACTGTACCCCTAACCAATACATACAGTACAACTGTACCCCAACCAATAATTACCGCTCTACCCCTAACCAATAAATACCACTGTACCCCTAACCAATACATACAGTACAACTGTACCCCAACCAATAATTACCGCTCTACCCCTAACCAATAAATACCACTGTACCCCTAACCAATACATACCACTGTGTACTACTAACCAATTAATACCACTTTACTCCTAACTAATAAATACCACTGTACCCCTAACCAATAAATACCACTCTACTCCTAACCAATCAAGACCACTGTACCCCCAACCAATAATTACCGCTGTACTCCTAACCAATAAATACCGCTGTACCCCTAACCAATACATACCACTGTGTACCCCCAACCAATACATACCACTGTACCCCAAACCAATAATTACCGCTGTACCCTTAACCAATACATACCACTACAAACTCTCCACAAATGACCACTTTTTGGAAGTAGACATTCCAAGGTATTTAGTATGAGGCATGGCAGGTTTTTTGAAGTTGGTAATTTTTTTTGTCTTAACTTTTTGGAAATTTTTGGATGATTTATTTTTGCATACTGTCACCAATGCAGTACAGCTTCATCATATAAATGGTGTGGAGGTGATCGGAAACACCAACTGGGGACAGTACGATAAAAATAATGATTTATTTATATTTTTTTATTACATTCTTTTTATTTATTTTTTGCTATTTTTTTTTTTTAACACACTGTGACCACAGCAATATAATGTTACCAAAGCAACATTGTACTACTCTGGAGAAGTGATCAGGATTTTCATTTTTATTTTTCTTGCACATTATGATTGCTTATAACAGTGAATTTCAGTTTGTTTTGTTGTGGTTAGCTGTGATTGGCCAAAGATAATAACATGGTACAGATTGTCCCTGTCTGTGATCATTGTGAGTAATCACAGTTAGCAACACAATTGTACACAATGGATGGCATGAAAGGAAGGCATCTATTGTTTACAATTGTCATGTGATCTGTAGTGATTAGTCACAGTGATGATATGGTACTGGCAGCAAGTCGGTACACTGATCAGTCATCGGCTGTGGCTGTGTCTGTGCGATCTAGGATAAGGTGACCAGATTTTTTAAATAAAATCCGGGGACATATTTTTTTGTTTACTAGTAATGGTGGCAATCAGCGACTCTCTGCCCGTCGCTGCCCGCCTCACAGCCTCTGAAGTCTGAAGCCCCTTACACACGGCCGAGGTTCTCGGCAGAAACCAGCGAGAACCTCGCTGGGAGCCGCATTCTGCCGAGAACCTCGGCTGTGTGTACGCTCTCGGCGAGCCCCGCCCGTCGGGAAACCCGTCGAGCAAATAGAGAACAGATTCTCTATTTGCTCGACGGCCCGTCGGGATGAATGGCTGGTTGCCTTTCCCGACGGGCGGGTCGCCGAATCTGACGTCCGGCAGAGAACCTCGACGGGCGGAACGATGCGTTCCGCCCGTCGAGTTTCTCTGCCGTGTGTACGCGGCATCACTCTTCGGGCCCCCTGGCTACTACTGGATGGGGAGCGGAGGAAGATCACTCCGCCAGGGAAGGCAAGGAGATAGGCAGGTGGCTGGCCAGGATTTGAGCCAAGGCAGAAGAACATGTGAGGGAAGCTGAATGGGCATGCACCCGAAACTGAAGAAATATTCCCTCCACTCCGACCAGCACATGATCAACAGAAAGGGGCACAGATTCTGGGAAAAATACAACCCCCTATGCTAGTAGGCACGGTGGAGTGGGGGGGGGGTGTAATTCTAATTTTTTTAGTTTAATTCTGCACTGATTGTCTTTGAAATTGCCCTTGCCCCCAATAAATCCAATCTGGGGACAAAACCAGAGACAGAATTGGTCCGGGGACAGTGTCCTCAATCCGGGCACTGTCCCCTGAAACTGGGGATGTCTGGTCACCATACTCAAACCTGCCCATGCAGGTAAAGTGTGTCTGTAGATAAAAACAAACTGAGCAGCTCTGAACAAAGTTGAATAATAATAATAGTGCTTGCTATAGGTGTAGGTCATTTATGTTCCTCATGAAGCCTGACTGCAAACTCCCAGTCCCGTCCTGCTTTGTTGCAGGGAAGTTGCTAAGAAGCTTCCAGCTGTTGCTACTCACCCCCACCGTCACAGGAGCGAGCTCTCAACTCAACTCTCAACTATTGTATCGGGGGAGAGAAAGAGCATGCAAGGGGATTTGTAAATCTGAGAAAGTGCTCATTCCTGTGAGAGCTGGGAGTGTCCTAGCAACATCCTAGCAACATGGCAAGATGGAATAATGTAAACTCTGGAAGTTTTCCAGTCAGACTTCATGAGGTACGTTAATGGCCTACACCTCTAGCAAGGCCATTTTTGTACCACATGAAGACTTACTGGAATACTGCCAGGGCATTGCTAGGATGTTGCTAAGTGAGGCCTAGTCATTACTGCTCCCCCACACCCTCACAGGAGTGATCCTTTTCTCCAATTAAAACACCCTCACATACACTTTCTCTCCCCTGATGTAGTAGCTCTGAGCTCAGAGTTCACTGCTGTGATGGTGGAGGTGAGTGGTAATGACTAGGCCTCACTTAGCTCCACCATCACAGCAGTAAGCTCTTTCTGTGATTCAAACCCCCTCACATACATTTCTCCCCCCCCTGATGCAGTAGCTCTGAGCTCAGCATTCAAGAGCTCACTCCTGTGATGGTGGAGGGGAGCAGGGATGACTAGGCCTCACTTAGCAATGTCCTGGGAGTACCTAGTATTGGCTGACCAGACATCCCCGGTTTCCGAGGAACAGTCCCCGGATTGAGGACACTGTCCCCGGAGATAGTCTGTCCCTGGATATGTTCACGGATTGCAGTAGGATTGGGGGGGGGGGATCTGGTACTCTTGCCCCGGGGGCAACATTTAGGGGGGTGCAAAATAATTACTGTGCCCCCCCAAGTGTGCTGTGTTGCCCCCCCACCCAGGGACTCCTGTGGGTGGTGAAAAGCATATGGGGTGGTGCAGAGCGTAAGGCGGCTATTGGGCTATTGGTGAAGCTCCTGGCAGGGGATACTGAGGAGCAGCTGGGTGTCAGGAACAGTACTTGGTGCTGGGGAGAGCCCTGACCTGATGGATTATCATCGAGGCAATGGAGGGGTGAGCAAAATCAACCGATCTACACTGTTCATGTGGGGGGGGGGGGGGTAAGTAGTGCAGGAATCAGGTAGGTCATTGTAGTGGTCAGTATAGGAATCAGGTAGCTCAGTGTAGTGGTCAGTATAGAGCTTAGGTAGGTCAGTGTAGTGGTCAGTATAGGAATCAGGTAGTTTAGTGTAGTGGTCAGTGTAGTGGTCAATATAGGAATCAGGTAGGTCTGTGTAGTGGTCAGTTTATGGATCAGTTACATCAGTGTAGGATTCAGGTAAGTTAGTTTAGTGGTCAGCGTAGGAATCAAGTAGGTCAGTGTAGTGGTCAGTATAAGAATTAGGTAGGTTAGTGCAGTGGTCAGGTAGGAATCAAGTTGGTCAGTACTATTGTACTAGTAAAAATCTGACGGGGGTGCAATTTTCTTGCACCCCCGTGCTGACAACCCACTCTACACCACTAACTGCAAATTTATTTTGAGGAAAATATGCGTATAAAATAGTTTACCATTCGCCAAAAAAATATGTCCCCAGGTTTCATTTAAAAAATTTGGTCACCTTAACCTAGCAATGTCCTGGAAGTACCTAGCAATGTCCCGGAAGTACCTAGCAACATCCAAGGAGTACTTAGCGACGTCCAGGGAGTACATAGCAACATCCCCGGGAGTACCTAGCAACATCCGGGGTGCACCAAGTAACGTCCCAGGAGTACCTAGCTACGTCCAGGGAGTATCTAGCAACGTCCGGGGTGCACCAAGCAACGTCCCCTGAGTACCTAGCAACATCCAGGGAGTACCTAGCAACGTTTGGGGTGCACCAAGCAACGTCCTGGGAGTATTCCAGTCAGGCTTCATAAGGTATGTAAATGGCCTACACCTGTAGCAGGGGCTTTATTCAACTTTAGTCAGAGCCGCACAGTTTGTTTTATCTACAGATGCCCCTTATCTGCATAGGCAGGTTTGTGGTAAAGGTGAACTATCCCTTTAATGTCCTTTATTTTTCACATTAGGATGCATCATAGAGCCCATAGAAATCTATGGCAATCCATGACAATGTATGAGAACGCAAGTAGAGAACGAAAATCTGACGCAAATACAAAGGTATGAATCCAGCCTTGATGTTTACCTGTCACATAGTCACTGCAAGCAGCCATTTTGTATACTGACTTGTTCAGCCTATTACGGGTGGCAGGCACTGTAATGAGTTCTGTGGCGGATATTTCTTTTAAGCGATCACAATACCGCTGCCTCCTGAATGCTTTTTTTTTCTAACCCAAGGAAATTTTACAACAAAATAGCCTGCTGCACTCTCCATAGCTGTGTTTGGGGTGCATTTGCAGTGTGGTCCCTTTGACTTTCATATTTGTGTTTGCAGGTGTAATGCCTACTGAATGTGACACGCTGAGGTAAAACTAGCGTGGCACAAAGTGACGCAAACGCACTAGTCAGAGCTGCCCCATTCGGCAGTAAGGTAAACAACAGACGTTGGTGCCGCTAACCCAACACGTTTCTTGTTTTCACCTCCGCACTCACCACAAATGCAATATCAGAAGTTGTTTACAAGCTTTCTAAATTTGCAGTTTTCATTAAGGGCCTTTTTTTTATTTTTATAAATATTTTAAAAAAAATGCGACGCTCTAAAAGTCCATTCTAATAAAAGTCCATAAATCCTATAGGACGCCCACCATGCGTGACAGAAATACAGTCGTTGGTGAGATGATATTCCTCCACCAACACCACAGCATACCGGGCCTCTAAACCTCAAACGCAGACCACTAAATCATAGGTGGACTGATAATGCTCCAACACTCCTCAGGCTCGCTCCTGTTCACCAGATACCCACACAGTAAAAAAAAAAGCCATGCTCCCGGCAAAGTCTAAATTGGACGAAACGTGTTGGGTGGAGCATGGACACGACATGTCACAACACTTTACTCACAGACGACGGCCATCTTGCTGGTTAAAAACTTCCTAGCATTCTGTATATGACTAGGTTTTTATTGTTACTGTGTGAGTATTCTGGATTTGTTTTATTAAACATTTAAGTGCCGTTTACCTACTACACTATGAGGACGTTTGTGTTCTAATTTTTGGAACATCTAAACTGTGGAGAGATGCTCTCAGAGGGGACACCAGGAATTTAGCTTGGTGCAAAATCTGGTCAGTGTCATGTACTAGGATGTTCCTGGTCACATAGCTGCAGTCTTACTTGTTGTGCCACGGAGGAGCTCTGGAGTTATGGCAATGTTCTCTTAGTGCGATGCATTACCTTGGACTCACTAGCCCCACCTGCTGCCAGCTGCGTACAATCTACAATCAAAGCAGCCCATAAACAGCAGCACTTCCTGTCTCTCAGTGCCCGTTTGTGTGGACTAGCTCCCTGGGTGATGTGATAGCTTTGTGACTTTGATTACCGTGTATGAACTCCTGCCTGAATTCCTGACTACTCTCTAGCCCAGGGATCCTCAAACTACGGCCCTCCAGCTGTTACAGAACTACAAATCCCATGAGGCATTGCAAAACTCTGACATTCACAGACATGACTAGGCATGATGGGAATTGTAGTTCCTGAACACCTGGAGGGCCATAGTTCGAAGACCCCTGCTCTAGCCTGATGATTTTGTACTTCACCGCCAGCTCGTGTATGACCTCTGCCTGCCTGACCACTCTCTAGATTTCAATTGTGTACTGCTTTGCCTGATCTGTTGCCGACCTGACCTGCCTGACTATGTTTTTGCCTGAATCCTCAGCACACAAGCTCGACTTCGGACACTACCTACCACAGGTACCTTACAGCGAGCCTAAGGAGTGTTGAAGCGTTGTCAGACCACCTCTAATTTAGTGGTTGTCAGGAACCATGAATCAGACAGAGACAGAAAATTCGAATAAAATCACACCATTTAATATAATGGTTAAAATGGTACAATTGGTAAACATAGTCAAAACATAGCCAAGGTTTGGTAGCCAAATCGGGTAGTCAGAACAAGCCAGGAAATCAGGAAGCCAGAGATCAGCGTAGTCAGAAGCAGCAGACAGGATCAGGAACCAGAAGGGACGTCAGCCAGGCAAGTCTTCAACAGGAACACAGCAGAGAGTCTCTAGATATGTTGACCAAGGCGAAGGCATTGAATAATCAAACCAGTGAAATGATTAGTACTCGAAATTAACCCTACAGCTGAGAAACCTGAGCACAGAGAGGGGAGGGCTGAGAGCCCAGCCCTGATAGTGATCCACGTTTGAGGCAAATGCCGTTATACACAATGAGATTACCCGAAGGCCTACCTCCAATCCAAAAAACAGAAGGGAATTTTTCCCCTTACATCTTGACGAATCAGAGGGCCTACAGCAGTGATGGCGAACCTTGGCACCCCAGATGTTTTGGAACTACATTTCCCATGATGCCCCAGTACTCTGCATTGTAGTTGAGCATCATGGGAAATGTAGTTCCAAAACATCTGGGGTGCCAACGTTCACAATCACTGGCCTATAGAGTAGCCGTGACCTATCATCCACCCGCTCCGCTCATTGTGGCCCTCAACTGGTTACCAAGCTGCCCTCGCTCTTCAAAAGGTTGGGCACCCATGCAGGGGTGTATTTAGGTTTTGTGCTGCCCTAGGCCTGACTAAACTCGTGCACCCCCTAATTTAAATATGAACCACCCCTTTCTGTCAAGGCCATACCCCTTGTGGTTTAAGACGGTGACACTAGTTCTGATGGCTTGGGGGGGGGGCAATGGATTCCCCTAATTTGTACAGATTTCCTCTCACTTCCTGTTTGGCTATGAGACAGGAAGTGAAGGGAAATCTCTGCAATGGGACAGGGATGGTAAAAAATTTGAAGCAATGCCCCCCCCCACAGTTGCAGAATGCCAACCGCCCACGTACTCGAAGCAGTGCGGCCGATTTATGGGGGTGCTAAACTAATTTGCCTAACAGTGTAGCGCAAGACGGCGGGGACACTGTCCGTGCTTCCCCAGGCCTGGGCCAGGTTACAGCAATGCACCCATGACCTACACCGAGCTACGACTAGTGAATGGCAAAGCTAAGGGGTCTTGGATTGTGTGGTACCGGACAGTGGAGCGATATGGTAGACAGACTCATCTTGAGTACGGGGGTCCGTCACATGCGGTTTTCGGATTTTAGAATTTATGAAAATTAGAACAATTTGTTGAACGGGTTTTCGTTAATTCGGATATCTCCGAATTAATGAATTTGTTGAAATTCGTTAAAGAAACTAGTTTGGAACAAAATGAATTGCCTGAAGCCTGAGCAGAGCCTGTGGGTACATCTGCACATGCGTAATTAAGGCGACGCTGGAGGGGGGGGGATCATGTACAGAGGGATCAATGCCGCTCATTGGACTTGATGTGAATGACCTCCAGATACAATTGTTGGTTGCTCTGGGTAACCACACATCTCTACTCCATTCTGCAATCCCGGATCGATTCTCAAGTAGTAAATAGAACTCGGATGATGACATTCCTGTGGATGAAGTTTAATCCCTGAGTCAGCTGTGAGTCACTGTACACTGGCAACGTGTGAAGGTAATGGGAGGCGGGGAGATCAGATTGTAGCACAGAGGCGACTGCAATCCGGTTTTATTGTCCCGGAGATTAATGATGACTCAGGAGTGTGAGCGGCGTTTATATAATGACAGTCTATTTACAAAAAGCTGCAACATATAAATGAGCTGTTATTATGGGGTTTTCACTGCCACAAATCTGCAAAAAGTGGGAATTTTTCTGTATGAGTTATGTAAGATTTCTTTTAACCACTAGCTGACCAGCCGCCGCAGTTTTACGGCAGCAGGTCAGCTCGGCTGGGTGAAACGACATAATATTACGTCATCTTGCATTTTAGCCATTAGGGGCGCGTGCGCCCCCCTTGCTCGTGCGTGCCCGGCGTGCGCAATCACCCGCGATCGCTCGTTACAAAGTAACGCAATGTATGACCAGCGATCAGTCTTTTCCCCTAGTCAGTCCCACCCCCTCTTTAGTTAGAACACACCTAGGGAACATAATTAACCCTTTTCTCGCCCCCTAGTGTTAACCCCTTCCCTGCCAGTGGCATTTTTACAGTAATCAATGCATTTTTATAGCACCGATCGCTGTATAAATGTCAATGGTCCCAAAAATGTGTCAAAATTGTCCGATGTATCAGCCATAATATCGCAGTCAAAAAAAAAAAACGCTGATCGCCGCCATTACTAGTAAAAAAAAATATATATATATATATATATATACAGTGCAGAAAATAAGTATTTGAACACCCTGCTATTTTGCAAGTTCTCCCACTTGGAAATCATGGAGGGGTCTGAAATTGTTATCGTAGGTGCATGTCCACTGTGAGAGACAAAATCAAAAAAAAATATTCCAGAAATCACAATGTATGATTTTTTTAACTATTTATTTGTATGATACAGCTGCAAATAAGTATTTGAACACCTGAGAAAATCAATGTTAATATTTGGTACAGTAGCCTTTGTTTGCAATTACAGAGGTCAAACGTTTCTTGTAGTTTTTCACCAGGTTTGCACACACTGGAGGAGGGATTTTGGCCCACTCCTCCACACAGATCTTCTCTAGATCAGTCAGGTTTCTGGGCTGTCGCTGAGAAACACAGAGTTTGAGCTCCCTCCAAAGATTCTCTATTGGGTTTAGGTCTGGAGACTGGCTAGGCCACGCCAGAACCTTGATATGCTTCTTACAGAGCCACTCCTTGGTTATCCTGGCTGTGTGCTTCGGGTCATTGTCATGTTGGAAGACCCAGCCTCGACCCATCTTCAAAGCTCTAACTGAGGGAAGGAGGTTGTTGCCCAAAATCTCGCAACACATGGCCCCGGTCATCCTCTCCTTAATACAGTGCAGTCGCCCTGTCCCATGTGCAGAAAAACACCCCCAAAGCATGATGCTACCACCCCCATGCTTCACAGTAGGGATGGTGTTCTTGGGATGGTACTCATCATTCTTCTTCCTCCAAACACGGTTAGTGGAATTATGACCAAAAAGTTCTATTTTGGTCTCATCTGACCACATGACTTTCTCCCATGACTCCTCTGGATCATCCAAATGGTCATTGGCAAACTTAAGACGGGCCTTGACATGTGCTGGTTTAAGCAGGGAAACCTTCCGTGCCATGCATGATTTCAAACCATGACGTCTTAGTGTATTACCAACAGTAACCTTGGAAACGGTGGTCCCAGCTCTTTTCAGGTCATTGACCAGCTCCTCCCGTGTAGTCCTGGGCTGATTTCTCACCTTTCTTAGGATCATTGAGACCCCACGAGGTGAGATTTTGCATGGAGCCCCAGTCCGAGGGAGATTGACAGTCATGTTTAGCTTCTTCCATTTTCTAATGATTGCTCCAACAGTGGACCTTTTTTCACCAAGCTGCTTGGCAATTTCCCCGTAGCCCTTTCCAGCCTTGTGGAGGTGTACAATTTTGTCTCTAGTGTCTTTGGACAGCTCTTTGGTCTTGGCCATGTTAGTAGTTGGATTCTTACTGATTGTATGGGGTGGACAGGTGTCTTTATGCAGCTAATGACCTCAAACAGGTGCATCTAATTTAGGATAATAAATGGAGTGGAGGTGGACATTTTAAAGGCAGACTAACAGGTCTTTGAGGGTCAGAATTCTAGCTGATAGACAGGTGTTCAAATACTTCTTTGCAGCTGTATCATACAAATAAATAGTTAAAAAATCATAAATTGTGATTTCTGGGGAAAAAAAATTGGATTATGTCTCTCACAGTGGACATGCACCTACGATGACAATTTCAGACCCCTCCATGATTTCCAAGTGGGAGAACTTGCAAAATAGCAGGGTGTTCAAATACTTATTTTCTGCACTGTATATATTAATAAATGCAATAAAACTATCCCCTATTTTGTAGACGCTATGGGCCAGATTCACGTACCCGGTGTATCTTTGTGCAGGCGTAGCGCATCTTCTTTACGCTACGCCGCCGCAAGTTTGAGAGGCGAGTGCCGTATTCACAAAGCACTTGCTCCCAAAGTTACGGCGGCGTAGCGTAAATGGGCCGGCGTAAGCACGCGCAATTCAAAATAGCCAGGCAGTGGGCGTGTTGTATTAAAATTAAGCTTGACCCCATGTAAATGAGGTGCCGAACGAACGGTGCATGCGCCGTCCGTGGACGTATACCAGTGCGCATGCTCAGAATCACGTCGAACGTAACTTACGCACAGCCCCATTCACAAATTTGACGGGTTTTCCGACATCCATACCTTGCATGGGATGCGCCACCTTTTTGATGGTTTATCTTTACGCCGGACGTAACCCTTAAATGGCACATCTACGTTTGTGAAACGGCGGACCTTCCTCATTTGCATATTTAACATAGGAACGCCGAATGCGTCCAGCGTAACTATGCGCCCTCGATACACCGGCGTAGGCAAGTTACGTCGGACGACTGAAGCCATGTTTTTCGGCGTATCTTGCTTTAGGAATCGGCGTAAAGATGCGACGGCGCATATTTGTACTTACGCTGGCGTAAAGCTCTCTGAATCCGGCCTTATAACTTTTGCGAAAACCAATCAATAAAATTGCGGGTTTTTTTTACGAAAAATATGTAGAATACGTATTGGCCTAAACTGAAATAATATATTTTTTTTTTAAATTGTCGCTCTATTTTTGTTTATAGCGCAAAAAATAAAAACCGCAGGAGGTGATCAAACACCACCAAAAGAAAGCTCTATTTGTGAAAAAAAAAAAAAAAAAAAGACACCAATTTTGTTTGGGAACCACGTCTCACTACCGCGCAATTGTCAGTTAAAGCGACGCAGTGCCAAATCGCAAAAAGTGGCCTGGTCATTGACCAGAAAAATGGTCCGTGGTTGAAGAGGTTAATTCATTTCCAATTTTGTTACTCTGTTTGCTTAAAGTGGAGTTCCACCCATTTTTTCTTAGTAAGGATGGAGTCACCAGGAACGAGTGATCGCCGTCAGGGGACAAACATCGCGGGCGACTAGGACAGGTAAGTGTCCTTATTGAAAGTCAGCAGCTACAGTTTTAGTAGCTGCTGACATTAATAAAAAAAAAAAAAAAAAAAAAATTTGTGGATGGAATCCCCCTTTAAAGTGATTGTAAACAAATATCTTGCAAAGCAACCCATTCAGTTTACCGGTTTCAGTACCGCCCCACGCGTATATACTGCGGCAGGGTGGCCCTTCAGCGCGAAATCACGTACGTAGATCGCTCTCCTTGGGTCTGGGGCGCACACGACCCGCTCCGATTGGACACAGGTGGAAGCAAATCAGCCAATTGTTCCTGAGGCAGACAGAACACCAGTCTGTATGTAAACAAGGCAGATCGCTGTTCTGCCGGGGGGGGGGGGGGGGGGAGGGGGTTGGAATGGAGATCTTGTGTTTCTCCCAGTCAAACCTACCCCCCCCCCCCCCAGTTAGCAAGCACCCCCTAGGGCAGTGATGGCGAACCTTGGCACCCCAGATGTTTTGGAACTACATTTCCCATGATGCTCATGCACTCTGCAGTGTAGCTGAGCATCATGGGAAATGTAGTTCCAAAACATCTGGGGTGCCAAGGTTCGCCATCACTGCCCTAGGGACACATTAAACCCATTGATCACCCCTGAGGTTAACATCTCCCCTGCCAGTGCAGTACAGTGACAGTATTTTTTTTAGCACTGATCTCTACATTGATGTCACTAGTCCCCAAAAAGTGTCACTTGGTGTCAGATTTGTCAACCGCAATCCTGCTCAAAATAGCTCATCACCCCCATGAACAGAATTTTTTTTTTTTTTTATATATGATATCTATCTTTTTAAATATAAAAGAAATGTGTGTGCGTGAACAAAACACGCCACATAGTTTATAGGCGCTGTAACTTTTGTGCAAACCAATTAAGCACTTAGTCATTTTTTTTTTTTTAAACCAAAAATATTTAGATGAATACATTTTGGTCTAAATTGATTAAAGCGGATGGTTCACAAATAAAAAAAATATTAAAAGCCAGCAGCAACAAATACTGCAGCTGCTGACTTTTAATATTAGGACACTTACCTGTCCTGGAGTCCAGCGCCGTCCGCAGCAGAGGATGAGCGATCGCTCATCACCCTGCTGCTCCCCCCTCCATCCACGGTGAGGGAACCAGGAAGTGAAGCACTGCGGCTTCACTGCCCGGTTCCCTACGGCGCATGCGCGAGCTGCGCTGCGCCCGCGATTGGCTCCAGCTGTGTGCTGGGAGCCGAGTGTTCCCAGCACACAACGGGCGGGAGACGGGATGTGATGCAATGCCCGTCTTTTGCCCGTGAATGCTGGGCCGGAAGTGGGTGCAGATACATGTCTATCTGCACCCCCCTCCCCCCTGAAAGGTGTCAATTGTGACACCGGAGGGGGGGAGTGTTCGGATCAGCGGATCTTCACTTTAGGGTGGAGATCCGCTTTAAGATTTTTTTTTTTTTATTTTTTAAACGCACGTTCCACACAGCAACAAAAAGATGACCATATTGATTATCCTAGGACAGTGATGGGGAACCTTGGCACCCCGGATGTTTTGGAACTACATTTCCCATGATGCTCAGCTACACTGCAGAGTGCATGAGCATCATGGGAAATGTAGTTCCAAAACATCTGGGGTGCCAAGGTTCGCCATCACTGTCCTAGGATCATCAGCGCCATCTGGTGGCTATTCTGAGGGCATTTTTTTCCCCATTGGGGAATTAAAAAAAAAAAAAAAAAAAAAAAGTGTATGAGGCGCAATTTTTTTTATTTTATATGTAGAAATAAATCCGCCACCACCCCCCAACATTTTCAATACTAGCGTTTTCGTCTGTCCTCATAGGCGAGACTTCCTGTCCATGTGACACCAGGACAATAAACATGGATGAGAGAGTAGTGGCCATACGGACAGGAAGGCACAGACAGCAAAATGTGTTTGTCTCCATTGAAGAGATTTCCCAACATTTCCTGTTTATGCGACACCAGGACAAGACACTTGTATGGGAAGCAAAATGTGTTTGTCTCCATTGAAGAGATTTCCCAACATTTCCTGTTTATGCGACACCAGGACAAGACACTTGTATGGGAAGCAGTTGTCAGAGGGACAACAAGGCACAGATAGCAAAATCTGTTCCCCATTGGAGAGATTTCCCATCACTTCCTGTTCATGTGACACCAGGACAAGAAAAGCAGTGGTCAAGGGGACAGGAAGGCACAGAAACCAAAAACACGTTTTATCCTCATTCATGACATTTCCCTTCACTTCCTGCCCATGTGACACCAGGACAAACAAACTTGGAGAGGAGAGTTGTCACAGGGACAGGAAGGCACAGACATCAAAATGTGTATGTTTGTGTCCTCATTGGTGAGATTTCCTTTCACTTCCTGTCCATGCAACAAACTTGAATGGAAAAGCAGTTGTCACAGGAGCAGAAAGGCACAAAAAAAAAAAAAAAAAGCATTTGTCTGTGTCCCCATTTGTGAGATTTCCCCATCACTTCCTGTCCCTGTGATGCCGAAAAACGTAATCAGGGAGCAGTTGTCACAGATAGCAAAATGTGTTTGTCCGTCAGAGCTTTCCCATCACTTCCTGTCCATGTGAGACCAGGATGAAAAACATTTAGGGAGCCGTTGTCACAGGGACAGGAAGGCACAGACAATAAAATGCTTTTTGTGTCCCCATTGGAGAGGTTTCCCCTTCACTTCCCGTCCTTGTGACACCAAAAACATGTACAAGGGAGCAGTTGTCACAGGGATAGGTTAACACAAACATCAAAATGTTTTGTCTCTGTCCCCATTGGAGTCAATTCCCATCATTGTGTGTCCCCGTGACACCAGGACAAGAAACTTGGATGGAAAAGCAGTTGTCACAGGGGCAGGAAGGCACACAGACAGCAAAATAGGTTTTTGTTTGCGTCCCCATTAGTGAGATTTCCCCATCACTTCCTGATCCTGTGACAGCAGGACAAGAAACTTATATAGGGAGCTGTTGTCACAGATATCAAAATGTGTCCCTGTCAGAGATTTCCCTTCACTTCCTGTCCATGTGACAGCAGGATGAGAAACGTGGATTGAACAGCAGTTGTCACATGAGCAGGAAGGCACAGAGCGCAAAATGTGTTTTTTGTCTGTGTCCCCCATCAAAGAGATTTCCCATCACTTCCTGTCCCTGTGACACCAGGATGAGAAACTTTAGCAACCAGTTTAATGTAAAGTGAGCAGGCCTGACGGTCAAAGGCATGAGCAGCGGAGCACACAATGTAGAGACGGCACACAGGGTTGTGGTTCATCTATCTGCTTTATTGAGATATACCCAGCAGTGACATAAATACGATGACTCAGAGCCGAAGACAGGGACAGAAGATGGACGCAGTACAAAGACGTGAGCACTCTCTCCCATCACTCACTCAGACATGCCGGGTCCCCTGCGCTCACCAATCACACCCTCTGCAAGCCCCTGCAGGTGTCAGCAGAGCGGGCCGAGCTTCGTCAGGGAAAGGATAGGGGGGAGAGGGGTAACCGTGTAACGCTCTGCAGGTCCGGTCTAGCAGGAAGTGAATCAACGCTCTGCAGAAGGGGGAGGGGCCTCACACTACACAGACGCAAGCAGCCTCCAGCGACACCACCACAAAGAAGAGACTTTAATAGGCATGGTTGGAGACGAAGAGAGACTCTCCGGCGGCTGCTCCACCGTGTCCAGTGGGAACGTACTTTCCTTGGCAAGCCAGGCTGTTGGCCTACAAAAAAAAAAAAGACAAAGAAAAGAGTCAGAAAAAAAAAAAATTTGAAATTCTTACAAAACTGACAGTATACATGAGGAAGCAGTAGTCTCTCTGCAGAGGTCCACAACCCCCCCCCCCCCTGCTAGGTCAGAACTAGAGCTCTCCAATCAACAGGGATCATGAGCTGTGAAGACTGCAGAGATATAGCTCCGACTCCTCAGGGAGCTTGTCAGACCTCTGATGAGAGACCGCTGCTTCCACACAGAGAACAAGGGGTCCTTCACTGCAGCATGTTGGCAGGGGACAAGCTTTTCTACTCAAGCTGTGGTTACTTTATAAAAGAAAATAAAGACTTTGCATACTTTGGGCCAAATCCACATACCTGATCCGCCCGCGCGGCGTGTCCCCTTTACTCTACGGCGCTGTAAGTCACAGCGGCGTACCCTTATCCTCAAAGAAATGCCGCTGTAACTTACAGCGGCGTAGCGTAAATGGGCCGGCGTTGGCGGGTGCAATTCCAATTTACTAGTGAGGGGCGTGTTTTATTATAATTATGAATGCCCCGACGCAAACAACGCTTTTTTTAACTGCACATGCGCCGGCCGTATCCTAGTGCGCATGCGTGAAATCACGTCGCAAATAGTCAATGACGTGAACGTAACTTACGCCCAGGCCCATTCTGGATTGGCATACGCAAACGACATCCAATACGACGCTGGCCCGACGTCCATATTAACATTGGCTGCGCAGGGGTAGCTTTACGCCGGAGATACGCTTACGCAAACAACGTAAGTGGAATGCGCCGGCCGCTCGTACGTTTGTGAATTAGCGCAACTCGCTCATTTGCATATTCGACGCAGAAATCCGACGGGAGAGCCCCTAGCGTAACACTACAACTAAGATACAACGGTGTAATATACTTACGCCAGTCGTCTCTTAGCGTAATTCCGGCGTATCATGTTTTGTGGATACAAAATAATGATACGCCGGCGGGAAATTAGAATTATGCCGGTGTATCTGTAGATACGCTGGCGTAATTCTTTGTGGATCTCGCCCTTTATTTTTAAGTGGTTAAAACCGCTAAACACATTCCAGGTGCATCTAATAAATATATAAATTTATTTTATTTAAAATAATCTGAGGTCAAAAAAGGACCTCAGGATTTCACTATTACTCCTAAAAGCAATAAAATAAAAAAGGCCCTTTAAAAGGCCAGAGGGTGGAAGTGATGTTTTTGACGTCGCTTCGGTCCTCCAAGGGCATAGAGTCAGGTGGGGGCCATCTTGCCCTCACTTCCTGCCCATCCATCCATCGGATTCTATTGTTTACATCGCTGCAGATCTCTCCGGTAAGCAGCAGAAATGACCGGGATGCTTTTAAAAAGAGATTTGGGATCTTTTTGACCCCAGATCTCTCCATAAAGAGGACATGTCCTCTTTATTTCTATTACAAGCGATGTTTACATTCCTTGTAATAGTAAAAAAAAAAAAAAAAAAGTGTGAGTGAGAGCAATAATTCTAGACCTCCTCCAGAACCCTAAACAGGTAACCTGTATAAGCATTTAAAAAGTCGCATATGGAGAATAATATATATATATATATATATATATATATATATATATATATATATAATTAATATTAAAAAAAAAAAACCACATACAAAGAAATTGAGTCATATAATGTGTTTTGCATTTCTTTAATATATATATATATATATATATATATATATATATATATATATATATATATATATATATATATATATATATATATATATATATATATATATATATATATATATATATATATATATAAATATCTTCCAAAATAATAATTAAGGACAAAAAATAAAATTCACTGCAGAAATACTGTGCGACATAGAAAATGGTTGCAATATATTTCCTAGGGTCTCTGCTGAAAAAAAAAATAAGTATAAAATGTTTGGAGGGGTTAGAAGTAATTTTCTAGCAGAAAACTGTTTTTTTTTTTTTTTTTTAACAAAAAGAAGCGTAAAAAAAAAAAGAAAAGCCTGGTCAGTATTTGGAAAGTTTGTCTATATATCATTTCTATATTACCCCATGACAGTGGTCATGTGATCAGGCAGACCTTTCCACCTGAATGGGTGGGCAGGAAGGGGTTAACAGTTTTATTGCCCGTTGATCCTGCCATCAGAAATGTTGTCTTTCCCCACTTCAACTAAGTTGTCACATTGTGGACAAACAAATCAAAGCCAGCCTGCAGCTGACACTTCTTAAAGTGGAACTCTACCTTAAAAAATAATAATAATTTGAAGCGGGAAGGCTTGCTATTGTGGAAGAGAGACAATATTTTTTAATACTGGCTCTTTAATGCAGTATGGAATGAAAGGGAAAGAGGACATCTAGTGGTGGGAGGGAGCACTGCAGCTAGTTGTACATACCAGTGCACGCTTGGTGTATTCCTCTTGGGCGTTCTTCACGTTCTCCTTCTTTCCGCCCCAGGATTTAAGGGCGGAGGCTTGGAGGGCACGTCCGAAAGAGAAGGTCAGGGCCCAGGGCTTTAGCAGGGGGCACTTGTTGATGGCATTCAGGTGAATGGTAGCCTCCTCCTCACTCTGACCTCCGGACAGGAAGGTGATACCTGCGCGGGGCAAACAAAACACCATAACATTAAGATCAAGGCACTCCTCTTCAATAACTTCCCCATTATTCCTGAGAGGTCTCCATAGCCCCCCCCTCTTACCAGTGACTGCGGGTGGCACGGTGCGCCTCAGGGCGGTGACTGTTGCAATGGCAACCTCTTCAGGTGCGTACTTCTTGGTGCAGGCATGGCCGGGGGTCACCATGTTGGGTTTCAGGAGAGTTCCCTCCAGGTAGACGTGGTGGTCGCTGAGGGCCTTGTACATAGCAGCCAGGACCTGCCAGGGAGATATTCTCATCAGTATATAGTCGTTTTTAGAGAACAAATAAAAAGATGCACACAGACCTCTAGGTAGAGGGGGTGAACTGGGAATGCACAATTCAGGGGAAAGGGATGGAATCTGGGCACCAGCCTCTATAAGGCTGGGGGGGGGGGGGGGGCACCAGCCTGTATAAGGCTAGGGGGGGGGGGCACCAGCCTGTATAAGGCTAGGGGGTGAACTGGGCATGCACAATTCAGGGGAAAGGGATGGAATCTGGGCACCAGCCTCTATAAGGCTGGGGGGGGGGGCACCAGCCTGTATAAGGCTAGGGGGGGGCACCAGCCTGTATAAGGCTAGGGGGGGGGGCACCAGCCTGTATAAGGCTAGGGGAGGGGGGGCATCCGAGCACCAGCCTGTATAAGGCTAGGGGAGGGGGGGGGGCATCCGAGCACCAGCCTGTATAAGGCTAGGGGAGGGGGGGGCATCCGAGCACCAGCCTGAATACTGGGCCATTGACTTACATAATCAGCACCATCTACAATCACTAGGCTCTCCAGCCCGTGTCTACCCAGCTTTAGGTAACTTAAGTCACGTACCTTCTCAGTGACGTACTGGCACCTCTTTAGATCATGGTCACCGTCAGGAAGAACCTCGGGCTCCACAATGGGGACAATACCGTTCTGCCGAGATATAAAAAGATCACAGGTTAGACAAAGAACCTAGAAAACTTCTAGTGCCCGTTAATGACCGATTATGGGACAGAAGGGCTGCAGTAGGCAGGATAATCTTGCGACTACAACAGCACCAGCTCCCTTCATTTAAATATTGTGTCCAGGAATGTGTAGCGTTAGGATAGGCAGCTGCATTGGGGGGGGGGGGGGGGGGGGGAATAAATCTAAATCTGAGCTGCTTGTAGCCAGTGAGGGGGGGGGGGGGCATCAATGCATAACCCCGCCCCCTCATTACATATTGCAAAATGCACCTTTGCCTATGCAGACAAAGATCCTTGCACTGGCCCTCCCACCCTTCTCATCATACTCCGGATACATATACATTTCATGTCCCTTATCACAACTTCCTGTCCACACTCTTATTCTGATAATACAGAAGTGGAGGTATTGCTACATATGCGGTCAGGGAGTAAAGGGTTTATTGCTGTAATAGGCCCCTATCTTCCTCAAGCTCTTCACAATAAAACCAGGATTGTGAAATCATAAAAATTACAGAATATAAGAGCGTTCCTCTAAACCAGGCATGTCCAAAGTCCGGCCCGCGGGCCAAATTTAGTTTGAGTTGTGGTTAAATGCAGCCACACTGGGAATTTGAATGAAATTTTTAAAAATTATGTAACACACACACACACACGCCTCTTGTGGCGAAAGATATACACCGTATTTATCGTTCTGGCAGCTTTTTTGGGGACAGGGAATGGGCAGGACGAGCGCCGTCGGATTACATACAGAAGAATGTCCTTTTTACTCGGCGGCCTCTGTAATAGGAAGTCCCATCTCCTGGGCTGGCATTGGACGACTGTTCTGTCTATCATAGGAGGCGGGACTTGAGGCCGTTGAGTAAACAGGAGATTCTTCTGTATGTAATCTCTCCGAGGCTGCAGATGATCATCAATCAGGCTGCACTGATGGCAATGGTGAGGCTGCATTGATGGGCCCCGATCCTTATTTTGCTTCACAGTTCTTTATATCAGTGTTTCTCAACTCCAGTCCTCAAGGCACACCAACAGGTCATGTTTTCAGGATTTCCCTCAGATGAAATGGCTGTGGGAATTACTAAGGCAGTGAAACTGATTAAATCCCCTGTGCAAAATAATGGAAAGCCTAAAAACCTGACCTGTTGGGGCACCTTGAGGACTGGAGTTGAGAACCCCTGCTTTATATAAACATTTTTTTTTTTTCCTGAAACTTCCCTTAGACCCCTTTCACACGGACGGACTGTTCATGTCTGCCGTCAAAACCGACGCGTGGACCCGAGCGGCCGCTCCATGCATATCTATGGAACGTCGGATGTCAGCGGAGACATGTCCGCTAACATCTGACCCATGGCGGATCAGATCGGGCGAGATCTGATGAAGACAGACATGCTGCGTTTTCATCAAATCGCTCCATAGGAGACAGCGGCGCCCAACAAGCCCATCCCCACTCAGTGAGCAGAGAGGATCTTGTCATATGCCGGCTCAGCTGAGATCAACGGACTGATCTCTCGCTGAGCTGGCGGACTTAATAGCGACGGAGTCCGCCTTGTGTCAAAGGGGAGTGTTATACGCTGATAAAAAAAAAATGTGGACACCATGCTCTAAACATTGGGCCATTGTGTGGCAATCCTAAAAAGGTCAATATAAACAGAGGGCTGGGTCATCTGCTGCTCAATTTGGCATGCACTGCTGGGTCTTGTAGTTCCAAAAATATGCCCATTATGGACAGGAAGGAATCTAAACCTGTGTAAGCTCCAGCAAGTCAACATGGAGCTTACACAGGGCTTACCTGCCCTGGCCCCAGCAGCTGAACAGTGAGAGGAATGGAGGGTATACGTTGTTGGAAAGGGGGGAGTTTAGATACCTTGTCACATTGTAAAAACAATAAAATGAAAAAAAAAAAAAAAATATTCAAAAAAGAAGAGGGAGGAGAGACCCAAATGGTTTGTTACCTGTTGGCAAATGCTGGCATAACGTGCAAGCACATTGGCATTCTCAATGATGGCGAGACGAGAGGGGGTGTGGTCAGAGATCTTCAGCACACAACGCCACTTGGCGAAGTCAGCGCCGTCCTTCTTGTACTGGGCACAACGCTCAGACAGGCCATCCAGACCTAGGAGGGGGAAGGGAGCACAGATGTATTATATGGCACCCACAAGTCCCTTCTGTTATTGAATAAAGCAGACCTGAACACAAGCCATCAGCTCTAGAATCAGATTAAAGTGCATGCAAAGCTAAACCTTCACCACCGATGGCTATAAAGGCACCCTTCTCTATTGGTTCTGGTTATTGTCTCTGCTACTGGAAGGGATTGGAAACCCAACATTTTTTTAGGTGTTCAAAAGGAACACAAGGGGAGAGGAAATCTTTCAATGGGAACAGTAGATCAGGGGAGAGACCCAATTTCACACTTTCATTGCCAACACCAATCATTTCCATCCCGGCTGGCAAGGAAGTGCAGAAAAGGAGAGTATATTGGGGGTGGGGGGGTTGTCCTTTACCGAGATACTGTCACTGGTCTGCACAGGCAAGGTGACAGGGTCTCTTTACAACAGCAGAGAACTGGAGTATAGTATTCCAAAAGGTAACCGGTCACAGATCAGCATTGATTAGATTGGTTTGCAATTGGTTGTTAAGATACAGCACCACCAGGGGCACCACCAGGGGCAGACTGACCATTGTGGCACTCAGGCACTGCCCGAGGGTCCCCATCAGGGTTGCCAGGCTCAGTAAAACCAGGGACAGTATGTAAAAATCTGTGATTTTTTTTTTTACATCTGTCCCTGATATGTCCAAAACCGACATGCTTTTGATGTGAAAATCCTAAGATTTTAGCTCCCCCGCCTCTGTACTGCCTCCTGGCTTGGTGGCCATCTGTAAGCCTGGGGGCCCCATAATCTTCTATTGCCCGGGGGCCCCATGAGTTGTCAGTCCGCCCCTGAGCAGCATATTGGTCTACCACATTTTAAAACAGCAAAGGACTGGTTGGTTAAGAGGGTCTCCTGATTTTCCTAACTGCTCCATTTTTCACAGATGTGAAGTACATTAAAATAAATCTGCTCCCTGACCACGATGAGATCTGGAGGGAGTGGCATCAGCGGGAGGACGCGCCGGACACGGAGACAGACACGGTAACTTAGACTCTACTCTTACTCACTATCCCTTCCTTCTTTTTTCTCTCCTTTTTTTTCCTCCCTTTCTCTCTACCCCTAATTGAATATTGTTTCATTAATAGCTGCGTTTAGCATTTGTGTACCACGATTCGTGGGGCCAGGATGATGGACATGACTACTTGAGGGACCAGTTCTGTTTTGCCTCACCCTTCTTTGTGCTGTGGTCTCTATATCCTGCTCCTGCCGTGCCAAGCTACGTTGACCCACAACCCAACCCCGCCCCCCCGTCCCCCCCCCCCGATCCCACATGTGGCGAGATCAGTTTAAGCACCTCTGGGCATGTAGCATCTGTACTAAACTTTCAATGTATATGTGGTAATAATACCTGTAAACTGTTTTATATAAATAAAAACTGTTATTTGAAAAAAAAAAAAATATCTGCTCCCAATATAAAGTATAAAAAGACAATTGTGGGCTGAGAAGGCATTAAGATGGTAATTTCCGTATGCCCCGGGGGCATAAACCCCGATAGACTCAATTCACGTTGACCTACACTTATTCTAAAGGCCTGATTTATATGTGCATCTCTTACCCTGTGTTGTGGTCTCTCCGTTGGTTCCAGCCAGTGGGACAACACCTTTGTCAACCTAGGAAAGGAAGAGAACAATTATGTAACAGCTGGTCTTGAACCAAATAAATTAAAACACGAACATTTAGACAATCCCCCTTGGCTCACCTTGATTCCCACAAGGCCTCCTTTGTTCTTGATGACCTTGGTAAAGAGGTCGCCACTGTCTGCCTTGTGGTAGAGAGTCTCGTGGAACAGAATGACGCCACCAATGCAGGGGTTGACTCTGTCGTCGGCGGTGAACAGCAACTGGCGGTAGAAGCGGCGGTTCTCTTCTGTGTTCTCCACGCCAATGGAGCTCAGACGCTTGGCAATGCTGCCTACAGAACAAAAAAAGACAATAAAGGCTGTTAAACTTGACCTATCGTTTACTGAACAGGTCTGCGTGAACGCATTCCTGACATCTCAATATCAGCTGTAGGCTCTCAATATTACACCCCTGCGGCTGTAGGCTCTCAATATTACACCCCTGCGGCTGTAGCAGGGATGTATTTAAGTTTTGTGCTGCCCTAGGCCTGACTAAACTCGTGCACCCCCTAATTTAAATATGACCCACCCCTTCCGGTTTAAGACCCACCCTGAAATTTTCAAGTGGGGACACTAGTTCTGATGGCCGGGGGGGGGGGGGGGGGCAATGGATTCCCCTAATTTGCATAGATTTCCTCTCACTTCCTGTTTGGCTATGGGACAGGAAGAGAAGGGAAATCTCTGCAATGGGACAGGGATGGTAAAAAATTTGAAGCGACGCACCCCCCCACAGTTGCAGAATGCCAACGGCCCACATACTGGAAGCAATGCGGCCGATTATTGGGGGTGCTAAACCAATTTGCCTAACAGTGTAGCGCAAGCCGGTGGGGACACTGTCCGTGCTGCCCCCCTACAAAGTGCTGCCCTAGGCCTTGTTGGCCTAGGCCAGGATACAGCATTAGGCTGTAGGCTCTCAATATTACTACACCCCCCCCCCCCCCGCAGCTGTAGGCACTCAGTATTCGACCCCCCCCCCCCAGGCTCCCAATATTAACCCCCCCTCCCCCTGCGGCTGTAGGCCCTCGATATTGATATCTGAACTCAGCCCCAAGTGGTTAGTCTCTGCCAATTACCTAATCCAGATCTGGTAGAGAAAACAAAGACAGCTGGCCCAACAGGGACCTATTTGTTCATTTCACTTCCTCTGGTGTTTCAACATCCGGAATTATTGCAAGTTAAAGGGATTGTAAAGGCAGAAGTTTTTTTTTTTTTTATCTTAACATCTTCTAAGCATTAAGATAAAAAACGCCTTTTGTGGCACCCCTCATACTTACCTAAAGAGGGGGAGGGGGAAGTGTGTGGTGTTGTTCCCCCCCCCCCCCCCCCCAACACTTTGGGTCTTTGTTTGGCAAAAAATACTAAAAACCCAGAGGTGATGAACCACATCAGCGCCGGAAGATTTGCCCCCCCCACCTTCATGACCGATACGGTGCTGAATTACTTTAACTGACAATTGCAGGGTCGTGCGACGCCTGACTCAAATAAAATATAATCACAATAAGAGTATCGATTGGTTTGAGCAAAACTTACATGGGATATTTTTTTATTTCTTCCTCTTTTTTACTAGTAATAGCGGGGGATCAGCGACTTATAGGGGGGGACTGCGATATTGCGGTGGACAATTTGGACACCTGACACTTTTTTGGGACCCAATACAGTGATCAGTGCTTAAAAAATATGCAGTTACTGTACTAATGATACTGGCAGGGATTAACATCAGGGGCGATCAAAGGGTTAAGACCCCCTTCACAATGAGGCAGTTTTCAGGCGTTTTAGCGCTAGAAATAGCCTCTACATAGTGCCCGAGAACCGTCTCCCATTCATTCCTGTGTCTCTTTTCACACTGGGGGGGCGGTGCGCTTGCGGGACATTATGAAAAGTCCTGCAAGCAGCATCTTTGGGGTGGTTTGGAAGTGCTGTATTTAGCACTCCCAAGCAGGGCCGGATTCCCGACAAGGCCACCGAGGCCAGACCTCGGGGCGGCAGTGAGTGCAGGGGCGGCGCCGTTTGTAAGACACAGCGGGAGACTGCTGTGTCACGGAGCTCACTGTGAAAAGTTTGGGCACGCCGTGATAAAAATCCTGCCTTCCTCCTAGACCAGCTGGTGTGATAAAGGCAGTGTTCCGTCTATGACACGAGCTGGTCTAGGAGGAGGGTGGGATTTTTATCACAGCGCGTCCAAACTTTTCACAGTGAGCTCCGTGACACAGCAGGAGCAGGGGATGCCCAATGTGCGCAATGCACACACCGACTGGTGAGGCTAGATTGTTTGGCACAGTAAGGCAGCAATGATGGCGAGGGAAGCTGCAATGAGGGCACAGTAAGGCACCAGTGATGGGCACGGTGAGGCGGCATTGAAGGACCCGGCCTTGGGGGTGGCAAAGGGAGTAAATCCGGGCCTGCTCCCCAAGACGCCCTTTCCATTGAAATCAATAGGCACCGCTTCCAAAGCGCAACACGGGTGTTTTTAACCTATTCATTGGGGTTAAATGCGTCCCACTATCGACCAAAAAGTGCTGCACATACAGCGCTTTAGAGCCAATGTGTCCGTGGCTCAGTGTGAAAGGGGTTAAAGTGTGTTCCCTAGGAACGATTGCTGTGTGGGAGCTGGGGGGGGGTGTAAAGATTAGTGTTCCTGCTTAGCGGCAACACAGGATCAGCACATTCCATTCTTGCAGAAGGGCTGCCTGCCTCGTTTACTTTGACAGACCGCCGTGCTGCTTTTCTCACGAACGATCGGCGGGTCCTGGTGGACATTGCATCCCCCAGACCCGCTGAGCCCAATCATAGCGGGAATGGGTCACACATGCTCCAGACCTGGAACCATCAGATCATGTACGTGATCTGGCGCGGAGTCCGCCCTGCCACAGTAATCTATGGTGGGCGGTCACCAAGCGGTTAATAGCACCAAAGAAAGCTGTCTAAAATATATATATATATATATATATATATGGTACAGTGCAGCATGACCATGCAATTGGTCCTTCAAAGTGAAATCTGAAAATTGGCCTGGGCAGAAAGGGGGTTAAAATGCCCGGTATTGAAGTGGTTAAAATGCCTTGGTGAAAAAAAACGATCACATCTGTCAGTGTGTTTATGTCAGAGTGCACGTTGGCGGCACAATAGCCGCCTTTTGTTGACAGTTGCTATGCTACCAACGACTCAATGACAAGCCCTGTTTATTACTATGGACACAGGAGGAATCTAGGCGTTCTAGCAATGCATTCCTAATTAAAGGGTAATCAGTCTTTTTAAGTTACCCCCCTCCCCCACAGCTCTCCTCTAAAATGTAAGCTCTTCTGTCCACCCAACTTCCAAAACCCACGTGCAGAAAAATCCCAGTCCTCCATAGGATGAGAGACCGCCCTGGGAGAGTTCTTCATTTTATTGCCATTGTTACACAGTACTTTGCCCTGCAGTCCTATGGCAGGATAATGGGGACGATCGATGTAAAGTGACCCGGGTCATTCCAGCATTGGACTCCCATTGAGTTTCTCAGCCACCGATTTATGGAGCTTATTTCTCCGACTGCTGGATAGGTGTCGTTTGGTTACAATTTAACCATATTCATTGCCGTTACCCCAATAAAAGTGCATATTTTTCATCACCTATTACGCATCTGCAGTGAAGACATTTAGAATATTGAATGAAATTCTTTTTTTTGGGGGGGGGGGGGGCAGGACTTTATTCCTGTCTGAGACCCCAATGGGGAGATTTCACTTACTTCCTGTCTGTGTCACCTGGACAAGAAACAGGGAGGTGTAGATGTATTATAGGACAGGAAGATAGAGACACCAGTAAAAACAAGGGTCCTGATGCAACACCGGTGCTACGACTAGGCAGCCGCCGGGGGCTGCATTTGACGGGCGCTTCATTAAAAAGGTGGGGTATACATGGGCAGGGCAAAGGGGTGGAGCTAAAGGGGGAATGCAGCAAAATGAGGTTTTGCCTAGGGCACAGGTGTCACACACATAGCCCGCGGGCCGCATCCGGCCCTCAAGGCCATTTCCTGTGGCCCTTGCACCTTTCCTGCAGCTGCAGGAGAGCTCCAGCCCTCCTCTGGTCCTCCTCCAGACCCTTACTTCAAGCAATGCTTCCAGTTTCTTCCCAGCAGCAGCTTAAGGAAAGGGGAGTGCACTGTGACGTAAGGGAGAGTGGGGGGGACTGGTGAGGTGGCTCTTGACATCTAATGTAAGGGGAGGGGATGCGCTGGACATCTAATCTTACAGATTAGAACCAGCCCTTTTGAGGGCAATCATAATGCCGACACGGCCCACGATGAAATGGAGTTTGACAACCCCTGGCCTAGTCCAAGGCTCTCCCCCTCCCTTGGGCTACAGGAGAGTCAGGACGCTCTCTACTACCGTGTTTCCCCGAAAATAAGACGTATCGGGATTTTGACACAAGATCGAAATATAAGACACGCCTCCGAAAATAAGACGTAGCGATGGGCGTGTCGTATGCGTAACGGCGCGGGAAACACCACGTGATAGGCTTACGGTACTGTACTGGAGCTGAAGAACGTAAAGCTGTAAAGCTTCTCCCAGCACTGACCAGCAAACCCCTCTCTCACCCCACACAAACACCAGGGGATAGGGGGAAAAGCTGCTACCGTACTGAGCCCAAAGAGATCACCCCAGCTCCACTGTGCTCCACATCAGCTTTGCTGGCCTATCTTTCTGTACAGCCAGACAAGAGGAGTGCAAAGAGAAGAAGTTGGATATCCGAATGGTCCAAAAATGGCGTGCAGAATACGATAATCTCAGTCTACAGGTGGACAGAGGAAATGCTAAGAAGCGCAAGTGTGGTTCAGGTAGGCAACCTTTATTTTCTGTAATAAAAATAAGACACCCCCCGAAAATAAGCCATAGTGTGATTTCTTGAGAAAAAAAAATATAAGACGGTGTCTTATTTTCGGGGAAACACGGTATGCAGATAGAGAAAGGAGCTGTGTGTTAGTAGGCGTTCTGACTCTCCTGTAGCCCAAGGGAGGGGGCGAGCATGACACTCCACACCAGGGAGAAAGCCTTGCATTACTGTGTGGAGTTACAGACAGAAGAACAGGAAGTGAGGATTTCTCAGAAGAAATAAGGACATTTAAAAGCAAAATGGAAAGATGAGGTAAGTGAAGGAGGACTGCACTAAGGTAAAGGAAGCTATTTAGGGAAAAAAAAAAAAAAAAAAGAAAAAAAAAGAAGAAGTACAACCCCTTCCCAAAAAAATAAAAAAAATAAAAAGTCATAGATGTGCATTTTGCATCTTGTCCAGAGAACAGATTTAACATTTCTAAAGACGAATGTCCACTGCTGGGCAGATTTACGGAAAGACGCCCAAACTCCCAGTGCCCCTCTTACCTGTGGACTCATCAGCGGCCAGGATGCCCTTGCCGGTGGCCACGATTTTCTGTGCGATTTCATGGAGCTCCTTCTTCTGCTCGGTGGTCAGGGCTGGGTATTCGGTAGGCATGTTGCTGCGTTCTGGAATAAAAGCAGAGCGACTCAGGATTAGGCAATGAATGGTAGGGAATGTCAGGGTGGGGCGGCGGCACGTACAAGAGGACACACCTATACGGTAATACCTGCCCTAAACATGTCTATGTTAACCCCTTCCTCACCCAAAAAAAACACCTTATAGCAATCTGACAGGCACTGATAGCGCATACAAAAGGTCTACTGCTGTCCCTTTGCAAGGTCCTACCCAAAATAGACAGCTCTAAAAATAGGCTCGTCCGCTGGCAGAGGGACATCCTCCTCCGAGAGAGAGGAGACTTAGAGGACACACAGACCTTCAGAGATCCACAAGAGAATGGCTCCGCTCTGACACTCTGCTGGCTCTGGCCAGTGAAGAGTTACAAATACGGTTTATGAAAGTGATGGCTCATAGTCAGGTTTCCTTCTTTCACGGAAATGATGAGGCAAAAGGGAAGTTACAGAATCCTTGAGGCCTGGCCGAGGACTGAGGCGGCACCGAGGACTGAGGCGGCACCGAGGACACATGGGGGGCTTCTCATGGCATGTTTAACCTTTTCCCTTCCATGCAGAACAAAAACCAACATGAGCCTCCGAGTATTGTCACCGAGGCTGGTGTGGGTTTATTAACCCCTGCCTGCTCGAGGCACGCCCCCCCCCCCCCACCATTTCCTGTCTGCGCCACAGATATATTATTAACCTCTAAGATGCCACAGTTAGATACCCATTTACTACCATCAGTCACATTCATGATCCGCCTACATTCACACCCACATTATGTTACAAAGTACATTTTTATTCCATTATCAGTTATATGCAAATCTTCCATCCCAGCCCCGTTTGTGCTCCATCCTTCTCACTGACTTCATCCTCACTGTCATCAATATTGTCCCCATCTTCACCCTCTGACAATCACTGACCTCATCAATAATTAATGACCTTCCTGTCTGTCTCCCCATCCATCTCCATGCAGAGGTCATCAATGAGCTGGGCCTGACCTTCAAACCTCCCCAATAGTAGATGTACTGCTTTCTCCATCCCCCACCTACCTCCCCAGTCTTTTCTCCGTCCCCCCCCACCTAC
Source organism: Rana kukunoris (assembly GCA_029574335.1). Taxonomy (NCBI): domain Eukaryota; kingdom Metazoa; phylum Chordata; class Amphibia; order Anura; family Ranidae; genus Rana; species Rana kukunoris. Next base: position 11,637,799 of record CM056054.1, on the reverse strand, counting down.
CTCCCCAGTCTTTTCTCCGTCCCCCCCCCACCTACCTCCCCAGCCCTGTCTCCCCCCCCCCACCTACCTCCCTAGCCTTGTCGCCATCCCCCCACCTACCTCCCCAGCCCTGTCCCCCCCACCTACCTCCCTAGCCTTGTCTCCATCCCCCCCACCTACCTAGCCCCGTCTCCGTCCCCCCCACCTACCTCCCTAGCCCTGTCTCCGTCCCCCCCCACCTACTGCCCTTGTCCTGTCTCCATCCCCACCTACCTCCCTAGCCCTGTCTCCATCCCCACCTACCTCCCTAGCCCTGTCTCCATCCCCACCTACCTCCTATAGTCTCTTCTCCATCATCTACCTCCCATGTTTTCTCTTTATCACCACCTACCTCCCTAATCTTCTCTCCATCATCACTTAGCTAGTCTTTTCTCACTTATCTTCCTAAAATTTTAAATTTCTCCATGTTCTCCTATCCACCCTACCTTTACTTCCCTCAACTTCTCTATCTCCTTACTGACCTCTCTACATCTTTATCCATCCCCACCTACTCTTCTCTTGTGCGTTACTACCTCCCTAGTCGTCTCTCCATTGTCACCTACCCAACTCCTTTCTCTATCCCCACCTACTCTCTCACCGTGTAGTTCTGTATTCCTCTCCCCATCCCCACCTAGCTCCCGTACCACTCTCTCCATCCTCAACCCCCCAACCTATCTCCCTACTCCCCATCCTCAACCCCCTACTCCTAATCCCCCCACCTAGATCCCCTACTCCTAATCCCCCCACCTATATCCCCTACTCCTAATCCCCCCACCTATATCCCCTACTCCTCATCCCCCCACCTAGATCCCCTACTCCTCATCCCCCCACCTAGATCCCCTAGATCCCATACTCCTCATGCCCATCCCCCACCCCCTAGATCCCCTACTCCTCTCCCCATCCCCCACCCCCCCCTACTCATCCCCATCCCCCCCTAGATCCCCTACTCCTCATCCCCATCCCCCACCCCCCTATATCCCCTACTCATCCCCATCCCCCCCTAGATCCCCTACTCCTCATCCCCCCCCCCCCTAGATCCCCTACTCCTCATCCCCACCCCCCCCTACTCCTCATCCCCATCCCCCCACCTAGCTCCTCTAATCCTCATCCCCACCCCCCTAGATCCCCTACTCCTCATCCCCATCCCCCCACCTAGCTCCTCTACTCCTCATCCCCACCCCCCTAGATCCCCTACTCCTCATCCCCATCCCCCCACCTAGCTCCTCTACTCCTCATCCCCATCCTAGCTCTCCTACTCCTCATCCAAGCTCCCCTACTCCTCTCCCCCCACTTGCATAAGTTCTCCTCCATCGCCATCCCCTCCTTACCACTCTTCCTATGATGTGATGTCCTCTTGGTCCTCACGGGGTCCCCCTCCCAATCCTATTACTACGGATTCCTTTCATAACCTTCTCCATCCTTCAGTGACGTCACTGCCCGCCATGCTGGGGGTTCCCCTGACCTAAAATTACAATGTATGGTGGATATCCTCCTCTCCCCATGGGTCTGTAGAGGTAATGATCCTTCCACCATCCAGTACCCCCAGCCTTCCCCATCCCCAGACATCCCCTTCCCCCATACATGCCCATACAGCACCCCCAGACCTCCTCTTCCATCATCCAGCAGCCCCATACATCCCCTTCCCCCACCCAGCACCCCCAGACATCCCCTTCCCCCATCCAGCACCCCCAGACCTCCTCTTCCATCATCCAGCACCCCCAGACCTCCTCTTCCATCATCCAGCAGCCCCATACATCCTCTTCCCCCATACAGCACCCCCAGACCTCCTCTTCCATCATCCAGCAGCCCCATACATCCTCTTCCCCCATCCAGCAGCCCCAGACCTCCTCGTCCATCATCCAGCACCCCCAGACCTTCTCTTTCATCATCCGGGAGCCCCATACACCCTGTTCCCCCAGACCTCCTCTTCCATCATCCAGCAGCCCCATACATCCTCTTCCCCCATACAGCACCCCCAGACCTCCTCTTCCATCATCCAGCAGCCCCATACATCCTCTTCCCCCATCCAGCAGCCCCAGACCTCCTCGTCCATCATCCAGCACCCCCAGACCTTCTCTTTCATCATCCGGGAGCCCCATACATCCTCTTCCCCCAGACCTCCTCTTCCATCATCCAGCAGCCCCATACATCCTCTTCCCCCATCCAGCACCCCCAGACCTCCTCTTCCATCATCCAGCAGCCCCATACATCCCCTTCCATCATCCAGCACCCCCAGACCTCCTCTTCCATCATCCAGCAGCCCCATACATCCCCTTCCATCATCCAGCACCCCCAGACCTCCTCTTCCATCATCCAGCAGCCCCATACACCCCCCTCCCCCACCCATCACCCCCAGACCTCCTCTTCCATCATCCAGCATCCCCTTCCATCATCCAGCACCCCCAGACCTCCTCTTCCATCATCCAGCATCCCCTTCCATCATCCAGCACCCCCAGACCCCTTGCCCCATCCAGACCCCCAGACCTTCCCTTCCCCCATCCAGACCTTCCCTTGCCCCATCCAGCATCCTGAGCTCTCACCTTCTCGTCTGTCTCCTGTGAAGTGATCTCAGGCTTCTCATTCACAGCGTCATGTAGCAAGGGGGAGGGGCGGGGCCAGCAGTTAAAGGGACCACTCACATCCTCCAGGAGCACAGAGCTCCCTTCTCCCTCCAGCTCAAGGTCATCCAGGATTATTGGAGACCATCGGGGCTCATCTCTGCCTCTGACATTTCATACTGCACCATGGAGGAGATATTATTTATTATCATCTTTAATTTATAAATCTACAGCTCCATGGAATTCACTGCCACCATGGGGGTCACCCATCTGCTGTGATCAATGAGTGATCTCCCACTATCTGTGTCCCCAGTAATGTCATTTATGAGATGGACCCTGGGTGTCACCTTTATGAAGGTCACCTATAGGAAGCCCCAGGAAGGAGATATCAGACGTGACAGCAGGCACATAGCCCCAGTCTGATGTCACATATACAGTCATCCCTGCCAGCCACACACCCCCCATCTTCTTTCTGTGTACAGTCATCCCAAGGCTGCAAGAGCATCACACCCCCTCCTCCCCTCCCCCCATCCCCAGCTTTAGAAAAGAATTCTCTGCTGCTGATGACAACTTCCTCTTCACTCACATAGAGATAGTCAGGAATATGGGGGGGAGGGGGGGTGTTGGTAATTTAAAAAAAAAGTGACAGAGAAGAAAATTTGAATTTGTTGCTAAAAAAATAATCTCAAAATGTAATGAAAAGTAAAACTTGACTGCGTTGGCCGGGAATCGAACCCGGGTCAACTGCTTGGAAGGCAGCTATGCTCACCACTATACCACCAACGCTCCATACATTGTTCTCAAAGAGGAGACATTATTCTGATACAATGTTATTTTTATGATACAATATTATACAATGTTACTTCTGTGATACAATATGATATGATGATACTTCTTTGATACAATGATACTTCTACAAGGGTACACTATTTCCAGTGTCAATTGTTTTTTTTTGTTTTTATAATCTTTGCTTTTTCAATCTGAAATGTGTAAATATATGTTAATAAATATATATATGTGTAAAAATATTAACTAACAAAGCAGACAAAAAGAAAGTTTTAATTGTTTATCGTTTATAAAATAGACGTGGACAAAAAAATAAAAATAAAGCAGGGAAATAATAATTAAATGGAGGAGAATAGGGAGTTAAAGGAGCTGTAAAGGAATTTTTTTTGCTGAAATGACTGTTTACAGGGTATAGAGACAAGGGGCCAGATTCAGAGAGCCATTACGCCTGTGTAACTGGTGTTAGACTGGAGTAATTTCAAATTACGCGCGTTTTCTAGCTAGTCGAAAACCTCAAACCATGAATAGACGGCTGCGGGCTTCAATTCGACTGGATTACGTGTTTGTACGCCTTCGGATCTACGCTGCAATAAAATTGCGGCCACTGGGTGGACTTCCCGTCGTTTTCAGCGTCGGGGTATGCTAATGAGCTTTTGCCGGCGATCCCCGAAATTACGATCTTCAATCGCAATCTCTTACGGCACCTTTAGTCATCTTTTATTTGCGTAACACTATACCAGCTTTTTGCTGCTCTAATATTAGACAGCCCATGTTAAGTATGGCCGTCGTTCCCGCGTCGAATTTCTACGTTTTCCGACATCTTTTATTATTTTTTTACGTAAGTCGTCCGGGAATAGGAATGTTCGTAAACGCCGCTACTCAAACAACGAATGACGTAACGACGTGATTTCGTGCAATGCACGGCGGGAAATTTCTGAACGGAGCAACGGATCGCCGCGGGGACGCGCTTAATTTAAATGCTTCACGCCCCCCAATCGCGTATTTCGATTACGCGGCGAGAAATAGACTACGCCACCATAGCGTACGGGCAAAAATCTACCAGAATTCGGTGTAGAGCCTGGTAAAATACGGCAGCGTAGAGTATTTCGATTACGCAGCGCAATATTAAGTGTATGTGAATCTACCCCATAACTGATTCCTTTTAAAAATTATTAAAAATAGATAAAAATCAATCATATAATGTGCCTGCAGTTTAGTTTCGTTTTTGCCTGTTGTTTCCTGTCTCTCTGATGTACAGAGCCACAGAGCCAATACCGGGCAGCGATGGTTTGTAAAACGAAAGTGATTGGTGCTGAGGAGTTTTAGACACACAGGGCCAGATTCAGGTACAGTTACACCGGCATATCAGTCATACGCCGGCATAACTTTGAATCTGCCCCGGCGTATCTTGTTTTCTGTATTCAGAAAAAAAGATACGCCGGGTTGCAGCTAAGATACGTGTGGCGTAATTGTATTACGCCGTCGTATGTTATTTGCAATTTTAAAATGGGCGCTAGGGGAGTTCTCGCTGATTTATGCCAAGAATATGTAAATCAGCGAGATACGCCAATTCACGAACGTACGCCCGCCCGACGCAGTGACTTTACGCCGTTTCCGTAAGGGGTTTCCCGGCGTAAAGATAAAGCACCAAAAAGCAGGCGCTTCCTATGTTAAGTATGGACGTCGTGACCGCGTCGAATTTGAAAATGTTAACGTTGTTTGCGTAACTCGTCCGTGAATGGGGATTGACGTCATTTATGTTCACGTCGAAAACACCGTCATAATTTGGAGCATGCGCACTGGGATACATTGACGGCCGGGGCATGCGCAGTACGTTCGGCGCGGGATCTCACCTAATTTAAATACTACACGCCCTCTAACCGCCATTTACGCTACGCCGCCGCAACTTTAGGAGCAAGTGCTTTGTGGATACAGCACTTGCGCGTAAAGTTGCGGCGGCATAACGTAAATGAGAAACATTACGCTGGCCAAAAGAACCACTCGCCATCCTGAATCTGGCCCACAGTAATCAGACCTCCTTGATTAGTGACCACAGAGAGAAGCTCCCAGAATTGTGGTGATCAGCAAACAGACAACCAGGAAGTGTGGAGATCAGAGAAGAATTACAGCAACTTGAGAACAAAAACGAACAATGAGGACATTAAAACAGCACTGCATTAAGGTAAAGGAAGCTATTAAGATACAAAACAAAAATTCCTTTACAAACCCTTTAATTAAGGCTGATTAGAGTAAATAAAGGGTTAATGAGGGGTTAAGAAACCCTTGTTCATCCCTTTGATCTGCAGATGAAGAAACAGAAAGATACAAAAAGAAACTATGGGGGTTATTTATGAAAGGCAAATCCACAAGTGCAAACTACAAATGCAAAGTGCACTTGAAATTGCACTGAAAGTACAGTTGGAAGTGCAGTCGCTGTAAATCCGAGGGGGACATGCAAGGAAAATAAAAAACAGCATTTTAGCTTGCACATGATTGGATAATAAAATCAGCAGAGCTTCCCCTCATTTCAGATCTACCCCTTATTTACCCCTCATTTACAGCGACTGCACTTCCAAGTGTACTTTCAGTGCAATTTCAAGTGCACTTTGCACTTGTAGTGTGAACTTGTAGTGCAAAGTGGATTTGCCTTTCATAAATAACCCCCAATGTTTCTTTTTATTTTAGTGTTTCAGGCTAAGCAACGTTGCAGGCTGTTTTTTTTTTTTTTACAGCTCCAATTACCCGACTTTAACACTTCAGCTGTCAACAGGGGAGATCCACTGACAGATCAAAGAACCGAGCCTCGAAGTATCGGTTTCAGGTATCGGTGCATTTGCACGAGTACTGATACTTGTGCATATACTCAGTGGGCCAGATTATCAAAGAAGTTACGTCGGCGTATCTCGAGATACGCCGCGTAACTTCTAGGATGCGCCGGCGTATCTTTTTGTATTCAGAAAGCAAGATACGCCGTAATTTTGCTTAGATCCGACCGGCGTAAGTCTCTTACGCCGTTGTATCTTAGTTGCATATTTACGCTGACCGCTAGGTGGCGCTTCCGTCGATTTACGTGTCGAATATGCAAATGAGCTAGATACGCCGATTCACAAACGTACTTGCGCCCGGTCGCATTTTTTTACGTCGTTTGCGTAAGCGTTAGTCCGGCATAAAGTTACCCCTGCTATATGAGGCGTCCGTAATGTTAAGTATGGACGTCATGACAGCGTTGAATTTTCCGTTGTTTACGTCGTTTGCATAAAACGTTCGCGAATAGGGCTTTGCGTAAGTTGCGTTCACGTCAAAACCAATGAGTATTTGCAGCGTAATTTTGAGCATGCGCACTGGGATACGTCCACGGACGGCGCATGCGCCGTTCGTTAGAAACGTCATTTACGTGGGGTCACGGTTGATTACCATACAACACGCCCACTCCAAGCCTACTTTGAATTACCTGGGCTCACGCCGGCCCATTTACGCTACGCCGCCATAACTTTGGGCGCAAGTTCTGCAAAAGTCCTGGGAGATTCTCTCTGTGGTCTCAGGGAGGTGTGATTACTGTGTGTCTAAAACCCCTCAGAACCAATCAGTTTCATTTTAAAAACAAACACTGCCCTGTATTGGCTCTGTGTCTTTGTACTTCACACAAGCATGAAACTAGATGAAAAACGAAACTGAAACTGCAGGCACATTATATGATTGATTTTTATCTATTTTTAATAATTTTTAAAAGGAATCAGTTAACTTTTATGTCTCTATACCCTCTCAACAGTCATTTCAGCAAAAATGTTTTTTTTTCCTTTACAACTCCTTTAAATAAGCATGACTCCCACAGGAAGAGACTTGATGGAACTTGTAGTTCTGCAACAGCTGGGGGGCCACAGGTTGAGCACCCATTGCATAGGACATAAGGCAAATTGGCACGTTCTTACGTTGGCTGTGCGTTGGGCAACAAATCTGATGCAAGCTTACTGAACATATCCCTAAACTCAGAACAACCAATAGGAAATGCTCTGTCGTGAATCTAATGGCAGTAAACTGGTTTCTGGTTGGTGGTTATGGTTGCTCTTTGCACTGTTTGGCCCTGAAGGGCCAGAATTGGACACCCCCGATGTTAGTGATATAGGGTGACAGAAGACATAAAATGGCATGGGGTGGCGGTCACCTATGGTCAGAGGTGTGGATGGATAAGGTCCAGACAGTCACCGCCCTTGTCTGCAGGTCACATGGGTGCGCTGTGATCCCAGGGGGGGGGGGGGGGGGTCAGTGTTTAAGCAGCTGTTGGGTGGCGGTAACTGAGCCCCGGGGACGTCGCACCAGAAATAGCCGCGACCTTTACCGAGAGCAGCTGCTGACTGCTGGGGCCAGCCGGTGTGTACAGGAGCTTGTGCCAGAAAAGTTACTGCTGAGGAAACTTCTGGGCTTGTACCAGCAGCAAAATGTCATCTACATGCAGTATTTTGTATCCAAAGACTATCCAAACCCAAAAGTAGCTTACCAGTCCTTAGATGTGATGGCTGCATTTGTTTTCTTTTTTTTTAGGCTTTTTTTCATATTTTTTTCCACCTGATGGTCCTGACCTGAACACATCCTGTCCTAGGGTGACAACGCTCACTGTACTGTATCTATGGAGGTGCAGTGTTGTCACCATAGGACAGTATCTCAGAGCAACCTCCCGTTTTCTTATCTCCATAACATAGGGCAGGGGTGTCCAAACGTGGGGGGGGGGGGGGGGGGGGCTGAGCAGACTAGGGCCAGTCAGGGTTGAAAATGACCCATCATTGGTGTCAGTGGGAGGAATCGAGCCCCATTGTTGGTGTCAGTGGAAGGAACAGTGTCCCATCATCGGTGTCAGTGGGAGAAATAGTGTCCCATCATTGGTGTCAGTGGGAGGAATAGTGTCCTATCATTGGTGTCAGTGGGAGGAATAGTGTCCTATCATTGGTGTCAGTGGGAGGAATAGTGTCCTATCATTGGTGTCAGTGGGAGGAATAGTGCTCCATCATTAGTGTCAGTAGGAGGAATAGTGTCCTATCATTGGTGTCAGTGGGAGGAATAGTGTCCTATCATTAGTGTCAGTGGGAGGAATAGTGTCCTATCATTAGTGTCAGTAGGAGGAATAGTGTCCTATCATTGGTGTCAGTGGGAGGAATAGTGTCCTATCATTAGTGTCAGTAGGAGGAATAGTGTCCTATCATTGGTGTCAGTAGGAGGAATAGTGTCCTATCATTGGTGTCAGTGGGAGGAATAGTGCTCCATCATTAGTGTCAGTAGGAGGAATAGTGTCCTATCATTGGTGTCAGTGGGAGGAATAGTGTCCTATCATTGGTGTCAGTAGGAGGAATAGTGTCCTATCATTGGTGTCAGTAGGAGGAATAGTGTCCTATCATTGGTGTCAGTGGGAGGAATAGTGTCCTATCATTGGTGTCAGTGGGAGGAATAGTGTCCTAACATTAGTGTCAGTAGGAGGAATAGTGCCCCATAGTTGGTGTCAGTGGGAGGAATAGTGCTCCATCATTAGTGTCAGTAGGAGGAATAGTGTCCTATCATTGGTGTCAGTGGGAGGAATAGTGTCCTATCATTAGTGTCAGTAGGAGGAATAGTGTCCTATCATTGGTGTCAGTGGGAGGAATAGTGTCCTATCATTGGTGTCAGTAGGAGGAATAGTGTCCTATCATTGGTGTCAGTGGGAGGAATAGTGTCCTATCATTGGTGTCAGTAGGAGGAATAGTGTCCTATCATTGGTGTCAGTAGGAGGAATAGTGTCCTATCATTGGTGTCAGTGGGAGGAATAGTGTCCTATCATTGGTGTCAGTGGGAGGAATAGTGTCCTAACATTAGTGTCAGTAGGAGGAATAGTGCCCCATAGTTGGTGTCAGTGGGAGGAATAGTGCCCCATTGTTGGTGTCAGTAGGAGGAATAGTGCCCCATAGTTGGTGTCAGTGGGAGGAATAGTGCCCCATTGTTGGTGCCAGTGTGAGGAATAGTGCCCCATCATTGGTGTCAGTGGGATGTTGCATCAAAGTAGTGCAGGAAACCTTTAAAAAAGTCGTTGTGACTTGATTCACATTGATTGGAACGGCCACCATTTAAATAAATGTTTTTTTTCTCGTCATGTGACTTTATGTTTTCGCAAGTTGCATGGCAAGCCACAGCAGTATGAACCAGGGCTCGTCTACCTCTTTGTCCCCTGCTCCATCACTTGTCATACGAAGCTTCAATAAAGGGATTTTTGGAAGTGCAGCCGTCCGGAATCATTTCCTTATATCAAAACATTAGGTGACTGTGTTTATATATTGAACTTATTTGTTTTGACTATAAGTTTAATATTTGTAACTTTGAGTTACTTTGTATCTCTTTGTATCTTTTGGGGTATTATTATAAGTAAATAAGTACATTTCGCTACAAACACTTAAACAATGATCTACGCCAATGAGCCCCAGGTCAGGTTGAGTTTTGGAAGACGGGACTTGACCTCACGGACATTTCCTGGCAGAAAAACGGACACCCCCAAGGCATTTGGAAAGGGAACAATGAGAGTCGCCTGGATGGGTCGCCGCGCCTTGTGTTGTGGGATTAAACGACCGCGCCAGGAATCTGCTATGGTCAGCGGAATTAGGGGAAGAGGTGGGAGACCGACAGACGAGGGGGGGCTGAAGAATCAGAGGACCGTCATGGAAATTCTTACAAAACGATTAGATTGTAAGCTCATACGAGCAAGGCCCTCTGATCCCTCCTGTATTGAATTATAATGTAATTGTACTGTCTGTCCTCATGTTGTAAAGCGCTGCATAAACTGTGTGGCGCTAAATAAACCCTGTATAATAATAATAATAATGATGATAATAATAATAGTGATAATAATAATAATGAAAATAATAATAATAATAATGATAATAATAATAGTGATAATAATAATAATGAAAATAATAATAATAATAATAATAATAATGATAATAATAATAGTGATAATAATAATAATAAAAATAATAATAATGATGATAATAATGATAATAAAAGTAATAATAATATTAATAATAATAACAATAATGATAATAATAATAATTATAATAATTTATTATTATAATTATTATTATTGTCATTATTGTTATTATTATTATTATTATTATTATCACTTTTATTATCATTATTATCATCATTATTATTATTATCACTATTATCATCATTATTATTATTATTATCATCACTTTTATTATCATTATTATCATCATTATTATTATTATTATCACTATTATTATTATCATTATTATTATTATTATCATCACTATTATTATTACTATTATTATTATTATCATCGTTATTATTATTAATAATGATAACGATGATGATAATAATAATAATAATAATAATAATCTGTCCTTTGCAAAGTGACTTGTGATGTCTGCACTCTTCCTGGCAGGGAAGGGGTTAACCCAACGCCTGGTGGTCTGACAGGTAATTATGGCAGGAACGTGTCATTACGGTAACCAGGCGCCACTGACTGTGTGAGTCGTCTCACGTACGCTTATACGTAGAAGGGGCGAGGATTGCACCCCCCACTGCCTCCAGCATGCAGCCACAGGAAATAAGGGGGGGGAGGGGCACAGCGAACGGGGTGAACGTAAGCTTTTATGTCATAAGGAGGAAAATATAGTAAACCGTAACAACCAATCAGAAATCATCTGTACGTTGTGCAGGTCAAGGTTACAATGTGAATGCTGCACTTTCCTAATCACCCCATGTGGCCCAGAGCCCCCTTGTTTGGACCCCTGATATTTAAGCAAAGCGCCCCTAACAGAGCTCCTGAAAAAAAATGTAAATCTTATAAAAATAAAATTGTAATAAAATAATAAAAACTACTGACACCATCCACTGCTCTACTGACACCAATCAGGCATATGTGTTTTACATTTGGGGTGCACACCCTAATGCAATAGGCTGTGCACACTTATGCTAATATTATTATTATACAGTATTTATATAGTGCCAACAGTTTGCGCAGCGCTGTACAAAATGAAGGCAGACAGTACAATTACATTCAGGGGCGGACTGACAACTCTTGGGGCCCCCGGGCAATCAGAGATTATGGGGCCCCCATGAGGGCAATCAGAGATTATGGGGCCCCCATGAGGGCAATAGGAGATTATGGGGCCCCCGGGCAATAGGAGATTATGGGGCCCCCGGGAAAAAGGAGATTATGGGGCCCCCAGGCACTAGATTATGGGACCACACAGTATACACACGCATACAGTACATACAATATACATACACAGTATACAGACACACAATATACACACAGTATACATACACACACTGAAAAGGTACTGGAGAGGCGGGGCAGCTATAATCTTGGGATTTTTACATCCTGTCCCTGGTTTTATTGAGGCTGGCAACCCTGATGGGACCCCCTAGTGGCATGGGGCTCTCGGGCAGTGCCGCCCCTGATTACATTACGATTTGGTACAAGAGGAATCAGAGGGTCCTACTCACTAATAGTGGAGTCTTGTTAGCCACCAATTAATGCAGAAAGTTGTATTCGATCCCTTGGATGCCCAGCTCAGTCGTGTGTACGGGGCATTAGTTTCTTTGCCCCATTAGCACAAAACATGCACTTTCACTGGGTAAATTTCTATGCACTGTTTCTTTAAATACACCCCTTAAACTCCATACTTATTGCAATATCCTATGAAGCAAGCCTGTGGTGAGTTGAAGAAGATCCTGTAAGCTACTGTATAGCAAAGACTTACTACACCCTAAAAATAATAATTAAAAAAAATTACACTTTGAGAAAGGTCAATGTGATCAAATCTACACAGAAAAAAAGTACCGGTATCTATATGCAGCCAATTATAGGATAAAGGAGGCTGAAAGGAGAACTGCAGAAAGAAAACCTCTCCAGCATCTACCGTATAGCCGAACAACCGATTTTAAGTAGATTTACCCTATATACGTACTTTTGGATAATCCTAAATGCAATCACAGACCCTTTAAATAAAGCAGATTATCTATTAAAGCCCAGCTTTAGACAAAACCCTTTTTTTAATTGTTTTGGACAGAGTAAGAGAAGATTAGAATCTCTGAATGATAGAGATAGATGAGGTGGTGGGCCTTGGTGTAGGTGGTGGTTTTTCCAAGGTGGGTCCCTCTCCAGTGCTGTTGTGGGGTACTTTTTTATTTTGCTTTCTTGGAAGACTAACAGGAACCTCAACTTTATAGAGACAGGAGGTGGTGGAGTGCTGGACCATTTATAGATGGCTACTCTGATCTGGTGCAATATTTTTTTGTTGGTACCTCTCTAGTGCCACAGTGGGGTTCTGCTGCTTTCTTTTGTGTTCTTGGAAGACTAACAGGAACCTCAACCTTATGGAGATATGAGTCGGTGGAGTGATGGACCTCTTGGTAGGTGGCATTTCCAATAGGCACCTCACTTGTGTCCTTGTTCTTTTCTTTGGGTTCTGGGAAGACTACTGAGAACATCAACTTCAATGAGAGAGGAGGTGGTAGAGTGCTGGACTTGGTCTATGTTGCTACTCCAAGCAAGCGTAATAGTTTTTTTAAGCTAGTTTTCTATTAGCTCTAATGAAGGGCTTTGAAGACTACCAAGAACATCAACTTACTAGAGAAGAGGTGGTGGAGTGCTGAACCAGGTATAGGTGGCTACTCCGATCTGGTGCAATATCTTTTTGTTGGTACCTCTCTAGTGCCACAGTGGGGTTCTGCTGCTTTCTTTTGGGTTCTTGGAAGACTACCAAGAACCTCAACTTTATATAGATATGAGGTGGTGGAGTGCTGGACATTTTGGTAGGTGGCTATTCCAATAGGCACCTCATTTGTGTCCTTGTGGGGGTCCAGTGCCTTTCTTTGGGTTTTGGGTGGACTACTGAAAACCTCAACTTTATAGAGATATGAGGTGGTGGAGTGATGGACCTATTGGTAGGTGGCTATTACAATAGGCACCTCACTTGTGTCCTTGTGGGGGTCCATTGCCTTTCTTTGGGTTCTGGGTAGACTACTGAAAACCTCAACTTTATAGAGATATGAGGTGGTGGAGTGATGGACCTATTGGTAGGTGGCTATTCCAATAGGCACCACTCTTGAGTCCTTGTGGGTGTCCAGTGCCTTTCTTTGGGTTCTGGGAAAACTACTTAAAACATCAAGTTCAATGAGAGAGGAGGTGGTGGAGTGCTGGACTTGGCTTAAATTGCTACTCCAAGCAAGCGTAATCATTTTTTTTAAGCTAGTTTTCTATTAGCTCTGATAAAGGGGTTTGAAGACTACCAAGAACCTCAACTTAATATAGACAGGAGGTGGTGGAGTGGTGGACCAGGTATAGGTGGCTATTCTGATCTGGTACAATGTCTTTTTGTTGTTACCTCTCTAGGGCCACAGTGGGGTTTGCTGCTTTCTTTTGGGTTCTTGGAAGACTATCAGGTATATTAACTTTATAGAGATATGAGTCGGTGGAGTGCTGGACCTATTGGTAGGTGGCTATTCCAATAGGCACCTCTCTTGTGTCCTTGTGGGGGTCCAGTACCTTTCTTGGGTTCTGGGAAGACTACTGATAACATCAACTTAATTAAGAAAGGAGGTGGTGGAGTGCTGAACCAGATATAGGTGGCTACTACGGTATAATCTGGTGCTATAACTTTTTGTTGGTACCTCTCTAGTGCCACAGTGGGCATCCCATTTGTGTCGTTGTGGGGGTCCAGTCTCTTTTTTGCGTTCTGGGAAGACCAATGAGAACATCAACTTCATTGAGAGAGGAGACGGTGAAGTGCTGGACTTGGTTTAAGTTGCTACTCCAAGCAAGCGTAATAGTTTTTTGGAAGCTAGTTATTTAGTATCCCTGATGAAGGGCTTTGAAGACTACCAAGAACATCAACTTAATAGAGATATGGGTGGTAGAGTGCTGGACCCGGTGTAGGTAGCTATTCCAACAGGTACCTCTCTTGTGTCTTCGTGGGGGTCCAGTAACTGTAGATATTTGCCAGCATGCCACAGATTTTTAGATTAGGTCCAATTTTTTTTATCAAAGAATGATCACTTTAACAGTGAAAAATAGTGCAACGTTTTGGTGCCACGCAGGACCCCTTTGTCAGGCATGTCCTAAATGTCGCACTCTTTGTTGATGTGATCATTCCCCCAAAAATATTGTGTTGGGGTATGTTGTGTGTTGGTGCATGTTGTGTGTTGGGGCATGTTGTGTGTTGGGGCATGTTGTGTGTTGGTGCATGTTGTGTGTTGGGGCATGTTGTGTGTTGGTGCTTGTTGTGTGTTGGGGCACGTTGTGTGTTGGGGTATGTTGTGTGTTGGGGCATGTTGTATGTTGGGGCATGTTGTATGTTGGTGCTTGTTGTGTGTTGGGGCATGTTGTGTGTTGGTGCATGTTGTGTGTTGGGGTATGTTGTGTGTTGGGGCATGTTGTGTGTTGGGGCATGTTGTGTGTTGGGGTATGTTGTGTGTTTGGGTATGTTGTGTGTTTCGGCATGTTGTGTGTTGGGGCATGTTGTGCGTTGGGGCATGTTGTAGTGTTTTGGTGCATGTTGTGTGTTGGGGCATGTTGTGCGTTGGGGCATGTTGTGCGTTGGGGCATGTTGTGTGTTGGGGTATGTTGGGGCATGTTGTAGTGTTTTGGTGCATGTTGTGTGTTGGGGTATGTTGTGTGTTGGGGCATGTTGTGTGTTGGGGCATGTTGTGTGTTGGGGTATGTTGTGTGTTGGGGCATGTTGTAGTGTTTTGGTGCATGTTGTGTGTTGGGGTATGTTGTGTGTTGGGGCATGTTGTGCGTTGGGGCATGTTGTAGTGTTTTGGTGCATGTTGCCACAATGTGAAATTGTAAACAGGCCCTTAAGCTGGCAGTTCTAACCCTTCCCATCTCTATCCAAAACGAAGAAAAAGAATAACTTTGGCTGAAGTTGGAATTTCAGATGCCAGTTTGATAACAAATTATATAAGCCCAGGGAGTGGCGTGGTGTGATCTGAAGGGTGCAGTTAGTTTAGCACACAGCCCAGGTGTCTGGCCGCTCACCCAATGTTCCCGCTCACTCACCCGATATAACTGGTCAATGCAAACAGAAGCAGGATGAACAATTAGGGGGTGGGGGGGGTTTAATGTGCTCACTCCCTGGAATCAGCAGATTTGGCGTTATGATATTAACCCACCGGGGCTGTCAAGTCCCATTTGTACAGTCAGGCAATTTAGGACACAATAAAAATATGAAAAATATCAGACTTAAAATTTCATTTTTATCCTATCAGTCATCATCACTGTCCCATCAGCTACATTCCTTACAGTTCCCAATGTCCTCTTCTTTGGAATGGACCCCAATTTTAAGGCTCAATCACTTCTAGCTCATTCAGCGGAGTTGACCAATGCAGAGTCAGCACAAGGACTTAACATACTGTACTATTTACATTCCTGTCTACATGCCCAGTGCACACAAAGCATTGTGTTGGTGGAAAAAAAATTCAAGTGCTCTTTTTCATTTGGGTCTACTGGTGGCCACCAATTTAAAGTCCATATTCACCTTCGTTTTTCTTTTTCTTTTTTTTGCATGAATATTAAAAGTAGACACTCTTTGGAACGACAGTCGTCCAATCATTAAATGTTCTTTCTCATTCAAATGTTCATTAAAAAATATACTGTTTGGCATACGTAGAGATATGGTATAAAAAAAATAAAAAAAATAATAATAATAATATATATATATATATATATATATATATATATATATATATATATATATAGAAAAACATGCATCTATGTTTAAATATATATATATATGGTCGGTAACAATGGCAAAAAAAAACCCACAAAATATACAAAAACATACAGATATGTTTAAATATATATATATATATATATATATATATATATATATATATATATATAAACAATGTAAATGTAAAAATATAAAAATATATATATATATTGGGCCAGATTCAGCAAAGGTTACGCTGGCGGATCGAGTGATCCGCCAGCCTAACTGTGGCTTTGAGCCGGCGTTTCTGTTTTCTGTAACCAGAAAACAAGAAACGCCGGGTTGAAGTTCCGATGCGAGCAGCGTAACTGAGTTTCGCCATCGCATCGTTACTTCAACTTAAAAATGGCGCCGGGGGCGTTCCCGCCGATTTACGCTCAAAAAATATGTTAATGAGCGGAAATCGGCAATTCACGATCGAAATCCGGCGCGACGCAATGACGATACGACGTTTCCGGACGGGATACGCGGCGCATAGATATACCTACATGGGGCTGGAGTATCCTATGTTAGGTATAGGCGTCGTCATCGCGTCGGAAAAAAAAAAAAAAACGTCGCTTGCGTAAAACGGTCATGAATGGGAATGTGACGTCATTGACGTTCATTCACAGATTTTGGAGCATGCGCACGGGGATGTTTTGACACTCGACGCATGCGCAGTACGTTGGCGGCGGGATCGCGCGTAGTTAGCATACTACACGCCCCGTACCCGCGACATTTGAATTCCGCCGGCTCATTTGTGATGCGCTGCCGCAACTTTAGGAGCAAGTGCTTCGTGAATGACAGCACTTGCTCCTAAAATTTCGGCAGCGCAACGCAAATCAGAAGCGTTACTCCAGAGCAAAGATGCTCTGGAATACGTGAATCTGGCCCATTGTCTGTAACAAGCATTACAATGTGGAATATGTTCATTATTCTAAAATCCTAACCATTCCTAAAAGACCAACTTTGAACCATCATGAATACTTCATATTATATAATCAGGGAAGGTTTTCTTTTTCATTTAAATGTTAATTAAAAAATCTATGTAGAGCCCCACAAAATATAGAAAAACATACATCTATGTTTGAATATATATATATATATATATAGATATATATATCTATATATATATATAAAAATATATATAATATTATTTATATAGATATATCTATATATATATAAAAATATATAATATATATAAAAGGGTCCTGTGCGAGTGTGATCCGTGTGCGATGCGAATTCAGCTCTATAGACTGGCATTCCCTGAAATCGCGGCCACGAATCGCGGCAAAATCGCGTGATTTTGAATTCGCCTGTCCGGCTAGGTTCACACTGCTAGGAATCACATTTTTTACTGCAATTTTGCCGCGATTTGATGTGAACGGCACTAATGGAAAACAATGTTATTTTAATGACTTGCGAATCGCAAGGGCTCAAATTCGAAAATAAATCCGCAGCAGTGTGAACCCAGCCTTAAAGCACCTGTGCAAGATAAAGGGAAACCTGCAAACATGGCCTGTTGGGGGTACTCGAGTACAGAGTTGAGAACCACTGCTGTATATAATATGTGAAATAAAAATTACAATGTTGTAACTAGGACTAGAGATAAAGGCCCAGATTCACAAAGCACTTACGCCCACAAACCAACGTGAAAACTGGCCACCCTACGCCGACGTAGCTTACTTACCCCGGCGTAGCGTGGGCGCAGTTTTCCTCTGGAAGCCTGTTGCTGCTCCCATTGATTAGGCATTCAAATATGCAAATTAGGGAAATACTGCGATTCACGAACGTACGCGTTCCCGATGCATGCTGCGCGAGGTGCGCGTAAATTGTACGTCCGGCGTAAAGTTATTCCCCATAGATGATGCGCAACCCAGCAACAGACATGCAAAGGTCTGCATCAGAGAACACAGGCCGGCGTATTGGGCTTACGTTACGGTCACGGCGTACCTGGTAATCCGGCGTAGCTTAGGCAGTTGTGCCGGCGTGGTTGTGAGCATGCGCATAGGGGTGCAGTTTCATGCGTCCACGTCACGGCTACGTCACGGCGCATGCGCAGTTCGTGATACGCCGGGCGTAAAACACTGCACCATGCTCGGACTATCATTTGCATGGGGTCACGCCCACTTCCACCTACGCCGGCCTGCGCCTTCGAAAAGTACGCCACGCCGACGCAGCGTTGGGAGCAATAGCTTGCTGATTACAGTGCATTCCTCTCTGCGCTGAGCCGGCGTGGTGTACGGCGTTTGCGCTACGGCGGCGCAATGTGCGCCCAACTCTCTGTGAATCTGGGCCATAAAAAGCCATTAAATATCCAAATTTCTCTGACATTGGAATATTTGTGAAGATATGTTCTGTGCAGCGCATGCAATGCTGGGCCTCTATGAATACATGTGCACAGCACAGTCAGGTAAAAAATGTTTTTTAAAATAAATAAATAACAATTTAAAAATATTTAAAAGTATAATCTTTTTTAAATATTAAATTAAAATTGCTACACATGAATGTGATCATCTGTGCAGTTCTGTTAGTGGAGAGCACGCGGACCCCCTCCATATAAAATCCCCCCCCCCATTCTAGGACAGTGCCCCTTACCTGGGTGCTCAGCTGAAGCGAACAGGTACGTCGATGACTCGGCTCTGAGTGACCGCACTGTCTGCACCGGGGTGGCTTATAAAGGCAGCTGTCCTGGCATACACTGAATCCCACTGACCTTCAGGGACCACCCCTGACCTTTTCCCACCCGGGTAAATATAGCCTCCCTGGCCTCGGTATGTGTAACCGGATAGAGAGTGACATTCACAGGACACTGTGGCATATTCTTCAAGGTGACGGGACAGAATGGAATCAGCTGATGATATAACCAACGAGAAGATGGTAGAAATCCCAACCTATGAGGAAATATATCTCTCTAATGTTTAGAAATGACTAATCAGAGATGATATACGGTGCCTTAAAAAAGTATTCATACCCCTTGAAATTTCCCACATTTTGTCACGTTACAACCAAAAACTTAAATGTATTTTATTGGGATTTTATGTGATGGACCAACACAAAGTGCCACATAATTGTGAAGTGGAATAAAAATAAATGTTTTTTTTTTTTACACATATCTGAAAAGTGTTGGGCAGTGGTGTTGCTAGGCAGGTGCAGGGGGTGCGGGCCACAGCGGGTGACACCCACCAGAGGGGTGACACCCGTGGCTAGCGGCACCACTAATAACCCCCTCTGCCCCGTTCCTCGTGGCTCGCGCCATGGCCGATGAAGGAGGGGGTGTCTAATGCTGGGGGGTCTGCACTGAGGGGTCTGTCTGTTTTGCTGGGGGTGTCTGTTCTGTTGGGGGGTCTGCATTAGGGGGGGTCTGCACCAAGGGGGGATGTATGTACTGAGGGGGCCTGCACTGAAGGTGTGTCTGTAACTGAGGGGGGTCTGCACTGAGGGGGGTGTCTGTAACTGAGGGGGGTCTGCATTGAGGGGAGTGTCTGTAACTGAGTAGGGCCTGCACTGATAGGGGTGTCTGTACTGCTGGGGGGTCTGCACTGGGGGGTGTCTGTACTGATGGAGGGTCTGCACTGAGGGCGGGTGTCTGTAACTGAGGGGGGTCTGCACTGCTGGGGGGTCTGCACTGGGGGGGTCTTCACTGAGGGGGTCTGCACTTAGGTGGGGGTATCTGCAGGGCTGGACTGGGACAACAATTTGGCCCTGGACTTCATCCACACTGGCCCACTTTGACAGGTCTCTCCCATGGCAGCTGGACAACTCCCCCCCGGCCACCCAAGCCCCCTCTCCCCCTTTCACTAGCCACTAGCCGTTCTACTTTATTAGAGTACAACGGCTGGTACTGATACTCTTATAGGCACTACCAGTGGGGAAGATAGACATTATTTCACCCAGGGCAAAGAATCAGTTTGGTGCCCCCCCTCTTATGGGACAAGATTAGGCATAAAAGAAAAACTCCCAGGCCATAGCTGTTGAGTCAGCTGTCCCCTCCCACATGCTCCTCTGTCGTCGTCCCTGCTCCTCTGGTCCTTCCCCTGCTTCTCTGTTCCCCCTAAGCCGGCCCACTGAGCCATCGGCCTACCGGGAAACTCCCTGTAGTCCTAATGGCCAGTCCATCCCTGGGTATCTGTACTGATGGGGGTCTTCACTGAGGTGGGGGTGTCTGTAACTGAGGGGGTTCTGCACTGAGGGGGGTTTCTGTACTGCTACGGGGTCTGCACTGGGGTGTCTGTACTGCTGGGGGTCTGCAACTGAGGGGGGATTGCACTGAGGGGGTGTCTGTACTGATGGAGGGTCTGCACTGAGGGCGGGTGTCTGTAACTGAGGGGGGTCTGCACTGCTGGGTGGTCTTTACTGAGGTCGGGGTGTCTGTACTGATGGGGTCTGCACTGAGGTGGGGGTGTCTGTAACTGAGGGGGTTCTGCACTGAGGGGGGTTTCTGTACTGCTAGGGGGTCTGCACTGGGGGGTCTGCACTGAGGGGGGTCTACACTGAGGTGGGGGTGTCTGTACTGCTGGGGGTCTGCAACTGAGGGGGGTTTGCACTGAGGGGGGTGTCTGTAACTGAGGGGGGCCTGCACTGACGGGGGGTGTCTGTACTGATGGGAGATCTGCACTGAGGGGGGGTGTCTGTAACGCTGGGGGTCTGATACTGAGGGGGGTTTGCACTGAGGGGGGTGTCTGTAACTGAGGGGGGTCTGCACTGAGGGGGGTGTCTGTACTGATGTGAGATCTACACTGAGGGGGATGTCTGTAACTGAGGGGGGTCTGCCCTGAGGGGGGTGCAAGGCTGGACTTACCATTGGGCTTGACTGGGCTCAAGCCCATGGGCCCCGCCCAATAGGGGGCCCCCAGGCCCAATCATGGCAAGCCCCTGTTCGCAGCAACCCCCTCCCGCAATATTGCGGCAATCATGGGCCGCCCCTAATCAACAACTTCGATGCTCCAGGGGCCCCTTCACTGCAGCTGTGTAAGGGGCACCACAATTACTGAAGGCAGCCCTGGGAAGAGGTAAGGAGACTGTCCAGTGGCTGCCCCCTTCAAAAACTTCAATAGGTTGGTCGGCGGATCTAGAATCCCCACCCCCCCTCAACAACTATGATCAGTCGGCGGTAACAACCCACCCCCTGCTTCTTTGCTCCAGGGGGCCCCTTCAATTATTAAGCCCAGGGGCCCCCACCACCCTAAGTCCTGCCCTGGGGGGTGTCTGTACTCCTGGGGGGTCTGCACTGAGGGGGTTCTGCACTGAGGGGGGAGATTGTTTTATAACCTAACCCTGCTTTATATTTCTCCACAAGTTTTTGGTTGCAATATGACAAAATGTGCAAAATTTAAAGGGGGTATAAATACTTTTTCAAGGCACTGTATGAATGGGAGTTGGAAACCTTAGATTGTAAGCTCCTTGAGGGCAGGGACTGATGTGAATGTACACAGGGCCGGGACAAAGGGTGGACAGAAGGGATTGCTGCCCTGGGCACTGTGGTATGATGTGAGGTGGGGGGCACCTCAAGGAGATTGGGGGGTGGGGAATTTGGGGGTCGCAGGGATAAGAATTCTTCTAGATGGGGAAATTAGGGGTATGTGTTAGGAATGGTAATTTGGGGGGATTTGTGTTGGGGGGGAAGAGGATTTGTGCCAAGAGGGGGGATTTGGGGGGGGCTGTGCTAGAAGAAGTGATATGTTAGAGGGGGGGGGATTTGTTTTAGGGGGGGATTTTTTTTTTGGGGGGGGGGGGGTTCGGTGCTAGTAGGGATGATTGCTAGGAGGGGAAATGGGGAGGGGGGATATTTGTGTTAAGAGGGGGATTTGGATTTTATTTCCTGCGCAGGAATAAAAATATCACACGTCTGATTGGCTGCTGTGGGCAGGCCAGACACTTTCATCTCCAACAAGTTAATATTCGCCGTCCTCCAGAATTAGTTGCGGCAGAGACCTCATGAATAAGTGATGTGAATGTCGGTGATGTGTGATTGGCTGGTGCAGTGTGGCGCAGTGCGGCGCGGCATCGGGACTCATTAATGCCGACAGCTTCCAGCTCTGCCAGATAATTCCATTATTTTCCTGGCGTCTCGTCCTCTGGTTGGGTCTCCGGGGTCCCATCCGATCCCCGGACATCACACACAGACGTATTACTTATCTCTCCCGAGGACGCCGATCCCTTCTGACTGCAACAGGATAATTAAATGTATTTATAGCGAGAAGAGCCGCGCTTTCCGATCGATACACCGAGTGCCGGTGTTGTTGTATCTCCTCATTATATACTACAAAGTATTTCTGCGTTACTTTAGAATCTCTCATTGGAAGGATTAACCACTTCCTGCCCAGGCCGATTTTCAGCTTTCGCCGCAGTCGCACTTTGAATGACAATTGCGCAGTGATGCAAACACATTTTTTTATCATTTTGTTCCCACAAATAGAGCTTTCTTTCGGTGGTATTTGTTTACTGCTCGGGTTTTTATTCTTTGCGCAACAAATAAAAAAAGACCAAAAATGACAAAAAAAAAATCTTAGTTTGTGTTATAAAATGTTGTAAATAAGCAAGTCTTCTCCTTCAATGACGGGCACTGATATGGCTGCACTTACGGGCACTGATGAGGTGGCACCAATGAGGTGGCACTGATGATAGGCACTCACAGGCAGCGCTGATGGGCACTCATAGGCGGCACTTATGTGCACTGATGAGGTGGCACCAATGAGGTGGCCAGGGCCGATCCTAGGGTCACAGACGCCTGGGTGCAGAAATATTTCTGGTGCCCCCACATGGGCGTGGTCATCTTACTAACTCCTCCCCTTTACACATGTTTTATGGCTACAACTCAAACACAGAGATGCTCCCCTAAGAAGTCTTCATTAGTGTCCCCCATCAGAGTCCCAACCAGCAGATGTCCTCCATCAGAGCCCCCATCTGAGTCCCAACCAGCAGATGTCCTCCATCAGAGTCCCAACCAGCAGATGTCCTCCATCAGAGCCCCCCCACAGCAGGTGTCCCCCATCAGAGCCCCCAAGCAGGTGTCCCCCAACAGAGCCCCCCCATAGCAGTTGTCCCCTATCAGAGCCCCCCTTAGCAGATGTCCCCATCAGAGCCCCCACATCAGGTGTGTCCGCATAGATCAGTACTTGTCCAATAGATCTATGTAGCTCGGGCGCGCTGGGAGCAGAAGCACTTTACAGGGGGCGGGGCATACGTGGCATCTTTGATAACTTGGAGGGTGGCACTCGGAGAGCATTTCTGTGAGTGCACGGGGTGATTGGCAGAAGCTCCGGCCAACCCAGAAGCCTCTCATCACACCGCCTATGGGAGAAGAGCCGACACTTGCAGAGGGGGTGGGGCAGACAGGAGACAGCTCCATGCACACCGGACAGAATTAAATTAGTGGAGTCTAGAGCCTGAACATGTTCCAGTACTAGGCTCCGCTGTGGTACCCAGCCCGGATTCCGGGGACAGCGGGAGGTATGCGCTTTTGTCAGTTGCCAGCGGAGAGAGCAAGTGGTATGGGGAACTGCAGCAACCACTACATGCGCTCCGCCTCTGGACACAGACAAGGAGGAGGGAGGGGAGCACTTTGGAGCTTCCGCGCCCCCACCTCTGCCACGCCTGGGTGTGGAGCACCCCATGCACCCTGCCTAGGATCGGCCCTGGAGGTGGCACTGATGATGGGCACTCATAGGCGGCACTGATGTGCACTCATAGGCGGCACTGATGAGGTGGCACCAATGAGGTGGCACTGATGATGGGCACTTAGGTGGCACTGATGGGCACTCATAGGCGGCACTGATGGGTACTTATGAGTGGCACTGATAGGTGGCATGGATGGGCACTGATAGGCCCATGGCTGTATTAGATCAAAGGGGGCTTCTACTAAATACTGAGCAAAGGGTCTGAATACTTAGGACCATGTGATAGTTCAGTTTTTATTTTTTAATAAATCTGCAAAAATGTCAACAATTCTGGGCCAGATCCACGAAGCCCGGCGTAAGTCTCTGCCGGGCATAGCGTATATAATTTACGTTAGAATGGCAAGTGCCGTATTCACAAAGCACTTGCGTCCTAAGTTACGACGGCCTATCGTAAATGGGCCGGCGCAAGCCCGCGCAATTCAAATGGGGAAGAGGTGGGCGTGTTTTATTTAAATTATTCGTGACCCGAACCAAATGACGTTTTTTTTTGTACTGCGCATGCGTCCTCCGTGGAGGTATCCCACTGCGCATGTGCGAAATCACGTCGCAAATAGTCAATGCTTTCGACGTGAACGTAACTTACGCAAACAACGTAAAACAATGCGCC
Source organism: Rana kukunoris (assembly GCA_029574335.1). Lineage (NCBI taxonomy): Eukaryota > Metazoa > Chordata > Amphibia > Anura > Ranidae > Rana > Rana kukunoris. The sequence goes on along the minus strand of CM056054.1, from coordinate 11,613,414 downwards.
GGGCGTACGTACGTTAGTGGATTGGCGTATCTAGCTCATTTGCATATTCGACGCGGAAAATATACGGAAGCGCCCCTAGCGTCCAGCGTAAATAATAAACTTAAATAGGACGGCGTAAGATGGCGTATCTGCGCAAAAAAAACGGCGTATCTTGTTTTGTGGATACAAAACAAAGATACGCCGGTGCAGATTTGAACTTACGGCGGCGTATCTCCAGATCGTAATTGTTTGTTTGTTTGTGGATCTGACCCTCTGTGTTTTTCTGTCAATATGTGGTGCTGTGTGTACATTAATGAGGAAAAAAAATAAACTTAGATGATTTTAGCAAATGGCTGCAACATTAAAAATGTAAGGGGGTCTGAATACTTTCTGGACCCACTGTATGCTGTAGGATATGATCGGTGTGCATGCACATGGTTTTGGATGAAGGCCTCCTTGTTCTATATTTATCGGCTCTGGTGAGTGGAAGAGACATAAGTGGTCTCTGGTGAGTTAACCTCCGACCTCCCAGCTGTCCCCGTGTCCTTGTCTCCTCTGAGTACTGTTCTCTGTATGTGAGGACGTGAGATATATATATATATACATACACACATTTGTTTAAAGAATGAGTTAAAATAAATGATCATTACAAATGAACAATTCATGACCAGCTAAAATAAATTGCTATAAAAATGTCTTATGAAATAATATATAAATGTTACTGTGCAAATTTAAAATCTCTTTAGGGCAGCTTTAGATGCTGGTAATAGCTCGGTGTAGGGTGAGAAAAAAATCAATGACATTATAATTAAATTAGCTAGCAGAGCTTCCAGCAACACTGTGCACAATTGTCCTTGATGCAGCTCATAGAACACTACAGGCGTCAACTCCGCAGCGCCACCTGCTGGCTCACTCCTTTCCTACACTTCTTATGGAGACAATTGTGTACCGTCCGTGATACTATTTGCACTAACATACAATTTTTCAGGACAAGCTTTCGGGGGTGTCCCCTTCTTTTTTTTTTTTTTTATAAATTCTTTATTTTAGTTTTTCTTTCACAAAGATATTAATACACCATTCATAAAATAAATCTATACAACAGTTCTGTTTTTTTAAGCATAACATCTTTTTTTCCTTAAAGGATCACTAAAGATAAATATATATATTTTCTTTAACCACTTTAACCACTTGCCTACTGTGCACCTACACCCCCTTCCTGCCCAGACGAAATTTTAGCTTCCGGCACTGCGTCGCTTTAACTGACAATTGCGCAGTCGTGCGACGTGGCTCCCAAACAGACCCGACAAATGAGACCCGGACACATTATTCACACCCGCCGGTGGCTCACTGTGCTTGTGCCTATGCTGTGCCGCCACAGCCGCGTCTCAAGTTCCGGTCCGCGGTGACTAACTTTTGCTCTGACCTGCCGAAGGTTTGCAATTCCCCCCCTCGACCCCACCCCCACCACGGCGTCAGAGGCGCGCCTCCGTCTGTGTATGTAGTGTGCTGCAGAGTGGCAGACGGTACACAGAACAAAGAGGCAGTGTGCTCTTCTCCGGCTGGCTGCAGAAAAGACAGAGGTGGGGTTGAAGGCGGAGCCTCAGCATTCTGTGCTGAAAGTGTGTGGAGATCTCGCTCAATGCTCAACTTTTAAAGTACGTTTTTGCTGCTGTAGGTCAGGATATCAAAGAGCTCTAACCTCCCTCCCCCTCATAAACACAGTCCTCCCCACTTCCCCCCCACTGTACACTATCTATACATACAGTTCTGCCCCCCCTCCATATACCATCTATAGCCATATATACCGTTCTAAACCCCCCCCCATGTACCATCCATTCATATAGTTCTTACCCCCTCATATACCATCCATATTTACAGTGCTCCACCCTCCATATTTACAGTTATCCAACCCCCATACCACCCCCATCATCCCCTCCACACTCCTCTCCTGTACAAACCACCCCCATCATCCCCTCCGCACTCCTCTCCTGTACATACCACCCCCATCATCCCCTCCACACTCCTCTCCTGTACAAACCACCCCCATCATCCCCTCCGCACTCCTCTCCTGTACATACCACTCCCATCATCCCCTCCACACTTCTATTCTGTACATACCACAACCATCATCCTCTCCGCACTCCTCTTCTGTACATACCACCCCCATCATCCCCTCCACACTCCTCTCCTGTACATACCACCCCCATCATCCCCTCCACACTCCTCTTCTGTACATACCACAACCATCATCCCCTCCGCACTCCTCTTCTGTACATACTGCCCCCATCATCCCCTCCGCACTCCTCTCCTGTACAACCACCCCCATCATCCCCTCCACACTCCTCTTCTGTACATACTGCCCCCATCATCCCCTCCACACTCCTCTTCTGCACATACTTCCCCCCACATCCCCTCCTCACTCCTCTCCTGTACATACCACCCCCATCATCCCCTCCACACTCCTCTCCTGTACATACCATCCCCATCATCCCCTCCACACTCCTCTTCTGTACACATCACCCCCATCATCCCCTCCTGTACATACCACCCCCATCATCCCCTCCGCACTCCTCTCCTGTACATGCTACCCCCATCATCTCCAGGATTGAGTCTGAAAGAGTGACTCCTCCCTAGGGCTTGAACTGACTCCAGTAGTAATCGGCGTGCGTCCTAAGAGTAGGACGTACGGCTCCTGGAGCCAGATAGGCAGGGTTTTCCTCCCCTAGCACCAGCACCAGCACCAGCCTCCACTGTCAGATCCGCTCTGACCTCGAGCCGCCCCTGGATCCCCTGGTTTCTCTCTCCCTCTGGAGCCCCCACCTGCCAGAAACCAGACAGGCAGATGGTGACAGACACTGCCTGCACTATCCCTCCATTCCTCCTGCAATCCACCGCTTGGCTTCCCCCTGCTTCACCTGACCCCCCTGGCTTCCCTCCGCCACCCTTCTCCAGCAGGTAAGCCTTTTAATGGGGCTGCAGACGGCCGTCCTTTTTAGGACAGCAGCTGCTGCCACTTAAAGCCCTTGCTATCCCCCTATCCACATCTCCCCTCCTATACCCCCACACTACCCATCCGCCACCTTCCCTGCAATCCTTGGCAATTTTCAGCCATTTCTGGCATTTCTGGCTTCCAGGCCGGCGATTTTCGATACATCCGCGCCGGCCTGGAGGCAATCGCGGCAGCCGTAATTTAGGAAAGGCCGCGGCTTCACCCGCGGCCTAGTGGCGCGCCGCTTCTCCCCCTCCAACCGCCACCAAAGTCCGAAAACGGACTTGAACCCCACCCCATACCCCCAGGAAAGTTACCCCACACTCCGATCTAGTAATCCTGGCCCCAAATAGTAGCACCGATCCACCTAATCTGGAAGCTTTACCAGTCTGGAGCCTGCTACCGATCGGCAGGCCATTTTTTACTACACCCAAGCCCCAAATCTTAATCACCATTACAACTTGATCCAGGGTTTTTTTCCCTGTCATTGCAGATTGGCGTAGCACGGTCAGGGTTTTTTTGCCTTCCTCTGGACCAAGTCAGGTTTAAGGATTCAATCAATCCTTGACAACCCCTCCCCCCCCCCCTCCCGGTATTTGGCGACCATGGTCAATCTGCAATACACGGCAGAGGCCATATGGGGTTTGAGGTGATTTGCCTCAATACTACCTGCCTGCACCAAAAAAGCCCTCCAAACTGAGAGCCTATTGAGGATCGATCGACGATCGATTATCAAAGGTCTCTGCCGCTTGCCCCAACCTAAGCACATATCATGTGCTTTGATCAACACCAGATCGGCAGTAAAACACCGAGTAGAAATCTATGATTTCATTCTACAGCACGATTTAGACTGCCTCTTTATCACAGAGAGCTGGCTTACAGCCGATTGTAACACCATTCTAGCAGAATTGGTGCCAGAAAACTACCGTATTATAACGGAAAATAGAATAGGGCAAAGAGGAGGAGGATTGGCGGTGATCCATAAGACACGTCTTGCGATCACAAAACCAGTCCTTCAAAATCCTCTTCCATTCATGGAAACCCTTACTCTACAACTGCAAGCAAACTCCCAGGAGACAGTCCGGATTCTACTCTGCTATAGGCCACCCGGCCCAAAATCGCAGTTTCTCCCTTTATTGACGGACTTTATCTCCACTTATACCCTGAACAGCAAACACCTTTTGCTGCTCGGGGATTTCAACCTTTGGGCCAACTCCCCTGAAGACCCCGTTGCCGATGCCTGCATTGACCACCTGGAAGGATTAGGGCTTCAGCAATTAGTATGTGGGCCCACACATACGTCAGGTCACACACTCGATCTTATTTTCAGACATGATCTGGAAATAAAAATCTTGGAAAATGAACCATTGCCATGGACAGATCACCATGCAATTAAATTCATTATTCCTCAATTCCCCCCCTTAATAAAAACATCAAATCCAGTGACAACACACTGGACTAGATGTCAGAAGAAGCTCCACTCGGAGCTCTTCAAAGTCACATTAAGGGAAAAAATAAAATCAATTCAGCCGCATCAAAAGGCTGAGGAAACTCTGAAGGGCATAAACACAGCACTATTACAGTCAGCCGACTTAATAGCACCGAATCGCAAAACCCACATCCGGAAAAATAACGCAGGCTGGTTCAACAACCAGCTGGCGTTACGGAAGCAAGAGCGCAGGAGGGCAGAAGCCGCCTGGAAGAGAAGTTCATCAGATGAGAACCTCTCCATCTACAAGGAAATAACCAGAAAATACCACAAGGAAATCTTCGATGCCAAGAAAAATTATTTTTCTGAGGCCATCAACAATGCACTTAACCGCCCCCGCGAGCTCTTTAAGCTGGTCACTCAGACCATGAATCCAGGATGTCTTGAAGCCCCCAATTCGGACTCACAAGAATTCTGCGATGAGTTATCGGATTACTTCATTAATAAAATTGAAGGAATCCGGCAAAGCATTGAGCAGAACAACTCCCCCCGTAGCCCCCCCCAGGAACTATTCACATAGCACCGGCAGTAACTCGCCACAACCAGGTAAGTTCACGCTGGAACCCGTCTCTACCCATGTCATTAAAAATATCATTGGTACTCTGCGTAACAGCACTGCGCCTAATGATATCATTCCCACCAAACTGCTGAAGGAATGCGCCGACATTCTGGCACCTTCTATCACGCAGCTTATTAACCAATCCTTTAGCGAGGGCACAGTGCCTGCCCAGTTGAAGGAAGGTATAATTCGACCTATCTTGAAAAAACCCACCCTGGACCCCAAGGATCCACTTCACCGCCGTCCCATAACAGGCCTAAACTCTCTTTCGAAGGTCATGGAGAAAGTAGTGGTACAACAGCTGCAACAGCATCTAGATACCTACAAACTACTTGATCCATATCAATCGGGATTCCGACCCGGACACGGGACAGAAACCGCATTGATCAAGATATGGGACGACGCTCTCGAGGCCGCAGACGAAGGAGAATCTTGTCTTCTGGTTTTGCTGGACCTAAGCGCAGCCTTCGACACAGTTGACCACAAGCTCCTATTGACTCGGCTAGCTGAAGTAGCCAAAGTCGCAGAAGGCGATCTATCCTGGTTCTCCTCTTTCTTGGAAAACCGATCGCAAATAGTGAAGCTAGGACTTTTTACTTCGGAAAAACGGAAAGTATCATGTGGAGTCCCTCAAGGATCTCCCCTGTCGCCGGTGTTATTCAACATCTATCTGCGTCCTCTTTTTGAAATCATCAGCAGTCAAAAACTGCTCTATCACTCATATGCAGACGACACGCAACTGTATTTCCGCATTTGCAATAAAAAGGATCATCACCTCAATCTACAGAATTGCCTCTCTTTGATAGATGACTGGATGACCAAGAGTTATCTTAAACTCAACGGAGCGAAAACAGAACTTCTCCTGTTTCACGCTAAGCATAGGAACCAACCAGCAACAACGTGGACCCCCCCACCCATTATGGGTAAATTCATCACCCCTAGCGCCAAAGTCAAAAGTCTTGGGGTCATCTTCGACTCCTACATGACAATGGACGCACAAATAGGGTCAGTAGTCAGAGGATCTCACCATCTGTGCGCCTACTACGCAAACTTACTCCTTTTATTCCTAAAGAAGACGTAGCAGTCGTGGTAGGAACAATTGTCAACTCCAGACTGGACTATGCAAATGCCCTTTACCTTGGACTCCCGAAGTACCAAATCGCTCATCTGCAAGTCGTGCAAAACACGGCTGCGAGACTTGTGACAGGGAAAAAACCCTGGGAATCCATCTCACCTTCGCTGAGATACCTTCACTGGCTGCCAGTGAAAGACAGAATTGCTTTTAAAGCACTCTGTCTAACGCATAGATGTATCTATGGGAAAGCTCCCATATATCTGTGCGAAAAAATAAAAGTCCATAACCCCAATCGCATCTTGCGATCCACCAACCAAAATTTACTCCAGATACGGAAAGCCAATTACAAGTCCAAAGGAGATAGAAGATTCGCGGTCCAGGGTCCTAGACTATGGAACGCTTTACCAACCAATATTCGGTTGGAGGAGAATTACCTAGCATTCAGGAGAAAGGTCAAGACTCATCTCTTTTGATATCAAAGGAGACAGGAACAACAAGCGCCCAGAGGCGATTCAATTCGCATGTGCAGCGCTATATAAGTTTTCATTCATTCATTCATTTATCATCCCCTCCACACTCCTCTTCTGTACATACCACCCCCATCATCCCCTCCACACTCCTCTTCTGTACATAACACCCCCATCATCCCCTCCACACTCCTCTTCTGTACATACCACCCCCATCATCCCCTCCACACTCCTCTTCTGTACATAACACCCCCATCATCCCCTCCACACTCCTCTTCTGTACATACCACAACCATCATCCCCTCCGCACTCCTCTTCTGTACATACCACAACCATCATCCCCTCCGCACTCCTCTCCTGTACATACCACCCCCATCATCCCCTCCGCACTCCTCTTCTGTACATACCACAACCATCATCCCCTCCGCACTCCTCTTCTGTACATACCACAACCATCATCCCCTCCGCACTCCTCTCCTGTACATACTGCCCCCATCATCCCCTCCGCACTCCTCTTCTGTACATACCACAACCATCATCCCCTCCGCACTCCTCTTCTGTACATACCACAACCATCATCCCCTCCGCACTCCTCTCCTGTACATACTACCCCCATCATCCCCTCCGCACTCCTCTTCTGTACATACCACAACCATCATCCCCTCCGCACTCCTCTCCTGTACATACTACCCCCATCATCCCCTCCGCACTCCTCTTTTGTACATACCACCCCCATCATCCCCTCCACACTCCTCTTCTGTACATACCACCCCCATGATCCCCTCCACACTCCTCTTCTGTACATAACACCCCCATCATCCCCTCCACACTCCTCTTCTGTACATAACACCCCCATCATCCCCTCCACACTCCTCTTCTGTACATACCACAACCATCATCCCCTCCGCACTCCTCTCCTGTACATACTGCCCTCTTTCATCCCCTCCGCACTCCTCTCCTGTACATACCACCCCCATCATCCCCCCCTCACTCTTCCCCTGTACATACTGCCCTCTTTCATACCCTCAGTACTTCTCTGCTGCATATACTGGTCACTGTTACACCCTCTTCACTTCTTTCCTGTACATAATGTCTTACACTTTGCACTCCTTTCCTACACATGCCAAAAACCCTCTTGTATATACTGTTGTAAATTCTGCACTCCCTTCCTACACATACTGTAATACCGTCTGTACTTGATGAAAATGAAAAGGTAAAATTATGCCCCTGATCTCCACTGCACTTACCTTTGTAGTAATGGAAGAGTTTTATTTTTTTAAATGATTATGCTGAGGTTTATTCATGTCAATGAGACTCTTACTTGTGGCACAGCAAAGTAAGCATATTCTATAGGAAAAATTATTATTTTGTTTTATTTAATCATGCCCCTTGAGGCCCCTCCCACAATATGGCCACACCCACCACATGCAGTGGTGTGTTCGGGTTTGGCTTGAAGAAAAGGTGGCAACCCTAGCGGGAGAAGACATCGAGGGATCGTGGAGGAGGATAGCTGACCGAGAAAGGTAAGTGTCGAGCGGGGGGAGGGGGCAATCTGTCGGTATTTTGGGGCAAACTGGTGGCATTTTAAGGGGCAATCTGACGGCATTTTACAGGGAAAACTGGCGGCAATTGATGGGCACAGTGGCGACAATGGCATGGCACAGTGGCGACAATTGATGGGCACAGTGGTGACAACTGATGGGCACAGTGGCGACAATGGCATGGCACAATGGCGACAATTGATGGGCACAGTGGCGACAATTGATGGGCACAGTGGCGACAATTGATGGGCCCAGTGGCGACAATTGATGGGCACAGTGGCGACAATGGCATGGCACAGTGGCAACAATTGATGGCACAGTGGCAACAATTGATGGCACAGTGGCGACAATTGATGGGCACAGTGGAGACAATAGCATGGCACAGTGGTGACAATTGATGGCACAGTGGCTGCGTTTGGCATGGCACAGTGGCGACAATTGATGGGCCCAGTGGCGACAATTGATGGGCACAGTGGCAACAATTGATGGCACAGTGGCGACAATTGATGGGCACAGTGGAGACAATTGGCATGGCACAGTGGAGACAATAGCATGGCACAGTGGTGACAATTGATGGCACAGTGGCTGCGTTTGGCATGGCACAGTGGCGTCAATTGTTGGGCCCAGTGGCGATAATAGCATGGCACAGTGGCGACAATTGATGGAACAATGGCGACAATTGATGGGCACAGTGGCTGCGTTTGTTGGGTACAAAGTGCCATGGGTAATGGTGAATGAGTGCCTATCGGCTATTCTAGATGACAAGGTTACTTGGTTTAATAAAGTGTGGGATCCCTGGATCTTACGACAACATAATGATCTGGACTGGCACTGGGGGATCTTCTTCTGGGGCAGGAGTGCACCCCTCCCCCCCCCCCCTCCTTTCCTATTGTCTATCCCTTTTCCTTTACCATCTTTGCTTTTCTCTCTTTACTATCTCTATCGGAATTTGTTATTGTAAGACGGGTCCTTGGGGGCCAGGTGGAAGTTCAGTCAGCGGGTCCCAAGCCTGGTTTGCCTTGGCCCCCCGATAGTTGAATGGTGCAACAAGAGAACTCCAGCGAATAGTGGTTTTCCTGGTTAGGTAATTGAGCTTCCAACGACTTGTATATTTGTACAATCGCTTTTCAATGCAATGACAAAAAAAATGCTGTTTTTCTACCTTTAATAAAAACATTGGAAACAAAAAATACATTTCTAATAGAACCCTACTGGAATTAACTCTGCAGCGCCACCTGCTGCCTCACTCCCTTCTCTACACAGCTAATGGCACACTACCGGCATCACCACCTCCGCAGCGCCACCTGCTGGCTCATTTCGTCACACGTATATAAAAAGGGAATCAAGCAAATCTATAGTAAAAAATAAAAGACTAACTTAAAACTAAAAGTAAAAATAATAATTAAGATGCAGGAAATTGCTATAACAAGGGTTTAATGACATAGATGGACTGAATTCTACTTTGATATTATGAAATAAAAGATTGTGGAGCCGCCCGAACAGGGACTTGAACCCTGGACCCTCAGATTAAAAGTCTGATGCTCTACCGACTGAGCTATCCGGGCTCCATGGAAGAGTTAGTGGGTGAGTGACTTGATAATTATGAACAAGGAACCACTTTTTAGTACATTTTATGTCCCTGCAGCCAATATATTCCGTGTCTAGTCCATGCTTCCAATATCTTCTCTCACATTACATCGCTCACCTTGGAAGATCAAAAGTTGGAGGTCATACCTTTGCGCTTTAGCTCAAGTATTATCATCATTTTTATTATATATATATATATATACACACACACACACTATATTGCCAAAAGTATTGGGACGCCGGCCTTTACACACACATGACCTTTACTGGCATCCAAGTCTTAGTCCGTAGGGTTCAATATTAAGTTGGCCCCGCCCTTTGCAGCTATAATATCTTCACCTCTTCTGGGAAGGCCGTCCACAAGGTTTAGGAGGGTGTCTATGGGAATGTTTGACCCAGGGCCGTCTTAATAGCATCACGGGCCCCTGGACAAAGTAATGCTCTGGGGCCCCTACAATGATGACAGTGCAGGTAAACAGACATCAAGTAGGTAGGAGGCAGACTGCCTCCCTTGTGTATCCATCACTCTCAGTGCCATCATGGGACCCCCAATTTCGGGGCAGCGTGGGCTCAAGGACCAGCTGCTTTGGGGAAAGTGCTCAGGTGTGCCCTCTCATTAAGACAGCCCTGGTTTGACCATTCTTCCAGAAGTGGATTTGTAAGGTCAGGTACTGATGTTGGAAGAAAAGGCCTGGCTCCGCTCTAATTCATCCCAAAGGTGTTCTATCGGGTTGAGGTCAGGACTCTGTGCAGGCCAGTCAAGTTCCCCCACCCCAAATTCGCTCATCCATGTCTTTATGGACCTTGCATTGTGCTCTGGTCCAAATCATTTGGTGGAGGGGGGATTATGCCGTGGGGTCGTTTTTCAGGGGTTGGCCTTGGCCGCTTGAAGTGAAGGGAACTCTTAAATGGGTTGTAAAGGTAAAAAAAAAAATTCCCTAAATATCTTCCTTTACCTTAGTCCAGTCCTCCTTCACTTACCTCATCCTTCCATTTTGCTTTAAATGTCCTTATTTCTTCTGAGAAATCCTCACTTCCTGTTCTTCTGTCTGTAACTCCACAGTAATGTGAGGCTTTCTCCCTGGTGTGGAGTGTCGTGCTCGCCACCTCCCTTGGGCTACAGGAGAGTCAGGACGCCCACTAACACACAGCTCATTTCTCTATCTGCAACATAGAGAGCGTCCTGAATAGTATCATTGGTGTCAGTGGGAGGAGTAGTGCCCCATAATGTAGTAGGGATTTAATTCTGAGCTTCTTGCCTGCTGGCTGTAGTGGTGACACTATGTATTTACATTTTGGAATGCTGGACTAATACAGAGCTCTCTACCCAATGAGTAGACATGTGCACAACAAAAATTTTCGTTTATTTCTGTTTCGTTTCTGTTCGTTTATCGTGATTCGTAATGAGTCGTAATTTCGTAAGACGTTAGTTATCGTATTCGTACTCTTTAGTATTTTCGTAACACTTTTTTTTCCGTTTCCGTTTTTTTATGTTAGTTTATTTTTCGTTGATTCGAGATTAGTATTTTCGTTAAATGTTGTATACTGCCTCGTTCGTATTTTTACAATGAATTTATTCGTTTATTCGTTTTTACGTTGGTTTATTTTTCGTTGTTTTGATATTCGTATTTACATTATATTTTCCATAATGCCGCGTTTGTATTTTCGTAAGAAATAAATCTTCGTTGCTTTATGATCATTCGTATTTTCGTGTCTAATTTCATTTGATTATAACAACGTTCTTTTGTAGATTTTATTGCATTCGTAATTCTGTTAAAATACATTTTACGTTTATTCGACACACTACTCGTCGTAATTTTGTAAAACATCGTAATTTACTGCGATTGACTAACACAGATAAAGACACAAGGTCAAGGAGCCACATAAGAAAGAAGCTCTTCAGGGGAAGGGACAGCGCTGAGTGGCTATTGGTCACAGTACTAATGAAAGTGAATTTACATTATTTCATTTCCGTTTTCCGAAGATTCATAATTTATTTTTCATTAGTTTTGCTTTTCGTTTTTTATTCTTTGTTCGGCATTTCGGTTGTTTTCTTTTCGTTCTTCAAATATTAGTAAGTTTGCATTTTCGTTTATTTTTCGTAATTATGATTTTTTTTTTGTGTTCGGTGTTTTCGTTATTTCTATGTTTTCGTTTCTTTTTTCTTTCGTTGTGTTGTTCTTTTACATTTAGTAGTTTCGTATCTTCGTAGTTTTCCATATTCGTTATTTTTGGAAATATCGTTATTCGTTATTATTTGCGCTAAACCATTCGTTTATTCGTAGGTTAACGAATCAACGAAAATAACGAATAATGACGGAAAACGTATTCGTAACGAAAAAAATTGCACATGTCTACCAATGAGAACACATCTCTTGGAGGTCTGGAAAGACTTGTGAATGGATCATTGTAGAAGTTTACCAGCGATTGGTTACAATGTTACCGTTTTATTACTGAGCAAGCTGGACAGATGAACCGGTGGGTTTAGGTTTTAATACCAAAGTGGTAGAAGAATTCTATCTTGCTGCCGCTTAAAGACCTGAACCCAGAAAATAGTTCTTGTGTAGAACAGCTTCATGTACTCCTCACTCATCATGTGCTCATCAGACATCACGTGCTCATCGCTCATCAGGCATCACACTCTCATCAGGCATCACGTGCTCATCAGACATCACGTGCTCATCGCTCATCAGGCATCACGTGCTCATCGGGCATCACATGCTCATCAGACATCACGTGCTCATCGCTCATCAGGCATCACACTCTCATCAGGCATCACGTGCTCATCAGACATCACGTGCTCATCGCTCATCAGGCATCACGTGCTCATCGGGCATCACATGCTCATCAGACATCACATGCTCATCAGGCATCACATGCTCCTCAGTCATCACGTGCTCATCGGACATCATGTGCGTGCTCATCGGACATCACGTGCTCATCGGACATCACGTGCTCATCAGGCATCACGTGCTCATCAGTCATCACGTGCTCCTCAGGTATCATGTGCTCCTCAGGCATCACGTGCTCATCGCTCATCACGTGCTCATCGGACATCATGTGCTCATCAGTCATCACGTGCTCCTCAGGTATCACGTGCTCATCGGACATCATGTGCTCATCAGTCATCACATGCTCATCAGGCATCACTTGCTCATCAGTCATCACGTGCTTATCACTCATCAATCATAACGTGCTCATCGCTCATCAGTCATCACATGCTCATCACGTGCTCATCGAACATCATGTGCTCATCAGTCATCACATGCTTATCAGGCATCACTTGCTCATCAGTCATCACGTGCTTATCGCTCATCACTTGGTCATCAATCATCACGTGCTCATCACGTGCTCCTCAGGCATCACGTGCTCATCGCTCATCACGTGCTCATCGCTCATCACGTGCTCATCGCTCATCACGTGCTCATCGGACATCATGTGCTCATCAGTCATCACATGCTCATCAGGCATCACTTGCTCATCAGTCATCACGTGCTTATCACTCATCAATCATAACGTGCTCATCGCTCATCAGTCATCACATGCTCATCACGTGCTCATCACATGCTCATCGAACATCATGTGCTCATCAGTCATCACATGCTCATCAGGCATCACTTGCTCATCAGTCATCACGTGCTTATCGCTCATCACTTGGTCATCAATCATCACGTGCTCATCACGTGCTCCTCAGGCATCACGTGCTCATCGCTCATCACGTGCTTATCGCTCATCACGTGCTCATCGAACATCATGTGCTCATCGGACATCATGTGCTCATCAGTCATCACATGCTCATCAGGCATCACTTGCTCATCAGTCATCACGTGCTTATCGCTCATCACTTGGTCATCAATCATCACGTGCTCATCACGTGCTCCTCAGGCATCACGTGCTCATCGCTCATCACGTGCTCATCGCTCATCACGTGCTCATCGCTCATCACGTGCTCATCGCTCATCACGTGCTCATCGAACATCATGTGCTCATCGGACATCATGTGCTCATCAGGCATCACTTGCTCATCAGGCATCACTTGGTCATCAATCATCACTTGCTCATCGCTCACCACGTGCTCATCAGATATTTTTGAAAGACACGTCAATGATGCACATTTAAAAATAATACGTTTATATAAAATCACATACAAAAATATATTTAAAAATCAATAATATGAATCTCACACACAGAGTATAAAAATACAAATAGAACACAAATAGTGTGCCCGTCGTGTCCTATGAGGTCCTCTATGATGCCCCCCCCCCCCCCCAGCTGCACATACTCATCTCTGCTTTGCTCCTCGCTGTTCCACTACCAGGAAGAAAAAATGAAAGCGCCGCGTCACCGAGAACCTAAAACTACACATGATCCATTCTGAGAAGTTTGGCAAAACCGAATCTCATATTCACAACTTACTGATCATTAAACTGCAATATTATCAACTTCAGTTTTAAATGCTGAGGAAATCCCCGACTCTCAAAAACCTCTCTCTCTGTTTTCCTTCTCTTCTTCTTACTTTGTTCCTCCTCCCCTCCCACACTTCACCCCCGTTCTTCCCCCCGCCGCCCCTTTTTCCCCCCTAATCTCCTTCCCAATCTAACCCCCCCCTTACCCCCCCCCCTTCTTTCCCCAACCCCATTCCCCAATCCCCCTCCATCCTCCCAATCTAATCCCCCTCCTTACTCCACCCCCCCTTCTTTCCCCAACCCCATTCCCCCCTCCATCCTCCCAAGCTAATCCCCCTCCTCACCCCCTCCCCCCTTCTTTCCCCAACCCCATTCCCCCCTCCATCCTCCCAAGCTAATCCCCCTCCTCACCCCATCCCCCCTTCTTTCCCCAACCCCATTCCCCCCTCCATCCTCCCAAGCTAATCCCCCTCCTCACTCCATCCCCCCTTCTTTCCCCAACCCCATTCCCCCCTCCATCCTCCCAAGCTAATCCCCCTCCTCACCCCATCCCCCCTTCTTTCCGCAACCCCATTCCCCTTCTCCCAATCTAATCCCTCTCCTCACCCCACCCCCCCTTCTTTCCCCAACCCCATTCCCCCTTTCCACCCCATTCCCCTTCTCTCCTTCTCCCAATCCAATCCATCTCCTCACCCCACCCCCCCTTCTTTCCTAACCCCATTCCCCCCCACCCCCCCTTCTTTCCCCAACCCCATTGCCTTTTCTCCTCCCCTTCTCCCAATATAATCCCCCTCCTCACCCCATCCCCCCTTCTTTCCCCAACCCCATTCCCCTTCTCCCAATCCAATCCCTCTCCTCACCCACCCCCCCTTCTTTCCCCAACCCCATCCCCCCTTCTTTCCCCAACCCCATCTCTCCTTCTCCCAATCCAATCCCTCTCCTCACCCCACCCCCCCTTCTTTCCCCAACCCCATTCCCCCTTTCCACCCCATTCCCCTTCTCCCAATCCAATCCCTCTCCTCACCCCACCCCCCCTTCCCTTTTCTCCTCCCCTTCTCCCAATATAATCCCCCTCCTCACCCTATCCCCCCTTCTTTCCCCAACCCCATCTCTCCTTCTCCCAATCCAATCCCTTTCCTCACCCACCCCCCCTTCTTTCCCCAACCCCATTCCCTCTTTCCCCCCCATCCCCCCTTCTTTCCCCAACCCCATTCCCTTTTCTCCTCCCCTTCTCCCGATATAATTCCCCTCCTCACCCCACCCCCCCTTCTTTCCCCAAACCCATTCCCCTTCTCCCAATCTAATGCCCCTCCTCCCCCCATCCCACCCTTGTTTCCCCAACCCCATTCCCCTTCTCCCAACCTAATCACCCTCCTCCCCTCCCCTCTCTGCTCCTTCTACAATCCAACCCCCCTCCCCTTCTCCCAATCCAATTCCCCTCCTCACCCCATCCCCCCTTCTTCCCCCAAACATATTCCCATTCTCTCCTCTCTTTTTTTCTAACCCAATCCCCCTCCTCCCCCATTGCCTCTTTGTCCCCTCCCCCCCCGCATCTATTACCCCAGTTATCATAACATCCTGTTGTTCCAGTGATGAAGAACCTCGGCACCTCAGATGTTTTGGAACTACATTTCCCATGATGCTCAACTACACTGCAGAGTGCCTGAGCATTATGGGAAATGTAGTTCCAAAACATCTGGGGTGCCAAGTTTCGCCATCACTGTCCTAGAACTTATCTGGGACCTCCAGCCATCATGTTGGAAGCTCCATTCCCTTAACCTCCCCGCCCCCATGTTGACTTTTTGCAGTATTACAATTCCTTGTATGTATAACACTGTCACTGGAACTTCCAGGGACACTCCCATGATTGGCAAATGATTGTCCTGTAAACCTAAAAAAATAAATCTCCAATGACACAGAAAGGCACCAGTATAAGCTCAGGACTGTGACAGCGATTGGCCAATCACACAGCACCAGCGCTGTCACATGGGTGGAGCCGCATGCGTCCCCATTGTGGATGCATAGTCTGACTACTGAGCCAGGAAAGGTATGTATGTGCTGCTGGGGTGGGGGAGGGGCATCAAAGTGAACCTGTTGTTTTACCTGACATGGGCACAGCATGGATTCTCTCTTATATCAGATTATTGAGGAGTGGCAAAAGTCACTGTCGGGGGTTTCCACAGATCGAGGAGGACAGACGGATGGGGAGGCACTATGGACACAGCGTACAGATGTATGGCGGAGTGTTTGGACGCACATGTGACTCTGGGCTGCCCTCTGCAGGAACCTGAGAAAATAGCAACACCAATCAGCAGCAGCCAGGCTTGCAAAGGATTCTGGGAGGAAGGACAGACAGGCATAGTGACAGGAGGACAGCGCTGCTTCCCTTGTCTGACATTCATAGGAGGATGGTGGATCCCGTCCTCGTCACCGTAGTTTGATCTCACAGCAGATGCAGTTGATGATGCTGCAGTCAGGGGGCTGGTAAACGCAGGCGAAGCCACAAGGGCAACAGGAGACGTCGCGGCAGCTAGAGCATGTCTGGGGGGGACAAACCAGGAGAGAAGAAGGTTCCATGAACAAAGCCGTCCTAGTGAGAATCATCAACATCAAGAAACAGGATAATATTCAGTGTGAAGAACTAAAAATACCAGCAGAACCTCTCAGGGCGAGATGTACCTTTCCAAATTGTCTGTACCTGGAGACCCCAACAACTGCATTTGTTCACCCACCCCCTTCATCCTTATACAGCCGGCATATCACCCCTGTACCCAGCAATGCCAAAGGCCCATCACCCACACCTATGATCCTAGTACAGCCCATACATCACCCCTGTACCCACCAATACCAATGACCCTCCCCATAATCATAGTACAGCCCATACATCACCCCTGTACCCACCAATACCAATGACCCTCCCCATAATCATATTACAGCCCATACATCACCCCTGTACCCACCAATACCAATGACCCTCCCCATAATCATAGTACAGCCCATACATTACCCCTTTACCCACCAATATCAATACCATGACCCTACCCATAATCATAGTACAGCCCATACATTACCCCTGTACCCACCAATACCAATGGGCCTCCCCATGATCATAGTACAGCCCAAACATTACCCCTGTACCCACCAATACCAATGAACCTCCCCATGATCATAGTACAGCCCATAAGCCCATGACCCTCCTTATGATCATAGTACAGCCCATACATTACCCCTGTACCCACCAATACCAATGACTCGCTCCATGATCATAGTACAGCCCATACATAACCCCTGTACCCACCAATACCAATGGGCCTCCCTATGATCATAGTACAGCCCATATATTACCCCTGTACCCATCAATATCAAAGGCCCATCACCCACACCTATGATCCTAGTACAGCCCATACATTACCCTTGTACCCACCAATACCAATGACCCTCCCCATGATCCTAGTACAGCCCATACATTACCCCTGTACCCACCAATACCAATGACCCTCCCCATAATCATAGTACAGCCCATACATTACCCCTTTACCCACCAATATCAATACCATGACCCTACCCATAATCATAGTACAGCCCATACATTACCCCTGTACCCACCAATACCAATGGGCCTCCTTTTGATCATAGTACAGCCCATACATAACCCCTGTACCCACCAATACCAATGGGCCTCCCTATGATCATAGTACAGCCCATATATTACCCCTGTACCCATCAATATCAAAGGCCCATCACCCACACCTATGATCCTAGTACAGCCCATACATTACCCTTGTACCCACCAATACCAATGACCCTCCCCATGATCCTAGTACAGCCCATACATTACCCCTGTACCCACCAATACCAATGGGCCTCCCCATGATCATAGTACAGCCCAAACATTACCCCTGTACCCACCAATACCAATGAACCTCCCCATGATCATAGTACAGCCCATAAGCCCATGACCCTCCTTATGATCATAGTACAGCCCATACATTACCCCTGTACCCACCAATACCAATGACTCGCTCCATGATCATAGTACAGCCCATACATAACCCCTGTACCCACCAATACCAATGGGCCTCCCTATGATCATAGTACAGCCCATATATTACCCCTGTACCCATCAATATCAAAGGCCCATCACCCACACCTATGATCCTAGTACAGCCCATACATTACCCTTGTACCCACCAATACCAATGACCCTCCCCATGATCCTAGTACAGCCCATACATTACCCCTGTACCCACCAATACCAATGGGCCTCCCCATGATCATAGTACAGCCCAAACATTACCCCTGTACCCACCAATACCAATGAACCTCCCCATGATCATAGTACAGCCCATAAGCCCATGACCCTCCTTATGATCATAGTACAGCCCATACATTACCCCTGTACCCACCAATACCAATGACTCGCTCCATGATCATAGTACAGCCCCTACATTACCCCTGTACCCACCAATACCAATGACCCTCCCCATGATCATAGTACAGCCCATACATTACCCCTGTACCCAACAATACCAATGACGCTCCCCATGATCATAGTACAGCCCATACATTACCCCTGTACCCAACAATACCAATGACCCTCCCCATGATCCTAGTACAGCCCATATATTACCTCCGTACCCATCAATACAAATGCCCTCCCCATGATCCTAGTACAGCCCATACATTACCCCTGTGCCTATCAATACCAATGACTCGCTCCATGATCCTAGTACAGCCCATATATTACCTCCGTACCCATCAATACAAATGCCCTCCCCATGATCCTAGTACAGCCCATACATTACCCCTGTACCCACCAATACCAATGACCCTCCTTATGATCATAGTACAGCCCATACATTACCCCTGTACCCACCAATACCAATGACCCTCCTTATGATCATAGTACAGCCCATATATTACCTCCGTACCCATCAATACAAATGCTCTCCCCATGATCCTAGTACAGCCCATACATTACCCCTGTGCCTATCAATACCAATGGCCTGCTCCATGATCCTAGTACAGCCCATACATAACCCCTGTACCCATCAATACCAAGGGCCCTCCCTATGATCATAGTACAGCCCATATATTACCCCTGTACCCATCAATAATAAGGGCCCTCCCTATGATCATAGTACAGCGCATATATTACCCCTGTACCCATTAATACCAATGGCCCTCCCTATGATTCTAAATAGCCCATGCATTACCCCTGTACCCAGCAATACCAATGGCCCTCCTCATGATCCTAGTACAGCCTATACACCAACCCTAAACCCAGCAATGCCATGGGCCCATCACCCACACTAATGACCCTAGAACAGCCCATACATTACCCCTGTACACAGAAATGGTAATAGCACATCACCCACACCAATGACCCAGGCATAGCCTGACCATCACTCCTGTACCCAACAATGCCTATGACTGGTCGCATACACCAATCATCCAGGTAAAGCCTGCATTTTACCATTGTACCCAACCATGCCAATGGCCCTTTACCCAGACCTGTGAACCTTGTACAACCCATACATTATCCCCCTAACCTGTAATGACAATGGCCCATCATCCGCACACATGATCCTAATTCAGCCCATCCTATGAGTCTAGTTTAGCCTCCAGCAAGGAAAGGAGGCTCCGACTTGCTGCAGCTTCTAATGCACATTGTGAGAAGCTCACAGTGTGCAGTGAAATCACAGAAAGCCATTTCAGTCGAGAAGAAGAGCCTCTACAACTGTGCAGGACTACTTGTGATAACGAGAGGACAGGCTGAGCGGCAGCGTCCTGAATAATGACAGATGGCGTACAACGCCGCGCTCACCGGCTGGGAGGGACAGCAGTTGTCCATGCACTGGGTGGTGGTGGGGACTCTGCAGTCACAGGACTGGGCGCAGCTCTCACAGGCATCACAGAACCCCCAATCGCCCACTTTCTGCCACCCCATACAACACGGGCAGCAGCCCTGAGCCTGGAAAAGAGAGACAAAAAAAGAATAATATCGAAACTGCACAAACATAAAGAAAGGAGAAAAATAAATAATAAAAATGCACAAGACAGACGTGATGTCTTTTGTTCTTCTCAGTTGTTGTAAAGTGTATGGAAAGGAGTTTCATTTTTAGCTTTGGACAAAGTGTAGAGGGGTTAGTACCTCTGTCAGGTTTGTATTGCTGCATGTGTTCCCAATGGAGAATCCCTGTCATTCCACTTACACCAAGTGTAGCAAGTTCAGGACTATGTCTGATGATACAGACAGAAAAAAAACCTAACAGGGGTTCTAGAACTCGTCTGCATTATATTCAAAACTAAAATAATATGTTTGGCTGGAAATAGATTTCAATATGTAACATGAAATTTCCAACAGAACTCCTTGTATCAAATCTCCACATAAACCTACTGACCTTCATCCACTAAGAAGGAGAACTAAGGACTGAGGGCCGAGGACTGGGGGCAGAGAACTGAGGGCTGAGGGCCGAGGACTGGGGGCAGAGAACTGAGGCCTGAGAACTGAGGGCTGAGAACTGAGGGCTGAGAACTGAGGGCTGAGAACTGAGGCCTGAGAACTGAGGGCTGAGAACTGAGGGCTGAGAACTGAGGGCTGAGAACTGAGGGCTGAGAACTGAGGGCTGAGAACTGAGGCCTGAGAACTGAGGCCTGAGAACTGAGGCCTGAGAACTGAGGGCTGAGAACTGAGGGCTGAGAACTGAGGGCTGAGAACTGAGGGCTGAGAACTGAGGCCTGAGAACTGAGGGCTGAGAACTGAGGACTGAGAACTGAGGGCTAAGAACTGAGCGTAGCACTTACCTGTAAACATTGGTGGATGAGGAGGAGGAAGAGCAGAACAATTATATATAACGAGACCGAGAGAAATATAATTCCAGGAAGAGGAATACTCAGCTCAGAGACGGACACGGTGGAGGCCGGGACAGTGAGTGCCTGAAATGGTAGAGAAGAAGGTGAGAAGACTGAACACACAGGAGGGGGGGGAGAAGACTGAATACACAGGGGGAGAGAAGACTGAATACACGGGGGGGGGGGGAGAAGACTGAATACACAGGGGGAGAGAAGACTGAATACACAGGGGGGGGGGGGAAGACTGAATACACAGGGGGAGAGAAGACTGAATACACAGGGGGAGAGAGGGAGAGAAGACTGAATACACAGGGGGGGGGGGGGAGAAGACTGAATACACAGGGGGAGAGAAGACTGAATACACAGGGGAGAGAAGACTGAATACACAGGGGGAGAGAAGACTGAATACACAGGGGGGGGGGAAGACTGAATACACAGGGGGAGAGAAGACTGAATACACAGGGGGAGAGAAGACTGAATACACAGGGGGAGAGAAGACTGAATACACAGGGGGAGAGAAGACTGAATACACAGGGGGAGAGAAGACTGAATACACAGGGGGGGGGGGGGAGACTGAATACACAGGGGGAGAGAAGACTGAATACACGGGGGGGGGGGGGGGAGACTGAATACACAGGGGGGGGGGGGGAGAAAGACTGAATACACAGGGGGAGAGAAGACTGAATACACAGGGGGGGGGGGGGAGACTGAATACACAGGGGGAGAGAAGACTGAATACACGGGGGGGGGGAGACTGAATACACAGGGGGGGGGGGAGAGAAGACTGAATACACAGGGGGAGAGAAGACTGAATACACAGGGGGGGGGGGGAGAAGAGTGAATACACAGAGGGGACGGTGACAGATCTCTAAGTGACACTTACAGCCATCAGCTCCAGGACTACAGACTGAAAGGAGAAAAGATAAAAATATGTTATTAGCAGGTATTACATTGCAGGGCAATCATCAGTTCAGCAGAGCTGGCTGTACTGTCTTACCAATGACTCCCCCCCCCCCCGCTACAGTATTTGTTTTGGGGTCAGGAAAGAAGAAGATCGGGATTGGGGTCGGGATGGAGGATCGGGGGTCGGGATGGAGGATCGGGCTCGGAAAAGAGGATCGGGCTCGGAAAAGAGGATCGGGCTCGGGAAGGAAGATCGGAAAAGGACGATCGGGGTCGGAATGGAGGATCGGGGTCGGAATGGAGGATCGGGTTCGGAAAAGAGGATCGGGCTCGGGAAGGAGGATCGGGCTCGGGAAGGAGGATCGGGGTCGGAAAAGAGGATCGGGCTCGGAAAAGAGGATCGGGCTCGGGAAGGAGGATCGGGCTCGGGAAGGAGGATTGGGCTCGGGAAGGAGGATCGGGCTCGGGAAGGAAGATCAGGCTCGGGAAGGAAGATCGGGCTCGGAAAAGAGGATCGGGCTCGGAAAAGAGGATCGGGGTCGGGAAGGAAGATCGGAATGGAGGATCGGGGTCGGAAAAGAGGATCGGGGTCGAAAAAGAGGATCGGGCTCGGAAAAAAGGATCGGGCTCGGAAAAGAGGATCGGGCTCGGAAAAGAGGATCGGGCTCGGAAAAGAGGATCTGGCTCGGGAAGGAGGATCTGGCTCGTGAAGGAGGATCTGGCTCGGGAAGGAGGATCGGGCTCGGAAAAGAGGATCGGGCTCGGAAAAGAGGATCGGGCTCGGAAAGGAGGATCGGGAAGGAGGATCGGGCTCGGAAAAGAGGATCGGGCTCGGAAAAGAGGATCGGGCTCGGAAAAGAGGATCGGGCTCGGAAAAGAGGATCGAGCTCGAAAAAGAGGATCGGGCTCGGAAAAGAGGATCGGGCTCAGAAAAGAGGATCGGGCTCGGAAAAGAGGATCGGGCTCGGGAAGGAGGATCGGGATGGAGGATTGGGCTCGGAAAAGAGGATCAGGCTCGGAAAAGAGGATCGGGCTCGGAAAAGAGGATCGGGCTCGGAAAAGAGGATCGGGCTCGGAAAAGAGGATCGGGCTCGGGAAGGAGGATCGGGATGGAGGATTGGGCTCGGAAAAGAGGATCAGGCTCGGAAAAGAGGATCGGGCTCGGAAAAGAGGATCGGGCTCGGAAAAGAGGATCGGGATGGAGGATCAGGCTCGGAAAAGAGGATCAGGCTCGGAAAAGAGGATCAGGCTCGGAAAAGAGGATCGGGCTCGGAAAAGAGGATCGGGCTCGGAAAAGAGGATCGGGGTCAGGAAGGAGGATCGGGGTCAGGAAGGAGGATCGGGGTCGGGATGGAGGAACTGGGGTCAGGATGGAGGAATTGGGGTCGAGGATCGGGAAGGAGGATCGGGGTCGGGAAGGAGGATCGGGATGGAGGATCGGGGTCGGAAAAGAGGATCAAGCTCGGAAAAGAGGATCGAGCTCGGAAAAGAGGATCGGGCTCGGAAAAGAGGATCGGGCTCGGAAAAGAGGATCGGAGTCAGGAAGGAGGGTCGGGATGGAGGAATTGGGGTCGAGGATCGGGAAGGAGGATCGGGGTCGGGAAGGAGGATCGGGATGGAGGATCGAGCTCGGAAAAGAGGATCGGGGTAGGAAAAGTGGATCGGGCTCGGAAAAGAGGATCGGGCTCGGAAAAGAGGATCGGGCTCGGAAAAGAGGATCGGGCTCGGAAAAGAGGATCGGGCTCGGAAAAGAGGATCGGGCTCGGAAAAGAGGATCGGGCTCGGAAAAGAAGATCGGGCTCGGAAAAGAGGATCGGGCTCGGAAAAGAGGATCGGGCTCGGAAAAGAGGATCGGGCTCGGAAAAGAGGATCGGGGTCAGGAAGGAGGATCGGGGTCGGGATGGAGGATCGGGGTCGGGATGGAGGAACTGGGGTCAGGATGGAGGAATTGGGGTCGAGGATCGGGAAGGAGGATCGGGGTCGGGAAGGAGGATCGGGATGGAGGATCGGGGTCGGAAAAGAGGATCAAGCTCGGAAAAGAGGATCGGGCTCAGAAAAGAAGATCGGGCTCGGAAAAGAGGATCGGGCTCGGGAAGGAGGATCGGAGTCAGGAAGGAGGGTCGGGATGGAGGAATTGGGGTCGAGGATCGGGGTCGGGAAGGAGGATCGGGATGGAGGATCGAGCTCGGAAAAGAGGATCGGGGTAGGAAAAGAGGATCGGGGTAGGAAAAGAGGATCGGGCTCGGAAAAGAGGATCGGGCTCGGAAAAGAGGATCGGGCTCGGAAAAGAGGATCGGGCTCGGAAAAGAAGATCGGGCTCGGAAAAGAGGATCGGGCTCGGAAAAGAGGATCGGGCTCGGAAAAGAGGATCGGGCTCGGAAAAGAGGGTTGGGCTCGGAAAAGAGGGTCGGGCTCGGGAAGCAGGATCGGGCTCGGGAAGGAGGATCGGGCTCGGGAAGGAGGATTGGGGTCGGGAAGGAGGATTGGGGTCGGGATGGAGGGATCGTGAAGGAGGATCGGGGGGTGGGGGGTTGGAGGAATCGGTGTCGGGAAGGAGGATCGGGATGGAGGGTCGGGGGCGTGATGGAGGATCGGGGGCGGGATAGAGGAATCGTGGGCGGGATGGAGGAATCGGGGTCGGGAAGGAGGATCGGGATGGAGGGTCGGGAGCGTGATGGAGGATCGGGGGCGGGATGGAGGAATCGGGGTCGAGGATCGGGGTCGGGAAGGAGGATCGGGATGGAGGATCGGGATGGAGGGTCCGGGGCGTGATGGAAGATCGGGGTCAGGATGGAGGATGGGGGTCGGGAAGGAGGACGGGAGGGCCGGGTATTATGTCACATTTGCCTTCCTCTCCTGAATGAACACAGCCAGTGATTAGTACTGATCTCTCCTGTCTTTATTCATTCTGTGAATGTACAGAAAGCCTCCAAATAAAATTGTATAAAATGATAATAACAACAATCAAGGGCTCGCTCACACATGCATTGCCCTCTGAAGAGCGATTCACATTCAGATCGCCCTTCAGAGATAATTTTAGAGGCAGTGAGGAGTCTGCTTTAACCCCTTCATCCCCACCATAGCACAAGCTTGCAGAACATTCACTGATTGGGTGGTGTTGGAGGCGGGGGAGGGGGGATTTCCTCTCTAATAAGGGATTTGGTGAATTTTTAACAAAAATATTGTTTTGATATATTATGGGGGGCGGGGCCTCTGATTACTGACATCAACCCTCACACTCCGCGCCACATCATACAAATCTCATTCAGGGAGATCATCATCCGCCCCACACCCCGCCACCCATCCCCTCCACCACCCATCACTCACCGTCCACCCGCCACTGGCACACCCCAAACAAAGCCCAGCAACCCGAACATCACTACATCTCGCGAGACTACAGCCGCGTCCTCCGTCACCATGGAAACCGCCGACTGCAGGCTGTGGGAGCGCGGGACGGCGGCCCGGAGAGGACAATCCTTCACAGAGAGCGAGATCCGGGGGAGGAGCTTGGATATGACTGGCAGGGTTGTCATGGTTTCCAGGGGCGGTCCCTGTAAAGTAGAACGCCAGAATCTCCGCTATCAGTTCTTTTGGTCATTTTTCAATCTTGCATTATAATTGGTATTTTTATATTGTTTAATTATTTATTTTATGTTATTGTTCACCTTTTCTTGTATTATATATATTTTTAACTAATGTTATTGTAATTATTATTTTTTATTTGTATTATTATTATTATTATTATTATTATTACTAAAACTCTTTTTGTTTTAATCTTCTATTAGTATTTTATTATGTTAAGCTGGTATTCTAATAATTATTTATATATTTTTTTATTTACTTTATCGTATTATTATTTGTATTACATTTATTTATTTTTATTTTATGGTTTTAATCTTTAATTAATAATTTTATTGTTTTACTTATTTTTTGTATAATTATTATTTATTGATTATATTTTTTCTAGTTTCAAGCATTATATATTATTAATATTTTATTTTTAGATTTTTTTTTAAATCTCGTATACTTATTTTTTAATAACTTTTTTTGGTTTTATTATATTATTATTATTATTTGTTTATTTATTAATTGTTTTATCTATTTTATTATTTAATGCTTATGTTATTGTTAATAATAATAATTGTTTTGGTTTCAATTTTTTTTTTTTTTATGTTATTGTTTCAATCTGGTATTCTGAATATAATTTTATTTGTTTTCTCTATTGTTTTTATTGTTTTAAAATGTATATATATATATATATATATATATATATATATATATATATATATATATATATATATATATATATATATATATTACATTTTAAAACAATAGAGAAAACAAATACAATTATATTCAGAATACCAGATTGAAACAATAACATAAAAAAAATTGAAACCAAAACAATTATTATATATTATTATATAATAATAATAATAAAAATATATAAAATAAATACAATAATAAGAATAGGAAATAAATAAAACATTAATAACAATAATAATAAAAGCTTGAAACAATAAGAACAATTAACAATAATACAAGTTTGAAAGACTAATAAGAATAATTTTATTAATAATAATCCAAAACAATACCTAATAATAATAATACTAAAACCAAATATATATATATATATATATATATATATATATATATATATATATATATATATATATATATATTTGGTTTTAGTATTATTATTATTATTATTATTAGTTATTGTTTTGGATTATTATTAATAAAATTATTCTTATTAGTCTTTCAAACTTGTATTATTGTTAATTGTTCTTATTGTTTGAAGCTTTTATTATTATTGTTATTAATGTTTTATTTATTTCTTATTCTTATTATTGTATTTATTTTATATATTTTTATTATTATTATTATTATTACAAAATACATAATAATAAATAATAATAACTTCAATCAGAGCACCCGGCTTCTAGTTTAGGGTTGTTCCTGCCCACATTGAGGTGTTCCCCATCCTCCTTCTTCATTTGAAAATCAGTGAGCCGAAATGTGCCCCCAACCAGACTTTGTACCCAGAACTCTCCAGCATTTACCACTCCCAGCTTACACTTACCACCTTACACTTACCACTGCCACTTTACACCTACCACTGCCACCCTACACTTACCACTGCTACCCTACACTTACCTCTGCCAACCTACAGTTACCACTGCCACCTTATACTTACCACTGCCACCCTACACTTACCACCTTACACTTACCACTGCCACTTTACACCTACCACTGCCACCCTACACTTACCACTGCCACCCTACACTTACCTCTGCCAACCTACAGTTACCACTGCCACCTTATACTTACCACTGCCACCCTACACTTACCACCTTACACTTACCACTGCCACGGCACTGCCACCTTAAAATTTTCCACTGCCACCCTACACTTACCACTGCCACCCTACACTTACCACTGCCACCTTATACTTACCACTGCCACCCTACACTTACCACCTTACACTTACCAGATTACATTTACCACTGCCACCTTTAAATTTTCCACTGCCACCCTACACTTGCCACTGCCACCCTACACTTACCTCTGCCAACCTACAGTTACCACTGCCACCTTATACTTACCACTGCCACCCTACACTTACCACCTTTCACTTACCAGATTACATTTACCACTGCCACCTTAAAATTTTCCACTGCCACCCTACACTTGCCACTGCCACCCTACACTTGCCACTGCCACCTTATACTTACCACTGCCACCCTACACTTACCACCTTTCACTTACCAGATTACATTAACCACTGTCACGCCACTGCCACCTTTAAATTTTCCACTGCCACCCTACACTTACCACTGCCACCCTACACTTACCACCTTACACTTACCAGATTACATTTACCACTGTCACGCCACTCCCACCTTTAAATGTTCCACTGCCACCCTACACTTACCACTGCCACCCTATACTTACCACTGCCACCCTACACTTACCACCTTACACTTACCAGATTACATTTACCACTGTCACGCCACTCCCACCTTTAAATGTTCCACTGCCACCCTACACTTACCACTGCCACCCTATACTTACCACTGCCACCTTACATGTACCACTGTCACCCTACACGTACCACTGCCACCTTACACTTACCACCTTACACTTACCACTGCCACCCTGCACTTACCAATGGCACTGATAGGTGGCACCTATGGGCACTGGCACTAACAGGTGGCTGGCACTGATGGGCGGCACTGACTGGTGGCACTGATGGCACTGATAGGTGGCAGTTATGGGGACTGATGGCACTGACAGGTGGCTGGCACTGATAGGAGGCAGTTATGGGCACTGATAGGTGGCTGCCACTGTTAGATGGCACTGATAGGTGGCACTTATGGGCACTGATGGCACTGACAGGTGGCTGGCACTGAAATGCAGCAATAAATGACATGAGGAAAGTATTTTGAAATGCTATGCTGCAGCGCCCATCTTGGTACACCCTGACCTCGGCATCAGTAAGTATCAACAGAGATCTTGTTACACCCGGCCCAAACTATATGGGCTGGGTGTAACAAAATGTCAGCTGCTGGGGTATACTGTGGCCAAGTGCAGGGTGTGCCAAGATGGGCGTCGGGGAGGGCCAAGCTGACGGAGGCCACCCGCCCGATCCGCCTACTGATGCCGCCCGCCCTCCCCGTCCACTGAATCCGCTTGCCCGCTCTTCCCACTAAGGTGGCCCGATCCACCTACAGACGCTGCCCGCCCTCTACGCCCACTGAGTCCGCTCGCGGCCGACCAAGTATCGGGTCAGGGGCATCGGGAGCATTTGTGGGAGTACAAATGCGCGGTATCTGTCCCAATACCGATACTAGTCAGGGCTGTCTTAATGAGAGGGCACACCTGGGCACTGCCCAGGGGCCCCCGGCTGCATGGGGGGCCCCTGCACTTTCCCCAAAGCAGCTTTTCCTTGAGCCCAAGTTACCCCATGATAGCACTGAGAGTGATGGATACACAGGGGAGGCAGTCGGCCTCCTACCTACTTGATGTCTGTTTACCAGCACTGTCATCATTGTAGGGGCCCCAGAGCATTACTTTGCTCGGGGGCCCATGATGCTATAAAGACTTAAGTATCGGGACAACCCTAATAATAATAATAATTGCATATAACAGTGCATACAAAGTAACACACATAAGACTGTCATGTTAGAGATGACAGCCGGCAGGGTCGGGGGCCAAGAGGTAGGTAGAAGAGGCGGCCACCTCGGGTGCTTCAGCAAGAGGGGGGCAGAAAAAAGGGGAAGTACCTACAATCCATCATGGGATATATAATAATAATAATAATATAATACTGCATGATTGACCTAACCTCCCGGGAACCCTCATTACTTTTTTCTAGAAAGTAGTTCTACTTGAACACACTAGAGGGCGCCTGTACTCCATACAGATACCTTGGAACCTGCAGAATGCCTCATTTTTTTGCTAACTGTCAATGCAGACAAGTTGATGTCACCCCCCCCCCCCTTTCCTCCCCCCTTTCTCTTTCCATTATATGCACTCACTGCAAAACTGGGTGTGATTGAAAATGCAAGGCCCCGGATTGCTGTATTTACTCCGTCACTTCCAGGCAAGGGATACCATTAATTACACTTCCCTCCCAAGCAGAGCGGCCCCCGGATAGGTAAAGGGTTAAAGTATCGATCGGCTGAGGAGCCATCTCAGGCCGCGCCTGGTGAATCTGCAGTAACGTCAACATTTTTGCTGCAAGCAATTCTTCTAACCTGGGCTGGGCTACGGGCATTGCCATGAGATGGCGATCAAAGGGCGGGTCCCCTATAGATCTTTTTATGCAGTCCTTGTGGGATAAACAGGTACAGGTGTTTCTTTGCCAAATGAGCATGTTTATACCATCAGCAGATGACCTTGTCTGGGGGGGGGGCCAGAGGGCAAATGTACCATTTGTGCAAAACTGTGTGGCTGCGGGGCCCGTATTGTAGTACCGATGGGCAGGGCCGTCTTAATAGCATCATGGGCCCCTGGGCAAAGTAATGCTCTGGGGCCACTACAATGGAGACAGTGCAGGTAAACATAAATCAAGTAGGTAGAAGGTAGGGGATATCTAGGGTGTAGAGGGGTCAGAGTGCTGGGGGGGATATCTGGTTTGTAGAGGGGTCAGAGTGCTGGGGGAATATCTGGGGTGTAGAAGGGTCAGAGTGCTGGGGGGATATCTAGGGTGTAGAGGGGTCAGAGTGCTGGGGGGGATATCTAGGGTGTAGAGGGGTCAGAGTGCTGGGGGGGGGGATATCTGGGGTGTAGAGGGGTCAGAGTGCTGGGGGGGGATATCTGGGGTGTAGAGGGGTCAGAGTGCTGGGGGGGGATATCTGGGGTGTAAAGGGGTCAGAGTGCTGGGGGCATATCTGGGGTGTAGAGGGGTCAGAGTGCTGGGGGGGATATCTGGGGTGTAAAGGGGTCAGAGTGCTGGGGTGATATCTGGGATGTAGAGGGGTCAGAGTGCTGGGGGGATATCTGGGGTGTAGAGGGGTCAGAGTGCTGGGGGGATATCTAGGGTGTAGAGGGGTCAGAGTGCTGGGGGATATCTGGGGTGTAGAGGGGTCAGAGTGCTGGGGGGGATATCTGGGGTGTAGAGGGGTCAGAGTGCTGGGGGGATATCTGGGGTGTAGAGGGATCAGGGTGCTGGGGGGGGGGATATTTGGGGTGTAGAGGGGTCAGAGTGCTGGGGGGATATCTGGGATGTAGAGAGGTCAGAGTGCTGGGGCGATATCTGGGGTGTAGAGGGGTCAGAGTGCTGGGGGGATATCTGGGGTGTAGAGGGATCAGGGTGCTGGGGGGATATCTGGGATGCAGAGGGGTCAGAGTGCTGGGGGGATATCTGGGGTGTAGAGGCAGGGCCGCCATCAGGGGGGTACAGGCATTACACCTGTAAGGGGCCCGGGGGTCCCCAGGGGCCCGGATGGGAACCACCCTAAAAAAAAAAAAAAAAAAAAAAAAATTTTTTTTTTTTTTTTTTTTTAGGGGGCTGAAGGTCCCCAGGGGCCCGGAGGCCACCAAGGGCCCCAGATGGCAAGCCCTTTTTTTTATAAAAAAAATATATTTTTTATAAAAAAATATTTTTTTTTTATAAAAAATATATATTTTTTTAATATATATATATATTTTTTTTTTATTAAAGGGCCATTTTTTTTCTTTTATTTTTTTTAGAGGTCCGGAGGTCCCCAGGGGCCCGAAGGCCACCAGGGCCCCAGATGGCAAGCCCTTTTTTTTCTTTTTTTTTTATAAAAAATATATTTTTTTTATAAAAAAATATATTTTTTTAATATATTTTTTTTATTAAAGGGCCAATTTTTTTTTTTTTTTTTTTTTTTTTATATGTTAGGAGGTCCACAGGGGCCCGGAGGCCCCAGGGCACCGGATGACAACCCCCTTTTTTTATTTATTTTCTATAAAAAAATATATATATTTTTAATATATTTTTATTTCATTTTTTTATTAAAGGGCCATTTTTTTAGGGGTCTAGGGCCCCAGATTTTTTTAGTAGGCCACCAGGGCCCCAGATGGCAACCCCCTCTTTTTTATTTATTTTTTTATAAAAAAAAAAATATTTTTTTATAAAAAAATATATTTTTTTAATATATTTTTCTTTTCTTTTTTATTAAAGGGCCAATTTTTTTTCTTTTATTTTTTTTAGAGGTCCGGAGGTCCACAGGGACCTGGAGATCCCCAGATGACAACCCCCCTTTTTTATAAAAAAATATATAATTTTTTTATATATTTTTTTATTTCATATATATATATATATTATTATTATTATTAAAGGTCCCCAGGGCCCCCGGATGACAATCCTCCTTTTTTATATTTTTTTTTTACTTTTTTATATTATTTTATTTCTTTTTTTTAATATATAGATGTATTTTTATTAAAGGGCTCAGAGGTCCCCAGGGCCCCATGTGTCAAACCCCCTTTTTTTATAATTGTATTTTTTATTTTTCTTTATTTTTTTTTATATTTTTATTTTTTATTAAAGGGCCAGAGGTCCCCAGGGCCCTGGAAGGCAACCCCCTTGTTTTTTTGTTTTTTTATATATAAATGTTTATTTCTTTTTTATATATATATTTTTTTATTTCTTTCTTTTTTTTAAAGGGCCCAGAGGTTTCTTTTTATTAAAGGGCCCATAGGTCCCGAATAGAAAGCCCCCTTTTTTTGTAATTTCCTTTTATAAAAAAAAAAATAAGGTCCCCGGTGCCCCAGTTGGCAACCACCCTTTTTTAAAAATATATATATATATATTTTTTCCTCTCTTTTTTTCTTTTTATTAAAGGGCACAGAGGTCCCCAGGGCCCGGATGGCTACCCCCCTTTTTATTTTGTAAAGGGCCCCCGCTTCTCAATTCGCGCCAGCAGCCCCCCCCCCGCTTCTCAATTTTATGCGGCAGCACCCCCCTCCCCCCCGGTTCTCTGCTCCAGGGGGCCCATGCCTGAAGCTGTGTAAGGGGCCCCAAAATTCCTGATGGCGGCCCTGTGTAGAGGGATCAGGGTGCTGGGGGGATATCTGGGATGCAGAGGGGCAGCCCAGGGGCACAAGGACCAGCTGCTTTGGGGAAAGAGCAGGTGTGCCCTCTCATTAAGACAGCCCTGCCGATGTGTACCTGCACCAGGGAGGGGGAATTTGTTGCAGAGAAATCCATTGCTGATTATGTCTGCCACTCCTAGGGGTGGTCACTATACAGCTAAATAATTTTCACTCCACACATGGCTGAAGATATTTGTCCCCTTCTCATCGGACATCCTTGGATTAGGGTGACCACGTGTCCCGGATTGCCCGGGAAAGTCCCGTATTTTGCAGGTCTGTCCCGGGCACCTTAGTTGGCGGCTGGTGTTCAAATTTTTTTGGGGGGGCGCAAACAAGCTGAAAAAAATAAAATAAATCAATTGCTGCCAGTGTACCAATCAATTGCCGCTACTGTGCCCCAACAAATGGGGCCAGTGTGCATCGCCCGACACTTACCTGTCTCACAGCGGGTCAGCGGCGGTGTCCTGCACGCTCCTCAATGTCTTCTTCTGTCTTCTTTCTCAGGCATCCAATCACAGCGCCTGACGTTTCAGCCAATCAGGTAACAGACCAGAGCACCTGATTGGCTGAGAGGCAGTTCAGTGTTAGCAAAGCAAATTCCTTCGCTTTGCTAACACAACGCTGAGTGAACAGGATGGCGCCCACTGTTCACCTTTTTGGGCGCCTATTAGAACATACGGCTCTAATTAGTCACTTCCACGTCGCTGTAATTCAGGTGCCCGGCGCCCGAAAAGGGAGAGGGGAGAGGAGACTGATGCAAGAAGAACGCCCAATCAGATTTCTGATTGGAGGAATGTTGATACGGGTTTCTGCCTTTTTCTTTACCAATAAGGTATCACACAGAGGCGGCACTTTATTTAGGCAAATTAGGCGGTCGCCGAAGGCCTCGCACTTACAGGGGCCTCGCGGCGGCCTAACTTGCCCAATGCATTACCCCAGTTTTGAGGGACAGGGGACCTTAACATTTTAAGATCCCTGACTCAGGAGCGGGGTCACCAGCGTCCCTAACAACCAGTGAATATCAGTGACACCACCCCTTGTGACGTCAATGACCCAGCATGCCCTCAGTCAATGATGTCACAAGGGGGCAGGATCTGGGGGGGGCTTCCAGATTCTGATAAGCCCCCTGCCTGCAGACCGCCCCCCCCCACCCCTTGTGATGTCAGTGACCCAACATGCCCTCAGTCAATGATGTCACAAGGGGGCAGGATCTGGGGGGGGCTTCCAGATTCTGATAAGCCCCCTGCCTGCAGACCACCCCCCCCCCCACCCCTTGTGACGTCAGTGACCCAGCATGCCTTCAGTCAATGATGTCACAAGGGGGCAGGATCTGGGGGGGGCTTCCAGATTCTGATAAGCCCCCTGCCTGCAGACCGCCCCCCCCACCCCTTGTGATGTCAGTGACCCAACATGCCCTCAGTCAATGATGTCACAAGGGGGCAGGATCTGGGGGGCTTTCAGATTCTGATAAGCCCCCTGCCTGCAGACCCCCACAACCACCGGCCAGGGTTTTGGGGAAGAGGCCCTTGTCCTTGAATTATTTTTCCCATCATTGGTGTGAGTGGGGCCCCATGCCTAAGGCCTCACAAAGCCTAGAGCCACCTCTGGTATTACAGGCGACAACCTTCCGTGTCTGCAAACCGATCTACAATATATTTGTAGTGTGTCCAGAAATAGAACCCTAAACAAATTCTCTCCCAGGAAATGTTTGCTGGTTGTAAAATAGTGTGTAATATGTAAAACTAAAGATCAACGGAGAGGCTTCCAGCCCCCCAGGGGACAGGCTTGAAATGTCTCCTTCAAGCAACTTGGTCTGACTTTCATGCAACTTGAGGGCCATGGACTTCAGGATTAACCCTCAGAGGTTGCATGAAAGTTGTCCCTGAATGTCATACAATGCAACTTGTGTGCAACAGTTGTCACTGGTCAAAGCCAAAGTCGTATCCAAGTTGCACCAAAGTTGAATAAAGTTGCAAAGTCAGAGGAATTTTGGAGTCCTACAAGTGGGAATGCGCAGCTCCCAACTGTCCCTGATTTGGAGCAATGTCCCTCCGTCCCTCTTTCCTCCTCATCTGTCCCTCATCTTGGTCTGATCTCTATAGATGTATATAATATTCACTCTTTATCTATCAAGAAGTGTTTCCTAGTGCTAAATCTTTCATCTGATATATAAATTGCTGCATTTGTAAATTCCAAAAGCCAATATAAAGGAATAGTCGTGGTAAAAAAACAAACACTTGTGGGTTTAATTAATCTTCATTTTTGTACAATTCTCCTTTAAGGGGGCGTGGCAAGGGGTGTGTCCTATGCCTGCATACTTTTGCTGATAGGTGTCCCTAGTTAGGTTGAGAGGTGTGTGACTGGAGCCTACAATAGGTGGTGGGGAGATAACGTATCTCCTCCCAGCTGCCCGTTAACCGCCCCCTGAAAAGTGGGCAGCAAGGGCCGTTGCAAGCATGAGCGATCCCTCGCCGTGCCTTACCAGGCACCTGCATGAGGGGTGCAATGAATGCAGCAAACTGCACCATGGTACACTGGTTGCACACCTCCCAACTTTTTGAGATGGGAATGAGGGACGCCTATCAGCAAAAGTATGCAGGCATAGGACACACCCCTTGTCACGCCCACTTAAGGGAGAATTGTACAAAAAAAAAAAACATTGGTTAACCACTTCCCGACCGCCGCATGTAGATATACGTCGGCAGAATGGCACGTTAAGGCAGATGCACGTATATATACGTGCCTGCCTTTGCGCGGGTCGGGGGTCCGATCGGGATGCAGCGGCGGTCGGAAACCCGCGGGGAGCGATCCGGGATGAGGGCGCGGCTATTCGTTTCTAGCCGCCCGCTCGCGATCGCTCCCCGGAGCTGAAGAACGGGAAGAGCCGTATGTAAACACAGCTTCCCCGTGCTTTACTGTGGCGGCTGCATCGATCGAGTGATCCCTTTTATAGGGAGACTCGATCAATGACATCAGACCTACAGCCACACCCCCCTACAGTTGTAAACACACACAAATCCTACAGCGCCCCCTGTGTGGTTAACTCCCAAACTGCAACTGTCATTTTCACAATAAACAATGCAATTTAAATGCATTTTTTGCTGTGAAAATGACAATGGTCCCAAAAATGTGTCACAAGTGTCCGATGTGTCCGCCATAATGTCGCAGTCACGAAAAAAATCGCTGATCGCCGCTATTAGTAGTAAAAAAAAAAAATGCAATAAAACTATCCTCTATTTTGTAAGCGCTATACATTTTGCGCAAACCAATCGATAAACGTTTATTGCGGTTTTTTTTACCAAAAATAGGTAGAAGAATACGTATCGGCCTAAACTGAGGGAATTTTTTTTTTTATCTAGGTTTTTGGGGGATATTTATTATAGCAAAAAATAAAAAATATTGAATTTTTTTCAAAATTGTGGCTCTATTTTTGTTTATAGCGCAAAAAATAAAAACCGCCAAGGTGATCAAATACCACCAAAAGAAAGCTCTATTTGTGGGGGAAAAAGGACGCCAATTTTGTTTGGGAGCCACGTCGCACGACCGCGCAATTGTCTGTTAAAGTGACGCAGTGCCAAATTGTAAAAACGCCTTTGGGCATTTAGCAGCATATTGGTCCGGGGCTTAAGTGGTTAAACCCACAAGTGCTTCTTTTTTCCACTACTATTCCTTTATATTGGCTTTTAGAATTTACAAATGCAGCGATTTAGAAATCAGATGAAAAGTTTAGCGCAGGGGAACCCTTTTTGAAAGATAAAAGGTGCATTTTATATACAACTATATAGATCAGACCAACATGAGGGACAAATGAGGAGTAATGAGGGACAGAGGGACATTGCTCCTAATCAGGGACAGTCCCTCGAAATCAGGGACAGTTGGGAGCTGTGTGGTTGCTACTGGTTCCAGTAACTACAGGTTACCGCAACACACAGACCTGGATGGGCCCTCAGACGAGTTCCTCTCCTTTGCTGGATCAGTCACCTTCTCAAGTTTGCAAGTCAAAACTTCTCCATGCAAAACCTATTTGCATCAAAGCTCCCCCGGCACGGCGGCTGGTCATTAACCCTTTCTATCATCTCAACCCATTGCAGCCAGTAGGGCCCAGTAAAAACGCTGTTTAAATATTCCCCCCCCCCCCCAAACTATGAATAGATGTCTCCAGTTGTGGCGAGTGTTCGAATAGACGCAGCACTGCATTGGGGCTGATTTATGTAATCTGACTTTTTACCCCTGCAGGTGAATCTTTCTGGTGCATGTGTTGTAAATGTCAGTGACAGATTCACCAGCAGTGAATGTTTGGTGAATGTCACCCTCACTGCTTTAACCACTTCAGCCCCGGAGCATTTGGCTGCCAAATGACCAGGCCCCTTTTTGCGATTCGGCACTGCGTCGCTTTAACTGACAATTGCGCGGTCGTGCGACGTGGCTCCCAAACAAAATTGGCGTCCTTTTTTCCCCACAAATAGAGCTTTTGGTGGTATTTGATCACCTCTGCGGTTTTTATTTTTTGCGCTATAAACAAAAATAGAGCGACAATTTTGTCAGTGTTCTTTACTTTTTGCTATAATAAATATCCCCAAAAAATTGATTAAAAAAATATTTTTTTCCTTTAGGCCGATACGTATTCTACATATTTTTGGTTAAAAAAAAATCGTAATAAGCGTATATTGATTGGTTTGCGCAAAAGTTATAGCGACTTGAGGACATACAAGTCTGATCCCAAGTGCCTGTAGTGTGAACCAGCATTAAGCCTCCTTGTAGTAGCAATAAAGTAGCAAAAAAAAAAAAAAGTTTCTAGAGCAATAGTTCATGGCTAAACGAATAACCTGTAAAGGCTTTTAAAGCGGTGGTTCACCCTAAGGCTCCATTCAGACCTAGGCGTTTGTCGCCCTATGCCCGACGCTGAAGCAGCCCTAGATACGCTAGAGGCGCGAATTAACAATGTCGCCTATGGAGATGGTTCACATCTCCACGCCGAATGCCCAAACGCCCATACGCCTGAAGCTCAAACAAGTCCTGGACCCTTTTTTTCAGGCGTATCGGGCGTACGGGCAAAGCCGGCAATGTTAATTCACCTCTTCTGCAAAAAATCAATAGGCGTTTTGTCGCCGAAAAAAATCGCGGGGACAAAACGCCTATTAATTTGTCGCCGCAATACGCCGCTGCAGCGTACGCCCAGGTCTGAATGCAGCCTTCATATACTATGTCCCATGCGATCCAGCGTACTGGCGTCAGCGCCAGTATGCTGTTTTTTTTTTAATTGCTCCACTTACTGTGTAATCATTAATTTTCATTTATCTCCCCCGCGGTGGATGGCGCCGCTATAGCCCGTCACGGCTTCTGAAAATAGCCGATTTAGGACTCGCGTATTTCCGGCGCTATACGGTGCCTGCGCACAGACCTAGGAGCTGACTGCGCAGGCGCCGTATTTCTCAGAGTCCTATTTCGGCTTTTTTCGGAGGGCGTGACGCGCCATAGCCGTAGGACGCCTGCGCAGTCAGCTCCTAGGTCTGTGCGCAGGCGCCGTATAGCGCCGGAAATACCCGAGTCCTAAATCGGCTATTTTCGGAAGCCGTGACGGGCTATAGCGGCGCCATTCACCGCGGGGGAGATAAATGAAAATTAATGATTACACAGTAAGTGGAGCAATTTAAAATAAAAAAAAACAGCATACTGGCGCTGACGCCAGTATGCTGGATCACATGGGACAGAGTATATTTAGGGTGAACCACCGCTTTAAAGTGTTGTCTATGGAGGTTTTTGAGTACCATATATGTTTTGCAATTTTATGGTTGTGCACAATTTTCAGGCTTAACATGTTTGATAATTTATTTACTCAACACAACCCAATCTTTTATATTTTACCAAAACATTGTGTTTGTATGCCTTAAAATGTCATTTTAAATGAATATGCCCCTAGGCTTTTACAGTTACACCAATGTAAGGAACACCATGTGAACATTTGACTATTGGCCGTGATGGATACTTCAAGAGTGTCAATGTCTCTGCCCCTCTCTCTTCTATCCCCCTCTCTCTCTCTCTTCTATCCCCCTCTCTCTCTCTCTTCTATCCCTCTCTTTCTCTCTTCTCCCTTTCTCTCTCTCTTCTGTCCCTCTCTCTCTCTCTATTCTATCCCTCTCTCTCTCTCTCTCTTCTATCCCTCTCTTTCTCTCTTCTCCCTTTCTCTCTCTCTCTCTCTTCTATCCCTCTCTTTCTCTCTTCTCCCTTTCTCTCTCTCTTCTGTCCCTCTCTCTCTCTATTCTATCCCTCTCTCTCTCTCTCTCTCTCTCTTCTATCCTTTTCTCTCTCTTTTCTATCCATCTCTCTCTCTTTCTCTCTCTCTATTCTATCCCTCTCTCATAAAAAAAAAGAGAGAGAGAGAGAGGAGGATAGAGGGAGGGAGAGAGAGAGAGAGGGATAGAAGAGAGAAAGAGGGTTAGGGCCCTTTCACACTAGCGGACGAACGGTCCGCTAATTACAAGTCCGTTAACGGACTTGTAATGGGCCCCTATGGGAGCGGATCCGTTAGCGGATGATGCATTCGCTAACGTCCGCCAGATCCGCATCCGTTTTTTCGGACGGAAGAATGTCCTATTTTTCTTCCGTCCGTCCGAACAGATCGGATGCAAACGGACAGACGGTCCGTTTCCATCCGATTCCCCATAGGGGACTGCCCTGCCCTTTGCGGGGACTGCCCTGTCCGCCCGACAGCTCAGCGGAGACCCCCCGCTGAGCCAACGGACACACGGAGCGGACCGAAAAACGGACCGCTCCGTGTGAAAGAGCCCTTAGAAGAGAGAGAGAGGGTGATAAGTCTCTCACTCTCTATTCTATCTCTCTCTCTCTCTCTCTCTCTCTTCTAACCCTCTCTCTCTCTTCTATCCCTCTCTCTCTCTCTCCCTCCCTCAATCCCTCTCATTCTCTCCCTCCCCTCTCTCCTCCTATCCCTCTCTCCTCTATCCCTCTCATCTCTCTCTCTCCCCCTTTTTCCCCCTCTGTCTCCCATCCCCCCTCTCTCTCCCCTCTCTCTTCTATCCCTCTATCCTCCTCTTATATCCCTCTCTTCTCTCTCTCCCCCTTTCTCCCCTTCTGTCTCCCCTCAACCCTCTCTCTCTCTCCCTCCCTCCCCTCTCTCTTTCCCCTCTCTCTTCTATCCCTCTCTCTTCTATCCCTCTCTCTTCTATCCCTCTCTCTCTCTCCCTCCCCTCTCTCTTTCCCCTCTCTCTTCTATCCCTCTCTCTTCTATCCCTCTCTCTCTTCTATCCCTCTCTCTCTTCTATCCCTCTCTTCTCACTCTCTCCCTCCCTCCCTCTTTCTCCCCCTCTCTCTCCCCTCTCCCTCTATCTCTCTCCCTTCTCTTTCTCCCCTCTCCCTCCCTCTATCCCTCCCTCTATCCCCCTCTCTTCCCTCCCCTTTCTCCCCATCTGTCTCTCTTTCCCTCTGTCTCCCCCCTCTCTCCCTCTCTCTTTCCCTCCCACTCTCTCCCTCCCTCCCTCTATCCCCCCTTTCTCTCTCCCCCCTCTCTCTCTCTCCCCCTCTCCTCTTTCTCTCCTTCTCTCTCTTCCTCTCTCTGCCCCTCTCTGTCTCTCCCCCTTTCTACCCCTCTGTCTCACCACTCTCCCGCTTGTTCTCTCTCCCCCTCACTCTCTCTCTCTCCCCCGCCCTCTCTCTCTGTCTCTCTCTCCCTCTATCCCCCTCTCTGTTTCCCCCCCCCCATCTCCCCCTCTCTCTCATCTCTCCCCCCATCTCCCCCTCTCCCCCCTCTCTCTCTCCCCTCCCCCACTATCCCCGCCATTCTCTCCCCCCTCTCTTCTCTCTCTCTTTTTCCTATGAAAATATATAATAACCATCTGGTTAGCATATATTCACTAAAATCTTATACAGTCTTTACCACATTAATGTCAGTTCAAAAAGAAATTATGTCCTTTTAAACCTGCAGCTGTCATTCTATAATCCCCGATGTCCTTGTTCAGACTCTCCCTGCTAATCCTCGTACACACGATCGCAATTGCGTGATGACAGGCCGTTGTCGAAAAATCCATCCATTTGTACGCTCCATTGGACAATTGTTGTCGGTTTTTCCACGGACAAATGGAGGACAGCATGCTTTAAAATTTTCCGTGGACAATTGTTTGTTGTCGGATTTTCCGAGCGTGTGTACACAAGTCCGTCGGACAAAAGTCCAAAGTACAAACACGCATGCTCGGAATCAATGCTCGCCATAACACAACGTTCGCAGAAGGTGCCCAAAGGGTGGCGCTAAGGAGCAGAAAAAACACGTGGGGGGGCAAGAAGACTGAAAAAAAGCTTCCTCTTGACTGACAACCAATCACATCGCTATAATCATTTTATATGGACTATAAACTGAAGGGCTTCTGAATAAATGGTTGTGGAACGAATCATCTGAGTTTCCATTATTTCTTATGGGAAAATTCGCTTCAATATACAAGTGCTTTGGATTACAAGCATGTTTCTGGAACGAATTATGCGCGCAATCCAAGGTTTCACTGTAATTCTTTAAAGGACGGCCCTCCACCAGCGTCACCCAAAACCTCCAGGAAGCCCCTCCCCTTTGGCTTTTGGCTGAACGTCCTGCAGCTTATCTCAGCAGTAGTAAGCAGATCAATTCCAAATCGCCACATTAAGTGCTTGTGCATATATAGAACAATCGATTTATGA
The DNA here is from genome assembly GCA_029574335.1 of Rana kukunoris. Classification (NCBI taxonomy): domain Eukaryota; kingdom Metazoa; phylum Chordata; class Amphibia; order Anura; family Ranidae; genus Rana; species Rana kukunoris. The sequence continues at coordinate 11,572,319 of CM056054.1, read as the reverse complement.
AATGACCGGCCAGGCTAGAAATATTGCACAGGTCATCCAATGATAAAGTCATGCGGCAGCATCCAGGGACCCCCAGCAGGGTGCAGCCTTGGGGCCACACATATCCTACATGCTTCTTCTAATCACACCGGGTTTAAAAGAGACAAGCTGAGAGAAGCCGAAGCCATTCTCTGCCTGAAAATGCCGCTTGCCTTGCTGTCAGGATGATCCGATGGCTTCAGCACTTTCTCCGCAACTCAGAATAAGCACTTAGGGCTCATTCACACTACAGCCCCTCTGAAAAGTGATCGGTGGTGGAACGCTTTTCAGAGGGCTGTTGACAAGTGCTGCCCTCCAGGGCCCCCTGGAGCAGAGAACCGGGGGGGGGGGGGATTAAGGTCGGGGGCTTTGGTTGCTGACGAAGAAAAAAAAAAGGGGGGGGTTGTCCTGGGGACCTCTGGGCCCCCTACAAAAAAATAAAGAAAAAAATATATATAAGAAAAATATATATAAAAAAAAGTAATCTGGGCGCTTTACTATATATATATACATATGTATAATTTATTTATTTTTTTATAAAAAAAAAAAGGGGGTTGACATCCGGGGCCCTGGGGACCTCTGGGCCCTTTAATAAAAAAAATATATAAAAAATAAATAAAAATTAATAAAAGGGGGGACCTCTGGGCCCTTTAATAAAAAGGGGGTTGCTGCCCTCATACTGCCCTTTTTTATCCTGAAAAGCCTGCCCGACCGCACCGCAACCGAGCCCATTACATGCGATTGCAGAAAGGTTGCGATTTGGCCGCAGTCACTTCAATGGGTTGAGTTGAGCGCCACCACTTCCCACCAAACGCAGCATGTGGTTGTATACATTTTTGCCGTGGCTGCAAAGCATTGCGATCAAGTCATGTGAACAACCCCATCACTCTGACATTGTGGAGGTGCGCCTAAAAAAAAAAAATTAAAAGCCAGCAGCTACAAATACCTGCAACTGCTGACTTTTAATAAATGGACACTTACCTGTCTAGCGCGCCCGCGAAGCCGATCAATCGCTCTGCTCTCGGTTGCCCCCGCCGCCATCCTCGGTGAGGGAATCAGGAAGTGAAGTGTTGTGGCTTCACTTTACGGTTCCCTTCTGCGCATTCGCGAGTCGCGAGATTCCATTTTTGTGTGGCCCCCTGCTTTAAGGCTCGGTTCACACCTATGCAGTTTGCTTTCGATCCGTTTCCGCAGTGCTTTTTGCGGTGCATTTTACATTTTTGCACATGTGTTTTTGACCAATTGTTCACACTTTTTTTTTATGCGTTTTGCATTTTTTATGCCTTTTTTTAAATTTTTGACTATTTGTGCCTTTTTTTACATTTTTATACATTTTTATTTTATGCCTTTTTTTACATTTTTGACTATTTGTTGTTGGGTGGATTAAACACTTCAGCCCCAGGAGATTTACCCCCCTTCATAACCAGACCATTTTTTATGCGATACAGCACTGCGTTGCCTTATCTGTCGTTGGAAAATTTTAAAGCATGCTGCCCAGCATTTGTTGTTGGAAAATCCAACGACAATTGTCCGATGGAGCGTACAGACGGTCAGATTATCCTATAACGGCCTGTCATCGCACAATTCCCATCGGAAAATCTGATCGCGTGCCTTTAGACTCCCTAGGAACATGGGATGTGGCTTTGTGGTTTGATTTGGTCGCCGCAAATAAACTGAGAGGAAATGAGAAGATCTTTCTAGGAGAGACAGATACTCGACCCCCCCCCCAGATTTCTTCCCATCCCCCTAAGTGCTGCACATAGGTGCTGACAGGCCCCCTTTGTCTGTGTCACCTGCTGCAGCCCCCCCCCTCAATCCCATAGATCTTCATACAGCACACAGGGGAAGCAAAAAAAAAAATGAGTAAATAAACTCAAATAAATAAATAAGTAAATAAACACAAATAAATAAATAAATAAAAATAAAGTGATCTTTGTAAATATTTCTTGTGGCTTCCTCCTCCTCCTCCTCCTCCTCCTCCTCCATCAGTGTTGCTCTGTGTATTCTTTACCTTCAAGAGTGGAACCAACCATTTCATGTCTCACCCCCACCCTGGAGTCTGCGTGCCACCTGATCATCTCCCCCAGCGGCCCCCCAGTGCCCGCAACATGGCACAGTCCCATAGGAGAGGGTGCAGAGAGACATTTCTGGGCTCTTTTCTGCCTTTTTTCTAAATTAAGAATCTGAAAAGGATTACAGATTATCCTTTTCAATGATTAGAAGATGAGTAAAGTGGGGGGGGGGGTGAGAGAGGTAGGGTGTGAGAGGGAAAAAGAAAGAGAGGGGCAAGAGGGAAGAGGAGAGAGAGAAAAAGAGAGGGGATAGAGGGGAAGGGGGGGGGGCAGAAAGAAAGGGCAGGGGGAGAGAGAGGGAGCAAGAGATAAGGTGGGAGGATTGAGATACATGGGGAGAAAGGGAGGGAAGGGGGAGGAGGGGGAGTGGGAGATAGATGGGGAGAGGGAGATGGGTGGGGGAGGTAAAGGGAGATAGAGAGAGGGTGTAGAGGGAGTAAGAGAGAGAGATGGGAGAGGGTGGGTAAACGAGAGGGAAAGATAACATTTGGGGGAGAGTGTGAAGGAAGGGGGAGGAGGGGGAGTATGAAATAGAAGGAGAGAGGGAGAGGGGGAATGAGAGAGACGGAGGGAAGGGAGTGGGGTAGAAGGAGACAGAGAGAGAGAAAGAGAGAGAGAGAGAGAGAGAGAGAGGTGGAGAGGGGGCAAGAGAGAAAGGGATAGGGGAGAGGGTGGGAGAAAGAGAGAGAGAAGGGGAGAGAGTAAGGGAAGGGGAGAAGGGAGAGAATAAGTAATAGAAGAGAAGAGGGAGATAGAGAGGGGAAGAAAGATTGGGGGGAGAGGGAGGGTAGGGAGAGGGGTAGAAAGAGAGAGGGAGAGAGCTTGAGAGGAAGCAAGTGAGAGAGAGGTGGGGGAGAGGGTCAGAGAAAGAAGAGAGATTAGGGGAGATTAAGGGAAAATGGAGAAGGTAGAGAATAGGAGATATAAGGGGAGAGGGAGACAGGAGAGAGAGGTAAAAGGAGAGAGAGGGTGTAGAGGGAGTAAAAGAGAGAGAGAGAGAGAGAGAGAGAGAGAGAGAGCGAGAGAAAGGGGAGAGGGAATGAGAAAGAGAGGGAAGGAGAGAGATTGGGGAAGAGTGTAAAGGATGGGGGAGGAGAGGGCTTATGAAATAGAAGGGGAGAGGGAGAAAGGGAGAGAGAGGGTAGGGAGAGGGAAAGTAGAAGAGAGAGGTAGCAAGAGAGAGATAAGGGGGGGAGATAGGGAAGGGAGAGAGAGTAAGGCCGCGTACACACGAGGGGATATGTCCGCTGAAAACGGTCCGATGGACCGTTTCAGCAGACATCTCCGCTCGTGTGTATGGGCTAGCGGACAGATTTCTCCACCCGACAGATTTCAAAGCATGCTTTGAAATCTATCCGGTGGGGATCTGTCCGCCCGACATGTCTGCTGGTTAGTACACTTACCAGCAGACATGTCGGCCCCCACCGCCGCCGCGCCGCTGCCGAATGGATTCGGCGCAAGCGCGGAAGTGTTTTACTTCCTGGTGCGGTGACGTTGCGGTGACGCGGCGGCGTCAACGTCACCGCCGCGTCACCGCCACGTCACCGCGCCTTCCGGCGGCGGGGAATTTGATCCGATGGTGTGTACACGCCATCGGATCAAACTCCCGATCGGACATATCCGATGGAAATGGTCCGCGGACCGTTTTCATCGGATATATCCGATCGTGTGTACGCCGCCTAAGGGAAGAGAGGGAAGGAAGGGAGTAGGACATGGAAGGGGAGAGGGAGATAGAGAGAGGTCGGGAAGGAGAAGGGGGAATGAGAGGGAGGGAAGAGAGAGGTGGAGAGGGAGCAAGAGAGAAAGGGATAGGGGAGAGGATGGGAGAACGAGAGAGAAAGAGAATGGGAGAGAGTAAGGGAAGGGGGAGAAGAGAGAGAGAGAGTAGGTAAAAGAAGAGAAAAGGGAGATAGAGAGGGGAAGGAAGAAAGGGGTTGAGAGAGAGGGAGGGTAGGGAGAGGGGTAGAAAGAGAGAGAGAGGTGGAGAGGGAGCAAGTGAGAGAGAGGTAGGGGAGAGGGTCTGAGAAAGAAGAGAGATTGGGGAGATTAAGGGAAAAGGGAGGAGAGAGAGAATAGGAGATATAAGGGGAGAGGGAGATGGGAGAGAGAGGGAGTAAAAGAGAGAGAGAGACAAATGAGAGGGTGGGAGAAAGAGAGTGAAGAAGAGAGATTGGGGAAGAGTGTGAAGAAAGGGGGAGGAGAGGGCATATGAAATAGAAGGGGAGAGGGAGACAGAGAGGGAGGGAAGGGAGAGGGGAAGTAGGAGAGAGAGGTAGCAAGAGAGAGATAAGGGAGGAGATAGAGAAGGGAGAGAGCGTAAGGGAAGAGAGTAGGACATGGAAGGGGAGAGGGAGATAGAGAGAAGGTGAGAGAGTAAGGGAAGGGGGGGGAAGAGAGAGAGTAGGTAATAGAAGAGAATTGGGAGATAGAGAGGGGAAGGAAGAAAAGGGGTTGGGAGAGAGGGAGGGTAGGGAGAGGGGTAGAAAGAGAGAGAGGTGGAGAGGGAGCCAGTGAGAGAGAGGTGGGGGAGAGGGTCGGAGAAAGAGAGGGAAGAAGAGGGATTAAGGGAGTAAGGGAAGAGGGAGAAGGGAGAGAGTAGGAGATAGAAGGGGAGAAGGAGATAGAGAGAGGGGGAGAAGGGGGTAGAGAGAGAGGGAGGGAGGGAGGTTTGGGAGGAGAGAGGTGTAGTTAGGTGTACAGTCTTTGGTGATGTATATACAATGTTGGGTGTAGTGTCACCTGTCTGTGGCCCCCTCCCCCAGTGATGATGATGATGGGGGGGATTAGAGTAGAGCCATGTCAGGCTGGATTAGGACAGGCGGTGGTATCTCAGTGATCCCCCCCCCCCTCCTCCTCTTCCTCCTCCTCCTCCCGGCTGTCCCCGTGTCACTGCTCATCATCCAGCCATCCTCCTCCTCACTCAGTGCGGGGACCATCACAGCTCATCTTCCTCCTCCCCTCCTCCTCCTCCTCCCTCCCCGGCTCTCCCCTCTTTGTAGATGAATGTAGCGGACTCCTCTGCCCCCATTGTCTGTGTGCCCGGTGCCTAGTGCCCCCCTCCTCCTCCCGGTGCCGCCATGGTCCTGGTCCTGGCGGCTGGCAGCCTCTTCTTCCCAGGTCTCTTCCTGCTGGCCAGGGCCGGGCTCCGGGGGATACCTACCTTCCGGGGAGACCAACCCAACGCCGACATCGTGGCCGCAAGGTACCCGCAACCTCCCGACCGACACCGACACCCCCAATCTCCTCCATCCCCGACCGACACCCCCAATCTCCTCCATCCCCGACCGACACCGCAACCTTCTCCATCCCCGACCGACACCGCAACATCAGCACCACCGGCCGCAGCATGCCGCACATCACACAGCACAGGGGGCATTATATCCATACACTATATATATATATATATATATATATATATATATATACTATACAATATATACATGACACTGCACCATTCTCACTACACAGCACAGGGGGCACTATATATATATATATATATATATATATATATATATATATATATATATATATACCGCACCATCATCACCAGGGCATGGGGGGGGGGGGCATATATATCATATTGCACCATCACTATACTCAACAGGGGGGGGGCACTATATACTATATACACATTATTTATATAAATATATACATTACACTGCACCATCTTCACTATATACAGCACACTGACACTCATCACCGAAATTAGGGGGTATATACTATATATACTGCACCATCATTACTGTACTCTGCCCACTGACATTATACTGGGCCATTTTATATATATATATATATATATATATATATATATATATATATATATATATATATATACACACTATGATGCAACAGGATCACTATACTCAGCACATGGCACAATGACATCACCAATATACTGGAGATCACATACTCTACTCCATATGTATACACTACTACACCATCATCACTGCACACTATATACACTATACAGCACCAAAATCTACTACACCCTGCATCACTACTATAATATAATATAATATATACTTACATAGAAACTGATCACTATACAGAGGGCACACTGCACCAGGATCACTATACACAGGGCACACTGCACCAGGATCACATGGGGGCACACTGCACCAGGATCCCTATACAGAGAGCACACTGTACCAGGATCACTATACAGAGGGCACACTGCACCAGGATCCCTATACAGAGAGCACACTGTACCAGGATCACTATACAGAGGGCACACTGCACCAGGATCACTATACACAGGGCACACTGCACCAGGATCACATGGGGGCACACTGCACCAGGATCACTATACAGAGAGCACACTGTACCTGGATCACTATACAGAGGGCACACTGCATCAGGATCACTTTAACGAGGGCACACTGTACCAGAATCACTATACAGATGGCACACTGCATCAGGATCACTATAAAGAGGGCACACTGTACCAGGATCACTATACTGAGGGCACACTGCATCAAGATCACCATACAGAGGGCACACTGTACACAGAGGGCACACTGTACCGGGATCACTATGCATAGGGCACACTGCATCAGGATCACTATACAGAGAGCACACTGGGCCAGGATCACTTTACAGAGGGCACAATGCACCAGCATCACTACACAGAGGGCACACTGTACCAGCATCACTATACACATGGCACACTGGGCCCGGATCACTTTACAGAGAGCACACTACATCAGAATCACTATACAGAGGGCACACTACATCCGAATCACTATACAGAGGGCACACTGTACCAGGATCAATTCACTATACAAAGGGCACACTGCATCAGGATCACTATACAGAGGGCACACTGCACCAGGATCACTTTATAGAGGATATAATGCATCTTTATCGCTATACCAAAATGCAGAATGTAGCTATGTCACTATGTATCTGTATCTCTATACAGAGTTTGCAATGTGTCTATATCACTATAGAGAGGATACAATGTATATTATCACTATAGAGAGAATACCATGTATATTTTCACTATAGAGAGAATACCATGTATATTATCACTATAGAGAGGATACCATGTATTATCACTATGATGGGGTACTCTGTACCAGGATCATAACATAGGGGAATGCAGTGGAACACTTTCACTATACAGATTGTACAGGCCATGTGTTCCCATAACTAGATTACACTCTTCCACTGTCACTATAAAGAGTATACATTGTATCACTGCACCTGGGAAGTGTATAATATGATATAATGTAAATCTTTGTACACTATAAGGTGGAAACAAGGTATTCTCACTATACTGGGGGTACCCCAAATCATAATACAGAGGGTGTTTTGTACAGATGTTATGACACCCCAGAACAGCAGAAACTGTACAATCACTATACAGAGGATACAGAATATCAGCATGACGACATCACAGGATACAATGTATCATTGTCACTATAGATGGGCATGTGTATGTGTGTGAATGTACAGCATGGCCCTAGGACCAGCACTGGGAATACAATGCATTGTATATTTACCATTATATTGGGGAGGGATACAATATTTCTCAATTATTGGGGATACAATGTATATTTCTCACGATATTGGGGATACAATGTATATTTCTCATGATATTGGGGATACAATGTATATCTTTCACTATATTGGGAATATATTTCTTACTATATTGGAGATACAATGTTTATTTCCCAAACTGTATTGGGGATTCTAAGTATATAGGCAATACAATGTATATTTCTCATCATGTTGGTGATATTTCTCAGTATCTTGGATACAATGTATTATTTTCCTTATAGAGGATATCAGCATTATCTGGGTGTATGTTATGTACCAGCAGCATTGTATTTGGGGCACATTGTACACTGACATCAATGCAGCATCTGCCATCTTTACTATGCCGGGATAAACAATACCTGAACTCCATAATATAGGACATGTATTTCTCATATACAATGTGTCTGCAATTACAAACATCAAGTCACCATGTACCAGCTGCACTATTTAGTACTGGGGATACAAAGTATTTTCAGTGATTGTTCTTATGTATGTATAGGAGTTAATGACTGGTATATACAGCCAGATTTACGCTTTGTATAGGAGTCAGTGTCCAATTATATACAGACAGGTATACAAAGTGTATAAGGGTCAGCAATCAATATATACAGACAGGTGTATGCTGTGTATCAGTGATCAATATATACTGACAGGTATATGCTATGTATGGGCATCAGTGATCAATATACACAGACACTTTGTATAGGGGGTCAATAATTGATCTATACAGACAGGTATATACTGTGTATAGGGGTCAGTGTCCAATTCTATACAGACAGGAATAGTTTATACTGCATATAGGGGTCGGTGTTTGATATATATATATATATATATATATATATATATATATATACAGACAGGTATACACCATGTATTGGAGCGAGTGATCAGTATATACAGACAGGTTTATGGTGCATATAGGGGTCAGGGACCAATATATGGAGACAGGTACATGATGTGTATAGGGGCCAGGGACCAATATATGGAGACAGGTACATGATGTGTATAGGGATCAGTGACCAATATATGGAGACAAGTACATGATATGTATAGGGATCAGTGACCAATATATGGAGACAGGTTCATGATGTGTATAGGGGTCAGGGACCAATATATGGAGACAGGTTCATGATGTGTACAGGGGTCAGTGACCAATATATGGAGACAGGTACATGATGTATATAGGGGTCAGGGACCAATATATGGAGACAGGTACATGATGTGCATAGGCGTGTGCGCACAGGGTGTGCCAGGTGTGCCCAGGAACACCCTAATCACCCTGTACAGCACAGATTCCCCCTACTGTACTGGCTCCCCCCTCCTTTCCCCCTGAAACACTTCCGGCTTCCCTTCTTTCCTCTCCCACCGGCTGTTGCTGCTAAGATGTTTTAGGATGAGTAAAGGAAGAGGCCGGTAAATATGCAATTTACCAGCCCCTTTCTTTCCTGAATGAACACCGTGAGTGATTGGTAGTGTGTGTTTGAGCTTTGGGGTGCACACCACAATGCAATAGGCTGCACACACCTTTGATGATGTGTATAGGGATCAAAGACCAATATATGGAGACAGGTACATGATGTGTATAGGGGTCAGGGGCCAATATATGGAGACAAGTACATAATGTGTATTGGTATCAGTGACCAATATATGGAGACAAGTACACGATGTGTATTGGTATCAGTAACCAATATATGGAGACAGGTACATGATGTGTATAGGGGTCAGTGACCAATATATGGAGACAGGTACATGATGTGTATAGGGGTCAGGGACCAATATATGGAGACAGGTACATGATGTGTATAGGGGTCAGTGACCAATATATGGAGACAGGTACACGATGTGTATAGGGGTCAGTGACCAATATATGGAGACAGGTACATGATGTGTATAGGGGTCAGTGACCAATATATGGAGACAGGTACACGATGTGTATAGGGATCAGTGACCAATATATGGAGACAGGTACACGATGTGTATAGGGATCAGTGACCAATATATGGGGACAGGTACATGATGTGTATAGGGATCAGTGACCAATATATGGAGACAGGTACATGATGTATATAGGGGTCAGGGACCAATATATGGAGACAGGTACACGATGTATATAGGGGTCAGTGACTGGTATATACAGAGAGATATACGCCGTGTATAGGGGTCAGCGATCATTGTATACAGACACGTATATTCCATGTATAGGGATCAGTGACCAATGTGTACACATAGGTGTAGGCCGTGTGTAGGGGTCAGTGACTGATATGAACAGACAAGTATACACTATGTATAGGGGACAGGGATATATACAGACAGGTATACACACTGGGCCAGATTCTTGTAGATCGGCATATCTGCCAGCGGGGCGTAGCGTATCGTATTTACGCTACGCCGCCGCAACTTTGGACGCAAGTGCAGTATTCTCAAAGCATTTTCGTCCTAAGTTAGGGCGGTGTAGCGTAAATGTCCTGGCGTAAGCGCGCCTAATTCAAATGTGGCGGTGGTGGGCGTGTTTTATGTAAATTACTAGTGACCCCACGTATTTGATGTTTTTAACGAACGGCGCATGCGCCGTCCGTGGACGTATCCCACTGCGCATGCTCAAAAACAATGTAAACGATGGAAAATTCGACGCTGTCCCGACCTCCATACTTAACATTGCGTACGCCTCACCTACGCAAAGTTACGCCTCATAGAGCAGGGGTAACTTTACGCTTACGCAAACAACGTAAAATACGACGACCGGGCGTATCTAGCTCATTTGCATATTAGACGCTTAAATCGACGGAAGCGCCACCTAGCGGCCAGCCTAAATATGCAACTTAGATACGACGGCGTAAGAGACTTATGGCGCTCGCATCTAAGCAAAATGTTGGCGTATCTTGTTTTCGGAATACAGAAAATAGATACGCCGGCGCTTCTTAGAAGTTACGCGGCGTATCTCGAGATACGCCGACGTAACTCGGCTGAGAATCTGGCCCACTGTATAGGGGGCAGTGACTGATATATAGAGAGGTTTACAATGTATATGAGTGTCAGTAACTAATATTTAGGTTTACACTGTGCATAGGGGTCGGAGATATGATATCTACATACATATGTTTGTATATTGTGTTTGTTTTATATAATATATATATACCTTATTGAAGTTGCGTTTGCTACAGTCTCTTGCTTTTACTGTCAAAAGTGTGCGAAGAGCACTGTGGGGTTGATTTACTGAAGGCAAATAGGCTGTTCACTTTGCAAGGAAAGTTTGATTTTGAAACCAGAATTTTCCCCAGAGTTTAGAGAATGTGGTAAAACTTTACTATGCAAATAATACCCAATAAAAAAAATCATTAAAAAAAAAATTAATTAAAGAAAAAAATCGGCTTTTTTTTTTGGTTGCACGTGATTGGATGGTGAAAGTCATTAGAGATTCATCGCATTCACAAAGCTCTGGGGAAATTCTCATGCAAAGCGCAACTTCCCTTGAGAAATGAACAACATTTTTGCTTTTAGTATATCCCCCGTGTCTTTAAATACACATTTACACACACCATAGTCCGGGTTCGGTGACTTGACTGAGAAGTGTGCATTGCTATGACAAGTACCTTCTGCCATCCAAACACACACCAGCTATAAGTTGGCGAAAATTAAAATTTGATTTTTTTTAAAAAAAAAAAATTTTTTTTACATTGTATAAACGTATGCAGGAACAAAACTGCATGAAGGGTGAGCGGTTATCTTTACAGGCGTAGAAAAAAAAAAAAAAAAAAAATGTAAACCGTATGTATAGCTCCAACCTTTTATTTTTACATAATGAAGAAGTATTGGGCCAGATTCAGGTACAATTGCCCTGGCGCAGAGTATCAGAGATACACTACGCCGCCGTATTTTACCTGGCTCTAAGTCGAATCCAGGAAGATTTCGGCCCGTAAGGTACGGCGGCGTAGTGTATTTCTCGCGGCGGAATCTCAATACGCGATTAGGGGGCGTGAAGCATTTAAATTAGGCGCGTCCCCGCGGCGATCGAACTGCGCATGCTCCGTTCAGAAATCTCCCGCCATGCATTGCGCGAAATAACGTCGTTATGTAATTTTTTTTTTTTAGTAGCGTCGTTTACGTACATTCCTATTCCCGGACGACTTACGCAAAAAAAAAAAAAATTGAAATTCGACGCGGGAACGACGGCCATACTTAACATGGGCCGTCTAACTATAGACCAGTTAATAGCTGGTATAACTTTACGCAGCAAAAAGATGACTACAGATGCCGTAAGAGATTGCGAAGGACGATCGTAACTTCGTGGATCGCCGGAAAAAGCTAATTTGCATACCCCGACGCGAAAAACCACCCAAACTCCACCCAGCGGCCGCAAAAAGATTGCAGCGTAGATCCGAAGGCGTACGAAGACGTAAGCCTGTCGGATCGAAGCCCGAAGCCGTCGAATCATGGTTTGAGGATTCAAACTAATGATACGACGCGCGTAATTTGAAAGTACTCCGGTCTAACAGGAGATAGACCGGAGTAATGGCTCTGTGGATCTGGCCCAATATTTTTTTATTTATATCTATAACTATCTATCTATCTATCTATCTATCTATCTATCTATCTATCTATCTATCTATCTATCTATCTATCTCTCTCTCTCTCTCTCTCTCTCTCTCTCTATCTATCTATCTATCTATCTATCTATCTATCTATCTATCTATCTATCTATCTATCTATCTATCTATCTATCTAATTATCTGTCGATTTACTATCTATCTATCTATCTATGGATCTATATATATATATAAAATTTGTGTTGTTTTGTAATTGGTTATCTAGTTAATTTTTTTATTGCTATTATTGTTTATCAAGGTTATTTTTTATTGTTATTATTTATTTGTTATTATTGGTTATATTATATACAGTGCCTTGAAAAAATATTCCTACCCCTTGAAATTTTCCAAATGTTGTCATTTTACAACCAAAAAAAGTAAATATATTTTATTAGGATTTTACGGTATGTGACAGACCAACACAAAGTGGCACATAATTGTGAAATGGTGGAAAAATTGTAAATGGTTTTCATTTTTTTTTTTACAAATAAATCTGTGAAAAGTGTGGGGGGTACATTTGTATGGCGCCCCCCGGAGTCAATACTTTGTAGAACCTACTTTCTCTACAATTAGAGGTGCAAGTCTTTTTGGGGGTGTCTCTACCAACTTTGCACATCTAGAGAGGAACAGTTCTGCCCATTCTTCTTTGTAAAATATCTCTGTCTCTGTCAGATTAGATGGAGAGCGTCTGTGATCAGCAATTTTCAAGTCTTGCCACAGATTCTCAATGGGATTTAGGTCTGGACTGTGACTGGGCCATTCTAACACATGATAATGCTTTGATCTAAACCATTCCATTGTAGCTCTGGCTGTACTTTAGGGTCGTTGTCCTGTTGGAATGTGAACCTCCTCCCCAGTCTCAAGTCTTTTGCAGACTCTATGGACCGTTTCAGCAGACATCTCCGCTCGTGTGTATGGGCTAGCGGACAGATTTCTCCACCCGACAGATTTCAAAGCATGCTTTGAAATCCATCCGGTGGAATCTGTCCGCCCGACATGTCTGCTGGTTAGTACACTTACCAGCAGACATGTCGTCCCCCACCGCCGCCGCGCCGCCGCCGAATGGATTCGGCGCATGCGCGGAAGTGTTTTACTTCCTGGTGCGGTGACGTGGCGGTGTCGCGGCGGCGTCAACGTCACCGCCGCGTCACCGCGCCGTCCGGCGGCGGGGAATTTGATCCGATGGTGTGTACACGCCATCGGATCAAACTCCCGATCGGACATATCCGATGGAAATGGTCCGCGGACCGTTTTCATCGGATATGTCCGATCGTGTGTATGGGGCCTTAGGTTTTCTTCTAAGATTGTCGTGTATTTGCCTCCATCCATCTTCCCATAAACTCTGACCATCTTCCCTGTCCCTGCTGAAGAAAAGCATCCCCACCACATGATGCTGCCACCACCATGTTTCACGGTTGGGATGATGTGTTCAGAGTGATGTGCAGTGTTAGTTTTCCACCACACATAGTGTTTTGCTTTTAGGCCAAAAAGTTATATGTTGGTCTCATCTGACCAGAGCACCTTCTTCCACATGTTTGCTGTGTCCCCTCCCCCACATGGCTTCTCACAAACTGCAAACAGGACTTCTTATGACTTTTTTCCCCCAATGTCTTTCTTCTCGTCACTCTTCCATAAAGGGCAGATTTGTGGAGAGCACTGCTAATAGTTGTCCTGTGGACAGATTCTCCCCCCTGAGCTGTGGATCTCTGCAGCTCCTCCAGAGTTACCATGGGCCTCTTGGCTGCTTCTCTGATGAATGCTCTCCTTGCCCAGCCCGGTCAGTTTAGGTGGCCATGTCTTGGTAGGTTTGCATTTGTGCCATACTCTTTCCCTTTTCGGATGATGGATTGAACAGAGCTCTGTGAGATGTTCAAAGCTTGGGAGATTTTTTTTATAACCTAACCCTGCTTTATACTTCTCCACAACTTTATTCCTGGCCTGTCTGGTGTGTTCCTTGGCCTTCATGATGCTGTTTGTTCACTAAGATTCCCTAACAAACCCCAGAGGGCTTCACAGAACAGCTGTATTTATACATAGATTAAATTACACACAGGTGGACTCTATTTACTAATTAGGTGACTTCTGAAGACAATTGATTCCACTAGATTTTAGTTAGGAGTATCAGAGTAAAGGGGGCTGAATACAAATGCCCCCACACACACACACTTTTCACATATTTATTTGTAAAAAAAAAAATCAAGACCATTTATCATTTTCCTTCCACTTCACAATTATGTGCCACTTTGTGTTGGTCTATCACATAAAATCCCAATAAAATACATTTACGTTTTTGGTTGTAACATGACAAAATTTTAACAATTTCAAGGGGTATGAATACTTTTTCAAGGCACTGTAGGTTATTTTTGCTGTTGGTGTCATCTGTGGAAGATTTCCCTGCACTCAGTGGTCTGGCTCTTATGCAAATGCCTTGATGGTTGGGTGTAGGAATGGACTTTCCTAGGCAGGCGGTAATTACATGCAGACTACTATAGATAATGTGATGCTGAGCCTCCATGATTTACCTGCAATCCAATGAATAAAAGGGGTGGGCCAAGGAAAAGTCAGGCCGGGGAGAAAGGTGCTAGACATTATTTACTTATTTAATTTTATTTGTATTTTGTTTTTGTTTTTTTATTCATATTCCCTTGTACCATATCAATCGTATTCTGCGTTGATTTTTTTTTTTTAACGCATATTTATTTATTTGTTAATTAAATTTCTATGTTTTTTATTTGTATTTGCTTGTGATGCAGATGTACCATAGCTATTGATTTCTGCTCTGGCTCATTTAAAAAAAAAATATGTTTTGTAATTATTATTTTGTGGTTTATTTAGTCTATTGTGTTGATGTGTACACAGATATTATTGTGTAGACATTTTTTTGATCATTATTGTATTTGCTTGTGATGCAAATGTACCATATCTATTGATTTCTGCTCTGGCTCATTTTTTTATTTTTTTTCAATATTTTTTGTTATTATTATTTTGTGTTCTTTTTAGTCTATTGCGTTGATGTGTACATAGATATTGTGCAGACATTTATTTTTTTATCATTGTATTTGCTTATTATGCAAATGTACCATAGCTTTTGAATTCTGCTCTGTCTCATATTTTTTTTTTATATATATATTTTTTGTTATTATTATTTTGTGGTTTATTTAGTCTATTGTGTTGATGTGTACACAGATATTATTGCAGACATTTATTTTAATTATTGTTTTTATTTTTGTTATTATTATTTTGTGGTTTATTTAGTCTGTTGTGTTGATGTGTACACAGATATTATTGTGCAGACATTTTATTTTAATTATTGTATTTGCTTGTGATGCAAATGTACAATAGCTATTCATTTCTGCTCTGGCTCATTTTTTTTATTTTTTTTTGTTATTATTATTTTGTGGTTTGTTTAGTCTGTTGTGTTGATGTGCACACAGATATTATTGTGCAGACATTTTATTTTAATTATTGTATTTGCTTGTGATGCAAATGTACCATATCTATTGATTTCTGGCTCATTTTTTGTTGTTGTTGTTATTATTTTGTGGTTTATTTAGTCTATTGTGTTGATGTGTACACAGATATTGTGCAGACATTGTATCGTGTATATAATCTGTCAGTGTCATATATACAGACACATGGGAACTATATACAATGTAAATATCACGGCACGTGGTTCGGTCCAGGTGTGTCAACATAAAGAACGTTCATTATTGTACATTGACAGATTATTATTATTATTATAATACAGGATTTATATAATATACATACAAACACTGATGGAGGGCACAGCGGGGTATCCACATTGAACTGCTTTTCTTAACATTTACTGGTGCATCTCATAAAATTATAATATCATCAAAAAAAATATTTATTTCAGTAATTAAATTCATTTAAAAAAAAAAGGATTTTTAATATAGAAATGTACTTGGTCGGGGCTCCTTTTGCATGAATTACATCATCATTGCGGCGTGACATGGAGGTGATCAGCCTGTGGCACTGCTGAGGTGTTATGGTAGCCCAGGTAGCTTTGATAGTGGCCTTCAGCTCGTCTGCATTGTTGGGTCTGGTATCTCTCATCTTCTCTAGGGGGTTTAGGTTAGGCGAGTTTTCTGGCCAATCAAGCACAGTGATACCATGATCATGTGACCAAGTACTGGTGCTTTTGGCAGCGTTGGACAGACCTTGCTGATGTAGTGAACCTACCTTGTGTCTTGTTGCTGTGCTCAGTCTTGCCATGGTGTGTGACGTGTGACATGAAACTGTCTTCCACAACCTCAGCCTAGTAACAGAGTTTGGCTGTTCCTCACCCAGTTGTATGCCTCTTATAACATCACCTTAGTAGCAGAGTTTGGCTGTTCCTCACCCAGTTGTATGCCTCTTACAACATCACCTTAGTAGCAGAGTTTGGCTGTTCCTCACCCAGTTGTATGCCTCTTACAACATCACCTTAGTAGCAGAGTTTGGCTGTTCCTCACCCAGTTTTAAGCCTCCTACTGAACTGCCTTCCACAGGGCTGATCCTAGGTAGGTGCGTGGGGTGCAGTGCACCCAGGCGCCACAGAGGTGGGGGCACTGAAGCGCCAGAGTGCTCCTTTTCCTCTCCTTGTCCGTGTCCAGAGACTCCGCGGGTCACCGCCGCCGCTACTGTGTTTCCTGCCCAAGCCGTCCCCCCTCCTGTCAGAGGAGGAGAGCGAAGCAGCGGCTGTCTCTGTGTGGAGAGAGACCAGCCGTGCAGTGACATCGCTGGGGGACGGTCTGTGCCTGACGTGTTCTCCTTGTTCGTGTTAGGGGAGCATCTATGTGTTTAAGTCGTTGCCATTGAAACATTTTTAAAGGGAAGGAGTTGGTAAGATGACCACACCCATGAAGGAGCACCAGAAATATTTCTGCACCCAGGCATCTGTGACCCTAGGATCGGCCCCAGTCTTCCACAATCTCACCTTAGTAGCAGAGTTTGGCTGTTCCTCACCCAGTTGTAAGCCTCCAACTCAACTGTCTTCCACAACCTCACCTTAGTAGCAGTTTGGCTGTTCCTCACCCAGCTTTATGCCTACAGTCAACTGTCTTCCACAACCTCACCTTAGTAGCAGAGTTTGGCTGTTCCTCACCCAGTTTTATGCCTACAGTCAACTGTCTTCCACAACTTCACCTTAGTAGCAGAGTTTGACTGTTCCTCACCCAGTTTTTTACACCTCCAGTCAACTGTCTTCCACAACCTAACCTCAGTAGCAGAGTTTGGCTGTTCCTCACCCAGTTTTAAGCCTCCTACTTAACTGTCTTCTACAACCTCACCTTAGTAGCAGAATTTGGCTGTGCCTTACCCAGTTTTACACCTCCTATTCAACTGTCTTCTACAACCTCACTTTAGTAGCAGAATTTGTCTGTTCCTCACCCAGTTTTAAGCCTCCTACTCAACTGTTTTACAAAAACTCACCTTAGTAGCAGAGTTTGGCTTTTCCTCACCCAGTTTTAAGCCTCCTTCTCAACTGTCTTCCACAAACTCACCATAGTAGCAGAAGAAAGGTTAAATAAATTTAACCTAATAAAGTGGCCAGTTAGTATCTTTCCTCAATCTTTCCCAAGCTGGCCAGGCATGGGGCAATCTGGTTGGACAATCTCCTTAACCAATAGCTACACTGGATTTATAAAACTTTTTTTTACTTTGGAGGACCCTTGGCAAAAAGTTTTGAGATCCCCTAAATGAATTACCAGATTTACAGTTCACGAACGTATAGTGCAATCGGCAACTGGCAGCAATTGATGGGCCCAGTGGCGACAATGGCATGACACAGTGGCGACAATTGATGGCATGTCACAGTGGCGACAATTAATAGGCACAGTGGCGACAATTGATGGCATGTCACAGTGGCGACTATTGATGGGCACAGTGGCGACAATTGATGGCATGTCACAGTGGCGACAATTGATGTGCACAGTGGCGACAATTGATGGCATGTAACAGTGGCGACAATGGCATGGCACAGTGGCTTTGTTTGATGGCATGGGACAGTGGCGGCAATTGATGGGCACAGTGGCGACAACTGATGGCATGTCACAGTGGCGGCAATTGATGTGCACAGTGGCGACAATTGATGGCATGTCACAGTGACGACAATTAATGGGCACAGTGGCGACAATTGATGGCATGTCACAGTGGCGACAATTAATGGGCACAGTGGCTGCGTTTGATGGCATGTCACAGTGGCGACAATTGATGTGCACAGTGGCGACAATTGATGGCATGTCACAGTGACGACTATTGATGGGCACAGTGGCGACAATTGATGGCATGTCACAGTGGCGACAATTAATGGGCACAGTGGCGACAATTGATGGCATGTCACAGTGGCGACTATTGATGGGCACAGTGGCGACAATTGATGGCATGTCACAGTGGCGACAATTGATGTGCACAGTGGCGACAATTGATGGCATGTAACAGTGGCGACAATGGCATGGCACAGTGGCTTTGTTTGATGGCATGGGACAGTGGCGGCAATTGATGGGCACAGTGGCGACAACTGATGGCATGTCACAGTGGCGGCAATTGATGTGCACAGTGGCGACAATTGATGGCATGTCACAGTGACGACAATTAATGGGCACAGTGGCGACAATTGATGGCATGTCACAGTGGCGACAATTAATGGGCACAGTGGCTGCGTTTGATGGCATGTCACAGTGGCGACAATTGATGTGCACAGTGGCGACAATTGATGGCATGTCACAGTGACGACTATTGATGGGCACAGTGGCGACAATTGATGGCATGTCACAGTGACGACTATTGATGGGCACAGTGGCGACAATTGATGGCATGTCACAGTGGCGACAATTAATGGGCACAGTGGCTGCGTTTGATGGCATGTCACAGTGGCGACAATTGATGTGCACAGTGGCGACAATTGATGGCATGTCACAGTGACGACTATTGATGGGCACAGTGGCGACAATTGATGGCATGTCACAGTGACGACTATTGATGTGCACAGTGGCGACAATTGATGGCATGGCACAGTGGCGGCAATTGTTGGGCACAGTGGCGACAATTGATGGCATGGCACAGTGGCGGCAATTGATGGGCACAGTGGCGACAATTGATGGCATGTCACAGTGGCGACAATTTTATGGCACAGTGGCTGCGTTTGATGGGCACAGTGGCGGAAAATGTTGGTTTTTTTTTTTTGTTTGTTTGCGCCCCCCAAAGCCTCACCAGCGCCCATCAAATGAAGCCTCACCAGTGCCCATCAAATGAAGCCTCACCAGCGATGGTCAGAGATGTCAGACATGATACAATTTTTATTCTGTCGTACGAGAATTTTCATTTAGCAACCTCTTCATTGTCGATATGAAACTAGCATGCAAAAAAAAAGAAACAGACGATCGTTTATCCGATCATCTCATTGTGTGTACCAGGCTTAAGACGCTCTTACAATAAACGTCATGGTCTCCTCTAACAATGGATGAGCATTTTGTTTCTACTGGTAAAGGAGGAAAATCCCTAAACTCCCTCCAATGAGATCACAGCAATGACCAGAGAGTCCCCCGGAAGATGCCCCCGCCCCCCAGAAGATGACCCCGCCCACCCAATACTGTCTGTGGAAACCTCATCCCGGGAGGGAAACCCCTTTAAGTCAGCGCTGGAAAATTACGCCGGCAATACGTGAGCCGACTGTCGTGTCCCGCGAGGCGTGAGTCACCATGGGAGGTGAGATAACGCCGGGAAAATCGTTTGCTGAAGTGCTAATTGTCACAGCGCACTGAAGAGGATGAGGAGCTTCTCCCTTATTAATAAATCTCATGACGGAAAGCGGTCAGAAGATGTCAGGCGAGAGGGGGGGGGGGGGGCAGAATCTGACAGAATCAGCCAACCGCCAAACAAGCTTTCACCGACCCAAAATTTAAAAAAGGTATCTCCGGCGTCTCAGGGGTGCCGCTGATAACTTGGAGGAACAATGAGGAATGAGATGAAAAATTCCAATCACTCAGCAGCATTTATTCCGAAGAGAGATTTCCACTACAGGACCAGAAAATAATCAGATAAAGGACCAATGAAATTCATCATTCACCGCGAGAAAAGTGAAATGAACTTTATTAGGCAAAAATGTTTGTTTTCAGAGATACCAAAGAAACAGACCAACCCTCCCATGATAGTCAGCCCTGCATTGTACATATAAGGTGTTCTATATACAGTGTCTCACATAATTCTGCCCTGCATTGTACATATAAGGTGTTCTATATACAGTGTCTCACATAAGTCAGCCCTGCATTGTACATATGAGGTGTTCTATATACAGTGTCTCACATAAGTCAGCCCTGCATTGTACATATGAGGTGTTCTATATACAGTGTCTCACATAATTCTGCCCTGCATTGTACATATAAGGTGTTCTATATACAGTGTCTCACATAAGTCACCCCTGCATTGTACATATGAGGTGTTCTATATACAGTGTCTCACATAAGTCAGTCCTGCATTGTACATATAAGGTGTTCTATATACAGTGTCTCACATAAGTCAGCCCTGCATTGTACATATAAGGTGTTCTATATACAGTGTCTCGCATAAGTCAGCCCTGCATTGTACGTATGAGGTGTTCTATATACAGTGTCTCACATTAGGCAGTACACCCCTCACGTTTATGTAAATCTTTTGGACCAGATCCACAAAGGAATTACGCCGGCGCCGATTCTTAAAGCAAGATACGCCGGAAAACATGGCTTCAGTCGTCCGGCGTAACTTGCCTACGCCGGCGTATCGTGGGCGCATAGTTACGCTGGGCGCATTGGACGTTCCCATTAAAGATATGCAAATTAGCTAGATATGCCGATTCAACGTACGTGCGCCCTGCGCATTGATATACGTCGTTTAGGTAAGGCGTATGAGCAGCGTAAAGTTATCCCTGCTATATGAGGCGCAGGCAATGTTAAGTATGGATGTTGGAACAGCGTCGAATTGTACGTCGTTTGCGTAAGTCGTAGGCGAAAAGGACTGTGGGTAAATTACGTTCACGTGGAAAGCATTGAGTATTTGCGACGTGATTCAGAGCATGTGCACTGGGATACGTCCACGGACGGCACATGCGTCGTTCGTTCGGCGCATCATTTACATGGGGGTCACCATTCATTTACATACAACACTACCAGCCTACTTTGAATTGCGCCCACTTACGCCGGCCCATCTATGCTAGGCCGATGTAACTTAGGACGCAAGTGCTTTGTGCGGCGGTGTAGCGTAAATAAGATACGCTATGCCCGCATAAAGTTACGCCGCGGTATGTGGATCCGGGCCTTTATCTTTTCATGTGACAACACTGAAGAAATGACACTTTGCTACAATGTTGTGTAGTGAGTGTACAGCTTGTATAACAGTGTACATTTTCTCAGGGGTGTACTCAATTTTGTAAGATACTGTACATAGACTACATGTCTACATTACCCTCCGTTATCTCTCCGAGCACCACCACCTTCTCCCTTCTCAGCCTCTCCTTTCCTCTCCTCCACCGAGCTTCTCCTCTCCCCTTCTCCTCCCTTTCCTTCCCTTCCTTTCCTCTTTTCTCCATTATTTTTCTCACCCTTTCCTCCTCTCATATACTTTCCTCTCCTCTGCCTCTCTTTACTTCTGCTCACTCTTTTCTTTCCTTTCCATTTCTTCCACTTCTCCTCAATTCACCCTGCCTTTTTCTTTACTCTCATCTACTTAGCCTTTTATTTTCCCTCCTCCCCTCTCATCTGCCTCTTCTTTGCCTCTCATCAACCTCTCCTTTCCCTATCTTTTCCTCTGCTCACCCTTTTCTTTTCTCTCCATTTCTTCCTCTTCTTCTTTCCCATCGTCTCTCTTCAGCCTGCCTTTTCTTTTTTCTCATCTTGTTACCAGAGGTGTATTTAGGTTTTATGCTGCCCTAGGCCTGACTAACTTGCGCACCCCCTAATTTAAATATGACCCACCCCTTCCTGTCAATGCCACATCCCTGTCATAATTATGGGAAGAGGACAGAGGGATGTTGTGGGTGAAGGACAGAGGGACGCCCTGGGAGGAGGACAGAGGGTTGCCGTGGGTGACGGACAAAGGGACGCCGTGGGAAGAGGAGAGAGGGATGTCTTGGGAAGAGGACAGAGGGCCGCCCCCCACAAAGTGCCGCCCTAGGCCTGGGCCTTGTTGGCCTAGGCCAGAATACATCCCTGCTTGTTACCCTCTTTTTCTTCCTCTGCTCAACCTCTTCTCTCTTCTCCCTCCTCTTCTCTGCTCAACCTCCTCTGCCTTCTCTTCTGTGCTCAACCTCTTCTCTCCTCCTCTCCCTTCTCTTCTCAACCTCCTCTCTTTTCTCTTCTGCTCAGTCTCTGCATTTCTCTGTTTTCTCCTCTTCTCTTCTCTCCTCTTTTCTCTTTCCTCCTCTGCTCAACCTTTTCTTTCTTATCTTTTCTCCCCTTCTCATTGTCTGCTCTTCTCTCCTTTCTCCTCTGCTCAACCTCTTCTCTTCTCTTCATTCTCCTCTCAACCTCTTCTCTCTTCTCTTTTCTCCTCTATTCAACCTGTTCTCTCCTCTCTTTTCTCTTCTGCTCAGTCTCTGCTCTTCTCTCTTTTCTCCTCTGCTCAACCTCTTCTTTCCTCTCCCTTCTCTTCTCAACCTCCTTTCTTTTCTCTTCTGTTCAACCTTTTCTCTCCTTTTTTTCCTCTGCTCATCTCCCCTTTCTATTTTCTCCTCTGCTCAACCCCTTCTCTCCTCTCTCTTCTCTTCTCAACCTCCTCTCTTTTCTCCTCTGCTCAACTATTTCTCTCCTCACTTTTTTCCTCTGCTTATCTCCCCTTTCTCTTCTCTCCTCTTTTCTCTTTCCTCCTCTGCTCAACCTTTTCTTTCTTATCTTTTCTCCCCTTCTCATTGTCTGCTCTTCTCTCCTTTCTCCTCTGCTCAACCTCTTCTCTTCTCTTCATTCTTTTCTCAACCTCTTCTCTCTTCTCTTTTCTCCTCTATTCAACCTATTCTCTCCTCTCTTTTCTCTTCTGCTCAGTCTCTGCTCTTCTCTCTTTTCTCCTCTGCTCAACCTCTTCTCTCCTCTCTCTTCTCTTCTCAACCTCCTCTCTTTTCTCCTCTGCTCAACTATTTCTCTCCTCTCTTTTTTCCTCTGCTCATCTCCCCTTTCTCTTTTCTCCTCTGCTCAACATTTTCTCTCCTCTCTTTTCTTTTCTCCTCTGCTCAACCTTTTCTCTCCTCTCTTTTCTCCTTTGCTCAGTCTCTGATTTTTTCCTCTTCTCCTTCTCTTCTCTTTTCTCCTCTGCTCAACCTTTTCTTTCCTACCTTTTCTCCTCTTCTCAGTGTCTGCTCTTTTCTCCTTTCTCCTCTGCTCCACCTTTTCTCTACTCTCCCTTCTCTTCTCAACCTTTTCTCTCCTCTCTTTTCTCCTTTGCTCAGTCTCTGATTTTTTCCTCTTCTCTCCTCGCTTCTCTTTTCTCCTCTGCTCAACCTATTCTTTCCTACCTCTTCTCCTCTTCTCAGTGTCTGCTCTTCTCTCCTTTCTCCTCTGCTCAACCTTTTCTCTACTCCCCCTTCTCTTCTCAACCTTTTCTCTCCTCTCTTCTCTTTTCTCCTCTGTTCAACCTTTTCTCCCCTCTCTTTTCTCCTCTGCTCAGTCTCTGCTCTTCTCTCTTTTCTCCTCTGCTCAGTCTCTGCTCTTCTATCTTTTCTCCTCTGCTCAGTCTCTGCTCTTCTCTCTTTTCTCTTCTGCTCAGTCTCTGCTCTTCTCTCTTTTCTCTTCTGCTCAGTCTCTGCTCTTCTCTCCTCTGCTCAGTCTCTGCTCTTCTCTATTTTCTCCTCTGCTCAGTCTCTGCTCTTCTCTCTTTTCTCCTCTGCTCAGTCTCTGCTCTTCTCTCTTTTCTCTTACGCTCAGTCTCTGCTCTTCTCTCTTTTCTCTTCTGCTCAGTCTCTGCTCTTTCCTCTTTTCTCCACTGCTCAACCTTTTCTCTCCTCTCCCTTCTCTTCTCAACCTCCTCTTTTTTCCCTTCTGCTGAACCTTTTCTCTCCTCTCTTTTCTCCTCAGCTCATCTCCCTTTTTTCTCCTCTGCTCAACCTATGGTGAGAGTCAATCTAACTATTCTGCATAAGATGTGGAAGTCCTGAAAACATGAATGTATTTTGTGTGAACATTATTGGGTCATCTTCTTGTACTTCAGGATGAACCGGCACTGTCTTTTTAATGCATTGTTTTTGTTACATTGTTTACAACCCGCTACACTCGGTCGTGTTCCCGCTCTTTGCTGCATTACTGCTGTCGTGTGTTTTGCTGTTTGTCTTTATTCCTGTTGGAGAGATTTTCTGTCCGGACAGGAAATCTATCTGATGCGTAGAAAGACGGCATCACAGAATGGAAGTAGGCAGGGCTTCGGAGTGGTCCCGGGAGAGTGGGAAGTAGGCAGGGCTTCGGAGTGGTCCCGGGAGAGTGGGAAGTAGCCAGGGCTTCGGAGTGGTCCCGGGAGAGTGGGAAGTAGGCAGGGCTTCGGAGTGGTCCTGGGAGAGTGGGAAGTAGGCAGGGCTTTGGGTTGGTCCTGGGAGAGTGGGAAGTAGGCAGGGCTTCGGAGTGGTCCCTGGAGAGTGGGAAGTAGGCAGGGCTTCGGAGTGGTCCCGGGAGAGTGGGAAGTAGGCAGGGCTTCGGAGTGGTCCCGGGAGAGTGGGAAGTAGGCAGGGCTTCGGAGTGGTCCCGGGAGAGTGGGAAGTAGGCAGGGTTTGGAGTGATCCTGGGAGAGTGGGAAGTAGGTAGGGCTTCGGGTTGGTCCCGGGAGAGTGGGAAGTAGGTAGGGCTTCAGAGTGGTCCTGGGAGAGTGGGAAGTAGGCAGGGCTTCGGGTTGGTCCCGGGAGAGTGGGAAGTAGGCAGGGCTTCGGAGTGGTCCTGGGAGAGTTGGAAGTAGGCAGGGCTTCGGAGTGGTCCCGGGAGAGTGGGAAGTAGGCAGGGCTTTGGGTTGGTCCCGGGAGAGTGGGAAGTAGGCAGGGCTTCGGAGTGGTCCCGGGAGAGTGGGAAGTAGGCAGGGCTTCGGAGTGGTCCCTGGAGAGTGGGAAGTAGGCAGGGCTTCGGAGTGGTCCCGGGAGAGTGGGAAGTAGGCAGGGTTTCGGAGTGGTCCCGGGAGAGTGGGAAGTAGGCAGGGCTTCGGAGTGGTCCCGGGAGAGTGGGAAGTAGGCAGGGTTTGGAGTGATCCTGGGAGAGTGGGAAGTAGGTAGGGCTTCGGGTTGGTCCCGGGAGAGTGGGAAGTAGGTAGGGCTTCAGAGTGGTCCTGGGAGAGTGGGAAGTAGGCAGGGCTTCGGGTTGGTCCCGGGAGAGTGGGAAGTAGGCAGGGCTTCGGAGTGGTCCTGGGAGAGTTGGAAGTAGGCAGGGCTTCGGAGTGGTCCCGGGAGAGTGGGAAGTAGGCAGGGCTTCGGAGTGGTCCTGGGAGAGTTGGAAGTAGGCAGGGCTTCGGAGTGGTCCCGGGAGAGTGGGAAGTAGGCAGGGCTTTGGGTTGGTCCCGGGAGAGTGGGAAGTAGGCAGGGCTTCGGAGTGGTCCCGGGAGAGTGGGAAGTAGGCAGGGCTTCGGAGTGGTCCCTGGAGAGTGGGAAGTAGGCAGGGCTTCGGAGTGGTCCCAGGAGAGTGGGAAGTAGGCAGGGTTTCGGAGTGGTCCCGGGAGAGTGGGAAGTAGGCAGGGCTTCGGAGTGGTCCCGGGAGAGTGGGAAGTAGGCAGGGTTTGGAGTGATCCTGGGAGAGTGGGAAGTAGGTAGGGCTTCGGGTTGGTCCCGGGAGAGTGGGAAGTAGGTAGGGCTTCAGAGTGGTCCTGGGAGAGTGGGAAGTAGGCAGGGCTTCGGGTTGGTCCCGGGAGAGTGGGAAGTAGGCAGGGCTTCGGAGTGGTCCTGGGAGAGTTGGAAGTAGGCAGGGCTTCGGAGTGGTCCCGGGAGAGTGGGAAGTAGGCAGGGCTTCGGAGTGGTCCCGGGAGAGTGGGAAGTAGGTAGGGCTTCGGGTTGGTCCCGGGAGAGTGGGAAGTAGGTAGGGCTTCGGAGTGGTCCTGGGAGAGTGGGAAGTAGGCAGGGCTTCGGAGTGGTCCCGGGAGAGTGGGAAGTAGGCAGGGCTTCGGAGTGGTCCCGGGAGAGTGGGAAGAAGGCAGGGCTTCGGAGTGGTCCCGGAAGAGTGGGAAGCAGGCAGGGTTTCGGAGTGGTTTCGGGAGAGTGGGAAGCAGGCAGGGCTTCGGAGTGGTCCCGGGAGAGTGGGAAGCAGGCAGGGCTTCGAAGTGGTCCCGGGAGAGTGGGAAGTAGGCAGGGCTTCGGAGTGGTCCCGGGAGAGTGGGAAGTAGGCAGGGCTTCGGAGTGGTCCCGGGAGAGTGGGAGGTAGGCAGGGCTTCGGGCTGGTCCCGGGAGAGTGGGAAGTAGGTAGGGCTTCAGAGTGGTCCTGGGAGAGTGGGAAGTAGGCAGGGCTTCGGGTTGGTCCCGGGAGAGTGGGAAGTAGGCAGGGCTTCGGAGTGGTCCTGGGAGAGTGGGAAGTAGGCAGGGCTCCGGAGTGGTCCCGGGAGAGTGGGAAGTAGGCAGGGCTTCGGAGTGGTCCCGGGAGAGTGGGAAGTAGGCAGGGTTTGGAGTGATCCTGGGAGAGTGGGAAGTAGGTAGGGCTTCGGGTTGGTCCCGGGAGAGTGGGAAGTAGGCAGGGCTTCGGAGTGGTCCTGGGAGAGTGGGAAGTAGGCAGGGCTCCGGAGTGATCCTGGGAGAGTGGGATTTTGGCAGGGCTTCGGAGTGGTCCCGGGAGAGTGGGTGGGGCTGGAACCGGGGAACACACTTTATTTTGGACCTTCGGGAAAATAAGAAGAGATTTAGTGAAGAGAGCAAACAGCTGCACAAGGTAAAAACTGGTGCATCATCTAGTTTAGGGGTCTCAACTGCGGTCCGGGGGCCTGGGTGCGGCCATTTGCTTGCCTTTATCTGGCCCTTGGGGCAGTTTACTCTCACGGATACTAACAGTGGGGCATAATTCCTCACAATGACCCCAACAAGGGGGAAAAATTCCTCACAACGACAGCAACGATCAGGTTCATTTACACCAATTATGGGACATAATTCCTAACAATGACACCAATGATGGGTCACAATTCCTCATAATGACACCGACATTCGGGCCCATTGAGATCAATGTTGGGAAATAATTCCTCAAAATGACACCAACAAGGGGGCACAATTCCTCACAATGACACCAACAATCAGGCCCATTGACACCAATGATGGGACATAATTCCTCAAAATTACACCAACAATCAGGCCCATTGACACTAATGATGGGGCACAATTCCTCACAATGGCACCAACAAGGGGGCACAATTCCTTACAATGACACCGACAATCAGGCCCATTGACACCAATTATGGGATAGAAGTCCTCAAAATGACACCAACAATGGGCATGGTTTATTACCACTGACATCAGGACCTTTTCTACTCCCAATGGGCACAGTCCGGCCCCCTAAAGTCTGAAGGACAGTAAACTGGCCCTTTGTTTAGAATGTCTGGAGCCCCCCGATCTAGCCCTTTCCTCCCCACCCCGACGGTCCCTGGCCCGCCCCTTTTGTTCATTGGATTCCAGTTATTTCAATCATGGAGCCTCAGCATCACATGTGGGTGTGTCCTAGGGTGATGAAAACACAGACTGATATCCACCAATCAAGGCAGGATGATATTTGCATAACTCCTCCCAAGATCCAGCCTACTACTTGTATCAGAGCTGAGGGCTCTTGAAAGTAGTACCAAGGACGGGTGCTGCGATGTTCAGGAAGCTCGGTACAGCCCCCTGCTGACTCCTCCCACCAGCCACGATCTGCTTGCATTGCATAGAGAAGCACAGAGACACATCGATGACATCACTGTGTCTAAAATTATGAATGCTGATGAGGGGAGAAGTGAGGTACCAGGAAAGGCAAAAGTTACATTCAAATTCAAGGTCAGCATTACATTTCCTGGGCTGCCGCAATCCAAATCTCTATAGCAGGTTTCGGGAGTCGCCCTGCGTCAGGACGAGACATGCGCCACCCCCCCCCCCCCCCCCCACCCCCGATCGCTCTCAGTTGTGACAGGAAAGCTAAAAGCACAGCTAAGTGTTTTTCTTATAAATAGCAAACAGGAGCCGCAAGAGTCGCCGTTCCTGAAACTCGACCTGCGGGGGCCGCGCCGTCCTCCCGACCTCAGAAAATGAACATTAATCGCAATTTATTTTTCCCCGTCAAATCCGCTGACTCTGGTTATTTGTGTCCAAATCAATATGACTGCATTCCTCAGAAGAGGATTTTACTTGCTGTGCTCAAGTCGTTTTTCTGCATCTAATAACTCATAATAATGGATGGCGAACAGCGGCGAGGATCGAGAGTGAGAGGTTAAAGGGCCGGGCCACCTAAAAATCACATTTCAGTATTTACTGGATTGTGGAGATTCAACCACCTTGGCAGTTGTTTTCTATTTCTTGGGGACTCGGTTGGTGAGATTCTTGGGTCTGTACACCTGCTGTGCCCCATTATGAGGGGTTCCCACCATCCCTGTGCTGAGTTCCCGGGTCTGTACACCTGATGTGCCCATTATGAGGGGTTCCCACCATCCCTGTGCTGAGTTCCCAGGTCTGTACACCTGCTGTGCCCCATTATGAGGGGTTCCCACCATCCCTGTGCTGAGTTCCCGGGTCTGTACACCTGCTGTGCCCATTATGAGGGGTTCCCACCATCCCTGTGCTGAGTTCCCGGGTCTGTACACCTGCTGTGCCTATTATGAGGGGTTCCCACCATCCCTGTGCTGAGTTCCCGGGTCTGTACACCTGCTGTGCCCATTATGAGGGGTTCCCACCATCCCTGTGCTGAATTTCCGGGTCTGTACACCCGCTATGCAAATTATGAGGAGTTTCCACCATCCCTGTGCTGAGTTCCCAGGTCTGTACACCTGATGTGCCCATTATGAGGGGTTCCCACCATCCCTGTGCTGAGTTCCTGGGTCTGTACACCTGCTGTGCCCATTATGAGGGGTTCCCACCATCCCTGTGCTGAGTTCCTGGGTCTGTACACCTGCTGTGCCCATTATGAGGGGTTCCCACTATCCCTGTGCTGAGTTCCCAGGTCTGTACACCTGCTGTGCCCATTATGAGGGGTTCCCACCATCCCTGTGCTGAGTTCCCAGGTGTGTACACCTGCTGTGCCCATTATGAGGGGTTCTCACCATCCCTGTGCTGAGTTCCCGGGTCTGTGCACCTGCTATGCCCATTATGAGGGGTTCCCACCA
This sequence comes from Rana kukunoris, assembly GCA_029574335.1. NCBI lineage: Eukaryota > Metazoa > Chordata > Amphibia > Anura > Ranidae > Rana > Rana kukunoris. The sequence continues at coordinate 11,542,858 of CM056054.1, read as the reverse complement.
TCCCTGTGCTGAGTTCCCGGGTCTGTACACCGCTGTGCCCATTATGAGGGGTTCCCACCATCCCTGTGCTGAGTTCCCAGGTGTGTACACCTGCTGTGCCCATTATGAGGGGTTCCCACCATCCCTGTGCTGAGTTCCCGGGTCTGTAACCTGCTGTGCCCATTATGAGGGGTTCCCACCATCCCTGTGCTGAATTTCCGGGTCTTTACACCCGCTATGCAAATTATGAGGGGTTTCCACCATCCCTGTGCTGAGTTCACGGGTCTGTATGCCTGCTGTGCCCATTATGAGGGATCCCACCATCCCTGTCCCCTGTTTCTGTATCTGCACACCTACTGTGCCAATTATGAGGGATATTTGGAGGTGGGGGGGGGGGGGCAGTGATTGGTGGTCCACACATATTTAGAGGCAAGGTCTGGGTGGCACCAACCCATAAGTGGTCCTGATTTGGACATTTTTTTTGCTAAAATATTAATCAGAACCCCCCAAACATTATATATTTTTTCTTTTTAGCAGACACCCTAGGGAATAAAATGGCGGTCATTGCACCTTCTTTTGTCGCACGATATTTGCGCAATAATTTTTCCAACTCCTTTTTTGGGGAAAAAAACAGTTTCAGGAAATAAAAAAATAACAAAACAGTAAAGTTAGCCCAATTTTTTTTTGTATAAAGTGAAAGATGATGTTACGCCGAGTAAATAGTTACCCAACATGTCACGCTTTAAAATTGCGCACACTCGTGGAATGGCGCCAAACTTCGGTACTTAAAAATCTCCATAGGCGACGCTTTAATTTTTTTTTACAGGTTACTATTTTCGAGTTACAGAGGAGGTCTAGTGCTAGAATTGTTGCACGCAATTGTTGCACGCACTCTAACGCATGCGGCGATACCTCACATGTGGGGTTTGAACGACGTTTACATATGTGGGCGGGACTTAAATGTGTGTTAGCTTCTGAGCAGGGGCGTTTTGTTTTTTGTTTTTTAAACATTTTTTGAATTTTATTTGTATTTTACTTAATTTTTTTAATTTTTACACTTTAAAAAAAAAAAACATTTTTGATCACTTTTATTCCTATTACAAGGAATGTAAACATCCCTTGTGATAGGAAAGGTGTGTGACAGGTCCTCTTTATGGAGAGATGCGGGGGGGGTCAATAAGACCTCATATCTTTCCTCCAGCCTTGAAAGCATGAGATTGTGAAAAAAAATTCACCGATCTCATGCCGACAGCCGCTTTGTTTACTTCCAGGTACCCGGGCTTGACGTCACAACCTCATAGAGATCTCTATTTTCGTGAGCCAGCGCCGGCCGATTTGTTCTCCGGCCCCCAATGGCACGGGAGAGCCCAGAGAAGCATTGGATGGCGGCGGGAGGGGGGGGGGACGTCTCATCCCGCTGCCTATAAGAACGATCAAGCCGATATGATCGTTCCTATCGTGCACAAAATCGTCGGTGATATCTGAATGATGCCTGTACCATTATGATATCACCGTACAAAGTCAAAGACGTCATATGATGTCCTCTGTGGGCAAGTGGTCAAAGACGGCCCTAACCTTGACACCACCAGCAGAACTGAGGTATATATGTACATCTATTGATCAGGTGAGGGGCGTGGGCAAGCCAGAGGCCCGTGGGTGCTCAGTACGTGGGGGCTTGTCCGGGATGCAGTTGTCTGTAAAGGTTCTGGGCAGAGGCGTAGCTTGAAGCTTGTGGGCCCCCGATGCGAACGTTGACCTGGCTCCCGGGCTGTTCTCACCCTGTGCTCCTCTCCATTTAGGAAATGGCTCGCAGCTTTTCCCCAGCCAATGAGAACGGAGGGGCGTGGACGGCAAAGTGGAAGCCCAGTACTGGAGCGTGGTTGTTGGGGCCCTTGGGCAGATCGAAGCTGGACTTTGTGGAGGATATGATAATATGACAGGGAGGCTGCAGGGGCCCCCCCTGGAGCTAGGGGGCGGAGTTGTGATTGTGACCTCTGCAACCCCTTATGCTACACCCATGGTTCTGGGTGTACTTTGTAAAGAAGGTCATGAGAAAGTGTTGGGCTGGATGGAGGACGTGGGGTGTACTAGATGTGCGGCGGCTCCTTAACCACTTAAGACCTGGACCATTATGCAGGTTAAGGACCTTGCTCTTTTTTGCGATTCGGCACCGCGTCGCTTTAACTGACAATTGCGCGGTCGTGCGACGCGGCTCCCAACCAAAATTGCCGTCCTTTTTTTCCCACAAATAGAGCTTTTTTTTGGTGGTATTTGATCACCTCTGCGGTTTTTATTTTTTGCGCTATAAACAAAAATAGAGCGACAATTTTGAAAAAAAAAACAATATTTTTTACTTTTTGCTATAATAAATATCCCCAAAAATATATAAAAAATATTTTTTTCCACAGTTCAGGCCGATACGTATTCTTCTACCTATTTTTGGTAAAAAAAAAAAATCGCAATAGGCGTTTATTGATTGGTTTGCGCAAAATGTATAACGCTTACAAAATAGGGGATAGTTTTATGTCATTTTTATTAATAATTTTTCTTTTACTACTAATGGCGGCGATCAGCGTTTTTTTCCCGTGACTGCGACATTATGGCGGACACTTCGGACAATTTTGACCGAAGTGCTATAAAAATGCACTGATTACTGTGAAAATGACAATGGTAGTTTAGGAGTTAACCACTAGGGGGCGCTGTAGGGGTTAAGTGTGACCTCATATGTGTTTCTAACTGTAGGGGGCGGGGCTGGACGTGTGACGTCACTGATCGTCTTTCCCTATATCAGAGAACAGACGATCACTGACATTGCCACTGTGAAGAACAGGGAAGGTGTGTTTACACTCACCCCCCCCCCCCCCATGTTCTTCAGCTCCGGTGACCGATCGCGGGACACCGGCGGCGATCGGGTCTGCGGGTCCCGCGGGCGTGGTCACGGAGCTTCGGACCGCGACGCGAGCGTGCCCCCGGCGGCGGTGCGCTCGTGACCCCACGGCTGGGCTTAAAGAGGACGTACGGGTACGTGATTGTGCCCAGCCGTGCCATTCTGCCGACGTATATCGGCGTGAAGGGGTCCTTAAGTGGTTAAATGCTGGTAATTCTCTAACCACAGAAGAGCTCATAAGATCCCCCCGCCACGCCAATGTCTCCTGAAATACGGCGAGCGCTGTGTGCTGGGGAGCTACGGGAGATGCCATCCTTTGCCGGTGCATTCTGGGTAACGAGTCACTGCGGACTGTTCTTTTATAACACGTCTGTTACAAGTCACATTTTTATTACGCCGTTAAGTTTTAGCGCCGTTCCCCTGTAATGCCGCTAACCGCAATAAATTAGATGGTAACAAAATGTGTTACATGGAGACTTCTGCTCAGCGTCTGCAGTAAAGTTTATGTTCAGCCAAAACTTTTCCACTAGTTTTGTATGGAGCAGGGAGGGATTAGAACCCCTTTCAGGCCGGCGGTGCCTAAACCCGGGGGCACCATTAGAGAGATTTACCTTTACTTCCTGTCCTGGTGACAACATTTTACTAGAAAGGAAGTGAAGGGACAGACAGATCGGCTGGATGCTTAGTGATGTCACCGCTCTCTAGTGAGTGGATAGGCTGCATTCTCAGTGATGTCACCGCTCTCTAGTGAATGGATAGGCTGCATTCTCAGTGATGTCATCGCTCTCTAGTGAATGGATAGGCTGCTCTCTCAGTGATGTCACCGCTCTCTAGTGAATAGATAGGCTGCATTCTCAGTGATGTCATCGGTCTCTAGTAATGGATAGGCTGCATTCTCAGTGATGTCACCGCTCTCTAGTAATGGATAGGCTACATTCTCAGTGATGTCATCGGTCTCTAGTAATGGATAGGCTGCATTCTCAGTGATGTCACCGCTCTCTAGTAATGGATAGGCTGCATTCTCAGTGATGTCACCGGTCTCTAGTGAATAGATAGGCTGCATTCTCAGTGATGTCACCGGTCTCTAGTGAATAGATAGGCTGCATTCTCAGTGATGTCATCGCTCTCTAGTGAATGGATAGGCTGCTCTCTCAGTGATGTCACCGCTCTCTAGTGAATAGATAGGCTGCATTCTCAGTGATGTCACCGGTCTCTAGTGAATAGATAGGCTGCATTCTCAGTGATGTCACTGCTCTCTAGTAATGGATAGGCTGCATTCTCAGTGATGTCACCGCTCTCTAGTGAATGGATAGGCTGCATTCTCAGTGATGTCACCGCTCTCTAGTAATGGATAGGCTGCATTCTCAGTGATGTCACAGCTCTCTAGTAATGGATAGGCTGCATTCTTAGTGATGTCACCGCTCTCTAGTAATGGATAGGCTGCATTCTCAGTGATGTCACAGCTCTCTAGTAATGGATAGGCTGCATTCTCAGTGATGTCACCGCTCTCTAGTAATGGATAGGCTGCATTCTCAGTGATGTCACCGCTCTCTAGTAATGGATAGGCTGCATTCTCAGTGATGTCACCGCTCTCTAGTAATGGATAGGCTACATTCTCAGTGATGTCACTGCTCTCTAGTAATGGATAGGCTGCATTCTCAGTGATGTCACAGCTCTCTAGTAATGGATAGGCTGCATTCTCAGTGATGTCACCGCTCTCTAGTAATGGATAGGCTGCATTCTCAGTGATGTCACCGCTCTCTAGTAATGGATAGGCTGCTCTCTCAGTGATGTCACCGCTCTCTAGTGAATAGATAGGCTACATTCTCAGTGATGTCACCGCTCTCTAGTAATGGATAGGCTGCATTCTCAGTGATGTCACCGCTCTCTAGTGAATGGATAGGCTGCATTCTCAGTGATGTCACCGCTCTCTAGTAATGGATAGGCTGCATTCTCAGTGATGTCACAGCTCTCTAGTAATGGATAGGCTGCATTCTTAGTGATGTCACCGCTCTCTAGTAATGGATAGGCTGCATTCTCAGTGATGTCACAGCTCTCTAGTAATGGATAGGCTGCATTCTCAGTGATGTCACCGCTCTCTAGTAATGGATAGGCTGCATTCTCAGTGATGTCACCGCTCTCTAGTAATGGATAGGCTGCATTCTCAGTGATGTCACCGCTCTCTAGTAATGGATAGGCTACATTCTCAGTGATGTCACTGCTCTCTAGTAATGGATAGGCTGCATTCTCAGTGATGTCACAGCTCTCTAGTAATGGATAGGCTGCATTCTCAGTGATGTCACCGCTCTCTAGTGAATGGATAGGCTGCATTCTCAGTGATGTCACCGCTCTCTAGTAATGGATAGGCTGCATTCTCAGTGATGTCACCGCTCTCTAGTGAATGGATAGGCTGCATTCTCAGTGATGTCACAGCTCTCTAGTAATGGATAGGCTGCATCAGGGGCGGACTGACCATTGAGAAACTCGGGCACTGCCCGAGGGCCCCATGCCACTAGGGGGCCCCATCAGTGTTGCCAGGCTCATTAAAACCAGGGATAGTATGTCAAAATCTGTGTTTTTTTTACATCTGTCCCTGATATGTCCAAAACCTACATGCTTTTGATGTGAAAATCCAGAGATTTTAGCTGCCCCGCCTCTGCACTGCCACCTGGCTTGGCGGCCATCTGTAAGCCCGGGGCCCCATAGTCTTCTATTGCCCGGGGGCCCCATGAGTTGTCAGTCCGCCCCTGGGCTGCATTCTTAGTGATGTCACTGCTCTCTAGTAATGGATAGGCTGCATTCTCAGTGATGTCACCGCTCTCTAGTAATGGATAGGCTGCATTCTCAGTGATGTCACCGCTCTCTAGTAATGGATAGGCTGCATTCTTAGTGATGTCACCGCTCTCTAGTAATGGATAGGCTGCATTCTCAGTGATGTCACAGCTCTCTAGTAATGGATAGGCTGCATTCTCAGTGATGTCACTGCTCTCTAGTAATGGATAGGCTGCATTCTCAGTGATGTCACCGCTCTCTAGTAATGGATAGGCTGCATTCTCAGTGATGTCACCGCTCTCTAGTAATGGATAGGCTACATTCTCAGTGATGTCACCGCTCTCTAGTAATGGATAGGCTACATTCTCAGTGATGTCACCGCTCTCTAGTAATGGATAGGCTACATTCTCAGTGATGTCACCGCTCTCTAGTGAATGGATAGGCTGCATTCTTAGTGATGTCACTACTCTCTAGTGAATGGTTAGGCTGCATTCTCAGTGATGTCACTGGTCTCTAGTAATGGATAGGCTGCATTCTCAGTGATGTCACCGGTCTCTAGTGAATGGATAGGCTGCATTCTCAGTGATGTCACCGCTCTCTAGTAATGGATAGGCTGCATTCTCAGTGATGTCACCGCTCTCTAGTAATGGATAGGCTGCATTCTTAGTGATGTCACCGCTCTCTAGTAATGGATAGGCTGCATTCTTAGTGATGTCACCGCTCTCTAGTAATGGATAGGCTGCATTCTCAGTGATGTCACCGCTCTCTAGTAATGGATAGGCTACATTCTCAGTGATGTCACTGCTCTCTAGTAATGGATAGGCTACATTCTCAGTGATGTCACCGGTCTCTAGTGAATGGATAGGCTGCATTCTCAGTGATGTCACCGCTCTCTAGTGAATGGATAGGCTGCATTCTCAGTGATGTCACCGCTCTCTAGTGAATAGATAGGCTGCATTCTCAGTGATGTCACCGCTCTCTAGTAATGGATAGGCTGCATTCTCAGTGATGTCACCGCTCTCTAGTGAATAGATAGGCTGCATTCTCAGTGATGTCATCGCTCTCTAGTAATGGATAGGCTGCATTCTCAGTGATGTCACCGCTCTCTAGTGAATAGATAGGCTGCATTCTCAGTGATGTCATCGCTCTCTAGTGAATGGATAGGCTGCTCTCTCAGTGATGTCACCGCTCTCTAGTGAATAGATAGGCTGCATTCTCAGTGATGTCACCGCTCTCTAGTAATGGATAGGCTACATTCTCAGTGATGTCACCACTCTCTAGTAATGGATAGGCTGCATTCTCAGTGATGTCACCGCTCTCTAGTAATGGATAGGCTGCTCTCTCAGTGATGTCATCGCTCTCTAGTAATGAATAGGCTGCATTCTCAGTGATGTCACCGCTCTCTAGTGAATAGATAGGCTGCATTCTCAGTGATGTCACCGGTCTCTAGTGAATAGATAGGCTGCATTCTCAGTGATGTCATCGCTCTCTAGTAATGGATAGGCTACATTCTCAGTGATGTCACCACTCTCTAGTAATGGATAGGCTGCATTCTCAGTGATGTCACCGCTCTCTAGTAATGGATAGGCTGCATTCTCAGTGATGTCACCGCTCTCTAGTGAATAGATAGGCTGCATTCTCAGTGATGTCACCGGTCTCTAGTGAATAGATAGGCTGCATTCTCAGTGATGTCATCGCTCTCTAGTGAATGGATAGGCTGCTCTCTCAGTGATGTCACCGCTCTCTAGTGAATAGATAGGCTGCATTCTCAGTGATGTCACTGCTCTCTAGTAATGGATAGGCTGCATTCTCAGTGATGTCACCGCTCTCTAGTGAATGGATAGGCTGCATTCTCAGTGATGTCACCGCTCTCTAGTAATGGATAGGCTGCATTCTCAGTGATGTCACAGCTCTCTAGTAATGGATAGGCTGCATTCTTAGTGATGTCACCGCTCTCTAGTAATGGATAGGCTGCATTCTTAGTGATGTCACCGCTCTCTAGTAATGGATAGGCTGCATTCTCAGTGATGTCACAGCTCTCTAGTAATGGATAGGCTGCATTCTCAGTGATGTCACTGCTCTCTAGTAATGGATAGGCTGCATTCTCAGTGATGTCACCGCTCTCTAGTAATGGATAGGCTGCATTCTCAGTGATGTCACCGCTCTCTAGTAATGGATAGGCTACATTCTCAGTGATGTCACCGCTCTCTAGTAATGGATAGGCTACATTCTCAGTGATGTCACTGCTCTCTAGTAATGGATAGGCTGCATTCTCAGTGATGTCACAGCTCTCTAGTAATGGATAGGCTGCATTCTCAGTGATGTCACCGCTCTCTAGTGAATGGATAGGCTGCATTCTCAGTGATGTCACCGCTCTCTAGTAATGGATAGGCTGCATTCTCAGTGATGTCACAGCTCTCTAGTAATGGATAGGCTGCATTCTTAGTGATGTCACTGCTCTCTAGTAATGGATAGGCTGCATTCTCAGTGATGTCACCGCTCTCTAGTAATGGATAGGCTGCATTCTTAGTGATGTCACCGCTCTCTAGTAATGGATAGGCTGCATTCTTAGTGATGTCACCGCTCTCTAGTAATGGATAGGCTGCATTCTCAGTGATGTCACAGCTCTCTAGTAATGGATAGGCTGCATTCTCAGTGATGTCACTGCTCTCTAGTAATGGATAGGCTGCATTCTCAGTGATGTCACCGCTCTCTAGTAATGGATAGGCTGCATTCTCAGTGATGTCACCGCTCTCTAGTAATGGATAGGCTACATTCAGTGATGTCAGTCTCTAGATGTCACCGCTCTCTAGTAATGGATAGGCTACATTCTCAGTGATGTCACCGCTCTCTAGTAATGGATAGGCTACATTCTCAGTGATGTCACCGCTCTCTAGTAATGGATAGGCTACATTCTCAGTGATGTCACCGCTCTCTAGTGAATGGATAGGCTGCATTCTTAGTGATGTCACTGCTCTCTAGTGAATGGTTAGGCTGCATTCTCAGTGATGTCACTGGTCTCTAGTGATTGGATAGGCTGCATTCTCAGTGATGTCACCGGTCTCTAGTGAATGGATAGGCTGCATTCTCAGTGATGTCACCGCTCTCTAGTAATGGATAGGCTGCATTCTCAGTGATGTCACCGCTCTCTAGTAATGGATAGGCTGCATTCTTAGTGATGTCACCGCTCTCTAGTAATGGATAGGCTGCATTCTCAGTGATGTCACCGCTCTCTAGTAATGGATAGGCTACATTCTCAGTGATGTCACTGCTCTCTAGTAATGGATAGGCTACATTCTCAGTGATGTCACCGGTCTCTAGTGAATGGATAGGCTGCATTCTCAGTGATGTCACCAGTCTCTAGTGAATGGATAGGCTGCATTCTCAGTGATGTCACCGCTCTCTAGTAATGGATAGGCTACATTCTCAGTGATGTCACTGCTCTCTAGTAATGGATAGGCTGCATTCTCAGTGATGTCACCGCTCTCTAGTAATGGATAGGCTGCATTCTCAGTGATGTCACCGCTCTCTAGTGAATGGATAGGCTGCATTCTCAGTGATGTCACCGGTCTCTAGTGAATGGATAGGCTGCATTCTCGGTGATGTAAATGGTGTCCCATCAGCCGCCCCATGCGCATTATCTGATAGCACAGTGTACGGAACGATGACGTGCGGCCCACTAACTCATCACAACAGACAGAGATGTGAGAGGCTCATACTAATCTAATCCCCACAGCCAGCCGCAGATCCTGTCCTTGGGGGATTAAGGTCTTCCCAACACAAAACAGCACCTAAAAAATGTGACCTGCACCAGACGCCATTCCACCACCTATAATAAAAATAACATTAACCCTATGACCGCCAACACTACGGTCTGAAATGTTCCCTCCTCTTATTGTTCTTTTCTCTCTCTTCTTGCAGACTGGTGTCCTCTATACAAGCGGTGTTGGCATCGACGGCCGGGTACATAGTGGCATCAAGCTGCAAAGATGTCATTGAGGACCAGTAAGTATGACCTGGCGGTAGACACGGTGGGGAAGGAGGGGGTGGGGGGAGCGCTGGCAGGGAAGCAGACTGGCTCATAGGCTGCCTGTAAACCAAGGAACATAAGGACTCATTAAATATGCATATAATCTGATGTACTCGGAGCCGGAGAGGTGTGTGCGGGGAAAGTGAAGCAGCAGCTCGGAGCCTGGAGAATAATAGTGTAACACAGCCTGAGTGCGGGGTTTAATTGTGCGACACGGGGATGAACCGCGCTAAAGGGCACCTGTCACTCACACACATGTAGCCTGAGCAAAACTCACGGGGGACTTATATTTCATTTGGGCAAAGATTATTCTTCCAGGTCGCTGACTTTGTGGTTAGTAGGCAAATGACCAGTGCAGGCTGGTGCTGACATTTTTAGGGCGGCCGCGAACAAACGCTGCCACTGTGCCATCAATTGCAGCCACTGTGCCCATCAAACGCTGCCACTGTGCCCATCAAACGCAGCCACTGTGCCATCAATTGCAGCCACTGTGCCCATCAAACGCAGCCACTGTGCCCATCAAACGCAGCCACTGTGCCATCAATTGCAGCCACTGTGCCCATCAAACGCAGCCACTGTGCCCATCAAACGCAGCCACTGTGCCATCAAATGCAACCACTGTACCATCAAACGCTTCCAGTATTCCCATCAAACGCTTCCAGTATTCCCATCAAATGCTGCTAGTGTGCCCATCAAATGCTGCCAGTGTGCCCATCATATGCTGCCAGTATTCCCATCAAATGCTGCCACTGTGCCCATCCAACGCAGCCTCTGTGCCATAAAATGCAGTCACTGTGCCCATCAAACGCTGCCACTGTACCAACAAATGCAACCACTGTACCATCAAACGCTGCCAGTGTGCCCATCATATGCTGCCAGTATTCCCATCAAATGCTGCCAGTGTGCCCATCATATGCTGCCAGTATTCCCATCAAATGCCAGTGTGGCCATCAAATGCTGCCAGTGTGCCCATCAAATGCTGCCAGTGTGCCCATCAAATGCTGCCAGTATTCCCATTAAATGCCAGTGTGGCCATCAAATGCTGCCAGTATTCCCATTAAATGCCAGTGTGGCCATCAAATGCTGCCAGTGTGCCCATCAAATGCTGCCAGTATTCCCATGAAATGCTGCTAGTGTGCCCATCAAACGCTGTCGGTGTGCCTATAAAACGCTGTCAGTGTGCCCTTCATATGCTGCCAGTGTGTCCATCATATGCTGCCACTGTGCCCATTAAATATTGCCAGTGTGTCCATCAAACGCTGCCAGTGTGCCCATCAAATGCTGCCAGTGTGCCCAATTAATGTTCCCTTTCCCTCCCCCAGCCCACTCGCCGTCTGCTCGACACCTACCCCGTCTCTGTGGGGCAGCGGGTGACGGCGGCGAGCGGGCTCCCGCATGCGTCTCCTGCCTCATCTCCCTTCCTCTCCTCCCGTCAGGCGTTCAATAGCGGTGCCTGCCGATTTAGCCAAACAGGTGATAGGTAACAGACCCAATTACCTGATTGGCTGAGAGGTGGTTCAGTGTTAGGTAAGTGATTCATTCGCTTTCCTAACACAACGCTGAGTGAACAGCGAACGCCCAGCATGTCGCCCGCTGTTCACTGTTTTAGGCTCTAATCAGGTGCTTCCAAAAAATACCCTGCCGCTGTAATTTAGGGGTCCGGTGCCCGACAAGGGGCGTGACATAGGGGGTGGCCGTGGCGACCATACTGTAGATAGATTCATGCAATGCAGGAACCTATGTATGGTGATAGAGCGGTGCCAGGAGAGAGGGGGCGGCGCCCATGCGCCCCTTATGGACGCACCGCCAGTGCTGTACTCTATTTTAAAACTTTATGAGCAGCTACCACACAATACAACCTTTTATTAGCCATAAAAGCCTCTTCTGTGCGCCTCTCTGACCTGAACTCATTATAGTTACTGAGGGTTCAGCTAAATGCATTGCGGTTAATTGCAACGGTGGTTTTGCTAAAGTGCAGTGAGAATTCTCCGTTCACCTTTCCTGGAAGTGTCAAAAAACAAAAGAAAAACACATCTCTTTAGTCCCGATATATATTTTTTAAATTATATTTTTATTAACTTTCCAAATACAAATTAAAAAAATAAACACAAAATCTTCGCAATCATTTTCATATATCTCCTCCCCCCATATTCATCTCCTATCCCCTCTATACATATACATGTATTTATATATCTAACGTATTTCTCCCTTTTCAACCACTTTCTTTTCTCCTTCCCTTCTTACTTCAGTCAAGGAGAGAGAATCTTTCACCTCTCTATATTCCCATCGTTTTAGTATACTTCCTTGAGTTCTTAACCACTTAAGCCCCGGACCATTATGCAGGTTAAGGACCTTGCCCCCTTTTTGCGATTCGGCACTGCGTCGCTTTAACTGACAATTGCGCGGTCGTGCGACGTGGCTCCCAAACAAAATTGGCGTCCTTTTTTCCCCCACAAATAGAACTTTCTTTTGGTGGTATTTGATCACCTCTGCGGTTTTTATTTTTTGCGCTATAAACAAAAAAAGCGACAATTTAAAAAAAATGAATATTTTTTACTTTTTGCTATAATAAATATCCCCAAAAAAGATATATAAAAAAAAAATTCCCCTCGGTTTAGGCCGATACGTATTCTACATATTTTTGGCAAAAAAACTCGCAATAAGTGTTTATTGATTGGTTTGCGCAAAAGTTAGAGGCCCAGATTCATAAAGCAATTACGCCTGTCTAACTGGTGTTAGACAGGAGTAATTTCAAATTTCGCGCGCCGTATCACTAGTTTGAATCCTCAAACCATGATACGGCAGCTTCGGGCTTCGATCTGAGAGGCTTACGTCCTCGTAAGCCTTCGGATCTACGCTGCGATATTTTTGCGGCCGCTGGGAGGAGTTTGCGTCGTTTTCATGCGTCGGGATATGCAAATGTGTTTTTACGGCGATCCACGAAGATACGAGCGGTCTTCGCAATCGCTTACGTCTGTTTTTTTTTACGTACTGTTAGACCAGCTTTTTGCTGGTCTAACGGTGCGTAGCCCATGTTAAGTATGGCCGTCGTTCCCGCGTCGAATTTAAATATTTTTTTATTTTTTTTGCGTAACTCGTTCGGGAATAGAAATGTCCGTAAACGACGCTACTCAAACAACGAATGACGTAACGACGTGATTTCGCGCAATGCACGGCGGGAAATTTGCGAACGGAGCATGCGCAGTTCGATCGCCGCGGGAACGCGCCTATTTTAAATCCTTCACGCCCCCTACTCGTCTAGATGGATTGCGACAGGAGAAATACACTACGCCGCCGTCGTTTACTGGACAAAATCTACCTGGATTCCAAGTAGAGCCAGGTAAAAAACGGCGGCGTAGTGTATTTCTGATACGCTACGAGAATCCAATTCTCTCTGAATCTGGGCCATAGCGTCTACAAAATAGGGGATAGTTTTATGGCATTTTTATTAATATATATATATTTTTTTACTACTAATGGCGGCGATCAGTGATTTTTTTCATGAGTGCGACATTATGGCGGACACATCGGACAATTTTGACACATTTTTGGGACCATTGTCGAAAAAGTTGCTATAAAAATGCACTATTTACTGTGAAAATGACGCTGGCAGTGAAGGGGTTAACCACTAGGTGGCGCTGTAGGGGTTAAGTGTTCTTACTGTGGGGGCGTGGCTGTGCGTGTGACATCACTGATCATCGTTCCCTGACACAGGGAAAAAAAGTCCTGCTAGCCGCATCTTTGGAGCGGTGTGTATACCGCTCCTCCACCGCTGCTGCCTATTGAAATCAATGGGCAATGCGGCTATACCGCCAGCAAAGCGTCTCTGCGGTGGTTTTAACCCTTTCTTAGCTGCTAGCAGGGGGGTAAAGGCGCCCCGCTAGCGGGCGAATAGCGCCGCAAAATTTACGGTAAATCGTTGTTAAAATCGTTGTTAAAAATAGCGGTGCTTTACCGCTGATGCACCCACCGCCCCAGTGTGAAAGACGCCTAAAGGATCTGATACTGACGGCTTGGTGCCAGATACCACAGCGTACCTTCAGAGGTCCATGCCTGGATGGGTCAGGGCTGTTCTGGCAGCAAAACGGGGACCTACTCAATATTAGGTGGGCGGTCAGAAAGTTACGTATATACACTTTTATACTTATATACAATTGTTTCTTTATTTTATTTTTATTTTTTTATTTTTTTTTAGAAAGACACCTGTTTATTTAAAAAAAAAAACATGGTGGAGTATTATGTGGTCCAAAGGAGAATATTAAAAATAAATAAAAAATAAATCAGAAGTCTTGCTGATTTAATAATTACATAGTTAGTCAGGTTAAAAAAAAGACACAAGTCCATCAAGTTCAACCAAAAAATAAAAAATAAATACAATCCCATATACACAATCCTATACCCACAGCTGATCCAGAAGAAGGCGAAGAAAAACAAAAAAAAAAAACAAGAAAAACATGATCCATGTGAAATGTTTAATTTGTAATATTGAAAAAAAAAAATTATAAAAAATTACCGAATAAAAAAAAAAAAAAAAAAAAGCATGATCCAGTTTGCTCCAGCATTGAGGCCACATATTTCTTAATTCTTTTTTATTATTATTAATATATACGTGTATTTTTTTTTATTAATATATATCTATATATATCTATCTATATTAATATATATGTGTGTGTATATATATATAGCTATATATCTATATATAGCTATATATATACACACGTAAATATTAATAAAAAAAAATATATATGGAGATATATATTAATAAAAAATATTAATATATCTATCTATCTATCTATCTCTATATATATATATATATATATATATATATATATATATATATTAATAAACTAAAATATATATATATACGTATATATTAATAATAAAATTATATAAATATATAATTTTTTAAATAATATATACGTATATATATATATATATATATATATTAGTTTATTAATATATATATATATATATATATATATATATATATATATATATATATATATATATATATATATATATATATAAATATATATAATTTTTTATTAGTATATACGTATATATATTTTAGTTTATTAATATATATATCTATATATATATATATATATACATATATGTAGATATATATTAATAAAAAATAATAATATATCTATCTATCTATCTATCTATCTATCTATCTATCTATCTATCTATATATATATATATATATATATATATATATATATATATATATATATATTTAATAAACTAAAATATATATATACGTATATATTAATAATAAAATTATATAAATATATATTTTTTTTAATAGTATATTTATATATTTTAGTTTATTAATATATATATATATATAATTGTTTAATTAATATATACGTGTATAAATATATATATATATATATATATATAAATTTTTATTATTAATGTATACGTATATACAGATTCCACATGCATGTGATATTTATGTGTGGATTGAATATTTTAATGGCGTCCCGCTGCTCCAGGCCTCTTATCGCCTGCAGCAGTTCCTTCGCTGTTACTTGTTTCGATGATATTTTCTGGCCTCTGCGCTTGTTGACATCACATTAATCTCCATCCTCACACTGCGACACAACGCTTGCGCTCATAGCAGCAGCAGCACCTCCATCACCGGAGACGTTGTGCCACCTTGTGGCCGGATTAGAGCATAGCAAGCAGTGAAAGCACTGCATTGGAAGATTTCCCTTCTATCCCTGTTCTAGCAACAACCCAAAGTTTGGGATTTTTTTTCCACTCTCAGTGATAGAAATAGACAAATAAAGAGGGCGGAGTTCCACCCTAAAAAAAATGTAACTTCTGCTTTTCTGAATCCCCCCCCCCCCCTCCTCCGGTGTCACATTTGGCACCTTTCAGGGGGAGGAGGGAGCAGATACCTGTGTAATCCAGGTATTTTCTCCCACTTCCAGGCTTAGGTCGCCATATCCAGGGCTAACCTCCGCTGTCTTCTGGGAGACACACAGGTCCCAGAAGACAGCAGAGACCAGTGAGGACGTGCAGTGTGGGTCGCGCATGCGCAGTAGGGAACCAGAAAGTGAAGCCACAAGGCTTTACTTCTTGCCTACGCCACATCTGGCGCCTACTCTGTCCCCCCGTCCCGCTGTCTTCTGGGAGACACGCGGGTCCCAGAAGTCAGCAGGGACCAGTGGCATAGCACAGCGAGACTCGCGCATGTGCATTAGGGAACCAGAAAGTAAAGCTGTGAGGTTTCACTTCCTGATTATATGAAACAGGAAAAATCGCGTGATTTTTCCTGTTTCATATATTGTCTTGGTGTAGTCTAACACCTTTTTTATCGCTGCTTTCCATACATGTTTTTTTTGAACTAGCGCTATATTTTTACCTTTTCACTTCCTGATTCCATTACCGAAGATGGCGGCGCCTCCACCCGAGAGCCGATGGAGGGATCGGCTTTGGGTGCCGACATCGCGGGCGCCCTGGACAGGTAAGTGTCCTTATATTAAAAGTCATCAGCTGCAGTATTTGTAGCTGCTCCCAGTGAATGGCTGCAGGGCCGTCTTAATAGCATCATGGGCCCCTGGGCAAAGTAATGCTCTGGGGCCCCTACAATGGAGACAGTGCAGGTAAACATAAATCAAGTAGGTAGGATATCTGGTGTGTAGAGGGGTCAGAGTGCTGGGGGGATATCTGGGTGTTGAGGGGTCAGAGTGCTGGGGGGATATCTGGGGTGTAGGGGGGTCAGAGTGCTGGGGGGATATCTGGGGTGTAGAGGGGTCAGAGTGTGGGGGGATATCTGGGGTGTAGAGGGGTCAGAGTGCTGGGGGGATATCTGGGGTGTAGAGGGGTCAGAGTGCTGGGGGGATATCTGGGGTGTAGGGGGGTCAGAGTGCTGGGGGATATCTGGGGTGTAGAGGGGTCAGAGTGCTGGGGGAATATCTGGGGTGCAGAGGGGTCAGAGTGCAGGGGGGGTATCTGGGGTGTAGAGGGGTCAGAGTACTGGGGGGATATCTAGGGTGTAGAGGGGTCAGAGTGCAGGGGGATATCTGGGGTGTAGAGGGGTCAGAGTACTGGGGGGATATCTAGGGTGTAGAGGGGTCAGAGTGCTGGGGGGATATCTGGGGTGTAGAGGGGTCAGAGTGCTGGGGGGATATCTGGTGTGTAGAGGGGGTCAGAGTTCTGGGGGGATTCTGGTGTGTAGAGGGGTCAGAGTGCTGGGGGGATATCTAGGGTGTAGAGGGGTCAGAGTGCTGGGGGGATATCTGGGGTGTAGAGGGGTCAGAGTGCTGGGGGGATATCTGGTGTGTAGAGGGGTCAGAGTGCTGGGGGGATATCTGGGGGGGGAGGGGTCAGAGTGCTGGGGGGATATCTGGGGGGGGGAGGGGTCAGAGTGCTGGGGGGATATCTGGGGTGTAGAAGGGTCAGAGTGCTGGGGGGATATCTGGGGTGTAGAGGGGTCAGAGTACTGGGGGGATATCTGGGGTGTAGAGGGGTCAGAGTGCTGGGTGGATATCTGGGGTGTAGAGGGGTCAGAGTGCTGGCGGGATATCTGGGGTGTAGAGGGGTCAGAGTACTGGGTGGATATCTGGGGTGTAGAGGAGTCAGAGTGCTGGGAGGATATCTGGGGTGTAGAGGGGTCAGAGTACTGGGGTGATATCTGGGATGTAGAGGGGTCAGAGTGCTGGGGGGATATCTGGGGTGTAGAGGAGTCAGAGTGCTGGGAGGATATCTGGGGTGTAGAGGGGTCAGAGTGCTGGGAGGATATCTGGGGTGTAGAGGGGTCAGAGTGCTGGGGGGATATCTGGGGTGTAGAGGGGTCAGAGTACCGGGGTGATATCTGGGATGTAGAGGGGTCAGAGTGCTGGGGGGATATCTGGGGTGTAGAGAGGTCAGAGTGCTGAGGGGATATCTGGGATGTAAAGGGGCAGCCCAGGCTCAAGGACCAGCTGCTTTGGGGAAAGGGCAGGGGCCCCCCCATGCAGCTGGGGCCCCTGGGCAGTGCCCAGGTGTGCTCTCTCATTAGGACAGCCCTGAATGGCTGTGCAGCGAGGGGGGGGGGGGTGTAACAAGTCTGATCATTGGAGGAGATCAGGCTAAGTTCCCAGCACAGCTAGAGAAACCCAAAATTCCAAATGCTAATGCCAAACAAGGACAGGTCCTCTTTAATGGGTCAATCCAGCTATTGAACCCAGGCTCTAGGACTGCGGAAGGGTTAACCACGCTAGGAGGTCACACAGCTCAAGGCGAACAGTCTCCTCCCCTCCTGTAATCTGCGTTGTTTGCGAGAATTAATACGTTTAAAAGAGATTAACACCCTCCCCTTTCTCCTGTGCCCCCTCCTCCCCCCGCCAGATGGAGATTAAACCAGAATATGGAGGAGAGATTAGCTCCTCCTGACATCTGTCTAATTGGCACAGTTATCAGAGTGTCACCTCATGTACCAATCATGTACTTCCTGCCCGGGGTCAATGGTCACATGTCTGGTGCAGAGACTGATGTGAATGGCTCAGTGTTCTCTGTACAGCACTGCGGTATATGTCAGAGCTATATAAATGTATAATAATAATAGTGTGTGACTGTGGTCTCATTCTCTCTTATCAGGCACTGGCTCGCTCCCACCTACACCCGCTTTGCTGTGCCCTATTTCATTTATGATATCTACGCCATGTACCTCTGCTACTGGCACAAGCATAAGGTGAAAGACCATGCTGGGGGCTACCATCTGCTCGCGGCTTACCTCTACAAGGAGTTCCTGATGGTCCTACACCATGTCTTCATGGTACTCGTCTGCTTCCCCGTGTCTGTGGTGAGTGAAAGCCAAATCATAACGTATATAATATGCTGTATATGACAAACTATAGCATATATAGATGGTATCTGATATTATTCATACAGAGACGTAACTAGAACCTTCAGGGGCCCCGGTGCAAGAAACCCTGAAGAGCCCCCCTATCCCCCAGCTGGGAGTCTTCCTTCTGAGCCTGGTGGCGGAACACCATGGCCCGGTCGCGGAACACCATGGGCCGGTCGTGGAAACACCATGGCCCGGTCGCGGAACACCATGGGCCGGTCGTGGAAACACCATGGGTCGGTCGCAGAACACCATGGCCCGGTTGCGGAACACCATGGCCCGGTCGCGGAACACCATGGCCCGGTCGCGGAACTCCATGGCCCCGATCGCGGAACTCCATGGCCCGGTCGCGGAACACCATGGCCTGGTCGCGGAACACCATGGCCCGGTCGCGGAACACCATGGCCCGGTCGTGGAAACACCATGGAGCGGTCGCAGAACACCATGGGCCGGTCGCGGAAACACCATGGCCCGGTCGCGGAACACCATGGGCCGGTCGTGGAAACACCATCGTCCGGTCACGGAGCATCATGGGCAGGTCGCGGAACACCATGGGCCGGTTGTGGAAACACCATGGCCCAGTCGCGGAACACCATGGCCCGGTCGCAAGTTCAGCCACTGGTGTCAGTCGTTTTGTATTTATTTATTTTATTTTTAATTATTTTTTTACCATTTTATTTTATTTTTATTTTTAAATATAATTTTTTATCAGTTTATCAAATTTTTCTAGAATCCATGTTGGAGGGGCATTGATGAAATATCAGGGGTCTAAACAGACCTCTGATGTTTCACCTTTAAGACAGACACAGACCTCAATCTCTATCTCTGCAGCCTCAGCAACACAGATTGAATGGACGGGAATAACTCTGTACAGAGGCTTCCCCTTCATTCACAAACTTCTGCACAGTTTAGATATGAATGGACAGAGTTGGCAATCAGTACAGATCACAGACTCTTCTCATTCAGGCAAGGAAGGGGCCGGTAAATGACACATTTACCGACTCTTTCCCCACTCTCCATCCTGGCAGCAGCCACCGCAGCAGCCAGAGGAAGAGGGGGATTGGGGGAACCTGGCAGAGCTGCGGGGGAGCAGGGGGGCCTGGCAGAGAGAACAGAGGGACCCTGTAGAGAGAGCAGGGGGGCCGGGAGAGAGCACAGGGGCCTGGCAGAGAGAGCAGAGGGGCTAGAAGAGAGAACAGGAGCCCGGCAGAGAGAGCAGGGGGGCCAGGAGAGAGAACAGGGGCCTGGCAGAGACAGTAGGGGGGCTGGGAGCTAGAACAGGGGCCTGGCAGAGAGAGAGTAGGGGGGCCGAGAAAGAGAACAGAGGCTTGGCATAGAGAGCAGGAGGGACGGGAGAGAGAACAGGGGCCTGGCAGAGAGAGTAGGGAGGCTGGGAGCTAGAACAGGGGCATGGCAGAGAGGGCAGGGGGGCCGAGAGAGAACAGGGGCCTGGCAGAGAGAGAGTAGGGGGGCCGAGAAAGAGAACAGAGGCCTGGCATAGAGAGCAGGAGGGCCGGGAGAGAGAACAGGGGCCTGGCAGAGAGAGTAGGGGGGCTGGGAGCTAGAACAGGGGCATGGCAGAGAGGGCAGGGGGGCCGAGAGAGAACATGGGCCTGGCAGAGAGAGAGTAGGGGGGCTGAGAAAGAGAACAGAGGCCTGGCATAGAGAGCAGGAGGGCCAGGAGAGAGAACAGGGGCCTGGCAGAGAGAGCAGGAGGGCCGGCAGAAAGAACAGGGGCCCAGTATAGAGAGCAGGAGGGCCGGGAGACAGAACAGGGGCCCGGCAGAGAGAGCAGGGGGCCTGGGAGAGAGAGCAGGGGCCCAGCAAAGAAAGCAGGGGGACCGGGAGAGAAAGCAGGGGCCCTTCAGAGATAGCAGGGGGGCCGGGAGAGAGAACAGCGGCCCGGGGAAGCAGAGGGAAGCTGGATAAGAGGGGTGGTGGGGTAGCAGCATATAGAGGAACCAATCCCCTCCTCCTGCAGCCGCTGAATGCCTACAGGAGGGAAAGTAGGAGAAGCGGGCATTCAGTGGCTGCAGGAAGAGAGGATCAGTTTGCCTATATGGCTTCCTTCCTATTAAGCTCTATGAGGGGGGCGTGCGCGGGCCCCCTGGAGCATGGGGCGGGTCGCAATTGCAACTTTTGTGACCCTTGTGACTACATCCCTGAATACTACTAATAGAAAGAAGAAGAACAGCGTCTGCGACTATGCATCGCTGTGCTTCAATTTCAAAAGTTCTGCTTTCTTCATCTGGGCTCTCAGTCTTCTCTGCCGCCGCCCCATGATGCACCCGCCCACATCCAGGACCACCCCAATGAAATCCTAGGTAGACCTTTGACGGCCTGTCCAATGGCCATACACATGTCTCGTCATGACCAATGTTTATTTCTCTTGCAGCTCTGGAGGGAAGGAAAAGGGGACTTCTTCTTGGGTTGCATGCTGATGGCCGAACTCAGCACTCCGTTTGTTTGTCTGGGCAAAGTGCTCATCCAGGTGGGTACCGCTTTCTCTACCCTCCAAGCAACAAATGATACCCGCAACAGTTATTCCCAGAACAGTTATTCCCCATTTTATCTTTTATATATGTTAAAAGTGAATAATGTGATTCTGAGTTTGTGATTCTAGCAGAGAAAGCATGTTCCAAGAGGCCCCCCACCTGATGACCCCCACAACCTGTCACCCTTCTTTAACAAGGGAGCCCCCAGATCCCGGCTCCCCTTCATATAAATGAGTATGGGATTCATTCACCAAAAAAAAAGTGCCAAAAATAAATAGAAACACAAACAGTTATTGAGAAGTCCTTTATTAAAAAAAAAAGAAGAAAGTCCCCTGAAGTAAATTCAGCTTCAATCACGATGAACGCCAACACCAACCCCCCCCCCCCCCCCCAAAAAAAAGTCTCCTGGCGTCTGACATGTCCGGTTCCCAAAGGGGCGGGGTTTATTTAGCGTTGCTAGACACCCGCCAACTGACAGGTCGGGTTTTCAGTGCCAACGGTAATTAAACAAAGGGGTGGGATCACCTGTCATTGGTGTCAGACGTCAGGAAGCATGAGACAGGTGCACAGCTATTTGTTTTTTCTGGGTCAGCGGCGGCGTTTGCCCCGCCCCCCTGCCGATGAGCCATCGGTTGTTAATGACGCGACATCGGTTGTAATATAACGAGAATTGAAATTAAAGCGCCACACCACTGCTAAGAAGTCCGGATACAACTTTATTCCATTAAAACTCAGAGGTTCAATCCAAAAAAGTATCCAACGTGTTTCGGCGGCCCAAGCACCCCCCTTCATCAGGGCTTGACTGTTTGGCAGCCCAACAAGCAAATAAGCTGCTGATAAAGCCTGTGCGTGTAATTCACACTGTAAAAATAACATTGTAGTTCCAGTTAACTTTTGGGTTGTTCACATTGTTTCCAGTCAAGCCCTGATGAAGGGGTCGCTTGGACCCCCGAAACGCGTTGGCTACTTTTTTTGGATTGTACGGCTGACATTTTAATGGAATAAAGTTGTATCTGGACCTCTTAGCAGAGGTGTGGCACTTTAATTTTAATTCTTGTTACAGAGGTATGTAAATATCTGGCCTGGATGGACAGAAATAAAAGTCAATTTCCATGTACAACAGCTCCCATATGTATATAAGGTATATACTCGAGTATAAGCCAAGGCACCTAATTTTACCACAAAAAAATGGGTAAACGAATTGACTCGAGTATAAGCCTAGGGTGTCCATGTGCATGTCTCACTGTGCCCATGCCTCACTGTGTCCATGTGCATGCCTCACTGTGTCCATGTGCATGCCTCACTGTGTCCATGTGCATGCCTCACTGTGCCCATGCCTCACTGTGTCCATGTGCATGCCTCACTGTGTCCATGTGCATGCCTCACTGTGCCCATGCCTCACTGTGCCCATGTGCATGGCTCACTGTGTCCATGTGCATGCCTCACTGTGCCCATGCCTCACTGTGTCCATGTGCATGCCTCACTGTGTCCATGTGCATGCCTCACTGTGCCCATGTGCATGTGCATGCCTCACTGTGGCCATGTGCATACCTCACTCACTGTGCCCATGAATGAATGAATGAATGACTTGTATAGCGCAACGCATGCGAACTGAATCGCCTCTGGGCGCTTTTTCCAGCCAGTGTCTGCTTGGCTGGTGCGGTCATTTTTACCCCGTAGGATCTTGACACGCTTGGACACACAGTCATACACACATATATATACTGGGCCAATTTGAACGAGATCCAATTTACCTACCCGCATGTCTTGGAGTGTTGGAGGAAACCGGAGTACCCGGAGGAAACCCACGCAGACACAGGGAGAACATGCAAACTCCAGGCAGATGGTGTCGTGGTCGGGATTCGAACCAGCGACCCTTTTGCTGCCAGGCGAAAGTGCTACTCACTGCACCACTGTGCTGCCCATTTGCATGTGCATGCCTTACTGTGCCCATGCCTCACTGTGTCCATGTGCATGCCTCACTGTGCCCATGCCTCACTGTGCCCATGCCTCATTGTGTCCATGACTAGACTTACGTTTAACATGGGTATATAGAAGGGGTGCCCAGCTTTGAAAAATTGGTGATCCTTGGCCATAGGTCCCCCGGACAAAAAAACGTTACACACTTGTAGAGGAAGAGGGGGGCTATACGTGTGCCAAGTTTGGGGTCTACGACTAGCTGACACCGGGTCCCCAAAATTCGGGGGATCAGGCGCAAAAAGGTGACTCGAGTATAAGCCGAGGGGGGCATTTTTAGCACAAAAAAATGTGCTGAAAAACTCGGCTTTCACTCGAGTATATACGGTATATTACAACAGGGTATTTAGCGGGTATTGAGCTTTACATAAATATTTTGTACATCCGTTTGACTAGAGTTCTTCTTTAACCATTTCTTATTGCTGACCTTCTCCCTTGTCTCCCCTGCAGTATAAGAAGCAGCACACGCTTCTGCACCGGGTCAATGGTGTCATCATGCTGGTGACGTTCTTCTGCTGCCGTCTCCTGCTCTTCCCGTACATGTACTGGGTATATGGACAGCGGGTCGGACTGCCTCTCTACAAGGTCCCGTTCAGCCTGTCTGCAGAATATAACCTCGGCGCTGCCATTCTCATGGCCCCCCAAGTCTACTGGTTCTACCTAATCTGCAGGAGAGCTTACAGTCTTTTCCGACAGTCAATGATGAGTCAGCGGCCCAAAAATGGACATCCGGCACCTGACAGCCCTTCAGCCAAAGACCAGGACTGCTCACAGTGACGCCTCCACCCCGCCTCCGTTTAGTTCCAACATGTCCGCACCCAGCCACAGAGCCCCAACCCCAAAAACATGAGACCCGCTGAGGCCGCGCTACAGAGAGACGGTGCCTATCCAATGGAGGCACTTAGGCACCTTGTAATGTACTGCTTAAGAGGTCCACAGGAAGTCTCTGAAGTGTCCCGGAGCGAAGTGAGAGGAGACATTAACTCCCTGTGGAGATGGAAAAACGGTCTTACCTGCTACGTGACAGTATTACCATGTACAGAGTTCACCAATGCTCTGTCATTCTTATAGAAAGTTTACTATTTGCAGTACTCCTGGTGACCACTAGGGGGTCACTGCCCACCCCCAACAGTTTGCCATTCGTGCACGATTTGCAGTCCTCAAATTGACCACTGGGTGTCATTGTCCCCCACACTGTCATGTAATAATTGCTGCAGTATCAGTGAACGTGGCGTCACTGCCACCACCATGCTGCACGTTGTATATTATCTGCAGCACTGCTAATACTCCACTGGATGCCAGTGGCCCCCCCAACACCATATTGATGTACAATTTGCAGAACTCTGAATCCACCCAGGGTGTACTTGCCAACCATTGTTGTCATTTCCATTCAAAACTTTATATATATGCAGTCTGTGAAACACTCTCATGAATACTACAAGAGTACTATCTGCAGTACTCCAGTTGACGACTGGGTGTCACTATGTATAATTATTTGAAAACCATTTGCAGTACTCCTGGTGGCCAGTAGGTGTCGCCAACGCCAACACTCGCATCTGTATACTGTCGGCAGAACTCACGGTGACCACTAGGGGTCACTGTAACCACACAGTCATAAGGTATGCTACCTGCAGCACTCTTTTGTGAGCACTAGGTATTACTTCTATTTATACATACAGGGATCAATACTCGTTGGGTCCCCAGAATTGGTGTTATCCCACACTACCGGAAAAGTATGTGTGACGCACCTAATATTTATCTTATTTATGGGACTGAAATCGAATTTCCAAACAACGCACCCCGAAATCTGCAAAGCATCCGCCTTTTAGGTGAAGAACAACTGCATTACTGGTCGTGACCACATGGGAGCGCTGTTCTGTGTGATATACAAAAAAAAAAAAACACAGTTGCACACAATCAAAATGTATGGACTTAACGCCACAGCTCAACTTTCCTCCAACGGCTTCCCTCCCCTAGCTCAGTATACCTCTGGGGAGGGGGGGGGGAGGGGAGGACCGACGCCTCCTGCACCTTTTAGTAAAACGGAGAGTCTTGGGCAGCAGCAGCATGTTAGGGGTTAAGTTTATCTGCCAAGACAATTACTTTCTCCGAGGGAATGGCTAAAAAAAACAGCAAAGCAAAAAAAAACTGTCGCTCGAAGCTGCACACGTAAAGGGTTAAGCATGGCCAGTCAATAGCCAATCCGCTGTGCTTGCCTGGATCCTATAAAAGTCCTCATTGGCTTTGCTTTACGGCTCTTAGTTTACACAATGGACTGAGTTAACCAGTAGGAATGTTAAGTTTTCATGCGCCATTTGTTTACGCAGTAGTGGGAGGAGCCAAATTGGTCAAGACCGCAGCCGATCAATCCCCCTTGAAACCGGTGACATTGGGGCAGCTATTTCGAGAGGCGGTGGTCGCAAACTTGGTGACACAATGGGTTTCCTGTGAAGTGTACTGATCCGTTTTAAGAGGTTCTCCTGGAAAGTGTTAACCTTGCAGAAGCTGTCCCAATTATATGAAAACCATTTGCAGTTCTCCTGGTGACCAGTAGGTGTCGCCAACGCCAACACGAGCATCTGTATACCGTCGGCAGAACTCACGGTGATCCCCAGTGGTCACCGCGAGTTCTGCCGACGGTATACAGATGCTAGTGTTGGCGACACCTACTGGTCACCAGGAGTACTGCAAATGGGGCAGCTATTTCGAGAGGCGGTGGTCGCAATCTTGGCGACACAATGGGTTTCCTGTGACATGTACTGATCCGTTTTAAGAGGTTCTCCTGGAAAGTGTTAACCTTGCAGAAGGGTGTCATTTACAGCCTTGGGGGGATATCTATTGGAGGGGTGAGACCCCTTTCACACTTGGACATCTTTCAGGCGCTTCAGCGTTAAAAAAAAAGAGCCTGAAAGAAGCCTCATCTGCAATCCCAATGTGAAAGCCTGAGTGCTTTCAGACCAAGGCGCTGCGCTGGCTGCAGCGCTTTAGGAGCGGTGAATACACCGCTCCTAAAGCGCCCCTTCCCATTGAAATCAATGGGAAGCACCTGCAAAACACCTTGGCAGCGGCACTTTGTGGGCGCTTTTAACCCTTTATTCAGCCACTAGAGGGTGTTAAAATCACACGCTAGCGCTCGAAAACCGCTGGTAAAGCGCCGCTAGTTTTAGAGGTGCTTTACCAGCGATTTTTGGACACTGGCAGTGCTTTCACATTGGGATTGTAGATGAGGCTTCTTTCAGGTGCTTTACATGCGCTTTTTTTTATCGCTAAAGCGCCTGAAAAATGTCCCATTGTGTGAAAGGGGTGTGAGAGTTGTGTGACATCCGAAGCCTTCTTGGGAAAGTCCTGCAAGCAGCGTCTTTGCAGCGCTTTAGGAGTGGTGAATACAAGGGGTCAGGGGAGTCAAATCCCAGCGCACACAGGCATTTAACATTTTCACTAAAACAGAAGGAAATAACCAATAACAACAAAAAAAACACTACAAAAAAATAAGTAAGATGGCTATATTGGGTTGTCCAATCGTACGCCAGTTGCCATCTTAAGTATTACGTTTTTTCCCCCCCAAAGTTATACATTAACCCTTTCCTGGAGAGCCAACTTTGAACCTCGCAAGGAGCCAGGCTCCTGTGTTAGAAGCCACTGCTGGAAGCTGCCCTTGTGTTATTTCTGAGCTGCATGCCAGTTTTGAACCCATGATCCACATTTAGAAGTTATAGAACGGCAGCTTCCATCTGCGGCATCCTTCACCGCCATAAACCTGGCCGGCCCCAAGAATGGCTGCCTCAGGGCCCACCAGTTCCTAGTCGATTGATTGGGCTGCCTGTAAGCCCCACCCACTCGTCAAAAGAATACAGCGCCGGGGGGGAGGGTGTGGTTTGAAGCGAGCTGTATCCGGGTAAAATTAGTCATCGATACAATATCTTATTATTATAATTTTTCTGCATACGTTGCTGCTAAGATCCCAGACATTGTGACCGGTCCCAATTCAACCTATATAGACACCTATTATAATCTATCCCTTCAATTTCTCCACCTCCCCCTCTAGAAACCCCGCCCCCCAACCCCACCCACTTCCTTGCTCCTCCCCTCTTATTTATTTTTAATTTATTTATTTATTCCATATTTTTTTTTTAAACTGAATGTAAATATATTTCAGCAGAGCAAAATGTTAGTAATGCACTGCAATTTATAATACTTGTAAAGAGGTATTAAAAAAAAAAAAGAATGAAAAAAAGAAAAAAAAAAACATTAAATGCAATCCAAAGAGTATCTGTGGAATGATGTCTATTGGCTGCAGCGAACATGTCAACCCCTTGAGATTGGTTAAAAATTATATATATATAGGCAGACTACAGGCTGACCTTAGGGCCTTACATCCAATTCCTTATAGTGGACCTGCCATCGGTTTCATGGTAAAGGACACTGCAGAGCTCAGTGAGGAGAGCGCTGAGAGCCGAGTGGAGGAAAGGGACACACTCCCTTCACAACGCAACAGGGCGGAGGCTCTCAATCACAGGCTGGAGCTCCCTCCCCTGCCACCATTTATTTCTTGGTGTCAGGAAAACTTGTCAAAAGTGACTAATGCGGATAGCAGAGGAAGGAGGCAGCAGACAGAAATTACACTTAGTGCTCTGGAGTGAGAGAAGTACACACTATGGCCCGGAATTCACATACATCGGCGCATATTTATGCCGCCGTAGCGTATCTCTTTTACGCTACGCCGGCGCAGTGCGGAGAGGCAAGCATGGAATTCACAAACAAATGCTCCCAACTCTGCGCCGGCGTAGCGTATATTTCGTAGGCGCAAGCCGGCGTAAGTGGAAGTGGTCGTGATCCATGTTAATGAAGCGTGACCCCATGCAAATGATGGGCCGGGTGCCAGACAAGTACTTAAAATGAACTGCGCATGTGTCGGGACATGGACGTATCCCCGTGTGCATGTGAACAACCACGTCGGAACAACTTCCTAAGATACGCCAGATTAATGTGTACGCCGTGAACGTTACCTACGCCCAGTCAGACCCACGTCGGCCCATATTCACAGACGTCCAAAGTACATAACGTAGGCTTGTGTTCCCTGGTCCATACCTTTGCATGGGTTGCACCTCATCTATGGGGAATAACTTTACGCCGAACGTAAAACTTACGCAAACCGCGTAAATCATGCGCAAGTAAGCTCAAACACAAACTACCGATCACTCACAATGAAAGGGAAAGGGGTCGGCAAGTTACATTTACCAGCCCCTTCCCCCACTCATCCTAAAACATCCCTGCAGCAACAGCCAAAGGAAGAGGAGAGTAGGGAAGCCAGAAGCGCTGCAAGGGGAAGGAGGATGGGGGGGACCTAGGCAGTAGGGGGAATCTGTGCTGCACAGGGTGATTACGATGTGCCTAAACACATCTGGCACACCCTGTGCGCACACCTATGGCTCTGGCAGTGCTCATCCTGTTCCTCCTTGCACAAAGGAGCAGATACCGGTCCTGCTGAAGGGTTTAGGACCTTCTAACGGCTCTGTCCAGCTCTCCTAGAGTAACTGCCTGTCTCCTGGAATCTCCTCCATGCTCCTGAGACTGTGCTGGGAGACAAGCCAAACCTTCTGTTCTGGCAATGACACGTATTGATGTGCCATCCTGGAGGAGTTGGACTGCCTGTGCAACCTCTAGAGCAGTGGTCATCAACCCCTGTCCTCAGGGCCCACTAACAGGCCAGGTTTTGTGTATTACCTTGGGGAGATGCAGACTAGAATACTGCAATCACTGAGCAGCAAATGAGATCACCTGTCATGTATTTCAGTTATCTTGCAAACCTGGCCTGTTAGTGGGACCTGAGGACAGGGATGATGACCACTGCTGTATAGGGTCTAGTTATGGCGTCATGCTACCAGTAGTGACGCTGACCCTAGCCAAATGCAAAACTAGCGAAACACAGTCAGAAAAGGTGAGTAGGGAAAAAATGTCAGTGGCCTCCACCTGTAAAACCCTTCCTGTTTTGGAGGTCGTCTCTTTGTCTAGTGCATCTGTTAATTTCATTAACACCAAAGCAGCTGAAACTGATTAACATTCCCCTCTGCTATTCAACTGACCAAATCAATATCCAAAGAGTTTACTTGACTTGATGCTATTCTCCGATTAATAAGTGTCCCTTTCATTTTTTGGAGCAGTGTATATAACGTTTGGGGGTTCTAAGTAATTTTCTAGCAAAACATTCTCATATATATATATATATATATATATATATATATATATATATATATATATATATATATATACACACACACACACATATACATACAGTTGATAATTTATATATTTATATATACAGTGGAACCTCGAATTACGAGCATAATCTATTCCAGGAGAATGCTTGTAATCCAAAAAACTTGCATATCAAAGCGAGTTTCCCCATTGAAGTCAATGGAAATGAAAATAATTTGTTCCGCAT
This sequence comes from Rana kukunoris, assembly GCA_029574335.1. Lineage (NCBI taxonomy): Eukaryota > Metazoa > Chordata > Amphibia > Anura > Ranidae > Rana > Rana kukunoris. The sequence continues at coordinate 11,513,434 of CM056054.1, read as the reverse complement.
TGACTTCAATGCCATGAAATACCGCATGTGGCCAAAAGTAGGGGTGGGGGGCACCGGAGAGCCTCGGAAATTGCCGGAAAGGCCCGAGAACAGCACGAGTGACCTCAGGCAAACCTCAGAAAGGCTTGGCAACTGAGTATTTTTCAAACAGCTACGAACTGCGCCATTTGGCTCAGATTGGCGCCATTCGGCTCCAGTGTCCCCCCCCCCCCCACCTCAGGCCAAACGCTGTACTGGACACCGCTTTGGTCTGAATCCTGCTCGTTTCGCGAGACAACACTCGCAAACCAAGTTAGGATTTTTCAAGAACAGTACTCGTATTGCGAAACGCTCATTAAACGAGTTACTCGCATTTCGAGGTTTCACTTTATAATAAGTTCCCATCATCCCCTACACACCAGTTGTTATTTCAAAGTTGATTGCAGGCATGTTGAACTGGTGTTGGTGGAGAGGAGACAGGGAGCTAGTGTAAGTGACCTCTAGATCCACCCACCCTTGCTAAGATTAACTAAACCTCAAAGTTCCAACAGTCTCATGTTACAGGCATCTGGGAAGCGCAAGGAAGATATTGAGATAAGCACACAGAGTTCAGACAGATGTCACGGATCGGAGACTTGATCACAGCAGCAGATCATTTTTTGTACACACAACACTCAAGACATAAAGAAGAAAAGTAGGTTGTTTATTGAAACCGTATTGTTCCAGACAGAGCTTTGGTTGGGACTTTTGCGGCGACACAGCCCTCGATAACAGGTGAAAAAGGCACGTTGTATAGATATAGTAAAGACACTGTGTTAGGCACTGTACACTGTTTCTTGGATGCCCTTGACTGATCCATCTCTAGGGGAACCAAACACAGAACAAACCGGTAGCATGTAGTTTGATAACAAGGAATTTCCCCTTTTGACATCTAAATTGTTGGCCTCTGAGCCTGTCCTCTACATAGACCACACTGCGTCCCCTCACTGTGATTGTGTTAGAACAGGTCGGTGATTAACAACATCCGAAGAACAAACTATCTGTGCTCCCAACCAGCAACCAGCTTCCCCCTATGTAGTTTTTAGTGCAGTGTGGGAGAATGGGGTCACAAGAGGCAACAAATAAGCTGCTCTGGACTAAAAGCCAATCACAAGGGTCATAGTGTCTTTGAAGAGCTACATTTTATAGACACTACTGAGTAAAACATAGCAGTCTATGGAGGAGATGTTCTTGGTTTGCCTATACGGGCCCTTTAATTACAGGAAGAGGTGGGGGAGGAGTCACAGCTTAACAAAAAAACAAACATTATGAGGTCACAGCAGTCGGGGCCATGGGACAGTAGGGGACAGAAGAGGAACAAAAGGTGGCTAGATACACAAAAAGGGGAAGATCCATTAGGTTCATGCATCTTCATCTTTCCCTGAAAGTGCCTTGGGGGAAAGACCCAGCAGGCCCGTCGCTGTGCCAAAGAGGTTGAGGGGGGTGGAGCCATCGGTGATGAGTGTGGACTGGATCCCCAGACCCTTCAGAAGCTTAACCTGAGGAGAGAAAAAGGGTGACATGGTAAATGGAGAACACAAAGACGTGGGGACAAGAAAAAAGATGAAAGGGGTTGGAGGCCAGAAATCAAGATGGAGGGCTGGAGGAAAAATGGAAGGCGATTGAAGAAAGGAAGAAAGAAAGAAACCAAGATTGGTGGCAGGAGGAAAGATGGAAAGAGGCAAGGTCATAATACAGATAGGGCGCAGGGGGGTGGATAGAAGGAGACAGAGGCCAGAAACCATGATGGAGGGCGAAAGGAGTGATGGGGAGGGATAGAAAGAGATGGAGGACAGAAACAAAGATGGGGCAGTAGGAAAGAAGAAAGTAGAGGAAGACAGAAACCAAGATCAGTGGCAGGAGGAACAAGGCAAGGTCATAATCAAGATGGGTGGAGAATAAAGACAGAAGGAGACAGAGGTCAGAAGAAAAGTTTGGGGGATGGAAGCAGATGGAAGTTAGAAAACAAGGAAAGAGATAAGGTCAGAAACCTAGATGGGAGGCAGGATAGAAGGGAGATAGAGGCCAGAAACCATGATGGAGGGCGAAAGGAAGGATAGGGAGGGATGGAATGAGATGGAGGACAGAAACAAAGATGGGGTAGGAGCAAAGAAGGATGGGAAGAGGACAGAAACCAAGATGGGTGGCAGGAGGAACGAGGCAAGGTCATAATCAAGATGGGTGCAGGAGGAAGGACAGAAGGAGATGAAGCCAGAAACCATGATGGAGGGCAGAAGAAAAGTTTGGGGGATGGAAGGAGATGGAAGTTAGCAAACAAGGTGGAGGCCAAGAGGAAATATGGAAGGAGATGAGGTCAAAAACCTAGATGGGAGGCAGGATAGAAGGAGACAAAGGCAAAAAAACAAAATGGAGGGCAGAAGAGTAGATGGAGATCAAAAACTAAGACGGAGGGCAGGAGGAAATATGTGGGGGATGGAAATAAGAATCCAATGTGAAGGGCAGGAGGAAAGATAGAAAGAGATAGATGCCAGAAATTAAGATTGGGACAGGAGGTAAGAAAGTGAAACAGGCCAGAAACCAAGATGGAGAGCAGGACAGAGATGGAAGGAGATGGGAGGCCAGAAAGCAAGATGGAGAGCAGGACAGAGATGGAAGGAGATGGGAGGCCAGAAACCAAGATGGAGAGCAGGACAGAGATGGAAGGAGATGGGAGGCCAGAAGCCAAGATGGGGAGCAGGACAGAGATGGAAGGAGATGGGAGGCCAGAAACCAAGATGGAGAGCAGGACAGAGATGGAAGGAGATGGGAGGCCAGAAACCAAGATGGGGAGCAGGACAGAGATGGAAGGAGATGGGAGGCCAGAAGCCAAGATGGAGAGCAGGACAGAGATGGAAGGAGATGGGAGGCCAGAAGCCAAGATGGAGAGCAGGACAGAGATGGAAGGAGATGGGAGGCCAGAAGCCAAGATGGAGAGCAGGACAGAGATGGAAGGAGATGGGAGGCCAGAAACCAAGATGGAGAGCAGGACAGAGATGGAAGGAGATGGGAGACCAGAAGCCAAGATGGAGAGCAGGACAGAGATGGAAGGAGATGGGAGGCCAGAAGCCAAGATGGAGAGCAGGACAGAGATGGAAGGAGATGGGAGGCCAGAAGCCAAGATGGAGAGCAGGACAGAGATGGAAGGAGATGGGAGGCCAGAAGCCAAGATGGAGAGCAGGACAGAGATGGAAGGAGATGGGAGGCCAGAAACCAAGATGGGGAGCAGGACAGAGATGGAAGGAGATGGGAGGCCAGAAACCAAGAAGGAGGGCAGGAGGAAGGAGATGGGAGGCCAGAAACCAAGAAGGAGGGAAGGAGGAAGGATGGAAGGAGATGGGAGGCCAGAAACCAAGAAGGAGGGAAGGAGGAAGGATGGAAGGAGATGGGAGGCCAGAAACCAAGAAGGAGGGAAGGAGGAAGGATGGAAGGAGATGGGAGGCCAGAAACCAAGAAGGAGGGAAGGAGGAAGGATGGAAGGAGATGGGAGGCCAGAAACCAAGAAGGAGGGAAGGAGGAAGGATGGAAGGAGATGGGAGGCCAGAAACCAAGAAGGAGGGCAGGAGGAAGGAGATGGGAGGCCAGAAACCAAGAAGGAGGGAAGGAGGAAGGATGGAAGGAGATGGGAGGCCAGAAACCAAGAAGGAGGGAAGGAGGAAGGATGGAAGGAGATGGGAGGTCAGAAACCAAGATGGAGAGGCTGATGGAGGATACAAAAAGGAAACGGATGATAAAACAAAAAAGCGGGAGGCAGAAAGATTGGGCACAACAAAAGTAGAGAGCCGATACGTAGACAAAAGGTAAAAAAAAAAAAAAAAAAAAACGAAGGGAGAAGGATCTAGGACAGAGACGGGCCATAACAAAATTGAGACAAGAGTAGATGAAAATAGAACAAGACATCAATAATGGTTGACTGAGGTTAAGTGAACCAGCCGTAGTTGGCCTCGTCATGGATAGGTCTACCTAAAGAGGAACATGTATGGGGTTCTGCTATTTCATACAGTTATGTACACTCCGGGGACACGAGAAATTGGGACACATGGAAAAAAAATCATATGTCAGACTGCACAAAGATTAAAAGATAAAATTCTCAAATTCATGGACGTGACTGGTTCTCTTTTCTGATGAACAACAAAGATGGAGAAACAACGAAAAAAACTCAAATGGAGGGAAAAATAAAATAAAAAAAATGTGAAGAAAATAATGTCCAGTCACCTGTAGCTCTGGTCCGGCCAACGCGATGTCCCTGATTGTCTCCGCTCCAATGGCTTCCATCATTCCCTTGAACTTCTTCACGGCGATATCAGCAACCTCCATCTCCCTCTGAACCTCCAGCTTGTTCTTCTCCTGCAAGTATTTCAGCTCCTCGGCACGGGCCTGGCGCAAACGCTGCAGCTCCGCCTCCTGCACGCCGCACACAAATATGGAGACAAAAGTCAAGCTTCAGCCATGTTAAAAAAATAAATAAAAAAAAAATAAAACGTTCAGCCCACCACTCACCGTTTCGATGCCCAGAGCCTCGGCCCGCAGTTTGGCTTGCAGCACGGCTCCTTCGCCTTCAATCTTCGCTGCTTCCGCCTTGGACTGGGCTTCAGCCTTGGCCGCCCCTGTGCTCTCCACCCCCGTGCTGGTAACAAAAAGGACAAAGTCATCACCTCAGTTTGTAAAATGTACGCGGTGGTTATGCAATATTCCACCGTCTGATTTAATGGAATTTAACCGCTTGGGGACCGCTGCACGACGATATACGTCAACAAAATGGCGCGGCTGGGCGCAAAGGCGTACATGTACGCCCCCTTTAAGATCCCAGCCGTGGGTCGCGAGCGCGGTCCTCTGCTCCGTGACCATCCCCGCGGGAACAGCGGACCTGATTGCCGCCGGTGTCCCGCGATCGGGTCACAGAGAGGAAGAACGGGGAGAGGTAAGTATAAACAAACCTCTCCCTGTGCTTCCTAGTGAGCCTGTCGCTGATGGTCTGTTCCCTGTCATAGGAAACGACGATCAGTGACGTCACACGCCAAGCCCCCCCCCCCCACAGTAAGAATCACACATTAGGGCAGACTACAGCGCCCCCTCCTGGTTAACCCCTTCACTGCCAGTGTCATTTTTACAGTAATCAGTGCATCTTTTTTTAGTACTGATGGCTGTAAAAAAGAAAATGGTCCCAAAAAGGCGTCAAAAGTGTCCGATGTGTCCGCCATAATGTCGCAGTCACGATAAAAATCGCTGATCGCCACCATTACTAGAAAAAAATTAAATAATAAAAATGCAATAAATCTATCCGCTATTTGGTAGACGCTATAAATTTTGCGTAAACCAATACAATATAGGCTTATTGCGATTTTTTTTTACCAAAAATATGTAGAAGAATACGTATCGGCCTTAACTGAGGGAAAAAAAATAATGTTTTATATATATTTTGGCAAAAAGTAAAAAATATTGCATTTTTATCCAAAATTGTCGGTCTATTTTTGTTTATAGCGCAAAAAATAAAAACTGCAGAGGTGATCAAATACCACCAAAAGAAAGCTCTATTTGTGGGGGAAAAAAGGACGCCAATTTTGCTTGGGAGCCACGTCGCACGACCGCGCAATTGTCAGTTAAAGCGACGCGGTGCCGAATCGCAAAAAGGGGCCTGGTCTTTAAGCTGCATAATGGTCCGGGGCTTAAAGGAATTAATTTTTTTCCCTAAATAGCTTCCTTTACCTTAGTGCAGTCCTCCTTCACTTACCTCGTCCTTCCATTTTGCTTTTAAATGTCCTTATTTCTTCTGAGAAATCCTTGCTTACCGTTTTTCTGTCTGTAACTCCACAACGTAATGTGAGGCTTTCTTTCTGGTGTGAAGAAAGCCTCTTGAGGGGGAGAGCAGGAGTGTCAGGACGCCCACTAACTTTCTCTATCTGCAAAGTAGAGAGTGTCCCGACTTGCCTGCTCGCCCCCTCCCCCCTCAAGAGGCTTTTCTCCACACCAAGAAGAAAGCCTTGCATTACTGTGTGGAGTTACAGACAGAATAACAGGAAGTGAGGATTTCTCAGAAGAAATAAGGACATTTAAAAGCAAAATGTAAGGATGAGGTAAGTGAAGGAGGACTGCACTAAGGTAAAGGAAGATATTTAGGGGAAAAAAAATGTAAGTGGTTAATAAATACATTATTTAATCTGTGTTGTGGATTTCCGTAGGGTGCCTTAAAAGTCCCTTTAAAGGTGATCCTTCATAGGTTCTCTCAGCAGGTGGATGGTAGTCCTATCTAAGAAGAAGGTGGGAGGGGACTTGCATAATCTGGCACCAACACCAAACCAATCACAGGCCCTCTTACAGATAGAAACTTGCGGTTCCGGACTCATGGTGCGTATTTACACACTGCTCTACAGAAGTCTTATAAATGAAAAAATAATATATTTTACTGTATAATACACTTTCCTATTCTTAGATATCAATAGCACATCTAACAGGCACTGTGGAAGCGTTTGGCTCTTTTATTCAAAAAACAAACAAAAAAACCCACAAGGTGACACTCTGGTTCTGTTTTGCTTTTCTTGCGCTGTGCAACAGCCACTAGGTGGCACTGTACTGAAATGTTGCTCATTGTGCTTTCTTTGTTCTATAGAACAACCACTAGGTAGCGCTGCGATTGTTTTTTTTCTCTCTGTCATTCTATGCAGCACCCACTAGGTGGCAGTGTGTGTGTGTGTGGTTTTATTTCTTTTGTTCTGTGCAGTAGTCTGCGTTTTTTTTTTTTTGCTCTTTCTTGTTCTAATGCAGTCCTTGCAGATTCCTCCTACCCAGCACACCATAGTTGAGGTGGGAATCAAAATCCATAAAAAAAAAAAAAGAAAAAAGAAGAGAGTTTTCAAACACACATTGGGTGGGAACACCCGAGACACCCAGGTGTGCAGGAGCAGAGCGCAGAAATCTCACTACAGGCTCCACCAATGACAATATATTTGGAAGGATTGACTCTTTAAACACAATTACGTATTTTAGATACTTATATAGCGCTGTCAATTTACACAGCGCTTTACATATATGTTATACCAGGGCACAACATTTCAAGTCCTGAGCTACAAGCCAGGCCTCAAAGGTTACTCGCCACCAACCCCCACCCTGCCCCGCCCCTAACTCCACCCCTAAACACACCCTTATGAATTAAGTTATAAAAATAAATATTAACAACAACTTTACCCGTGTCCCACCAGTGCAGCCTGTCCCTCCACCCCCCCCCCCCCCAGTGCAACCTGTGTCCCCACTCACCAGTGCAGCCTGTCCCTCCATCCCCCCAGTGCAGCCTGTGCCCCCCCCAGTGCAGCCTGTGCCCCCACCCCACCCACCAGTGCAGCCTGTGTCCCCCCCACTCCCACCAGTGCAGCCTGTGTCCCCCCCACTCCCACCAGTGCAGCCTGTGTCCCCCCCACTCCCACCAGTGCAGCCTGTGTCCCCCCACTCACCAGTGCAGCCTGTGTCCCCCCACCCACCAGTGCAGCCCGTGTCCCCCCACCCACCAGTGCAGCCTGTGTCCCCCCACCCACCAGTGCAGCCTGAGTCCCCCTCCCCAGTGCAGCCTGAGTCCCCCTCCCCAGTGCAGCCTGAGTCCCCCTCCCCAGTGCAGCCTTAAACCCCCTCCCCAGTGCAGCCATCCTTGGTGAAGGAACCAGGAAGTGAAGCATTGCGGCTTTACTGCCCAGTTCCCTACTGCGCATGCGCGAGTCGTGCATTTTCACTGGTCCCCACTGTGTTCGGGGAACTGTGTGTTTCCCAGAACACAGCGGGGGGGGGGGGGGTTTGGTGCTCAGGGGCGGTATTCTGCGGATATCTCTCCCCTGAAATGTGACAATTGTGGCACCAGAGGGGGGAAGGAATCCAACAAGCGGAAGTTCCACTTTAGGGTGTAACTCCGCTTTAAGTAGGTAAAACAAGGGGGGGGGGGCGGGAGTACAAAGGGTTTTTTCAAAAACACAAAGCTTTACAACCCCTTTAAGAGCAATTAGCCAGTAACCACTTAAGGACCCCCGCACGCACATATACGGCCACAGAATGGCACGTACAGGCACAAGGGCGTAAATGTATGTCCCCGCCTAAGTGCGGTTCGGGGGTCCAATCGGGACCCCCTCCGCGGCGTGCGGGGGTCCCCCTGGCTCCGGGAGCGATCCGGGATCAGCGGGCGGATGTCGGCGCTTACCCGCCCCCCCGCGATCGCTCCCAGCCAATGGGAGCGCGCTCCCATCCTGTCAGTTCCTCCTCCTGTGTTTACACAGGAAGGAGGAAATGATGTCACCTCTCATCGCAGCGCTGTTTCCCAGCACTGCTGATGAGAGAAGACATCACAAGTAAGTGTGCACCAACACAACACTGACACACACTCACATAGGCATATTAACCCCTTGTGATCGCCCCCCCCACCCCCCCTGTCACAGTGTCACTGAATGCAGTGATCTAATCACTGCATTTAGTGTCAGTGTGACAGGCAGTGTAAAAAACAGTTAGTGTTAGGTTCAGGATAGCCCCCCCCACCCCCCCTAATAAAGTTTTAACCCCCTGATCACCGCCCTAGTTAACCCTTTCACTCCCTATTGCCAGCGTCACTAAGCGATCATTTTTCTGATCGCTGTATTAGTGTCGCTGTTCCCGCTAGGTAGCTATTTTTTTTATTGTGATTTTTTTTTTTTACTAAAGACATGTGGCTAAATAAATTTTGGCCTAAATGTTTGACTAAAATTTAGTTTATTTGATTTTTTTTTAACAAAAAGTAAAAAATAGTGTTTTTTTTTCAAAAATGTCGCTCTATTTTTGTATATAGCGCAAAAAATAAAAATCGCAGAGGTGATCAAATACCACCAAAAGAAAGCTCTATTTGTGGGAAGAAAAGGACGCAAATTTTGTTTGGGAGCCACGTCGCACGACCGCGCAATTGTCAGTTAAAGCGACGCAGTGCCGAATCGCAAAAACACCTTGGGTCATTTACCAGCGTATTGGTCCGGGTCTTAAGTGGTTAAAATTGATTTTCTGTAAGCCTCTCAGTGCAAAGGGTGCATTTCAGTTTTTACTAAAGACTCAAAATCCCAGGTGGCAGATCAGCATAGAATAAGTGAGGCTACATCAATTCACCCATCTAGTCCTCCTATGCCCACCTACCTGAGGGCTTCCAGCTCTAGAAGCTCCTTGCGGGCTCTCTCCGCCTCGGCTTGATCGGTGATACGCTGGCGCTCCAGGCGACCTTTTGCCTCTTGTTCCAAACGTTCTGCTTCATGTCTGCACAGAGATATAGACAGCTTTAATGTACACACACCTACACACTGCTCTACAGAAGTCTTGGAAATAAAAGGCCTAGTTAGACTTACCGGTGACGGTATTTCTAAGAGCCTTTCAGGACAACCTTGGAGAGAGCGCAGCTCCGCCCATTTCTTAGGAAACACACGTGATCCTTTAAGATCCCTCCTCTTCCACCATGGCCTCAGTTATTGTGTGGTCTCCGCCCACTGGAAAATAAAGCACAGAACAACCACAACAAAACCATGATAGACATTTCAAACAATCTTTTTATTCAAAATACCTAGGGAGGGAAATTAGCGGTTGTCCTGAAAGGCTCTTAGAAATACCGTCACCGGTAAGTCTAACTAGGCCTTTCTCCAATCGCCTTTCAGGACAACCTTGGAGAGGATAACCGAGTAACTTACCCTAGGGTGGGACCACTGCTTGCAGCACCTTCCTGCCGAAGGCCTGATCTGCAGCGGACAGTAAGTCTAGCCTGTAGTGCCGTAGAAAAGTCGAATAGCTGGACCATGTAGCTGCCTTGCAGATCTGGTCAGGCGTGGCACCGGCTCTTTCGGCCCAGGAAACTGCCGTAGATCTTGTTGAATGGGCCGTTACTCCTGAAGGAGGCACCTCTCCTTTGGCTTGGTAACCCTCGGCAATGGCTTGTTTGAGCCATCTGGCCAATGTACTTTTGGAGGCCTTTTCCCCTTTCCGGGATCCTGAGAATATCACGAACAAGGCGTTGGTTTTCCTGAAATCCTTGGTGACTGCGAGGTATTGCAACACACACCTTCTTACATCCAAAGTATGAAAATTCTCTTCCCCTGCATTAGAGGGAGATGAGGAGAAGGTAGGAAGGACTATTTCCTGAGACCTGTGAAAGGTTGACGAGACCTTAGGGAGAAAAGCTGGATCAGTTTGGAGAACTATTCTGTCCGGCAAAATTCTTAAGAAAGGCTCTGTAACTGCCAAAGCCTGGATTTCACTGACCCTTCTTGCGGTCGTTATGGCCACCAAAAAAATTGTTTTTTAGAACTAGATTCTTCAAAGAAATCTCCTTTAAGGGTTCAAACGGGGTCCCCGTGAGACCCTGCAACACAACTGATAAATCCCAATTGGGAAAAGTTCTAAAGGCTATCGGTCTACTCCGACCTAGTGCCTTGAAAAATCTTGAAATTAAATGTTCTTTAGATAAAGTCCTTTCTAAGTAAACCGAAAGGGCTGCCACTTGAGTTTTTAGGGTGCTAATTGCTAACCCTTTCTCCATTCCTGCATGAAGAAACTCTACAACGGAAATTACACTATTAATCTGGAAATTCTTGGAGGTACACCATGAGTTGAATTTTCGCCAAACTTTGAGATAAATTGCTCTGGTCACCGGCTTCCTGCTGTCTAGCAAAGTTCTTATCACTTTATTAGAGAGCCCCTTAGCTCTTAAGAGGTCCTCTTCAGAAACCAGGCCGTCAACTGCAAGCGTTCTACCTCTGGATGGTTCACGGCACCCTGACACAGTAGGTCCTTCCTGAGTGGAAGTTTCCACGGTGGTTTCGTGGCTAAACTCTGAAGAGATGCAAACCACGGTCTTTTTGGCCAATACGGAGTGATTAAGATCAGATTGGATTTCTCTTCCCTGAACTTCCTTAGGACTAGAGGTATCAGAGTGAAGGGGGGGAAGGCGTAAGACAGCTGGTAGTGCCACTGTTGAGCTAGTGCGTCTATGGCTACTGCCTGGTCCTCTCTGTGGAGAGAGAAGAAACTTTGCACTTTCGCATTCTGCTGGTTGGCAAACAGGTCTATCTGTGGCTGACCCCACTCCTGAGTGATTGCCCTGAAGACCTCCGGGTTTAAGCTCCATTCTGCCTCTAGTATGCTTCTCCTGCTTAGCAGGTCTGCTAATAGGTTTTGAGACCCTTTTAGGTGCACCGCTGATAGGGATGCTACGTTCTGCTCTGCCCATGAGAGGAGATGGTTGGCCAGTTGCATAAGGCCTCTGCTTCTGGTCCCCCCCTGCTTTAGGACATATGCCACTGCCGTGGTGTTGTCCGACAGGACCTGCACATGTTGACCCTTCACCAACTGATGGAAAGCTTGAAGCCCTAGAAATATCGCTTTCAACTCCCTCCAGTTTGAGGATCTTCTGGACTCTGTTCTGGACCAGACGCCCTGGGCAGTCTGTCCCTCTAGATGGGCCCCCCAACCCCAGGAACTCGCGTCTGTTGTTAAACGCTTTCCTACTGGAAATACCCATGGAAGACCCTTGTTCAAATTTACTGGGTTTCTCCACCACCAGAGTGCTCGTTTTACGTTTGAAGTTAACCTGAAACATTTCTCTAGTGACTCTTGGTGTGACCAAGACTGAAGGATATTCATTTGGAGAGGACGAGAGTGTAACCTCGCCCATGGGACCGCCGGAATTGAGGCTGTAAGCAGCCCCAGGACGGCCATTGCTGTCCTGACTGACACCCCTTGGTTTGTCTGTACTTGAGACACCGCCACCATGACCTTCTCTATCTTTTCCTGAGGTAAAAAGACCTTCTGAAGGATCGAATCTATGTTGTACCCCAGAAACCTTGTTTCTTGAGAAGGTATCAAGTTTGATTTCTCGCGGTTTAGTAACCAGCCGAGACTTCCCAGATGAACCTGCGATGACTGCAGATTCGTCGCAAGTTGATCCCGGGAGTCCGCAAAAAACAGTAGGTCGTCCAAGTATGGGATGACCGAGATCGCTTTGAGCTTCAGTGGCTCTAGGGCCTCTGCCATGATCTTGGTAAAGATCCTGGGTGAGGACGACAACCCGAAAGGGAGGGCTCTGAACTGAAGATGCCATATCCTGTTCCCTAGGTCTACTGCCAGTCTGAGGAACTGTTGAGATGCTTGGGCAATCGGGACGTGCAAGTAAGCATCTCTGAGGTCCAGAGAGGCCATGAAGCAACCGGGTGTCAACAGCTTTGTTATTGAATAAATCGTATCCATCCGGAACCGTTTGTACTTTATTGACTTGTTTAACATTTTTAGGTTCAAAATCAGGCGGAATTTGCCTGAGGGTTTTTTGACCAAAAAAATGTGGGAATAAAAACCCTGACCCTCTTGATGTTTTGGGACCTGTATTATCACTTCTCTGACTCATCAGATCCTGTAACAGGTTCGTCATTGCAGTAGCTTTTTCTTTGTCCCGGGGAAGGGCTGTGACATAGAACCTCGTTGGGGGACACTCTGAAAATTCCAGACTGTACCCCTCCGTAATGATTCTTTCCACAAAGGGGCTCGTGGTCATCTGTTTCCATTGTGGGAGAAAAGCAGCCAGTCTTCCTCCCACTGGAAGCAGATCGTCACTTGCTTTTGGTAGTTGGTTCTGAGGGGTTTTTAAATAAGATACCTCCTCTACCTCTCCCTCTTTGGGACCCCCATCTCCTTTTATTTTCTTCCTTACTCTTATGGGACTGTTGAAAAGGACGAAAATTTTTCTTAGGGTTCTGACCCTTTTTAGGGGGGAAAGCCTTCTTCTTATCTGCCGTTCTGTCAAGAACTTTCTCTAGGTCCTGACCGAACAAAAGGTCCCCTGAGAAAGGCAGACCACAAAGCTTGACCTTAGAGGGGATATCACCCGACCAGGTCTTTAACCAAACTGCTCGCCTGACTGAGTTCACCAGGGCTGCTGACCTTGCAGCCATTTTAATGGACTCAGCAGAAGCATCTGCCATATATTTAATGGCTTTTAAGATTAAGGGGAAAGAATCTAATAGATCCTTTCTTGAGGTGCCTGCCTCGACATGACTCCTTAATTTCTCAACCCAGCATTCTAGATTGCGGGCGACTATTGTGGCGGCCATAGCTGGTTTCAGACTGGTTGCAGTAGAATCCCAGGCCTTCTTTAGGAGGGAATCTGCCCTCTTGTCCATCGGATCTTTCAGGACCCCCATGTCCTCAAAAGCCAGGTCTGTATGACGAGACACCTGTGAGAAAGCTGCGTCTACTTTAGGCTTTTTGTTCCACACCTCTGTTTCACCACTTTCAAACGGAAACCTTCTTCTAAGGGTCTTTGAAAAAAAGGGGGCCCTTTCAGGGTCCTTCCATTCCTTCTTGATGGTGTCCGAGAGGACTTTGTGGACCGGGAAAACCCGGCTTTTAGACTCATCCAGTCCCTGATACATCTTATCGTGTATGGATAACTGAACCTTTTCTTCCTGGATACCCAGGGTAACATAAATTGCCTTGAGTAAGTCCTCCACTTCGTCTAATGACAATTTAAACTTTGAGTTTTTGCTACTATCATCTTCATCCTCCTCCTCATCTGAATCCCTGAGAGAGGGGAGAGTACTAGTCCCTTCATCTGCCGAATCCCCCTCTGTTTGACCCGAAACTGGGATTTTCGGACTGGGTGGTGGCTGCTGTGGCTCCCCCAAACTTGAGGAGCCTTGTGTGATCATATCCTTCACTGAGCCTAAAGAGCTTGCCAGCTCCTGGACTGAGGAAAAAAGGTCCTTATACTGTTGTGAAGTTTCCTCTTCCACCAGATTTTTAATGCAGGATCTGCACATTGGTTTTTGCCAAGAATCCCTTAAAGGATTTTTGCAAGACGGGCATTTCCTGGATGTATCTAAGTGCTTAGCTTTGGTTGTAGATTTTTCCTGTAACGAGATGAAACCAAAGTTACCATCTCCCAAAAAGAAAAATGTTTTTTTTTTTTTTTTTTTTAAAACACCCAAGTGCCGCCACCAACCAAATGCCTGGACTAAGTGCCACCACCACTAACGGTTATACAGACCAAGAGCGTTAACCTGGACTGGTAACCACAGGCTCCCTCAGGGAGGAACAACAATACACAAAACTAAGCCCAATATAGTAAGAATAAAAGGCACCGCTGTACCCCTCTTACCTGGGCCTGACCGGTGCTTGCAGCGCCTGTATCCGCCGGTGTTGTCTGTCTCTCCTCCATTGTAGAGCGCAGTCACACGAGTAGCTGGAGATTGACTCCATTTTAAATTTTCCCGGCCGCCCGCGTCATCATCGGGGGCCGGAAACGGAAGCACCGGTCACCTGACCTGCCCCACAGATGCTGCGTTCCAGGCGCTGGGAACCAGCAGCGCCACGCCCCCCCCCGGAAACGGCGTCACCGTGCATGACGCGGTCGCCAGCCGGGACCCGGAACTGAGAATGCGGACCACCGCCGACCCGCGCCGGCTACCGCACGGTCACCTGGACCTCTACCGCAGTTCCTGGGCACAACGACACCGTCCCCTGGGAGGCCGAAAGTTCCGGTGAACCGGAGCGTCTGGGGACTCCTGAACGCCCCCTCCCCGTGAAGAGGGGTCAGGATGGTCGCCGCCAACAAATATCAGACAAAAAAGGTAAGCTCAAGACAACCTCTCCGCCTTGGGAGAGACAGCTCCCTGGTTCCCTGTGATGCTTCCACCATGGCGGAGGAAACACAATAACTGAGGCCATGGTGGAAGAGGAGGGATCTTAAAGGATCACGTGTGTTTCCTAAGAAATGGGCGGAGCTGCGCTCTCTCCAAGGTTGTCCTGAAAGGCGATTGGAGAAAAATATATATTGTACTGAATACATTCTTCTACCATTAGATGGCAATGGCCCATCTAACAGGCACAGTGGAAGTTAATTTTTCTCTTTTTTTGTTCTATAAAATGCCCACAAGGTGGCACTGTGGATCCATTTTGCTTTCTTGGCGACACCGTGGATACATTTTTTTTGCCAATTGTGCACTTCCTTTGTTCTAGATTAGTGGTCTCCAAGCTGCAGCCCTTTGCTTGCCTCTATCTGGCCCCTGGGGGGACTTTTCCTCCCACAGATACAAACAATGGGGCATAATTGCTGCTCCTGACATCAGAAATGGGTCCCCATTTCTCCCATTGACACCAACAATGGGGCACTATCCCCCCCCCCCCCCAGGGTGACCACATGTCCCGGGACAGTCCCGCATTTTGCAGGTCTGTCCCAGGCACCTTCATTCCAGGACAATGCAGTGTCCCGGAATGAAAGTGATACAGACCCCCCTCCCCGGCCGATCTGATGCCTACAAAATAGGCCTCCACATCGCCACTTAACTCACTGACGGTACTTGTCCTGGCCAGTAATGTCTGGAGAGGCGCAATCTCTGCCCCCTGACTGCAGGGCAGTGAAGACCCAGCGTAGGAACAAGGTAAAGTAGGTCTCGGGCCTATAGGCCAGGACAAGTACTGTCAGTGAGTAAAGTGGCTTTTTTAGGAAGCGTGATAAGTGCATCTGGGTAGAGCGTACACCCACCGTCTCGGCTGTGTTGTGATTCGTTACAACACAACCTGATTTTTGAGAAGGGGAGGGTGTCCCTAAATGGCAGTTTGGAAATGTGGCCACCCTACCTCCCCCCCATTACCAAAGATGCATTGCTTGCTCCCACTGACGCCAGGACAAATCTTCAGTCCAGCCTCCCTAAAGTCTGGATGACGGCAAACCGGCCCTTTGTTTAGATTTTAGAAAGTTTGGAGACCGCTGTTCTAGATAATAGCCACAAAGTAGCACTGTGGTTGGGGGTTTCTCTTTGTTGTTCTATGTAGCATCCACTAGGTGGCACTGTGTGTTTTTGTTCTTACTGTTGTCCTATGCAGTGCCCACTAGGTGGCTCTGTGGTTGTTTTTTTCTCTCTGTTGTTCTATGCAGTGCCCACTAGGTGGCTCTGTGGTTGTGCATTGTTCTGCCTCATTCTAATGCAGTCTTTGCAAATTCAATTTCCTGCATCTATTTTGGTTCAGGGTCATTTGCGGCATATTTTCCGCATACGCAGCAGGCCTAATGTGCCAAGCTAGTGATCTGTATTGAGTTACACATAAGACAAGCTTTCTGGAAGCTGTGGGACCAAAAGTCCCAGCATAGCCATAGATCAATGTAACTTTGTTGTGCATTGGTAGATCATTAATCAGATTTTTCAGCTTTTATCTGATGTAGGCGGAGCTAAACAACTATTTTTCAAGTTATGTAGAAATTGAACAACATTTTTTTTTTTAAGGTATTTATCATACAAAAATATTTTGTTCGCATTTTGGATGAAGTGGGGACCTCTGACAGGTTTTATTGCCATCCGAGTCCCCATCTGGGAGATTTCCCCTCACTTCCTGTCCTGGTGACAAATGTCATCTTGGCTCTCTTGGTGTTGTGGAACTACAAGTCCCAGTATGCTCTCACCTGGCCGTGGCCTCTTGGGAGTTGGTGGTGATCTCTATAGCCAGCTGGACGCTCTTCTGCAGTGCGTCTCGGGTGCGCTGGTCTACCGGCTCCACCGACTGAATGTCCACGCTGGTGATGACCAGACTGTTCTGTGGAAATTTGAAGGAGCTTCGGATCTTCACTGCATCATCGAATCCAAACACAGCCGAGCAGATGATCCGGTTGGAGTTCTGTGTGAGAGAGGTATATAAAATCAGCCACTAGTGGGTGCTAAAGTTTGGGGGGGGGCACAACACCTGGGGCTCCCAAACCAACATTCAGGGGTCACAGGACAATGACACGCATGGTCACAAAGTAATGATGTAACACTGGGATTCCAGCACAATGGCACCCTGACATTCATGTTACCAGAACATTGAATTCCGGGGTCCCAATACGATACCCAAACCCTTGAAGCTGCCAGAACAAGGACACCCCAACCCTTGGGGCTCCCAGTAAGAGGAGACTATGAGATCCGGGGTCCCAGAACAAGGACACCCTCAACCCTTGGGGCTCCCGGTTAAATGAGACTGAGATCTGGGGTCTCAGATTAAGGATATCCCAACCCTTAGGGCTCTCGGTAAAAAGGCAACCTGATTCTAGGGTTCCCAAAACACCACCATGACTCTCAGGGCTTCCAGAACAATGGCTCATTGATACTCAGGGTCTAGGAATTATGACTGACATCTGCTGTCCCAGAACAGTGACAGTCTAACCCCTGGGGGTTCCAGAAAAATTACACCTTGACCCTTGGGGCTCAAAGAATATTGCGATCCAGACATCTGGGGACCCACAACGACGAACCCAACCCTTGCGGCTCTCGGAATATTTACACCCCAACCCTGGTGCTCCCAGAACCCTGACACACAAATATTCAGAGTCTTAGATAGGGTTGTCCCGATACCACTTTTTTAGGACCGAGTACAAGTACCGATACTTTTTTTTAAGTAGTTGCCGATACCGAATACCGATACTTTTTTTAAAATGTGTCCCCAAATGCAGCCATGTCCCCCACATATGCAGCCATGTCCCTTCAGCCATGTCCCTCCAGATGTCCCTCACATATGCAGCCTTGTCCCTTCAGCCATGTCCCTTCAGCCATGTCGCTCACATATGCAGCCATGTCCCTTCAGCCATGTCCCTCTAGCCATGTCCCTCACATATGCAGCCATGTCCCTTCAGCCATGTCCCTCACATATGCGGCCATGTCCCTTCAGCCATGTCCCTCCAGCCATGTCCCTCACATATGCAGCCATGTCCCTCTAGCCATGTCCCTCACATATGCAGCCATGTCCCTTCAGCCATGTCCCTCTAGCCATGTCCCTCACATATGCAGCTATGTCCCTCTAGCCATGTCCCTCACATATGCAGCCATGTCCCTTCAGCCATGTCCCTCACATATGCAGCCATGTCCCTCCAGCCATTTCCCCCATACCTTTGCCACCGAAAGCCGCCGCGCCGCCGCATGGAGAAAATCACAGCATTCATTTGAATAGCTGTTTTGCCCGCTTGCTCGGGATTGGACAGATCACGATCACCCATCCAATCCCGAGCAAGGGGGGAGTGTCTATAGGCAGTGGAAAAACTACAGCTATTCAAATGAAAGCTGTGATGTTCCTGCACGCCGTTTAACCCATGCTGTGGCTTTCGATGCGGCGGCGTGATGCAGCGGCGGGGGGACGAGGGGGAGTATCCTATTTAGGTATCGGGGGTATTTGCGGGAGTACAAGTACAAGTACTCCCGCAAATACTCGGTATCGGTCCCGATACCGATACTGGTATCGGTATCGGGACAACCCTAGTCTTAGAACACTGACACCCTGACTCTTGGGGCTCTGAAAACACTGACATCCTGATGGCATCTAAGAAAAAGGATACCCCAACCAATAACATATTGATACTAAGGGTCTAGGCACCATGTCAAAGGACAATGACACTCTGACATCCATGGTCCCAAAACAATGACACTCTGACATCCACGGTCCCAGAACGACACCCTAACCCTTGGCACTCCCAGAACAATGAGATCCAGACATCTGGGGTCCCAGAACAATGACATATTGATACTCAGGGTCTAGGCACCATGGCACTATGTCTAAGACCAATGATACTCTGACATCCAGGGTCCTAGAAGAATGACAGCTTAAACTTTGGGGCTCCTAAGAACAATGAGATTCTGAGATCTAGGGTCCCATAACAATGAACCAAACCCTTGGGGTTCTCAGAATAATTACACTCCCAGAACAATGGCACATTGTCTAAGGACAATGACACCATGACATCCAGGGTTCCATAACAATGACACCTTGACCCTTGGGGCTCCCAGAACAGTGACCCACAAATATTCAAGGTCTCAGGTCAAGGACACCCTGACTCGTAGGGATCCCAGAACAATGACATATTGATACTCAGGGTATAGGAACCATGACACCACTTCTTGGGACTATGACATCCTGACATCCAGGGTACCAGAACAATGACACCTTGACCCTTGGAGCTCCTAGAACAATGACATACTGACATCTGGTGAACAATGAACCCAACTCTTGGTGTTTTCAGAATAATTATACCCCAATCCTGATGCTCCCAGAACAATGACTCACAAATATTCAAGGTCTCAGGACAATGACCTATTGATACTCAGGGTGTAGGAACCATGACACCATGTCCAAGGACAATGAGACCCTGACTTTCCTGGTTCCAGAACAATGACAACTTGACCCTTAGGGCTCTAATAGCAATTACACAGATACCCAGGGTCCCAGAGCAATGACATTCTGTTACTTGGGACTTCAAGATCAATGACACACGGCTGCTTGGGGCCCCAGTACAATGACACCCTGACACTATGGCTCTAAGTACGACGACACTTTGCTCTTCGCTGTACAAACCAGAAGAAAAATGTGGTCAAAGCATTCCAAACTGATGTCAGACAGACAGAAGGATTTTTCCTTCAAAAGCCCCTCAAAAACACACCCTAGGTGACTAAACCCCAAGCCAGGCAGGTGGCACGCACACCATGCAACCAATCCGGAGCCAGGCAGATGACACTCACACCATGCAACCAATCCGGAGCCAGGCAGATGACACTCACACCATGCAACCAATCCGGAGCCAGGCAGATGACACTCACACCATGCAACCAATCCGGAGCCAGGTAGATGACACTCACACCATGCAACTAATCCGGAGCCAGGCAGATGACACTCACACCATGCAACCAATCCGGAGCCAGGCAGATGGTCACTTACCTTGTGGAAGTCATCAAACTGCACAGAGGCCACTGCCCCTCTGATACGGGAGGCGATGGCTTTGCATGCGTCGCCCACAAAATCCGGAACGCTAAAGATATTAGAAGCCTCAAGAGAGTCTTTCTTGTCATTTATTTCAAAATGCCTGTGAAATGTATTCATAGAACCGACAGTTAGAACATAACATGGCAACATTGTGACACAAGTGCTTCAGACTTTTGGTTAAGTCTCACCAGTTGTAGGACAGCTGGATCTGGAGCCTGGCGTGGTCGGCGGTCTCTATATTGATAAGATCGGTGCAGAAGTCCGGTCCCAGGAGAAGGCAGATGGCCTTGATGACGTTGGACCGTTTGGGTTTCCCTCCAGAGAGGCTGAGGACTGTGAACTGCTCGTCTGGACCGAGAATCACCAACTCCGGGCCAAACACCACCCTGGAGGAAGAGGAGAGCGCAATTAAACCAAAACGGAGTCTACCCAATACTGCCATTTCAGTTATGGGCAGGTGCCGATATCTGGAGTCTTCTAATGGCTTCTTATAGTAGGGGACATAATCAGTCAGATCGCCCTTCACACCTTCCTTAGTGTTCATTGCAACGTAAAACATAAGCACATTTATTGGAGAGAGTGGGAGACTTTTTAAGTGGCCGTTGTGGTGGACTTTAAATGGCAGTTGAAATACAACAAAGTTGGAAATCGGGTGAAGATAATCTGTTCCTTTTCTGGATAAAATACAAAATCAAGCCAATAACCTGATATAATGGAACACCTCCATTCTGCATTCCTGGGGTTCCCAGCCCTGCCCACCAAGTCTCTTTATATATTTTATTAGGGGTGACCTATGTACATTAGCTCACCTGGCCTTCTTCTCGCGGTAGTCGTAGACTTGGACAGCGGCGTTGTGCGGTACGCGGTAGGTGACGGCCCTGGTTTTGTCTCGGGGCTCGGCCTCCTGGGATTGCCGTCCTCTTTCGGACCGGTCGGCCACGGGGTCCTTGCCAGAGGCCAGCAGAGCCTCCACGTTGGCAGGCAGCTCCTTCTCCCACAGCTCCTCGTCTTGGGTCAGCATGTATGTGTGCCCGACCACGGAACGGACCTGGGGGGAGAGAGTTATATCACTGAATGTGGAACCATCAGGGTGGACTAGATTACAAATTCTACAACCTTCCAAAAAGTCACGACGACGACTGTTCTCTCCACTCAAGGTGCCAGAAGGGTGAACACTAACCCCCTGGCTATAGGTTAGACTGGTTCACACCAGTGGAAATTCAAAGGGGATGGACAGCCGCACTCCAAAAAAACTTCTGAAGTTGTCTTTATTGGTAAAAATGAGAATGCATCACAAAATACAGTAAAAAGGATCTGGAAAAGAGCAGCCGACGCGTTTCACAATAATCAGTGCTTAGCCATGTCTGCTTTTACAAAATATGGGATTGTATTGCAGTTTTATTATTTATTTATTTATTTATTTTACTACTAATAGCGGCGATCAGCAAATTTTTTCGTGACTGCGACATTATGGCGGACACTTCGGACAATTTTGACACATTTTTGGGACCATTGGCATTTTCACAGCAAAAAATGCATTAAAAATGCACTGATTACTGTGAAAATACCAATTGCAGTTTGAGAGTTAACCACAGGGGGGCGCTGTAGGGGTTATGCAAGACCTCATATGTTTTTCTAACTGCAGGGGGGTGTGGCTGTAGGTGTGACGTCATTGATTGTGTTTCCCTATAAAAGGGAACACGCGATCAATCACGGCGCCACAGTGAAGAATGGGAAAGCTGTGTTTACACACAGCTCTCCCCGTTCTTCAGCTCCGGGGACCGATCGCGGGACTCCAGCGGTGATCGGGTCCGCGGGTGCCGCGGTCACAGAGCTTCGGACCAGGTCGCGGATGCGCCCCCGCGGCTGGGCACTTAAAGAGGACGTACAGGTATGTGCTTGTGCCCAGCTGTGCCATTCTGCCAATGTATATGTGCAGAAGGCGGTCCTTAAAGGAAAAAAAAATTGATGAAATGACCGTTTACAGGGTATAGAGACGTAATTAACTGATTCCTTTTAAAAATGATTAAAAATAGATAAAAATCAATCATATAATGTTCCTGCAGTTTCAGTTTAGTTTTTCATCTAGTTTCATGCTTGTGTGAAGTACAGAGACACAGAGCCAATACAGGGCAGTGTTTGTTTTTAAAATGAAACTGATTGGTTCTGAGGGGTTTTAGACACACAGTAATCACACCTCCTTGATTAGAGACCACAGAGAGAATCACCCAGGACTTTTTTCATAAGGAAACAAACAACCAGGAAGTGTGAAGAACAGAGAAGAATTAGAGCAAAAACTAACAATGAGGACATGAAACCAGGACTGCATTAGGGTAAAGGAAGCTATTTAGCTAAAAAACATTTTTCCTTTAGTGACCATTTGAGTGGCTAAAGTAAAAAAAAAAAAATCTGCCTTTACAACTTTATCTTAATACATTCTGTGCACCAAGATAAAAAAAAACATCTGTGTGTAGCAGCCTTTAATGTGTGGGAAGTAAGCTTTTTGGTGCACGTGGATTAACACCACGCAGCACAGGGGAAAAGTCCACTTTGCAACCGCTACCTATAGGTAGACATATAATAAAGCTCACCTGTAGGTAAAATTAATATTCTAGTAAGCAGCAGCCAGTGATGTCATGTCATGCCGTCCCTTCAGAGCTCTGAGCTGCGGCTGTGACTCCCCCGTGCATGGGCGGGAGTGACGTCATTGCGCTTCAGCCATTCAAAACGGCCAGAACCCATAAACCCAGAAGGGAATCCCTGTTAGTGGTGACAGGTTCGCCGCTGGAGTGATCAGTTATTTAGAAAAGTATGACATAATGTGCTAGTATGTGTGGAACACCTGTCAGTTTTTATTACAACCTCTACCCCAGTTAGTTTAACTGACAATTGCGCGGTCGAGCGACGTGGCGCCCAAACAAAATTGGCATTTTTTTATTCCCACAAATAGAGCTTTCTTTTGGTCGTATTTGATCACCTCTGCTGTTTTTATTTGTTGCGCTATAAACAAATATAGAGCGACAATTTTGACAAAAATGCAACATTTTTTACTTTTTGCTATAATAAATATCCCCCAAAAATATATATAAAACATTTTTTTTTCCCTCAGTTTAAGCCGATACGTACTCTGCATGTTTAACATCATTGCTGAAAGTAAAAAGTAAAACACGTGTGCACTGGCAAAGTGCGTACGGTGCCATTAAGAATTCATGTCACCGCAGCACCCCAATGGGTGCATTTCCGCATGTGTCCTCACCGTGCAAAAAGTGCCAACCTAGCCTTGGAGTTCCGAATAACTCTGCAATGCGTTTGCTTTTTTGCGCTTTGCTTTTTTTTCCCTTGCTGTAGCTGCAGCTGTTACTACCGCGAATGATCGGGATTAACTGGTGAATGCTGGGATTCCTGTGGCGGCATAGCACTGCCAATCACAATAAAGCATCGGCTGTGAAATATATTTGTGGCTTTTTATAAAGTAGAGAATTGAGGGCAATAAATTTAATTATGAAAAAAAAATTATATTGTATCAATTATCTGCAAGGCCCCTTTCACACTTGTAAGACTTGTCCCAAGATTTGCAAAGTAGCATGGCAAGTCGTTTCCCACGATTTCCAATAACAACCATTCATAGTAGTACGACTTTAAAGTTGAGGTCCACCCGTTTCTTTTTCTAAAAATACTGCAGCTGCTGACTTTTAAAAAATGGACACTTACCTATCCAGCGCGCCCGTGATGTCAGCAGACGAGGCTGAGCAAATCGCTCGGTCCTCAACTGCTTCCGCTGCCATCCTCCGCCTTGCGGCTTCACTGCCCGATTCCCTACTGTGCATGCACAAGGATCGCGGCGCCATCACTGGTCCCCACTCTCTCCTGGGAACAGTGTTTCCCAGAAGACAGCGCGGGGGGGGGGGGGTGGGTGACGTGACAAGGCTGGATTCCCCGCAGGAGTCAGAATGCAGAAGTGGTGCAAATACCTGTCTCTGCATCCCCCTTCCCCCCTGAAAGGTGCCAAATGTGATACCGGAGGGCAGAAGTTACGGAAAAGTCTTCAACATTAGAGAAGAAGTCCAGATGATTATTACTAACTAGCTTTTAGCTGATGTTTCAATCTAGCTCAGGACCACTTTTACTCCTCAACACGAGAGCTATGACTCCATATGATCAATGACTACCTCCTACACATAAGAGGTTCAGCTGTTGTCACTCCACTCCAGGGGATGGGAATAGCACAACTTAGACCGCAAGATAAATCCCATCACTGCTGAATCCTCCGGAGTTACCAGTGGGACTGATCACTCGCAGGCCCCCTTCACACTACCGCGATTTAGATGAGATTTCTGGTTATGCCTGTGTAACTCGCATCACAGTTGGACCAAAGTAATGCAGGGACTACTTTGAAGTAGGCACGACTTAAAGCGGAGGTTCACACAAAAAGTGAACCTCTTCTTTTTGGATCCATCCCCCTCTCCGGTGTCACATTTGGCACCTTTCAGGAGTCCGGGAACATCCAATGGGGGGGGGGGGATAAAAAATCCATGCAGGTTCTAGCCACCTCTAAATTAGAATTGCTGTTCTGTTACTCTAGCAGAGATTCCATCTCACTTCATGTCCAGGTGACAATGTTGTGAATAGGACAGGAAGAGAGGATAAATCTCCGTAAGACACATACAACAATAAAAACTTAAAAGCTTCATCATGCTGCCCAAAACGAAGGGAAAGAGTTCTTATGATTAAGCACTAATTTATAGTGCGAAACGCGTCAGCTGTTTTACTCCTGTGTTGTGTGCTGTGACTTGTAGTGCATTTTTCCTTTTTTAAATAAAGACAACCATCAAGGTTTTTTGGAGTACGGCTGTCCATATTTTCTTTTTCCATTTGTTGCCTTGTGCATTGCCAGCACCCTTGATCTCCTGAGACCATACTGATCATCCTAACACATTCCACCTTGTTCTTTCTAACAATAAAAACGTAAAAGCTTCATCATGCTGCCCAAAACTAAGGGAAAGAGTTCTGGGCGTTCCTTTTCGAGTAATGGCCTCAACACACAATTGTATGAATGACAAATGGGAACTGCAATCAATCAGTGAAGATGGCAACAAAGATTGCTAGAAGCCATTCTCACCTTTCCAGTCTTGATGTCTCGTACATAAATGCCTTCATTTTCATCCAGAGGTATAGAGTCCCTCCTAATTATAACCTCCACCTCCACCGGAGGCACATACTCCAGTGGGCCTCGAATCATCCAGCGATCACCTGGCTTACGTTCAACATCATTTCCATCCTGGCAGGAAATAATGGACAATAGTGAGGCTCTGGACATCTCAAGTATCAAATATTAATCTTTAAAAAAATGCTACCATACCTCATCTTTCTCCTCCAGAACCTGCAGGGCTCTGAGCACCAATCCTTCCTCCTCGGACAGGATGTAGACATCTTGGATTCCCTCCTCTAGGCTCTCACCTGGCTGCAGGAAAAACGACTTCTCACCCTGCAAATGGAGACCTACATTAGTCTGATGATGACACAGTAGAACTGTAAATATAGGAAGACAATAAATAAGGTCCATAAAGGGTGGAGGTCTCCTACTTTTGGGTTCCAAATGTGCGCTTTGCTAAATTCAGGTTGAATTTATGGACAAAAATCGGAACATATGGCCTACATACTGCTGGTTTAGTCAGGGCCTTATGATGGGACCTGAGACAAGACAGAAAAATAACCCCTCCTCAAGAGCCAATTTGCCTGTGCTACCTGACAAGGGCCCTAAAAGAAAAGAATACGTATGGTTGCCATCAAAAGAGCTCCAGGATGATCACTATATAGGAGAAGCTTGGTGCCAGATAACCTACTCCATTGTTGGTTGTACAATCCATATACATTGAGGCATTAACCTTGATCAAGTATAGCAACTACTCCATCACGATGGAGTTAAATCAGTATATCATAGTTGGCAGGGAGCATGCCAAAAATTGTGCTAACCGATCATCATGTTGCCCAATTCCAGGTCTCCCCAAGTGACCATTGGAAACACAGGTCAATGCCAGGTAAAGCTCCTCTACTGCTGAGTGTCTACAAGGCTTTGTGCTAGTTTCTGGTTAACAGTTAGGAGCTTGAGGTCAACCAACTGTTAAAGATGTCCTACTGCCTTAGACAGAGCCTGCTGTTGGGATTTACGTTAAGACAACAGACAAGGCAGCAATGCAATCTGTCCACAAGAGCCAAGCTTGATCCCTGTTCTCATACTCATTCTCAAGGGATCTCCGTAATGATCAGAAGATGAGGAGTCTAGTGCTAGGTACTCATCTCAATTGTTGGTTGCCCAATCCCATACGTACAAGCATTGGTGTTTGATCAGTTATACCGACTATACAATGGGTCCACTGGAATATTATAGTTTGCACTGAGGATGGTAATGAATATATCAAGCAATTAGCATGTTGGGAAGTGGTGGGAAGAGAGACTAAAAGAAAAAGGTGGACCTAAGAAAGGTGGGATGCAGAGCCTAACAGAGACTGGAGATATTAACTTTACTGCAGTGGAGACCCAAAATAACTACACAATGTTAAAACTGGGCACTGCTATTTACAAGTCTTTCCTTCTACAAATTCCCCATGGATTTTTTTTTTCCTTTCGGGCCATAGGACAATCAACTCAAATGCACATACAAACTCTGGCTTTACATCACAGTTTTATAAGGCAATGCCAAGCAAGGTGCCATCGCCCCCACCTTCACAACCCTCTTCTGTCCAAGTTGCAGCTTGCCATCGGCTCCCACCGGATCCAGGATAACGCAGTACTGACGGCTATTCAGAGTGGTGATGTCAACCACCCCCACCACCTCCTCATACACGTTGGGGATGTACGCTTCACTGTCCTCCATGGTCACCAGCCACTCTTCTCCCGTACGGCGCAAGTGACCCTTCTCATCGCGGAACGTTTTGGTGGCGCGGATGTGCAGCGCTTTCTACAACATGAAGAAAAAGAGACATTTAGGGAAACGCAAGACCAAATCTATATAGTTGTGTGTATGGACACAAATATGTTGAAAAATCCACAAGAGGGAGGGAGAAGAGAAAAAAACAGGAAAGAAAGAAAGAAAGGGAAGAAAAAGAGAGAAGAAAGGGAAGAAAAAGAGAGAAGAAAGGGAAGAAAGAGAGAAGAAAGGAAAGAAAGAGAAAGAAACAGAAGAAAGAAAGGGGAAAGAGAAGAAAGGAAAGAATGAGAAAAGGGAAGAAAGAGAAGTAAGGCGGCGTACACACGACCGAGGTTCTCGCTGGAAACCAGCGAGAACCTCGCTGGAAGCTGGATTCCAGCGAGGACCTCGGCCGTGTGTACACAGAGCGCTCGCCCCGCCCGTCTGGAATCCCGTCGAGCGAAAAGAGAGCACGCTCTCTTTTTGCTCGACGGCCCGCCTGGATGAATGGCTGGTTGCCATTCCCGACGGGCGGGTCGCCGATTTCGACGGCCGGCAGAGAACCTCGACGGGCGGAACGATGTGTTCTGCCCGTCGAGGTTCTCTGCCGTGTGTACACGGCCTAAGAAAGAAAGATAGGGGAAAGAGAAGAAAGAAAGAAAGAAAGAAAGAAAGAAAGAAAGAAAGAAAGAAAGAAAAAGAAAGAAAGAAAGAAAGAAAGAAAGAAAGAAAGAAAGAAAGAAAGAAAGAAAGAAAGATAGGGGAAAGAGAAGAAAGAGAAGAAAGAGAGAGAAGAAAGAGAAGAAAGAGAAAGAAACAGAAGAAAGAAAAGAAAGAAAAGAAAAGAGAAGAAAAGAAAAGAAAAAGAAAGAAGGAGAAGTAAGAGAAAATACAAAATAAAAAAATAAAGAGAAGAAAAAAGAAAAGAAAAGAAAAGAAAAGAAAGAAAGAAAGAAAGAAAGAAAGAAAGAAAGAAAGAAAGAAAGAAAGAAAAGAAAGAAAGAAAAGAAAGAAAGAAAAGAAAGAAAAAAGAAAAGAAAGAAAAAAAGAAAAGAAAAAGAAAAGAAGGAGAAGTAAGAGAAGAAAGAGGAAATAAAAAAATAAAGAGAAGAAGGAAGAAAAGAAAAGAAAAGAAAAGAAAGAAAAGGAGTAAGAGAAGAAAGAGGAAATAAAAAAAATAAAGAGAAGAAGAAAGAAAGAAAAGAAGAAAGAAAGAAAAGAAGAAAGAAAGAAAAGAAGAAAGAAAGAAAAGAAGAAAGAAAGAAAAGAAGAAAGAAAGAAAAGAACAAAGAAAAGAATCCTCAAAAGTTCATACAAATGGTCTATGTAAGTTTCAATATGATTGTACAATCTCTTTATATTGATCAACAATGATGTTGCCAAAAGAACTACCCAAACAATGCATTGTAATTTATATCCAGTCGTGCAAACCAGGGTTTCTCAACCAGAGTTCCATGGGTTCTCCAGAGATTGCTGGGGGTTCCTTGAGCAAGGAGCAATTTCTGCCTCTCAGATAACTTCCCACTGACACCACTGTTTTTTTTAGCCATCTGTAAGGGGGGTAATCCTTCCCAATGACCACAAGTGTAAGGAGCATTCTTCCCACTCACCATCACTCTAATGTATCCTGCGTTGTAGATAGTCATTTTTAGCAGTGGTTCCCCCCGTGACCAGAAAGTTATTATAAGGGTTCCTCTGTGTTGAAAAGGTTGAGAAAGGCTGATGCAGACCCTCTCACTATGGTTAATCCAAAAGGAGATTGTCCAGGTAGATTGTCATGTGTGTCCAGTTATAGGTCTTTGGAGAAGTGAATGAGGACACGGTATAGTGAAGAAACAGGAGAAGTTCAGCCTTCCGTATAAAACTCATGGTTTAATGATTTCCAGCCAAGGAGAGCCATGCTTGACCTTCACTAACAATTCTCAGTTTTAATTGGATGCCAATTACTACAGATATCTGCTGTAATATATGCCATTTATATTCATTTATGTGTATTCATGTAGCTATGTGTATTCATTTAGAAAATATGTAGCTTTTTAAAAGAGAAGTAAAAAAAAAAAAAAGTCGACAGCTACAAATACTCCCCCTGAAAGGTGCAAAATGTGGCACTGGAAAGGGAGGGGGGGGGAGCAAATAAGCGCAAGTCCCACTTTTGGGTGGAACTCCTCTTTAACCTCTTCCTTACCAGGCCATTATAAAATTACGCCGGCAGGAACCCTCCCTCGATCTGGGTGGACGTCATATGACGTTCTTTCTTCCCGGCAATCTAGGGCGCGCGCGCGCCTGCGGCACTGCCCGTGCCCGGCAGTCGCAATGTCCGCCGGGCACCCGCGATTGCAGGTGATCACGGCAGGAGTGTGCCTCTGTAAACACACAGATCCATGTCCTGTCAGAGGTGAGGATACTGATTTGTGTTCCCAGTACAGGGGAACACACATCGGTCTCCTCCCCTTGTGGGTCCCCTCCCCCTACAGTTAGAACACACTTTATTCCAGTGTTTTTCAACTCCAGTCCTCAAGGCACAACAACAGGTCAAGTTTTCAGGATTTCCCTCAGATGAAATGGCTGTGGTGATTACTAAGGCAGTGAAACTGATCAAATCACCTGTGCAAAATAATGGAAAGCCTGAAAACTGACCTGTTGGTGTGCCTTGAGGACTGGAGTTGAAAAACACTGCTTTAGGGAACACATTAACCCCTTCAGTGCCCCCCCTAGTGATTAACCCCTTCCCTGCCAGTCACATCTACACAGTAATCAGTGCAGTTTTATAGCACTAATCACTGGATAAATGTGAATGGCCCCAAAAAATGTGTCAAAAGTGTCTGATGTGTCCGCCGTAATGTCACGGTCACAATAAAAAAAAACGCAGATCGCCGCTATTACTAGTAAAAAAAAGGCCTAGTTAGACTTACCGGTGACGGTATTTCTAAGAGCCTTTCAGGACAACCTTGGAGAGAGCGCAGCTCCGCCCATTTCTCAGGAAACACACGTGATCCTTTAAGATCCCTCCTCTTCCACCATGGCCTCAGTTATTGTGGTCTCCGCCCACTGGAAAATAAAGCACAGAACAACCACAACAAAACCATGATAGACATTTCAAACAATCTTTTTATTCAAAATACCTAGGGAGGGAAATTAGCGGTTGTCCTGAAAGGCTCTTAGAAATACCGTCACCGGTAAGTCTAACTAGGCCTTTCTCCAATCGCCTTTCAGGACAACCTTGGAGAGGATAACCGAGTAACTTACCCTAGGGTGGGACCACTGCTTGCAGCACCTTTCTGCCGAAGGCCTGATCTGCAGCGGACAGTAAGTCTAGCCTGTAGTGCCTTAGAAAAGTTGAATAGCTGGACCATGTAGCTGCCTTGCAGATCTGGTCAGGCGTGGCACCGGCTCTTTCGGCCCAGGAAACTGCCGTAGATCTTGTTGAATGGGCCGTCACTCCTGAAGGAGGCACCTCTCCTTTGGCTTGGTAACCGTCGGCAATGGCTTGTTTGAGCCATCTGGCCAGTGTACTTTTGGAAGCCTTCTCCCCTTTCCGGGATCCTGAGAATATCACGAACAAGGCGTTGGTTTTCCTGAAATCCTTGGTGACCGCGAGGTATTGAAGCACACACCTTCTTACATCCAAAGTATGAAAATTCTCTTCCCCTGCATTAGAGGGAGTTGAGGAGAAGGTAGGAAGGACTATTTCCTGAGACCTGTGAAAGGTTGATGAGACCTTAGGGAGAAAAGCTGGATCAGTTTGGAGAACTATTCTGTCCGGCAAAATTCTTAAGAAAGGCTCTGTAACCGCCAAAGCCTGGATTTCGCTGACCCTTCTTGCGGTCGTTATGGCCACCAAAAAAAAATGTTTTTAGAACTAAATTCTTCAAAGAAATCTCCCTTATGGGTTCAAACGGGGCCCCCGTGAGACCCTGCAACACAATTGATAAATCCCAATTGGGAAAAGTTCTAAAGGCTATCGGTCTACTCCGACCTAGTGCCTTGAAAAATCTTGAAATTAAATGTTCTTTAGATAAAGTCCTTTCTAGATAAACCGACAGGGCCGCCACTTGAGTTTTTAGGGTGCTAATTGCTAACCCTTTCTCCATTCCTGCATGAAGAAACTCTACAACGGAAATTATACTGTTAATCTGGAAATTTTTGGAGGTACACCAGGAGTTGAATTTTCGCCAAACTTTGAGATAAATTGCTCTGGTCACCGGCTTCCTGCTGTCTAGCAAAGTTCTTATCACTTTATTAGAGAGCCCCTTAGCTCTTAAGAGGTCCTCTTCAGAAACCAGGCCGTCAACTGCAAGCGTTCTACCTCTGGATGGTTCACAGAACCCTGACACAGTAGGTCCTTCCTGAGTGGAAGTATCCACGGTGGTTTCGTGGCTAAACTCTGAAGAGATGCAAACCACGGTCTTTTTGGCCAATACGGAGTGATTAAGATCAGATTGGATTTCTCTTCCCTGAATTTCCTTAGGACTAGAGGTATCAGAGTGAAGGGGGGGAAGGCGTAAGACAGCTGGTAGTGCCACTGTTGAGCTAGTGCGTCTATGGCTACCGCCTGGTCCTCTCTGTGGAGAGAGAAGAACCTTTGCACTTTCGCATTCTGCTGGTTGGCAAACAGGTCTATCTGTGGCTGGCCCCACTCCTGAGCGATTGCCCTGAAGACCTCCGGGTTTAAGCTCCATTCTGCCTCTAGTATACTTCTCCTGCTTAGCAGGTCTGCTAATAGGTTTTGAGACCCTTTTAGGTGCACCGCTGATAGGGATGCTACGTTCCGCTCTGCCCATGAGAGGAGATGGTTGGCCAGTTGCATAAGGCCTCTGCTTCTGGTACCCCCCTGCTTTAGGACATACGCCACTGCCGTGGTGTTGTCCGACAGGACCTGCACATGTTGACCCTTCACCAACTGATGGAAAGCTTGAAGCCCTAGAAATATTGCTTTTAACTCCCTCCAGTTTGAGGATCTTCTGGACTCTGTTCTGGACCAGACGCCCTGGGCAGTCTGTCCCTCTAGATGGGCCCCCCAACCCCAGGAACTCGCGTCTGTTGTTAAACGCTTTCCTACTGGGAATACCCATGGAAGACCCTTGTTCAAATTTACCGGGTTTCTCCACCACCAGAGTGCTCGTTTTACGTTTGAAGTTAACCTGAAACGTTTCTCTAGTGACTCTTGGTGTGACCAAGACTGAAGGATATTCATTTGGAGAGGACGAGAGTGTAACCTCGCCCATGGGACCGCCGGAATTGAGGCTGTAAGCAGCCCCAGGACGGCCATTGCTGTCCTGACTGACACCCCTTGGTTTGTCTGTACTTGAGCCACCGCCACCATGACCTTCTCCATCTTTTCCTGAGGTAAAAAGACCTTCTGAAGGATCGAATCTATGTTGTACCCCAGAAACCTTGTTTCTTGAGAAGGTATCAAGTTCGATTTCTCGCGGTTTAGTAACCAGCCGAGACTTCCAAGATGAACCTGCGACGACTGTAGATTCGTCGCAAGTTGATCCCGGGAGTCCGCAAAAAACAGTAGGTCGTCCAAGTATGGGATGACCGAGATCGCTTTGAGCTTCAGGGGTTCTAAGGCCTCTGCCATGATCTTGGTAAAGATCCTGGGTGAGGATGACAACCCGAAAGGGAGGGCTCTGAACTGAAGATGCCATATCCTGTTCCCCAGGTCTACTGCCAGTCTGAGGAACTGTTGAGATGCTTGGGCAATCGGGACGTGCAAGTAGGCATCCCTGAGGTCCAGAGATGCCATGAAGCAACCGGGTGTCAACAGCTTTGTTATTGAATAAATCGTATCCATCCGGAACCGTTTGTACTTTATTGACTTGTTTAACACTTTTAGGTTCAAGATCAGGCGGAATTTGCCTGAGGGTTTTTTGACCAAAAAAATGTGGGAATAAAAACCCTGACCCTCTTGATGTTTTGGGACCTGTATTATCACTCTCTGACTCATCAGATCCTGTAACAGGTTCGTCATTGCAGTAGCCTTTTCTTTGTCCCGGGGAAGGGTTGTGACATAGAACCTCGTTGGGGGACACTCTGAAAATTCCAGACTGTACCCCTCCGTTATGATTCTTTCCACAAAGGGGCTCGTGGTCATCTGTTTCCACTGTGGGAGAAAAGCAGCCAGTCTTCCTCCCACCGGAAGCAGATCGTCACTTGCTTTTGGTAGTTGGTTCTGAGGGGTTTTTAAATAAGATACCTCCTCTACCTCTTCCTCTTTGGGACCCCCATCTCTTTTTATTTTCTTCCTTACTCTTATGGGACTGTTGAAAAGGACGAAAATTTTTCTTAGGGTTCTGACCCTTTTTAGGGGGGAAAGCCTTCTTCTTATCTGCCGTTCTGTCAAGAACTTTTTCTAGGTCCTGACCGAACAAAAGGTCCCCTGAGAAAGGCAGACCACAAAGCTTGACCTTAGAGGGGATATCACCCGACCAGGTCTTTAACCAAACTGCTCGCCTGACTGAGTTCACCAGGGCTGCTGACCTTGCAGCCATTTTAATGGACTCAGCAGAAGCATCTGCCATATATTTGATGGCTTTTAAGATTAAGGGGAAGGAATCTATTAGATCCTTTCTTGAGGTGCCTGCCTCGACATGACTCCTTAATTTCTCAACCCAGCACTCTAGATTGCGGGCGACTATTGTGGCGGCCATGGCTGGTTTCAGACTAGTTGCAGTAGAATCCCAGGCCTTTTTTAGGAGGGAATCTGCCCTCTTGTCCATCGGATCTTTCAGGACCCCCATGTCCTCAAAAGCCAGGTCTGTATGACGAGACACCTGTGAGAAAGCTGCGTCTACTTTAGGCTTTTTGTTCCACACCTCTGTCTCACCGCTTTCAAATGGAAACCTTCTTCTAAGGGTCTTTGAAAAAAAGGGGGCCCTTTCAGGGTCCTTCCATTCCTTCTTGACGGTGTCCGAGAGGACTTTGTGGACCGGGAAAACCCGGCTTTTAGACTCATCCAGCCCCTGATACATCTTATCGTGTATGGATAACTGAACCTTCTCTTCCTGGATACCCAGGGTAACATAAATTGCCTTGAGTAAGTCCTCCACTTCGTCTAATGACAATTTAAACTTTGAGCTTTTGCTACTATCATCTTCCTCCTCCTCCTCATCTGAATCCCTGAGAGAGGGGAGAGTACTAGTCCCTTCATCTGCCGAATCCCCCTCTGTTTGACCCGAAACTGGGATTTTCGGACTGGGTGGTGGCTGCTGTGGCTCCCCCAAACTTGAGGAGCCTTGTGAGATCATATCCTTCACTGAGCCTAAAGAGCTTGCCAGCTCCTGGACTGAGGAAAAAAGGTCCTTATACTGTTGTGAAGTTTCCTCTTCCACCAGATTTTTAATGCAGGATCTGCACATTGGTTTTTGCCAAGAATCCCTTAAAGGATTTTTGCAAGACGGGCATTTCCTGGGTGTATCCAAGTGCCTAGCTTTGGTTGTGGATTTTTCCTGTAACGAGATGAAACCAAAGTTACCATCTCCCAAAAAATTTTTTTTTTTTTTTTTTTTTTTTTTTAAAACACCCAAGTGCCGCCACCAGAATAAAACCAAAGGCCTGGACTAAGTGCCACCACCACTAACGGTTATACAGACCAAGAGCGTTTTAACCTGGACTGGTAACCACAGGCTCCCTCAGGGAGGAACAACAAAACACAAAATTAAGCCCAATATAGTAAGAATAAAAGGCACCGCTGTACCCCTCTTACCTGGGCCTGACCGGTGCTTGCAGCGCCTGTATCCGCCGGTGTTGTCTGTCTCTCCTCCATTGTAGAGCGCAGTCACACGAGTAGCTGGAGATTGACTCCATTTTAAATTTTCCCGGCCGCCCGCGTCATCATCGGGGGCCGGAAACGGAAGCACCGGTCACCTGACCTGCCCCACAGATGCTGCGTTCCAGGCGCTGGGAACCAGCAGCGCCACGCCCCCCCCGGAAACGGCGTCACCGTGCGTGACGCGGTCGCCAGCCGGGACCCGGAACTGAGAATGCGGACCACCGCCGACCTGCGCCGGCTACCGCTCGGTCACCTGGACCTCTACCGCAGTTCCTGGGCACAACGACACCGTCCCCTGGGAGGCCGAAAGTTCCGCTGAACCGGAGCGTCTGGGGACTCCTGAACGCCCCCTCCCCGTGAAGAGGGGTCAGGATGGTCGCCGCCAACAATATACAGCAAGGTAAGCTCAAAAAAACTCTCCGCCTTGAGAGAGACAGCTCCCTGGTTCCCTGTGATGCTTCCACCATGGCGGAGGAAACACAATAACTGAGGCCATGGTGGAAGAGGAGGGATCTTAAAGGATCACGTGTGTTTCCTGAGAAATGGGCGGAGCTGCGCTCTCTCCAAGGTTGTCCTGAAAGGCGATTGGAGAAAAAATGCCAGAAATCTATCCCCTATTTTGTAGACGCTATAACTTTTGCGCAAACCATTCAATTTTTTTTTACCAAAAATATGTGGAAGAATACGTATCGGTCTAAACTGAGGCAAAAAAATGTTTAAAAAAAAAAAAAAAAATGGTGGGATTTATTAAATCAATATAAATCACAGAGATGATCAAATACCACCAAACGAAAGCTCTATTTGTGGGGGAAAGAACATAAAGATTTCATTTGGGTACAGTGCTGCATGACCGCGCAATTGTCATTCAAAG
The DNA here is from genome assembly GCA_029574335.1 of Rana kukunoris. Taxonomy (NCBI): domain Eukaryota; kingdom Metazoa; phylum Chordata; class Amphibia; order Anura; family Ranidae; genus Rana; species Rana kukunoris. The sequence continues at coordinate 11,478,124 of CM056054.1, read as the reverse complement.
TGCAACAGCGCTGAAAACTAAAAATTATTCTGGGCAGGAAGGGGGTCAAAATGTATGGAAGGGGTTAAGTACGACATCGTATCAGCCTCCTATAATCCATGACAGGTTTTTTTTCTGTTCAGAGATCAGGGTTAAAGAGTAAAATATTAAAGTCTATACGCTGGTAATTTAACTGTCCATCTGTACAGTCAGTCTCTATATACAGCCAGGGGTGATATAGTGAGGGGGCGGATGGACTTAGGACGGGCGAGGTCATCGTCTGTGAAATTGGTCCTTTAACAGCCAGATCTTCTGATTACATTTCATGCTGGTGATGTCAGGCAATAAAGTGCGGTCTTCCAGTACAAAGATCAATGATCAGACAGTTGCTGGGGAGACACACCTGGATCGCAGAAACTGATCTGAGTCATTGTGACAACTCTCCCTGCAGTTCAGATTTAGAATAATCGGATTCATATCATATTCTGGCTAAAGTACCAACTAAACATATATCATGTCTGCAGGCACATGCAATTATCTGCAAGTTACATATCTGCTCCTCACTCTGACTGCTGAGAACAAAGCCCATGTCACGCCTGTCACTCAGCAGCAGCCAGAGATTGGAGCCCGAAAGCCGGAGCCTTTCGGAATCATCCCGATTATCCGGCAACTCTGTCCAAAAGCCGGCAAGTTCCTAAAGCGGAATTTTATCCATATCAACTTAATTTTCTTTATCAAGAAACATACATTCCACCTAAATAACTATGCTACCAAGATGAGTGTGTGCTGTAAATGGTCTCCAGCATTGCTCCTGCTTCTTCTTGCTGGGCAGTGACTATTTTGCTGAAGCCCAGAGCCCCTGAGCAGTAGTAAATATTAAGGCTGTCAGCAGATTGACCTTGATTTTCAGCACAGTACCAACTGAGCATGTGCAGAGCACATGGAGTGGGGGGGGGGGTTCCCCATTGGTTATTGGGTTAATTATCAATTTTTTAAGCCCCCAACCCTTAAAAATATTGGTGCAATTTAGTAATCCAGCCACCAGTAGTCATAGATGAGCGATTACTTAATACTGGCCCCACCCACACAATATACCGGTCACAGACAACATACATACGGTTTCCGAGGTCTATAATGTTAGTCTTACCTTATCGGTTAAGACGAAAGCGTCCACAATATCTACGACTTCTTCATACACACCCGGAAGATAGGCACCAACCTTTTTCACCAGCCACTCCTCCCCTGCGGAACAGAGAGGCAGCCAGAGGTGAGAAACTGAGCACCATTCATCAACGTTCTATAATCTCGAATTTAAAATATATTTTTGAAAAAATAAATAAATAGGCTGCCAATGCCAGCTGCCATACGGGGTATCACATAACTTGAGGCATTGACTTGGATCATTATATTCAATAAATAAAATAATGGCAGATAGGTACTGACCTGTGACCCGGGCATGGTCCTCCCTGTCCTGGCACTCCTTGCGGGCACGAAGGCGGATGGCCTGGTTGTGGCGAATGACACTCGATTGGATGGTCTGAACCACCTCTACCTCCTTGCGGGGGATGTAGGTACCTGGCAGGGTGAGAGTTCAGAAAGGGAGATCAATCTTTAATTCTGACCTTGATTAGGAATTAAAAATTTGGCTGATAAACCTATTTTTGGGTCAGCACTAATTTGGTGACACACTTGCAGCTTCTAAACCACCTAAGAATGAAAGTGACAAGAGTTCCATGCAGTCGTTTCTCCATCTCTTCTGGTTAAGCCATAACTCTATCACTTGCCTTTACAATGGCAACCATGGCTGAGAAGAGGGAATTCCACTGGGGAGATCTTACTGTCTGAGGCATGACACCATCACTTGCCTTTGCAATGGCCACCATGACTAAGAAGTGTCAATCCCATTGGGGAGATCTTACTGCTGGAGAGGGACACCATAACTTGCCTTTGCATTGACCACCATGGCTGAGAAGAAGAAGGAATTCCACTGGGGAGAGCTTAATGTCTGGTGCATAACCCCCATCACTTGCCTTTGCAATGGCCACCGTGGCCAAGAAGTGTGAATCCCATTTGGGAGATCTCACTGTTGGAGTGTGACACCATTACTTGCCTTTGCAATGGCTACCATGGCTAAGAAGTGGTAATCCTATTGGGGAGATCTTACTGTTGGAGTGGGACACCATCACTTGCCTTTGCAATGGCCACCATGACTAAGAAGTGTGAATCCCATTGGGGAGGTCTCATTGTTTGAGAGAGACTGCATCACTTGCCTTTGCATTGACCACGCATGGCTAAGAAGAAGTGTGAATCCCATTGGTGAGGTCTTACTCTTAGAGAGGGACACCATCATCACTTGCCTTTGCATTGGCTACCATGGCTTAGAAGTGTGAATCCCATTGGGGTGGACTTACTGTTAGAGAGGGACACCATCACTTGCCTTTGCAATGGCTCCATGGCCAAGAAGTGGGAATCCCATTGGGGAGAGCTCACTGTTGGAGTGCGACACCATCACTTGCATTTGCATTGACCACCATGGCGGAGAAGAAGAGGTAATTCCACTGGAGAGATCTTACTGTCTGTAACATGATCCCATCACTTGCTTTTGCAATGGCTCCATGGCTAAGTAGTGTGAATCCCATTGGGGAGGTCTCACTGTTGGAGGGACACCATCACTTGCCTTTGCGTTGAGGAAATTCCACTGGGGAAATCCTTACTCTCTGGAGAATGAACCCATCACTTCCCTTTGCATTGGCCACCATGGCTAAGAAGTGTGAATCCCATTGGGGAGATGTTACTGTTGGAGTGCGACACCATCACTTGCCTTTGCATTGGCCACCATGGCTAAGAAGAGGGAATTCTACTGGGGAGATATTACTGTCTGGAGCATGACCCAATTGGGGAGGTCTCGCTGTTGGAGAGGGACACCATCACTTGCCTTTGCATTGGCCACCATGGCTAAGAAGAAGAGGGAATTCTACTGGGGAGATATTACTGTCTGGAGCATGACCCAATTGGGGAGGTCGCGCTGTTGGAGAGGGACACCATCACTTGCCTTTGCATTGGCCACCATGACTAAGAAGTAGGAATCCCATTGGGGTGAGCTCATTGTTGGAGAGGGACATCATCACTTGCCTTTGCATTGGCCACCATGACTAAGAAGTAGGAATCCCATTGGGGTGAGCTCATTGTTGGAGAGGGACATCATCACTTGCCTTTGCATTGGCCACCATGACTTAAGAAGTAGGAATCCCATTGGGGAAAACTCACTGTTGGGGGCCCCCAGAAGTCCGCAAAGTTCCCTACCTGGGCCTTCAAACAGCCACTCATCACCGGCCACAAACTTCTCGTTGTCATCTTCAAAGTCCAGTAGTGCTTTCAGGTGCAGTGCGGTGTTGGCGAGGACCACGGTCAGCGGTTGGACACCCTAGACCAGAATGGAAAAGCATACAGAAATGACTTCCCATGAATAATCCAATTTCTCATACATTCAAATTCTCACTACAGTCCTTTAGATTTGGTTGGCTATAGGCAGGCAGATCTCCAAAGTTTAATGAATGCCCCCCCCATCAAAGGGGGTCCTAACATCTGCCTCAACATGTGTGTTTAATGCAGAACTAAGTGTGAATGGGGGCCACACACGGCTGAACTCCTACTTTGCTGGCTACTAAACACCAAGCAATTCATGGTAAAGAAAAAGCATCAGCTACAGTGATATATAGTTTCCTATGGGGAGGAAGGCGTGCCACGGTAAATTTGCTGTTTTGAGATCAGACTGCATGCAGCCTGTTCATTTTGTGAATATCTCCAAATCAGTGTGCTTGGATGAGCCCAGTTTTAAAGGGGACATGATGTCCTCTTCAACCATGGTAGCCATCTTCTGGTACCACGTGACATCACTATTTTTTAACAGTTATCTGAGAAACACAGAGGGCATACCTGCTGTAACTCCTCCCCCGGGTAGAGGGGGAAGGGATCCTGGGTCAGACGGATCTCTTGGTCTCCGTGCCGCAGTTTGGCCTGTCCGACGTCATCGAACTGCACGTTACGGGTTGCGTCCCTCAGCACCGGGTTCTGAATCACGCAGTAGTGCCGGGGTGGCACCATCACCATACGGACCGGATGGAATAGCACCCTGCGTAACATGAATGCAATTTATGACCAATCAACAACGATTTATTAATATCAGGTTAAACAATACAAAAGGATATTCACACACCGCTGCATTGGCCTCCACCATCAAATAAAGAATCAATCGATTGGCTTGTGTTTGCCTTACAGCAACACTTGGAGGTCCATTTATATTTGTCTCAACATTCGCAGCAAAATGTCGCAAATACTTCCCTTAATTCTTACAATACGTGTGAAATGTCATTTACATGCATTTTCCATAATCGGCAGCCCCATCTAGTGGCCATATTGCAGTATTTTCCTGAGAAAGCGCAATCAGAAAAATGCCACATTTTGGCCACTAGATGGAGCAAACGATCATAGGAAATAGAAAAGAGATGGTGGAGAGAATGACACTGTAGGTGGCCCTGCAAGTACCACCCTGCTTGACAAAAAAAAAAAAAGGGGAATTTAAAAATATATAACAGGCAGAAAAGTATTGGCCAAACAATGACTATGTCCTATCAGATTGTAGTTATTGTTTGGGTATTCAGGCAGCCCCAGATGGCCGCTATGGCTATACAGCCTCCATTTATGGGATCCCCTCCTATCCCAGGCCCCATAGCGCATGTGTTAACCTCATAGCTATACAACTTTCCTAATGGGGCCTCTCCTCCTAGTCCAGGTCCCATAGCAGGTATATAAAATAATATGGCTATACCCCCCCCACCCCCAAATAATTCCAGTCCCCAAAGCAGCCACGTGGGCTGCTATGGCTATACAGCCTCCCTAATGGGGACTCTCCTCCTACTCCAGGCCCCATAGCAGTTGCATAAGCTAGTATGGCTATATCGCCCCCCCCCCCCCCCCACAAATAATTGCTTACCCCAGTCCTTAAAGCAGTCATCTGGGCTACTATTATTGTACAGCCTCCCTAAAGCCCCTTTCACATTGGGGTGTCCGCGCCATCGGCAGTAAAGCGCCGCTATTTTTAGTGGCGCTTAACTGTCATATTTGCAGGGGGAATTCGGCCGCTAGCGGGGCGCTTTTAACCCCCGCTAGCGGCCGAAAAAGGGTTAAAACCACCTGCACTGCAGCAGCGCTTTGCTGGCGGTATAGCCGCAGTGCCCATTGATTTCAATGGGCAGGAGCATTGGACGAGCAGTATACACACCGCTCCTTCACCGCTCCAAAGATGCTGCTAGCAGGATTTTTTTTACCTTCCTGCCAGCGCACCGCTCCAGTGTGAAAGCCCTCGGGGCTTATACCTTTCAGGGCGCTGTGCAGGCGCTATTTTTAGTGTTGTAGTGCCTGCAACAACCATGTGGGCTGCTAAGGCCATACAGCCTCCATAATCATGACCCCCCCCCCCCCCACATCCAGGCCCTTTTACAGCACCGAGGGCTCATATGACTATACAGCCTCCCTAATGATGCTCCCCTCTCCTACCCCACGCCTCATAACAGTTGCATGCATGAGTCAGTATGGTTATACATATCCCCCGCCCAGTACCCATAGCAGCTGCGTGGGCTGCTATGGCTATACAGCTTCCCTAATGGTTCCCCCTCCTACTCCCACTCCAGGCCCCATAGCAGCACTAAGGGATTTCATGAATATACAGCCTCCCTATTGGGATGCCCTCTCTACCCCATAGGAACCATGTGGGCTGCTATGGCCATACCGCCCCCATATACATGCCCCCCTCCCCCCAATCCAGGCCCCATTGCAACCCCGAGGGCTCTTTTGACGATACAGCCTTCCTAATGAGACTCCCCTCTCCTACCCCATGCCTCATAGCAGCCCCCTGGCTTCTATGGCTATTGCCACCCTACTGTCTATGACAGTGTGATTGAGCTTGACAAATCCAGACCATACAGCAAGAGTGATGTTCTATACAATATACACTCTCCACTGAGTGTTTCCCCATCAAAAAAAAATAAAAAATCAATATAGCGCCGTTGTTGAGCAAAATGCCCACGCAGCAGACTTCCACTGCTAATGTATATATACAAGTATCCAATTCAGATCAGATGTCAGTACATTACTGCCCATAGGGGAGGCGCCGATGATCGATATAAAATCTAAATCTGAATAATTGATGTCAGACAGACAATTTGCTGATGGTCAGGGCCGCCATCAGGAATTATGGGGCCCCTTACACAGCTTCAGGCATGGGCCCCCTGGAGCAGAGATAAATATATATATATATATATATAATATAATATATATACACACACATTGGGGCAACCATTACTTATACCAACTCAACTGCTTTTATATGTTAAAACAAAATGAAAAGATTATGATGTTACTTTGATGCAGCGGCACCCAGACCGCCAAGGGGCGCTCACCTCTCATTGTCCTGGCGGATGTAGGTCTTGGGGCCGGTCTCCACGCGGGCAATGTTAGTGTTCTGGTCCAGCACATGGATGTAGTGGTACGGGGGGATACGGATGATGGATTCTTCACTCATGGTTAGGCCGGAAGGATGAAGCTGAAAAGGTGAACAGATAAAAGATTATCCGCATGTTATTTCAAGGATTTATTTAGCAGGATCGCCTACAATGCCAACCATTATCATTTATTAAGTGCGTCATATGGGGGTGTTGCATTTTAGAAAACGCTTGTTGCCTTCAGGTGTATAGATAGTTGAGTATCGTGTATACAGTAGAGCTGGGTGTGGCAGGGAGACCAACCCGGGGGGAAATCCTAGGCAGGTGTGCAAACTAGTGCCACGTATGTAGGCAGGTGTGCAAACTAGTGTCACGTATGTAGGCACGTGTGCAAACTAGTGTCACGTATGTAGGCACGTGTGCAAACTAGTGTCACGTATGTAGGCACGTGTGCAAACTAGTGTCACGTATGTAGGCAAGGTGTGCAAACTAGTTTCACGTATGTAGGCAGGTGTGCAAACTAGTGTCATGTATGTAGGCAGGTGTGCAAACTAGTGTCACGTATGTAGGTAGGTGAGTGGCAGTTGTGCGGGTGGATGACTGTTAGGTGTGGTGGCAGGTGAGTGTCAGGTTTTCAGCAGGTGAACATCAGGTGTATAGATAGTCGAGTATCGTGTATACAGTAGAGCTGGGTGTGGCAGAGAGACCAACCCGGGGGAAATCCTAGGCAGGTGTGCAAACTAGCGTCACGTATGTGGGCAGGTGTGCAAACTAGTGTCACGTATGTGGGCAGGTGTGCAAACTAGTGTCACGTATGTGGGCAGGTGTGCAAACTAGTGTCAGGTTTGTAGGCAGGTGTGCAAACTAGTGTCAGGTTTGTAGGCAGGTGTGCTGTGTGCAAACTAGTGTCACGTATGTAGGCAGGTATGCAAACTAGTATCACATTTGCAGGCAGGTGTGCAAACTAGTGTCACACATGCAGGTAGGTGTGCAAACTAGTGTCACACATGCAGGTAGGTGTGCAAACTAGTGTCACACATGCAGGCAGGTATGCAAACTAGTATCACATTTGCAGGCAGGTGTGCAAACTAGTGTCACACATGCAGGTAGGTGTGCAAACTAGTGTCACACATGCAGGCAGGTATGCAAACTAGTATCACATTTGCAGGCAGGTATGCAAACTAGTGCAACGTATGTAGGCAGGTGTGCAAACTAGTGTCAGGTTTGCAGGTGGGTGACTGTTAGGTGTGGTGGCAGGTAAGTGTCACGTATGTAGGCAGGTGTGCAAACTAGTGTCAGGTTTGCAGGCAGGTGAGTGCCAGGTGTGCAGGTGGGTGACTGTTAGGTGTGGTGGCAGGTTTTCAGCAGGTGTGTGTCAGATGTGCAGACAGGCAGTGTCAGGTTTGCGGCAGGTGAACGTCAGGTGTATAGATAGTTGAGTATCCTGTATACAGTAGAGCCAAGTGTGGCAGGGAGACCAACCCGGGGAAATCCTAGACAGGTGTGCAAACTAGTGTCACGCATGTAGGCAGGTGTGCAAACTAGTGTCACGCATGTAGGCAGGTGTGCAAACTAGTGTCAGGTTTGCATCAGGTGAGTGCCAGGTGTGCAGGCGAGTTACCGTTAGGTGTGGTGGCAGGTAAGTGTCACGTTTTGCGGCAGGTGAACATCAGGTGTATAGATAGATGAGTATCGTGTATACAGTAGAGCCAAGTGTGGCAGGGAGACCAACCTGGGGAAATCCTAGACAGATGTGCAAACTAGTGTCACGCATGTAGGCAGGTGTGCAAACTAGTGTCACGCATGTAGGCAGGTGTGCAAACTAGTGTAACGCATGTAGGCAGGTGTGCAAACTAGTGTCACGCATGTAGGCAGGTGTGCAAACTAGTGTCACGCATGTAGGCAGGTGTGCAAACTAGTGTCACGCATGTAGGCAGGTGTGCAAACTAGTGTCACGCATGTAGGCAGGTGTGCAAACTAGTGTCACGCATGTAGGCAGGTGTGCAAACTAGTGTCACGCATGTAGGCAGGTGTGCAAACTAGTGTCAGGTTTGCATCAGGTGAGTGCCAGGTGTGCAGGCGAGTTCCCGTTCGGTGTGGTGGCAGGTAAGTGTCACGTTTTGCGGCAGGTGAACATCAGGTGTATAGATAGTTGAGTATCGTGTATACAGTAGAGCTGGGTGTGGCAGGAAGACCAACCTGGGGAAATCCTTCACCTTTAGACAGAATTACCTGCATGCTGTTAACCCTTCCACTACCATGTGCCCAAAGCAAATTTGATGCATCTAAATATAACCTATCACACCACTGCAGATCTCCCTCTGAGACGTCACCATGCTGATCCAAAGGCTTCAATACTACGAGAGTCGTTAGTCCTGAAGAAGTGAATGATTTAAAAAGCTCCTGATCGTTCTGATCTATAGCTAAACCTTTCACCTGATAACTAAATTGCTGAATTTGTAAATTCCAAAAGCAAATATAAAGAAATAGTTGTGGTAAAAAAAAAAAGCACTTGTTGGTTTAACCAATCTTTTTTGTACAATTCCTTGTTAAGGGGGCGTGGCAATGGGTGTGTCCTATGCCTGCATACTTTTGCTGATAGGTGTCCCTCATTCCCACCTTAACCACTAGGGTACAGCACACCGTCAAACGACGGCGGGCGGAATAATCTATTGTTCTGACAGGACGTCATATGACGTCCTGTCATTTAAAGCTGCTAGAGGGCACGCGCATTACTGGGAACACAATGTGCGTGCCCGCGATTGCCCAGTAACTGAGCAGGGACGTGGAGCTCTGTGTGTAAACACAGAGCTCCACGTCCTGTCAGGGAGAGAGGAGACCGATCTGTGTCGCTTGTACATAGGGACACAATCGGTCACCTCCCCCAGTCACCCCCCTCCCCCCACAGTTAGAACACACATTTAACCCCTTCCCCGCCCCCTAGTGGTTAACCCCTTCCCTGCCAGTCACATTTATACAGTAAACAATGCATATTTATAGCACTGTTCACTGTGTTAATGTGAATGGTCCAAAAAATGTGTCTGATGTGTCCGCTATAATGTCGCAGTCCCGAAAAAAAAAAAAAAAAAAAAAAAAAAAAAAAAATCGCAGATCGCCGCCATTCCTAGTAAAAAAACAAACAAAAAAAAAATCATAATTATGTCCCCTATTTTGTAGGCAATATAACTTTTGCGCAAACCAGTCACTATACGGTTATTGCGGGTTTTTTTTACCAAAAATATGTCGAATACCTATCGGCCTAAACTGAGATCATTTTTTTTTTTTTTAATGGGATATTATAGCAAAAAGCAAAAAATATTGTGTTTTTTTTTTTCAAAATTGTCGCTCTTTTTTTGTTTATGGCCCAAAAAATTAAAACCGCACGGGCGATCAAATACCACCAAAAGAAAGCTCTATTTGTGGAGAAAAATGGACGCTAATTTAGTTTGGGAGCCGCGTCGCACGACCGCGCAATTGTCAGTTAAAGCGACGCAGGAAGGGGGTGTAGGTGCACAGTAGGCAAGTGGTTACATTTGGGAGGTATGCCTGTCATCCTGCCCTCCTGTAGATTGAGCTGCACAATTACAATGCCTCCTCCACTATCAGAGCGCAGCTCCCTTTTATCTCTGAAGTTGCCCTTTAAGAGTGATGCACCCTCCGTATGCGAATACTGACAGATGAGCACATTAGAGAGATCCCGGTGGAGGAGGGGAGAGCCGCCATCATTTCCTGTAAAAACTCAGCCATTGATTGATACACCGCACACATGTCCGGAGCCCAGATTACACCCGGACCTATTTCACAGCCAAGCCTTTCCCGTACATCACCACACATTTTCCACTGTCAGTGCATTGCTGCAAGTGGTAAAGCCCATTGATGACTATGGCAGCACAAGATTGTTAACCACTTAAGACCCCGGACCATATCGCTGGTCAATGACCGGGCCACTTTTTGCGATTCGGCACTGCGTCGCTTTAACTGACAACGACGACGTTGCTCCCAAACAAAAGTGGTATTTGATCACCTCTGCGGTTTTCTAGTTTTCACGCTATAAACAAAAATAGAGCGGGAATTTTGAAAAAAATAAAATATATTATTTTAAATATAAATAAATATCTCCCAAAAATATATAAAAAAAAAAAAATTCCCTCAGTTAAGGTCGATACGTATTCTTCTACCTATTTTTGGTATAAAAAAAAAAAAAATCGCAATAAGCGTTTATTAATTGGTTTGCGCAAAAGTTATAGCGTCTACAAAATAGGGGATAGTTTTATGGCATTTTTATTAATATTTTTTTTTTTTACTAGTAATGGCGGCGATCAGCGATTTTTATCGGTACTGCGACATTATGGCGGACACTTTTGACAATTTTTTGGGACCATTGTCATTCATATAGCGACCAGTGTTATAAAAAAGCATTGATTACTATAAAAATGCCACTGGCAGGGAAGGGGTTAACACTACGGGGCGAAGAAGGGGTTAAACATGTTCCCTGGGTGTGTTCTAACTTAAGGGGGGGGGGTGGGACTGACTAGGGGAAATGACAAATCGCTGTTCTTACATTGTATGAACAGACGATAGGTCATTTCTCCCCTGACAGGACCGGGAGCTGTGTGTTTTGTCCACGCTGCTGTTGGGGAGTTTTCTCACACTGTATAGTTGTCACTGGGACAGGAAGTGTAAGGGGGGGGGGGGGGGAATCCCAGACAGAAGTAAAAACCTAGCAGGAGGATCTAACCCTTCCCAATTTTATCCAAAGCTGATTTCTGTTCTGTAATAATCAGCCGGCTGTCATGTGAGCATCTGTTGGTTCACACCAGGGGATGGGAGGGCACATTGCTCGGCCATGAGCTGTACTACTTCCTTATTGTGTGACTAAGACCCGATCGACTGCAAGGCCTGGGGGCGCCTGCAGGGGGAGTCACATTTCACCAGCAATGACACAGCACCAGGAGTGGAGGAGGATATGGAAATGTTATATTTGTCATAAGAAGTTATAATAAAAAAAATAAAAAATAAAAAGAACTCTTTCAAATTCTGCAAATCTTCAACCCCAACGTTGTCTGTATTTATATTTTTTCATAGAGTAGAACTATGGGGATTTTTTTTTCTATGTTGGATAGAGCAAAGGAGGGTTATAACCCCTGTATTGGTTTTTTTTGGGGGGGCCATCTGTACCCCATTGCAGAGATTTCCCTCCACTTCCTGTCCAATAGCCAAACAGGAAGTGAGAGAGGAAATCCCTGCAAAGTAAGGCCCCCCCCCCCCCCCCCCCCCGTTTGTCACCAGAACTTGTGCCCCATTATAAGATTTCTTCACTTTTCCGGGGACAACCCAACATTTTAGGATTTTCTTTTACTTTCATTAAAAATAATAACAGTAAACAGGACAAATAAAGAGGGTGAATCTCTCCGACGGGGACACAGAGAACAATAAAAACCAGACGGGATGTAATCCCTCCCCATTGTTTCCCCCCGCCCAAAAAAAAAAAAAAGTTGCCTTTCGTTTTTTTAAATCTAAACTCCAGACACAAACAACAAAATAAAAACAAAGAGCCCATTAAAATAACAAAACCAGCAATTTGCTGCAACATTCAGCTTCAATCCAAAGATTTCTCCTGCAGTATTTGTTTTCTGCCACTAGATGTCCTCTCAGTCTGAACCCAAGTAGTCCTCCTAGGCCAGGGGTCTTCAAACTATGGCCCTCCAGGTGTTCAGGAACTACAATTCCCATCATGCCTAGTCATGTCTGTGAATGTCAGAGTTTTGCAATGCCTCATGGGATTTGTAGTTCTGTAAGAGCTGGAGGGCCGTAGTTTGAGGATCCCTGTCCTAGGCTTTGACTAGATGGAGAAAGGAGAAGCAGCACAGTGATGAGCTCATCTCTCTGCTCTCTCCTCTTATCAGCATGCTTCCGATTGGCTCTTTGTGCTGCTTCTTCCTCTGACACCCCCCGGCCCTGCTGGACAGGAGCTGCAAGAGGCCGACACCTAGTCATATCCAGGCAGTGATGTATTAAAGGTTAGAGAGTTGCATTTATTTATGTCTTTACTTCTGTCAGGTTCCCTTTTCTGTCCCCATGATGGAGATTTCCCCTCACTTCCTTAACACGTGACACCAGAATGAGAAATGGGGGGAGTTCCCACCAGGATAGGAAGATGGCAATGAAAACATTCATATTCCCTAGCCTGTGTGTTTTTTTTTTTTTCCTGTGTCCCCCATTGGAGACATTTCTGAGCACTGACAGGAAGTGAGGGGCTGAATCTGTTCAGTGGGGACACCGATTGCAATAGAAATGTAACCCTTTCCGGCCCTATTTAATGCCAGAATTTTACAGCATGCTGGTCCCGTGTGCCCCCCAAACCTCCCAGGGTCTCTGCGCCCAACTGCCCATGGTCAACACCCCCCAACCTCCCATGCACCACCAAAACCTCCCATGGCCCATGCGCCTTCAAACCTTCCCAGGGGTCCATGTGCCTCCCCCCAACCCTCCCAGGGGTCCATGCGCCTCCCTCCCAACCCTCCCAGGGGTCCATGCGCCTCCCTCCCAACCCTCCCAGGGGTCCATGCGCCTCCCTCCCAACCCTCCCAGGGGTCCATGCGCCTCCCTCCAACCCTCCCGGGGCCCATGTGCCCCAAACCCTCCCAGGGCAGATACCCCCAACCCCTCCCATAGCAGATACCATGTGCCCCAAACCCTCCCAGGGTCCATGCCCCCGCCAAAACCCTCCCAGGGTCCATGCCCCCTCCAAAACCCTCCCAGGGTCCATGCGCCCCAAAAACCTCCCAGGGTCCATGCGCCCCCCAAAACCTTCCCAGGGTCCATGCGCCCCCCAAAACCCTCCCAGGGTCCATGCGCCCCCCAAACCCCTTCCAGGATCCATGCCCCCCCAAACCCTCCCAGGGTCCATGCGCCCCCCAAACCCTCCCAGGGTCCATGCGCCCCCAAAACCTCCCAGGATCCATGCGCCCCCCAAACCCTCCCAGGACAGATACCCCTAAACCCTCCCAGGGGTCCCTGTGCTTCCCAAAACCTCCCAGGATCCATGCGCCCCCCAAACCCTCCCAGGATCCATGCACCCCCCAAACCCTCCCAGGACAGATACCCCTAAACCCTCCCAGGGGTCCCTGTGCTTCCCAAACCCTCCCAGGGGTCCATGCGCCTCCCAAAACCTCCCAGAGCCCATAAGCCCCCCAAACCCTCCCAGGGCAGATACCATGTGCCCCAAACCCTCCCAAGGTCCATGTGCCCCCCAAACCCTCCCAGGGTCCATGTGCCCCAAACCCTCCCAGGGTCCATGTGCCCCAAACCCTCCCAGGGTCCATGTGCCCCAAAACCTCCCAGGGTCCATGCACCCCCCCCCCCCCAAAACCCTCCCAGGGTTCATGCACCCCCCAAACCCTCCCATGGGTCCACGTGCCTCAAACCCTTCAAGGGCAGATACCCCTAAACCCTCCCATAGCAGAGGCCCCCCAAACCCTCCCAGGGTCCATGTGCCCCCAAAACCTCCCATGATCATTATGAAACTCTGTGCATATGAATAGAATCCAGTGCTGAGGCACTACAAGAACCAGCCTGACCTGCTGGTTAAGAAGCAGACCAATCACACGCCTCTGCTTATTAAAGGGAACCTGCACCATAAGAATATGCAGGCCGCCATTGCTGCTATTAAAATGCTGGTTGCCTGGCTGTCAAGCTCAAGCTTCAGCACTTCTTAAGATTGCTGTGCTTAAATATAATGCTTATCAAAATGCCGGTTGCCTGGCTGTCAAGCTCATTCTCTGGCTTCAGTCCTGAAGGAAGCATGCAGGACTTCTCACCGAGCTCTGACTTTCTCATCTCTGAGTACTGGTCACAGACAGCCAGGCATAGGGTCTTCCATGCTGCAGGTGCCATTGCCCATAAGTGAGGTAGTCATCGCCCTGTCACCACTTCTCTGCACTGACACCCAACCACAGGGGAGCGAGTACTCCACCCAACACCGGTATGCCAGTTACAGGCACCTGAGATGACCCCATCAGAGGAGTCTCACTTCTCCTGCATCATTAAATGGGGGGGGACTAACCCTTCAAGCTCCAGAAATCTCACCGATGGAGTTCCCAGAACAGTGGGTGGTACAACCTGTCCTCCTCCGATACCTGCCCCTGGTGGGTGGACTGGCCCTTTAAGAGGGCAACTCAGAAAGATACAAATGTAACAAATTAAATGAAAAAGTTTCTGCTACAAAAACTACAAATGAGGATCATCCACTCCCTCCCCACCCCCCACCTTAGGGTGTACGCAGCTCCGATCTACTCCGGGACGATCATCCAAGACCCCCCACCCCTTCCCGGAATCCCCCCACCCCCCTCTGTCCTGGAATCTACATTCAGAGGGGCACAGCAGAGAGGAAAGGGGGAGAGATAGACCCCTAAAGAAGGGGAAAATATTGTAAATCCCCCCCCAGAGGAGTGAACATTACCTGTGTCCCTGCTCTGTGCTGGATCTCAGGGAGGACAGGGGTGTGAAGGGGAGGAGGGGCTAAGGAGATAAAGGACACGCCCCTGGGGGGTGTCACTGCACCAACGTCAGCTTTTTAAAGGGACAGTCCCAACCTTCAGAGACACCCATCAAGGAAGAGGACTATTTCTCATCTTCAGAGATGTAGAGGATTTTCTTCTTAGTAAAGTCAGTTGTCAGGGAATACAAGAGACACAATGGGGACCGTCCCAAATAATAGGGATTGTTCTCTCTGTGGAGGGAATTAGGAAAGGAGAAATGCTGGTAATTGGATTTTGAATGGATCCTATGATTGATGGATGCATGAAATTGTTTATTTCTCTGTATGTAGGACAATTCAAATAAAGAAACTTAAAAAAGAGAAAGAGGAACAGTTCCTGTATTTGTGTATAATGAAAGAAATCAAACTCATTATTTTCACCGTACGTTATGGGTGCGTCACATTAACCACTTCAGCCCCGGAGGATTTGGCTGCCCGATGACCGGGCCATTTTTTTGCAATTCGGAACTGCATTGCTTTAACAGACAATTGCACAATTGTGTCGTCCCCCCACACACACATTCCCAGGCTTCACATGGTCCCCCCCTTCTCCTCAGGCTTCACAACTCCTCCCTCCCTCCCTCCTCCCCAGGCTTCACAGTCCCCCCCCCACATCCTCAGGCTTCACAACTCCTTCCTCCCTCCTCCTCAGGCTTCACAGCCCCCCTTCTCACATCCTCAGGCTTCCCATACCCCCCCCCCCCCCACCGTCTCCTCAGGCTTCACAACTCCTCCCTCCCTCCTCCCCAGGCTTCACAGTCCCCCCCCCCCCCACATCCTCAGGCTTCACAGCTCCTTCCTCCCTCCTCCTCAGGCTTCACAGCCCCCCTTCTCACATCCTCAGGCTTCCCATACCCCCCCCCCCCACCGTCTCCTCAGGCTTCACAGCTCCTCCCTCCCTCCTCCTCAGGCTTCACAGCCCCCCTTCTCACATCCTCAGGCTTCCCATACCCCCCCCCCCCCACGTCTCCTCAGGCTTCACAGCTCCTCCCTCCCTCCTCCTCAGGCTTCACAGCCCCCCTTCTCACATCCTCAGGCTTCCCATACCCCCCCCCCCCACCGTCTCCTCAGGCTTCACAACTCCTCCCTCCCTCCTCCCCAGGCTTCACAGTCCCCCCCCCCCCCACATCCTCAGGCTTCACAGCTCCTTCCTCCCTCCTCCTCAGGCTTCACAGCCCCCCTTCTCACATCCTCAGGCTTCCCATACCCCCCCCCACCGTCTCCTCAGGCTTCACAGCTCCTCCCTCCCTCCTCCTCAGGCTTCACAGCCCCCCTTCTCACATCCTCAGGCTTCCCATACCCCCCCCCCCCACCGTCTCCTCAGGCTTCACAGCTCCTCCCTCCCTCCTCCTCAGGCTTCACAGCCCCCCTTCTCACATCCTCAGGCTTCCCATACCCCCCCCCCCACCGTCTCCTCAGGCTTCACAACTCCTCCCTCCCTCCTCCCCAGGCTTCACAGTCCCCCCCCCCCACATCCTCAGGCTTCACAGCTCCTCCCTCCCTCCTCCTCAGGCTTCACAGCTCCTCCCTCTTCAGGCTTCAAAGGGCCCCCCTTCTCCTCAGAGCCTAATGGCCCATACACACGATCCGAATATCGGACTAAAACGATTGTCCGATGATGGATCGTACGATTTTCGGATCGTGTGTACACTACTTTCGAGAGCCGATCACGACCGTTCATCCGATATTTTTCGATCGGACAAGCGCAAAAATTTTCCTCGTACGATGTCAGATCGTACGATTTTCGTTTAGTCAGTACAGTCGTCGTCATACAATACAAATACATTACAACACGTGACATCACTTACGATCTTTTTTTTTTTGTCGTACGAGAATTTTCGTGAGTTTAATAACCTATTTTATTTTACTTGCGATTATTGAGCGAAAAAAGTCGTACGATCCATCGGCCGATATTCGGATCGTGTGTATGGGCCATTAGGCTTCACAACCCTGTCCTCCTCCTTCCCCCCACCTTTTCAACACCCACTTAACATCCTCAGGCTTCAAAACTCCCCCCTCACATCCTCAGGCTTCAAAACGGCCCCCTTCTCCTCACAGCCTAAGGATTTACAACCCTGTCCTCCTCCCATCCTCAGGCTTCACAACATCTCCCTCCTCAGGCTTCACTGCCATCCTCAGGCTTCACAGCTCCCCCCTCACAACTCCTCCCTCCTCCTCAGGCTTTACAACGTTGTCCTCCTCACATCCCCAGGCTTCACAACGCGCCCCCCCCCACATCCTCAGGCTTCACAACTCCTCCCTCCTCCTCCTCAGGCTTTACAACGTTGTCCTCACATCCCCAGGCTTCACAATGCCCCCCCCCACATCCTCAGGCTTCACAACTCCTCCCTCCTCAGGCTTCACAACTCCTCCCTCCTCAGGCTTCACTGCCATCCTCAGGCTTCACAACATTGTCCTCCTCACATCCCCATGCCTTACAACGCCCCCCCCCCATCCTTAGGCTTCACAACTCCTCCCTCCCCTCCTCAGGTTTCACAACGTTGTCCTCCTCACATCCCCGGGCCTCACAACGCCCCCCCCCCATCCTTAGGCTTCACAACTCCTCTCTCCCCAGGCTTCACAACGTTGTCCTCCTCACATCCTCAGGATTCACTGCCATCCTAAGGCTTCACAACTCCTCCTACTCACATCCCCAGGCCTCATGACGCCTCCCCCCCTACATCCTCAGGATTCACAGTGCCCTCCTCACATTCTCAGGCTTCACAACTCCTCCCTCAGGCTTCACAACATTGTCCTCCTCACATCCCCATGCCTTACAACGCCGCCCCCCACATCCTCAGGCTTCACAACTCCTCCCTCCCCTCCTCAGGTTTCACAATGTTGTCCTCCTCACATCGCCCCCCTATCTTTAGGCTTCACTGCCATCCTCAGGCTTCACAGCTCCTTCCTCAGGCTTCACAACTCCTCCCTCCTCTCCTCAGGCTTCACAACGTTGTCCTCACATCCTCAGGCTTCATAATTCCTCCCTCCTCCTCACATCCCCAGGCTTCACTGCCATCCTCAGGCTTTACAACTCCTCGCTCTCTCCTCCTCAGGCTTCAAAGGACACCCTTCTCCTCACATCCTAAGGCTTCACAACTCCTCCCTCCTCACATCCCCAGGCTTTACAATGCCCTCCTCGCATTCTCAGGCTTTACAATGCCCTCCTCACATCCTCAGGCTTCCCTGCCCCCAAAACTCACAGAGCTCTCCTCAGAGTCTCACTTCTCTCTCAGCCCTGTGTGAGATTTCCCACTTCCGGCTCACATGGATGACATCATCGCCCCGCCCCCAGCTTCAGTGGACGTCCAGTATGACGTGTGACTGAGAATGGAGCCACACAGATCCAGTCACAGTCCCATAGACACCCACACTAGTCATGTCTGGTGGCAGCAATTCCCACTGACAGAACACTATGCAATGTTTCATCAAATCACCCAAATGCTTAGTGTGCTGGGATTTTATTAAAAATAATGGTCACAGCCATCACAAATTTTGGGGCCCCTTACATAGCTTCAGGCAGGGCCCGCCAGGAGCAGAAAAAAAAAACAGGAGGGGGGCCAGTCGGGCATGTAAGTGGCCCTGGGTACCATTGGGCCCCTTACAGCCTTACAGCTTTAATGCAAAAAATAAATATATTAAAAAATGTAAATAAATGTTATAAAAAAAAGAAACAAGGGTGGGGCCAGCTGGGCCTGTAATGGGCCCTGGGGACCATTGGGCCCCTTACAGGTGTAATGCAAAAAAAAAAAGGGGGCCAGTCGGGCCCCTAGGGACATCAGGCCCCTTACAGGTGTAATGCCTGTACCCCACTGGTGGCCCCTTACAGGTGTAATGCCTGTACCCCCCTGTCACTGTCACTGCCACTCATGGGGCGATAATTTCAGCCCACACCCACCGATCGTCATGGCGAGCTTGAAAAATGCAGATTTCGGAGCGATCGTTTGATAATATGAACGTTAGTACACAGCTTTCGAGAGTCGGTCAGGACAGTTCATCCGATATTATTTGATTGTATGATTTTCGTTTAATCAGTACAGCTGTCATTGGAAAATGCAATACACATGACATCACTTCCATATTTTTATTCTGTCGTTCGAGAATTTTCGTGACTTTAGTAAACTCGTCAGATTGGACCTGAGATTAGCATGCAAAAAAAAAAACGGACAATCATTCATCCGATGATCTCATTGTGTTTCCCGGGCATTGGGCAGCGCCCTTACATTACATCAAAGCGCAATCACCGGTGGTTGTGTGCTTTGCATCGCATCTAAACGTGTACAGCGTTTTGGTGCAGGTTATGACGTACGTTCACATCCAGTGGCGATGCATCCATAGTGGGCACACGATCAAACCAAAATCCCCATGGACAGACAGCGCGGTAAGGTGGCGGTGACGTTGACGCCGCCACGTCACCAAACCAGGAAGTAAAATACTTCCACGCATGCGTCGAATCAATTCGACGCATGCGGGAGATTTTGGTCCGCTGGTTAGGCGTACTAACCAGCAGACATATCTGACAGACGGCTTTCCAGCAGACAAGTTTTAAAGCATGCTTTAAAACTTTTGAGTGCTGGAAACCTATCTGCTAGCCCGTACACACGATCGAATCTGTCCGCTGAAACTGGTCTGCGGACCTGTTTCAGCAGATATATTCGATCGTGTGTACGCGGCCTTACAGGTTTAATGCAAAAAAATAAATAAAATAAAAACGTGAGGGGGGCTAGCCTGACCCATGGGGACCATCGAGCCCCTTACAGGTGTAATGCCTGTACCCCACTGATGGCAGCCCTGGCGGAGGGAGATTGTACCAGAGGAGTTTAATATGTGTGGCCATCACAATTAGGCTGCGCAAACCAAACTGCTGATTGCAAACATTTGCATTGAAAGGAAGATGAGCAAAGAGAGAACTCTGCATGCAAAGGGAGAGAATGAAAATCTGATCACACAGGAACGTGGCTGCCATTCTGAGGACTCAACAAATGATCCGAAAATAGAAAGCTGTGGGAGTGTCATTGCGTCTTCTGCTGGGCGTAGATCAGGTTTAACCACATTTTACTGACCAAAAAGCTAACTGAGGAGATGTTTGAGTTAGGGAGCGGTGCCGCACAATGGACAGGGAAGGTCGGACTACCGCATTCGCTACAATTACAGTGACATCAAAGACGGACATTCTCGCCGTTCGTGCGTTAGAAACCTAAGAACACCTATGAGTGAGTGACAGACAGCCTGCAGGCTCTGCCTTGCTATCGCTTCACTTCAAATGCCAATTTTCTAACACCTGACGATCACAAGATCTATACCAGTATTCAACACCACTAAGAACTGGACCAATAAAGTTGCATCGAAAGTTGACGAAAAAAAAAACATCAACTTTATTATTTCTATTAATAGTCAATATAAAGAAGAAAACATTCAAAACACAAAAAAAAAAAAACAAGGAAAAAGATTAAAGCTGAACTCCGGGCACAAAAGCTTTAATAAAAAATATATTCATAGGAGAAACAAAGGAAATAAACTCACTTTGTGCGCACCAAATGCCTTTGCCAACCAGAGATATTACTTTGTAAAAGTAGCTGTGGGAGGGGCCCAGCAGGCTGCCTGCAGAAAACTACAGGGGGGGGCGGAGACAAGACCAGTCACCCTGCACAAGGAGAGAGAGCAGCAGTGAGGGGTCTTTATTACTGGAAGCTCCTGAACAGAGGCAATGTTGTTTTACAATAGAATACTGCACAGAACTGGAAAAAAAATGTACAAAGCAACCCAAAAGGATGTATTTGTTTTTCAAATAAACAAAGGTCTGGTATAGATATAAGCCCAAAAAACTGTTGACCTCGTCCACAAGGCCCTCTATACATCTAGAACTGAGATGTACAAACCTATGATCCTTCTATGATCTACAATGATCTACCTACGATTCATCTATGATCCATCTATCTATGATCCTTCTATGATTTTTCTATTATCCATCTATGATCCTTCTATTATCTACATATAATCCTTCTATGGTCCATCTATCCTCCATCTATGATCAACCTTTGATCCTTCTATGATTCTTCTATGATCCTTCTATGATCTATCAAGGATCCTTCTATGATCTCCCTATGATCCATCTATGATCCATCTTTGATCCTTCTATCATTTTTTCATGATCTACATACGATCTATCTATGATCCATTAATGATCTACAAATGACTCATCTATGATCCTTGTACAGTATCCTCCATCTATAATCTATCTATGATATATTGATGCTCCCTCTATGATTCATCTATGAACCATCTATGCTCCATCTATGATATATCGATGCTCCATCTATGATCTATCTATGATATATTGATGCTCCATCTACAATATATTGATGCTCCATCTATGATCAATCTATGAAATATCGATGCTCCATCTATGATATATCGATGCTCCATCTATGATCCCTCTATGCTCCATCTATGATCCATCTATGATATATCTATGCTCCATCTATGATACATCTATGATATATCTATGCTCCATCTATGATCTATCTGATGGATGCCTTAGCATTGAATTTCTGATGAACCTTTATTGGGTTAGAGCTCAGTAGTGTTGGATACTGGCACAGATTGCTTGTAAAGTGGGTGATGAGGCATGATCTATATTATACTAGATTTGATGGTCTTTTTATGTTGAAAACAGTGACACTGATTGTATGTATTTGCAGGGCCGCCATCAGGAATTATGGGGCCCCTTACACAGCTTCAGGCATGGGCCCCCTGGAGCAGAGAATCGGGGGGGGGGGGGGGGCAGGCAGTGCTGCTGCCTCAAATTGAGAAGCGGGGGTTGACGCCACTAATTGAGAAGCGGGGGGTCGTGGATTGAGAAGCAAGGGGGTTGCCCTGGGACCTCTGGGCCCCTTACAAAAAACAAAAAAATAATAAAAAATAAAAATGTATAAAAAAGGGGGGGGGGGTAGCCACCTGGGCCCTTTAATAAAAAATAAAAAATAAAATAAACATTTTTAAAAAATATACAAAATTTTTAAAAATAAAAATGTATAAAAAAAGGGGGGGTTGCCATCCGGGGGCCCTGGGGACCTCTGGGCCCTTTAATAAAAAAAATATATATACATATGTATCTATATATATATATATATATCCAGGGCTTTTTTTCAGGGGGAACTTGGGGGAACTCAGTTCCACCACCTTTGGCTCAGACCCTTTGGTGCCCGCTCACCACATTCACTTGTAAACATAGAAGTCTGCTTTCTGTGTTTACAAGTGACAGCTCTGCACTCTGTGTGTAACCCACTGAACCCTGTACTCTCTATGTAATGCAATCCTGGTATTTAATGCACCTTTAACACCCTTCTACTGTTTGCGAAATCTGAACGGGGTCGTGGTTGAGTTCCTGCACCTATTTTCTGAGAAAAAAAGCTCTGTCTATATCTATATCTATATCTATATATATATATATATCTATATATATATATATATATATATATATATATATATATATATATAGATATATATATATATATAGAGAGAGAGAGAGAGAGAGAGAGAGAGAGAGAGAGAGAGATATGTATATACATATAAAAATTATATTAAAAAAAGGGGGGTTTGCCATCCAGGCCCCTGGAGACCTCTGGGCCCCTTACAGGTGTACTGCCTGTACCCCCCTGATGGCGGCCCTGTGTATTTGTATCGTATGTCAGATCAGAAGAGTGCTGAGACTTCCTTCCTGTCCTTCTACTCACAGACAGTACACAACACTCTTGTCTCACGCACACAGAGTATTAACCTAATTTCTGTTTCCAACCTGTTAAGGAGTTATCTATATGATCATATAGATATAGTGATCATATATGAGTGCCTCGAGTAATTGGAGAGACTCACTCTCATACAGGAAGATTTTTCAGTTTGGGATAGACAAGAGAAGGTTCAGACCCACCAGTGAATTCCCAACACTTCCTGTCCTGGAGACACAACAGGAAGTAAAAGAAAAGCCAGATCAGTTGTGCCCTGAGATTTTTCTTCTCTATTTCTCTTACATTGTAGAGAAGGATGTGCGCAAAACTGCAAAAGAACAGGTCCATCCAGTCCAGCCTATGTATTTGTATGTGCAATGTAGAGCGTCCCCATTCACTTGGCAGGGGGTATCATTCCTACCACGGCCGCAAAAGATCACGGCTGAGGCATGTGTACACCTCTGGCCACTGCTTCCGCAAGGGGAGTGATTGGGGAGGGCAGTAAAAAAAAGCAGCTCTAACACGGGGCCTGTACCGCTCCTCAACTGTTGGTGTGAGCAAGCCCTTAGTGTGAGCAAGAATGCATATACCTCTTTCTTGTTCTCATCAAGGAAGACAACTAGAAGTTTCTTCAGTACTCCTAACTGATACCAGTACTTGGCAGGGAAAAGTGGCACCTTGCACTGTGTGTGGAAGCTGGCATCCGGGTGAACACATGTAGAAAGACCGGGGGTCAGTTTACAGAGCTGTGCTGCAATGTAGCACATATGTCTGCACTAGGTCTGGGCTGCCACGAACATAGTACTAATGTTTGTTTCAGAACTGTGCTACCATGGATGTAGTACTTTTGTCTGCACCAGGGCTGTGCCACCACGGATGTAATACTTATGTCTGCACCAGGGCTGTGCCACCACGGATGTAATACTTATGTCAGCACCAGGGCTGTGCTGCCACAGATGTAGTACTTATGACTGCTCCAGGGCTGTGCTGCTATGGATGTAGTATTTACATCTGTGACAGTGAAAGGGTTAAACCTCCTTTCCACAAACCCTAAATTGTGCCCACGTGTCCCCGTCAGGGATCTAGGATTACACACGTTGTTACCGGCTTTACAGTCACCATTGATTAACTTAAAGATATTGATCATGTCTCCTCCTAATTGCCCCCTCTCAAAGGTAAATAAGTAATTTACGTAATGGCTCCTAATAGCTGAGGCCCTCCAGTCGCATTATTAATTGCATTCCTTTTTCTAATTCTAGAATGTCCTTCTTGTTGATTTGTGACCAAAACTGAACCTGAAAACTACTGTCATGACCCCCCACCCCCACCAAGAAAATTGAGCGCCAGGCTTCATGAGGTGCATAAATGGCCTGCACACCTATAGCAAGGACATTATTCAACTTCAGTCAGAGCCGCACAGTTTGTTTTTATATACAAACACCCCTTAACTGCATAGGCAGTTTTTTGGTAAAGGTGAACTAACCCTTTAAAGTCTTTAATAGTCTTTCACTTATTAACCACTTTCATACCGCGGTTCGTCATATGACGTCCTTGGCTTTCAGTGGGGATATCTGAATGATGGGTGCATCTATAGGCATCATCCAGATATATCTTTTTTCAGCCTGCGATTCTTCCCTACACCATAAGAACTATCAAAGCGTCAGTTCAGCCGCTTGATCGTCCTTACTGGCGGCAGACTTACTTACCAGAAATGGCGATTGCTATGCGGAAGTTCATAATCTGCCTCTTCCCCTACCGCGGCAGGTCTTCTTCCTCATCCTCCCCGCGTTGTTGTCTAGGGAATAAGGGGAAAAGGGGGATTAGGTTGTTTCAGGCCCCCCTTTTCCTCATGGGATTCATGGCAGGGGGCAGTTTCAAGGTTCCCTTGGGGGTTTTAGGCGGGAATCCTGGGGATTGGTTAGAGCAGTGTGTTGCTAAGGGTTAGAATTGAGCTTGTGATAGGTTGAAAGCGGTTTTGAGCGGGAAAGGTCAGGATTGGTTTAGGCATTTCGGTTGCTGGGGAAAATGTGAAAAGGTAGGGGTTCAGGATAGGTCAGTTAAGGTCATCTGACCTTCCAGAACATTCCAGCTCTTGGAAAATCCCTATTTAAAGAGCTGGTTCTGTTGGTTCAGGGCCGGCCGTTTCCAAGGGTGAACCAAAAGTGGATCTCCCCACCCCCCCTTCCCTTGTCGCGGTATAGCTATCTGGTAAATCCATTTTGCTCATTGGCAAAAGGGGATAGTGGTTTTGAATGATTTAAGGCAATTCATGCAGCTTGAGTCTTAGTGGCTGAGCTGTGTATTTTTATTTGGTACAGTTAATTATCTAAGGTGCAATGGAAATATTTAATGATTATTTGAAGAAACCAATAGTTATGCCGCGGCCTTTAATTTATCAAAAAAAATGTGTATGCGTGTTTTGGTAATTTTATGTTAATAAAGTTTTCTGTGTGTATATAATTAATAAATTATTTATTTAAAAATAGTTTAAAGGTGTGTGGTCTCAGGTTGTTTTGGTATGTCCAGGCATCCTGCATATAATCCAATGGTGCACGCTGCCTTCTGGGAACTGTGTGTATCCCAGAAAGCAGCCGCGAGACTCGTGCATGCGCAGTAGGAAAACAGGCAGTGAAGCCGCAAGGCTCTACTGCCTGTTTCCCTCAGTAAGGATGGCGGCGCTGGGAGCTGCCAGGATTGAGCGATCGGCCTCGGGGGGCGGAGATCGCGGGCGCCTAGGACAGGTAAGTGTCCTTATGAAAAGTCAGCAGCTACAGTGTTTGGCTGACTTAAAATAAAAAATAAAAAATCGAAGGTAGAACCCCGCTTTAACTTCATATGATTACAAATGTTATTTATTATCAAAATATGTGTATGAAAAAATATGTGTCCTGTTAAAGTGTTCGGGTTTGACTTAAAGAAAAGGTGGCAACCCTAAGGTGACCTCTGGCCTTCTGCTTTCACACCTTCCTAAAACAAGGAGCCTAAAGGTGTCACCAGGACGACCGTGTATACAGATGAAGGTGCGTGCAGGAAGAGTTAATCCCTGTGTAAACTGACTCGCCCGGCAACGGTTGCTATGGGTGTGTTTGTGGCCTGGGGACATTTGTTTACTGCGGTTGGAAGCATCAATTACGACCTATCCAGGTGATTTTCATGTCCTGCTGTTATGCAAAGCTCCGGCTTACGTGTGCGGTCCTCCAGGAATCATGAGGAGGCATTATAATCTCTAAGGACCGGTAAAAACTGGAGATGGGTTTACTGTACTTACTGTAGTGCCGTATGTGCTCGGGGGCAAATGCCCGGCCTGCAAGAAGTCTGAGTTCCAAGCATACCTCCCTGGCCCTGCCCGAAATGTTCATACTGCACCACCCAGCCGCAGCAACTGTCATCCTCTGAGTCTGACGGGCTTTCGGCAGCGGTGTCAAGCGGGACAACTGTGCCCTCTGTCCATGGCTAAATACAGGAGACGGGCCTTACCCATAGCTGACCTCTCCCCCCCTGGATCTGAAAGAGTAATCATGAGGCAGCGGCAGAGATGTTCAGTCTGGGCTCTGGCTGGGCCACTCAAGGACATTCACAGAGTTGTCCTGTAGCCACTCCTTTGTTGTGTGCTTAGGGTCGTTGTCCTGTTGAAAGATTAACTTTCGCCCCAGCCTGAGGTGCAGAGCTCTCTGGAGCAGGTTTTCATCAAGGATGTACATTGCTGCATTCATCTTTCCCTCGATCCTGACTAGTCTCCCAGTTGCTGCCGCTGAAAAATATCCCCACAGAATGATACTGCCACCACCATGCTTCACAGTAGGGATGATATTAGTCAGGTGATGAGCGGTGCCTGGTTTCCTCCAGACAAGGCGGTTGCCATTCAGGCCAAAGAGTACAATCTTTGTGTCATCAGACCAGAGAATTTTGTTTCTCATGATCTGAGAGTCCTTCAGGTGCCTTTTGGCAAACTCCAGGTGGGCTGTGATGTGCCTTTTACTGAGGAGTGGCCTCCATCTGATTGGTGGAGTGCTGCAGAGATGGTTGTTCTTCTGGAAGGTTCTCCTCTCTCCACAGAGAAATGCTGGCTCTCAGAGTGACCATCGGGTTCTTGGTCACCTCCCTGACTGAGACCCTTCTCCCTTAATTTGGCCAGGAGACCTGCTCTAGGAAGAGGCCTGGTGGTTCCAAACGTCTTCCATTTGCAGATTAAAGAGGCCACTGTGCCCATTGGGACCTTAAATGCTGCAGAAATGTTTCTGTACCCTTCCCCCGATCTGTCCCTCCATACAATCCTGTCCCCAAGGTCTACAGGCAATTCCTTGGACTTCATGGCTTGGTTTGTGCTCCGACATGCACTGATAACTGTGGGACCTTCTATAGACAGGTGTGCGCCTTTCTAAATCATGTCCAACCAACTGAATTTACCACACAGGTGGACTCCAATCAAGTTGTAGAAAAATCTCAAGGATGATCAGTGGAGACAGGAGACACCTGAGCTCAATATTATGTGTCATGGCAAAGGGTGTGAATACTTATGGACATGGGATTTTTTGTCATTTATTTTATTTTATTTATTATAAATTTGCAAAGATTTCAAAACAAACTTCTTTCATGTTGTCATTATGGGGGATTGTTTGTAGAATTTTGAGGAATATAATAATTTTAATTTTGGAAAAAAGGCTGCAACAGAACAAAATGTGGAAAAAGTGAAGCACTGTAAATACTTTCCGGATGCACTGTAATCATTTGCACAAACATTTGTACACAAGACTGAGTAAATACTCACAAAAATCAAAGATTTTTCATGTTTTTGGTTTATGCAGCTCAATGTGAGAGGGGAATCCTGACCACAACGCAGCCCAAGTGCATGGGCCCTATAGGCCTACAATAGTGGCGAGTTCAGATCCATACAACACTGTATGCACTATGGACCTGAACACAACATTTTATACCCCTGTGGTCACCATGAGGCCTGAAAGATCCATTGGTGTCATGCTACAGACCCTGCCAAGTGGCATCGGTCCCAGAATAATAATACACCATCCCAGAACCAAGACACCATCAAAATCTCCGATAACCCAACGCAACCTCTGGAGGAACCGCCGGTTGAAAATGTCTACTAAGCAACGGTAGAGCTGGGCGATTTTGGCCCCCCAAAAAATCTGTGATTTAACCACTTAACCCCCGGACCATATTGCTGGTCAAAGACCAGGCCACTTTTTGCGATTCGGCACTGCGTCGCTTTAACTGACAATTGCGCGGTCGTGCGACGTGGCTCCCAAACAAAATGGGCGTCCTTTTTTTCCCACAAACAGAGATTTCTTTTGGTGGTATTTGATCACCTCTGCGGTTTTTATTTTTTGCGCTATAAACAAAGATAGATCGACAATTTTGAAAAAAAATGAATATTTTTTACTTTTTGCTATAATAAATATCCCCAAAAATATATATATATTCAGTTTAGGCCGATACGTATTCTTCTACATATTTTTAGTAAAAAAAACAAAAAATGCAACAAGCGTTCATTGATTGGTTTGCGCTAAAGTTATAGCGTTTACAAAATAGGGGATCGTTTTATGGCATTTTTCGTAAAAAAAATGTTTTTTCTATTGATGGCGGCGATCAGCGATTTTTATCAGTACTGCGACATTATGGTGGACACATCCAACACTTTTGACAAGTTTTTGGGACCATTGGCATTTTTATAGCGATCAGTGCTATAAAAATGCATTGATTACTATAAAAATGCCACTAGCAGGGAAGGGGTTAACACTAGGGGGCGAGGAAGGGGTTAAGTATGTTCCCTGGGTGTGTTCTAACTGAAGGGGGGGTGGGACTGACTAGGGGAAATGACTGATCGCTGTTCATAGATTGTATGAACAGATGAATAGTTATTTCTCCCCCTGACAGGACCCGGAGCTGTGCGTTTACACACAGAGCTCCCGGTTCTCGCTCTCTGTAACGGGTCAGGGGCGAGTGGGCGGTGCGCGCCCCTATTGGCTGCTCGGCGAGATGACGTATATATATACGTGATCTCGCCCAGCAGAGCCGACCTGCCGCCATATAACAGCGGCGGCTGGTCGGCAAGCAGTTAAAAAAAAAAAAAAAACTTGATTCACGATTCGAATCAAGTTTTTTTTTTTTCTGATGGACACCGCGCGTGTCCTAAGGAGCTACGGGCAGGAGTTTTTGGGTCGAGGCTTCGGCCTAGTCCGCCGAGATCCTGGGAAAAGGCTGTGGACTAGGCCGAAGCAGCGGCCTTGCCTAAAAAACCTGCCCGCAGCGATCCTGGGAAAAGGCAGCGGACTAGGCCGAAGCCTTGCTTAAAAAATCCTGCCCGCAGCTCGCCTGGTAAAAGGCCGCGGACTAGGCCTCTGATCCCTCCTGTATTGAATTGCATTGTATTGTGACTGTACTGTCTTCCCTGATGTTGTAAAGCGCTGCGCAAACTGTTGGCGCTATATAAATCCTGTATAATAATAATAAAAAATAGGCTGAAGCCGCGGCCTTGCCTAAAAAAAATCCTGCCCGCAGCTCGCCGCGATCCTGGGAAGAGGCCACAGACTAGGCCTCCGATCCCTCCTGAATTTAATTGTATTGTGACTGTACTGTCTTCCCAGATGTTGTAAAGCACTGCGCAAACTGTTGGCGCTATATAAATCCTGTATAATAAATAATAGGCTGAAGCCGCAGCCTTGCCTAAAAAAATCCTGCCCGCAGCTCGCCGCGATCCTGGGAAGAGGCCGCGGCTTTGGCCTAGTCCATAGCGTCCGGCCTCGTGGCAAGCTGCGGGCAGGATTTTTCAGACGAGGCCGCGGC
Source organism: Rana kukunoris (assembly GCA_029574335.1). Classification (NCBI taxonomy): domain Eukaryota; kingdom Metazoa; phylum Chordata; class Amphibia; order Anura; family Ranidae; genus Rana; species Rana kukunoris. The sequence continues at coordinate 11,448,578 of CM056054.1, read as the reverse complement.
TTTGGCCTAGTCCCTATGGAAAAAAAAGTCTAAAAAAACAAACAAAAAATAAATAAATTCGATTAAAATCTGAATCGATTTAACCTTCCAACTCGATTTCCAGAAATTGATTTTTTTCCCCAGCCCTTCGCAACAGCATGAAACATGCTCTGTTATAGCACCACCATGTGGCCAAAACTAGATACTGCAGATAAATAAACCACAAAATGTAAAAAAAAACAAAAAACACATTTATTTACATGGCATCAACAACATACACATAATTACAATACTGGTTCCATACAGAGGAAGCTGTTGGGAGAACCTTCCATTGATGACTTGCTTTACTCCAAGGGTTATCTTCCATCTCCATCCTCATTCCACATTTAATGTGTATTTACATTTGTTTGGGCCAAGCTGGCTTCGGCCTAGTTCGCCACGATCCTGGGAAAAAAAGCCACGGCCTCGCCTAAAAAAAAAAAAATCCTGCCCGCAGCTCGCCGCGATCCCAGGATTGCGGATCCCTTTTCCCAGGATCGCGGCGAGCTGGATTTTTAGGCGAGCCCGCGGCTTCGGCCAAGTCCGCAGAGCTCCGAAAGAAAAGAATTGAAAAAATAAAATAAAAATCGATTTCATCAAAATTTGAATCGATTTGCACTCGCAACTCGATTCAAGATTCAAATAGATTTTTGTCCCAGCCCCCTTTCACATTGAGGTGTTTTTCACGCGATACAGCGCTAAAAATAGCACTGCTATACCGCCTGAAAAAAACCTGCCCTGTAGTCTTCAATATGAAACCCCGAAGGCTTTCACACTGAAGCGGTGCGCTAGCAGGACGGCTCCAAAAGTCCTGCTAGCCGCATCTTTGCAGCGGTGTGTTAACCGCTCCTTCCCATTGAAATCAATGAGAAACCGCGGTAATACCGCCCACAATACGCCTCTACAGAGGCTCATTGCGGGCGGTATTAACCCTTTTTCAGCCGCTAGCGGGGGGTTAAAACCGCACCGCTAGCGGCCGAATACCGCGGTAAATACGACGGTATAGCAGCGCTAAAAATCGCACTGCTATACCGCCACTGCGGCTCTATGCCCAATGTGAAAGCAGCCTAAGTGTGCATGAGCCCTTTAGAGGCGGTGGCTGCATTTGTTTTCTTTTTTAACCACTTGCCTACTGTGCACCTACACCCCCTTCCTGCCCAGACAAAATTTTAGCTTCCGGCACTGCGTCGCTTTAACTGACAATTGCGCGGTCCTGCGACGTGGCTCCCAAACAAAATTGACGTCCTTTTTTTCCCCCACAAATAGAGCTTTCTTTTGGTGGTATTCGATCGCCCGTCCGTTTTTTATTTCTTGCGCTATAAACAAAAAAAGAGCCCCTAGCCGCTTTAAATGACAGGACGTCATATGACGTGCTGTCAGGAACATCGAGTATCCCGCCCGCCGTCATTTGACGGCGGGCGGGTATCAAGTGGTTAAAGCCTTCTTATTTCTTTATTTTCCGGTCAGTAACACATTCCCTGTTCTGAGATGACATCTTTCCCTCGCCATATTATATCCATGGAGGAGCAGGACCTTTAGTACAGGACTACAGACCCCCTCCACCCTCAATAAAATACAGTGAAGGTGTTCCGAAGTCCACAGTGAGCTAGAAACAATGTAACTGCTTAGCACATGCAGACAGAACGGGAAGTCACAAGATATCTCCCAGGACCCCCCACACCCACGTATTTCATATACAAATCATACCGGTGCCATTCAACGAACATTTCATATACACTGAAGAACACCTTGTCCTTTCTCTTGTGATCTGCACCATCTCTACGACTAAGCATCAATCCATGATGTGAAACATTTTAGCTTTTTTGTCCCCTATGTCCACTTCCTACCATTGATTGCAGTGTTGCATGAATTCTTGGATGTTTTACAGCTTTGCATTTTATCCTTTGTTCATTTTGTTTCAATAAATCAGAGTGCGGCAGTCCAGGGACATTTCTTTTTTCCCCTGTGGCCCTCCAGCTGTTGCAGAACTACAAGTCCCTTCATGCCTCTGCTTTTAGGAGTCATGCTTGCAACTGTCAGCGGCTTGCAATGCCTCATGGGACATGTAGCTCCTCAGCAGCTGGAGGGCCACAGGTGGAGCACCCCATGCATTAGAACAGTGGTTCTCAACCGTGCTAGTGCCGGGACCCCTTGATGGATTTTCCAAAGTTGTGGGGACCCCTAACAGCAAAATTATTTTCGTAGCGTAGGTTGTCAGCAACCAAGGCAGGCCAAGTAATTTGCGCCCCTAACCCACGGACATTTAGCGCTCCCTGAGTCCCTTCCACTGGTATAGTATTAAAACCCCTTATGGTACATTTTTGGCTGTACCACTTTTTCTTTCCCTTTTATCTCTCTATATCCTAATGTCTTGTTTTTTTTTTCCTCTTCCAATCCCTCTCTCTAGCTTTTTTTTTTTTTCTTTCTATTAATCTTCTCTCCTTTTTTTTCTTTGTTCCTCCCCCTCTTTTTCTCTCCTTTTCATGTATTCTCCATTTGTATTCCTCCTCTTACTCCTTGGTGAAGGGAATGGGATCAGTGGCAGTGCTGGTGGGATCGGTGGCAGTGCTGGTGGGATCGGTGGCAGTGCTGGCGGGGGGTGGGACCACTGGCAGTGCTGGCGAGGAGTTCTGATCAGCCAACTTGGGTGCTCTTGATCAAGGTCTTCTGCCGATCTGAGAACTGTAGCGGGGACTTTTAATGGCAACTATAATCACAGGTAGTGTTGCTCACTGTTTCTGGCTCGGTCGCAAAAAGGGCTTCAGGAACAGCCCAGGATTCGGTGACCCCTGGCAAATTGCCATTTGACCCCCGAGGGGGTCCCGACCCCCAGGTTGAGAACCACTGCATTAGAACATCTGATTGATATCCTAAAAATGAAAGTAGGCAATCCAAGAAAACATTTGCCAGAGAAAGCCCTGGTTCACACCGGTGAGATTTGACATGTCAATTTGGCGGCAATTGCTGGCAATGGCACCGCCCTAATCGGTGCGACGCTGCATTTGAGGCGCCGCTCCGATTTTAAAAAGTTGTTTCTCTACTACTTTTTGCAATTTTAGGGCGCGATTTCCATTGACATCTGTGCAGAAACCCGCACAGATGTCTGAAGTCGCAGCCGAAATCAGGACTGACATGCGCGAGTGAAATCGTGCGAGTTCAGCTTCATTCCCGCAGCTCAGTGTGAACTTGGGCAAAGGCGTGACTGTTCGAAGAGACATTTGGCATAACAATCAAGTAAACCCCAACTCAGGATTAATTTCATACACCAAAAAAAAAAACAGCCTCCAGTTCAGGCTGCAATCTAGAGTCCCCTACAGTACCCCTCCTCTGCCACAAGATGTCCTCGGTTCTCCAAGCTGAACAAAGCTGAGGTCAACGAGGAGGAGCGAGGACATACCTTGAGTGCAGGGACGTCACCCTGGAGCAGGGGTCTCCTCCAAACTACGGCCCTCCAGTTGTTCAGGAACTACAATTCCCATCATGCATGTGAATGTCAGAGTTTTACAATGCCTCATGGGACCAGGGGCGGACTGACCATTGAGCCACTCGGGCACTGCCCGAGGGCCCCATGCCACTAGGGGGCCCCCCATCAGGGTTACCAGGCTCAGTAAAACCAGGGACAGTATGTAAAAATCTGTCCCTGATATGTCCGAAACCAACATGCTTTTGATATGAAAATCCTGAGATTTTAGCTGCCCCGCCTCCTGGCGTGGTGGCCATCAGTAAGCGCAGGGGCCCCATAATCTTCTATTGCCCAGGGACCCCATGAGTTTTTAGTCTGCCCCTGCATGGGACGTGTAGTCTTGCAAAAGCTGGAGGGCCGTAGTTTTGGAGATCCCTTCCCTGGAGATTTGCATTCACTGTGTAGCACAGACGTCATCCCCCTCAGTGCTACTCTCTGCACCAATGAGCACTGGCCATCCCCAAGGAGAAGCCAAGTCCCCTGTAGCACCGTATAGCCAGCGTGAGGATTTCGGAATAGGCAAGTATAGATTAAAAAAAAAAAATACCAGTAGGGGGCACAATGAGGTAGGGAAGAGAACAAAGTTTGGAGTTGGACTTTAACAAGATTCCCTCCATCAGAAGTCTTGATTGCCGTGCCTTCCGCATTGCAGGTGATAAAGTGTAAACATTCAGGACGCAGTTCACCGTTTTTTTTTTTTTTTTTGTTGACTCACAACAACCTTTATTGGCACCAGACAAAACCAGACAACTCCTTCCCCAACAGACACAACTCCATCCCCAATATTGGCTTAGAAGCTCTGTGCCCAAGTCCATATTGTGGACAAAACGCATCAGTGGCGGAGCCATGCCCAGCAGAGAAGATGTCCAACTTTGTCTGGTGCCAATAAAAGAAGAAAAAAAAAAGAAGGAATGCAGCAGAGTGCAGCCTGAATGTCGACATGTCTTGAGTGGAGAAGATGATCCTCAGAGATGAAGACGGTTGCCTGAAGTGGAGCCATTTTTAAATGTTTGTGTTCCAGATAACAGTGCTGGCTATTGGTCAAGAATTCTCAGAACATGGCCTCATCCATCGAATGTTCACAGCCCCCCCCCGGTGTCCACATCCTTTATTAATTTACTTCCAGTCTCTTATCTTCCACTAGTTCAGTATTTCCTCTGCCGGGGGAAGATTGCGGAGGAGCGTTTCGGCGTGGGCACAGAGTCAGGGTCCATATCAAAGAGGTCGCGCCCCGTTTTCAGGATCTGCTCTTCGATCTTCTTATGACGCTTCATGTCCGATAGAACCTTATCCAGCCTGGCCTCCCTCTTCTGGCTGCTCCTCACTGGAGGAACAAGGGGGGACAGTTATTGGACGCTCGAAATTAAAAAAAGTCGCATTATACAACAAAGCGATGACAATGTTACCCACAGCAATTCCACGATGGCTTGCATTATAGTGATTGTTTTTTATTTATTTTTAAATGACAAGGTTTACAAACAAACATGTTATACTTACCTGCTCTGTCTAATGACTTTGCACAGAGCAGCCCAGGATCCTCTTCTTCTGGGGTGCCCCACCGGTGGTCCTGGATCCTCCCTCCTACTGAGTGCCCCCCCCCAATAGCGAGCCCCTTGCTTTCAAGTCATGTTCCTGTGAATGGACATTGTCCATTCACACACAGGGCGCAGGTTGGCCCTACCCCCCACACTTTCCTCATTGGCTCGCTGGTTGTGACTGGCAGGAGCCAATAGCTCCTGCTGCTATGTGAGCCAGTGAGGGGAGAGAGACCCTGGAGAGCCTCTGCTCTTGTGCACATTACTGGATCGAGATGGGGCTCGGGTAAATATAAGGGGACTAGAAGTCTCTTTATAACATTTAAAGCAGAGTTCCACCCAAATTCGGAACTTCCGCTTATTCAACTCCTCACCCCCTTACATGCCTTATTTGGCATGTAATTTTTGGGGGGGGAGTGGGGGCTTCAGGAGGAGTGGGACTTCCTGTCCCACTTCCTCCTTCCGCCGAGGGGCTGGTTAGGCGATTAAGCTTAATCGCCTACAGCAGCCCCTCCCTGTAGGGGATCGCATGGGACACTGACAGGTCCCATGCGATCGCCTGTCCAATCAGCGGCGGCTCGCGCATGCACAGTGGGTGCCCGGCCGTGAAGCCGAAGGCTGTCACGGTCGGGTGCCCACACTGAGGATGAAGACACCGTGCAGCGGTTTTGCACAGAGCAACCCCGAGTGTCCTCTTCTTGAGTCCCTTGCTGGCACTCCTGCAGCTTGCAACGGGGGCACCAGAGCAGGTGTGCTGCCGAGCCAATTCTCTGTGTCAATTCACACACAGAGCCACGGCTCGGCCCTGCCCTGCCCTCTTTCTCTCTCCCGATTGGCTCAGTGGCTGTCAATGGCTCCAGCCAATGAGGAGGCAGTGTCCCCAGTAATCCAAGACACTCATACACATCACTGGATCGAGATCAGATCCAGGTAAGTATTGGAAGGGGGAAGCAGCACAGAAAGTCATTTAGATAAAATACCTTCTGTCTTTAGAACCACTTTAAAGCACACGGTAAAGGCCCTCCCCTAGGGCAGTGATGGGGAACCTTGGCACTCCTGATGTTTTAAAACTACATTTCCCATAATGCTCAACTACATTGTATAGTGCAAAAGCATCATGGGAAATGTAGTTCCAAAAGATCTGGGGTGCCAAGGTTCCCCACCGCTGCCCTAGGGGATGAGACAAAATACCGTTGGAGTCGATTATGTAAACAAAAAAAAAAATGCGGCACCCTCAAACTGGGCCCTCGACGCGGCAACCCTCACCCCGGGCCCTCGGCGCGGCAACCCTCACCCTCGGGCCCTCGGCGCGACAACCCTCACCCTCGGCGCGACAACCCTCACCCCGGGCCCTCGACGCGGCAACCCTCACCCTCGGTGGGGCAACCCTCACCCCGGGCCCTCGGCGCGGAAACCTTTACCCCGGGCCCTCGGCGCTGCAACCCTCACCCTCGGCGGGGGCAACCCTCACCCCGGGCCCTCGATGCGGCAACCCTCACCCCGGGCCCTCGATGCGGCAACCCTCACCCCGGGCCCTCGATGCGGAAACCTTTACCCCGGGCCCTCGGCGCGGAAACCCTCACCCTCGGCGGGGGCAACCCTCACCCCGGGCCCTCGGCGCGGGCAACCCTCACCCACGGGCCCTCGGCGCGGGCAACCCTCACCCTCAACCTGGGTCTTCATCATGGTTTGTTCAACTTAAACCTTTATCATGGAATATTCACCAGAACCTCGACCCTCAGCGTGACACACAGTGTGGCTGAAATGCCGTGACTGTATGCAAGATAGTACATCTGATGAAGAGTACCAGCGCAGTGTGAAGTAAACACCCCGGCGTCCTACATAAACATCTTCTCTGTATTTGGAATAGATCCCCATGACTACAGTTTTATCTACATAGGAGACACTTCCCAATCCCCACCCAGTCCCTTATCCCCGTACATACCGGGCGTCCTCCTTCTGTCAATCATTGAATTTTTCGGGGTGACCGGTTCATCGTCAAAGTCAAACTCGGTGGGAACATGCGGCCTGCAGAAGAAAAAGGACAAAACAGAAAATGTGTCACATCTGCTTTACTATAGATCTCACTATATACCTACCTGGTGTTGTACAAGTTATAAATCCACCCACCTCTCTTCCTCCTCCTCCTCTTCCTCCTGTTCCTGGTCAGACTCATCATCCTCAGGATCCGGCTCCGGAGTCGGAGGTCGCCGAGCCAGGATGTCCACCTGAAGCGGGAGGCTCCCCTCGCTGGCGATCAGCTCATACAGGCGCTTGATGTCCTCCGTCTGCGGCATCCAGCCCTCCGTCTCTTCCACGTCATCGTCGCTGCAAGGAATGCACCAGTCTTCATCATCATCCTCCTCCTCCTCCTCTTCATCATCACCATCGTCGTCATTCTCCTCATCATCCCGGCGGTTCTGTTCTTCCTCCACCTCGCCCTCTTCCTTCTCCCTCTCCTCCTCCGCCTCTTCTTCTTCCCCCTCCTCCTTCTGTTCCTGTTTTTCCGTTTCGCCTTCCTCTTCCTCCTCCTTCACAGCCAGGGACTCCATACCGGCCGTCACCTTCTGCTCCCCATCTTCCGAGGCTTCCTGCATCTGTGCCGGGACAAAAATAGACATTCACATTCTGATAGGACGGTATACAGGAGGTGTATTACAGCAGGGCCCGACAAAATCCGGGCGCCCGATCACGATTGCGACAAGAAATTGTGACCTGGCGCCCAGGGAAGCTTAGGCCTGCAGAAGGCCGCGGCCTCAATTACCAGCCGGCATGGGGCGCGATTGCGGTGGCCCCGTAATTGAGGCCGCGGCTTTCACATAAGCAAGCTTAGGTCTGCAGAAGGCCGCGGCCTCAATTACCGGCCGGTGCGGGAATGATCGCGATGGCCCCGCGCCTGCCGGTAATTGAGGCCGCGGCTTTCACATAAGCAAGCTTAGGTCTGCAGAAGGCCGCGGCCTCAATTACCGGCCGGTGCGGGAATGATCGCGATGGCCCCGCGCCTGCCGGTAATTGAGGCCGCGGCTTTCACATAAGCAAGCTTAGGTCTGCAGAAGGCCGCGGCCTCAATTACCGGCCGGTGCGGGAATGATCGCGATGGCCCCGCGCCTGCCGGTAATTGAGGCCGCGGCTTTCACATAAGCAAGCTTAGGTCTGCAGAAGGCCGCGGCCTCAATTACCGGCCAGTGCGCGGGCCGGCCGGTAATTGAGGCCACCGCTTTGCGGCCTTCTGCAGGGCTAAGCTTCCTTCTGTGATCTGGCACCATCTTGTGGTGGACGTTGGCATTACAAGTAGTTACATCACAAGTAACAAAACAGCAGTTCTAATGTGTTTTTCACTGCCATCTCCTTCCCTCTAATTAGAGTGCAGCGGGCATACAACCGCTTTAATGCGTAGGATGCATTAAGGTGAAAGAATACGAAGGTTTACAACCGCTGTAAAAGCTATAATGGGGGGGGGGGGGGGGGGTCACAGAGTCAGGAAGTGAGGGAAAATCTCCACAGTGGGAACAGGAAGTGGGGGGCTATAATGGGGTCACAGGTAGAACAGAAAATTAAAGCTATAATGGTGGGGGGGGGGGGGGGTCACAGAGACAGGAAGTGAGGGAAAAATCTCCACAGTGGGAACAGGAAGTGGGGGGGAGCTATAATGGGGTCACATGTAAAACAGGAAGTAAGAACTATAATAGGGGGGTCACAGAGAGGAAGTGAGAAAAAATCTCCACAGTGGGAACAGGAAGTGGGGGGAGGGAAGCTATAATGGGGTCACGGGTAGAACAGGAAGTGAAAGCTATAATGGGGGGGGTCACAGAGACAGGAAGTGAGGGAAAATCTCCACAGTGGGAACAGGAAGTGGGGGGCTATAATGGGGTCACAGGTAGAACAGAAAATGAAAGCTATAATGGTGGGGGGGGGGTCACAGAGACAGGAAGTGAGGGAAAAATATCCACAGTGGGAACAGGAAGTTGGGGGGCTATAATGAGGTCACATGTAGTACAGGAAGTGAAAGCTGTAATGGGGGGGGGGGGGTCACAGAGACAGGAAGTGAGGGAAAAATCTCCACAGTGGGAACAGGAAGTGGGGGGCGAGCTATAATGAGGTCACAGGTAGAACAGGAAGTGAAAGCTATGATGGGGAGGTCACAGAGACAGGAAGTGAGGGAAAATCTCCACAGTGGGAACAGAACGTGAGGGGGGAAGCTATAATGGGGTCACAAGTAGAAATTAAAACACATTTAAATTCTTCCCCAATGAATCCGAACATGGAGAGTGTAATATAAACATGTGTGCCAGTCATACTATTATCATGTCAGAGTCCCCAGGTATAATCAGTGCAGGGACAGCCCTCCCCCCCACCTATACATATGAGGGTGTCACTTACTGTGCTGTCAGTCTCGCTCTGCTGTCACTCCGCCATTCATCAGAATACAGACACACCATAAGCCACCATGTTCCCTCCACTCTGTTTAGCCGCCTGCTAGTGCCCGACGTCACTTCCGCCCTTCTCTCCTCTCTCCTCTCTCTCTCTCTTCCAACTGTCACCAGCGCTTCAACAGCTACAAGCCCACTTCCTGTGCGTTGAACCTACCAGTGCCCACAGCAAAGATGGCGGCCCGTATAAGTAGCGGTCACGTGACGCGCCCGTTTTTTTAAACTGGCCAGTAGGGAGCGGCGTGAGTCCCAAGCCTCGATCTCAGTGGGAGCCCCGGCGTGTCACGTGTTGAAGCTGCGGCCGGTCATTGGCTGGTAAGGAGGGAGGCCGCCAAATACGAATCGGAGAGCGAGTAACCGATGGTGGGCCGGAGCCGAGCGAGTGAAGGGAGAGCGGAACACCGGGCCGGTAAATGGCAGTAGCGGCGGCGGCGACGCACTGAGTGTGAGGGAGGGGGGGTGGTCTACCGTCTGATCTATCTGACACTTCCTGTATATAGATAGTGTATGTGTGTGTATATATATCACCGGATATGTGTCATTTATATACCGCACAGCGCCTCAGATACCGAGTACATTGTATACAGAGATATATATATATATATATATACACACACACACCCCTATGTATGTGTGTCTATATAGATATATCTCGATCTCTCACCTCAAAGACCCCAGTGTGTGTATATATTTTTATATTGTGTGTTAGTTATACTACATATCCCTGTATTATACCTTACAAAGAATATATATATATATATATATATATATATATATATATATATATATATATATATATCTCTTTGTAAGGAGCTATAGGGTAAGTGGTTTTCACGTTACCTCATAACCACTTACCCACTGGTCACTTTTACCCCTTTCTTGCCCAGGCCAATTTCCAGCTTTCATCGCTGTCACATTTTAAATGACAATTGTGCGGTCGTACTACACTGTATACAACTTTTTTTTTTTTTTATCCCTGGGAGAATTTACCCTCTTCCTGGCCTGAGCACTTTTTTTTACAATATGGCACTGCGTCGCTTTAACTGACGATTGTGCGGTCGTGCTACATTGCACCCAAACCAAATTTACACCCCCCCCCCCCCACACACACACAAATAGAGATTTCTTTTGGTGGTATTTGATCACCTCTGCGGTTTTTATTTTTTGCGCTATAAACAAAAGGTTGACAATTTTGAAAAAATATATTTTATACTTTTTGATCTTATAAATGTCACAATTAAAAAAAAAAGATATAGAGAGAGGTGTGTGTGTGTGTGTGTGTGTGTGTGTGTATATGTATGTATGTGTGTGTATATATATATATATATATATATATATATATATATATATATATATATATATATATATATATATATATATATATATATATATATATATTTTTTTTTTTTTTTTTAATTGTTACATTTATAAGATTAAAAAGTATAAAATATATATTTTTTTCAAAATTGTAGCCCTTGTTTATAGCGCAAACAAATTAAAAAAAAAAAAATATATATATGTGTATGTGTGTATATATATATATATATATATATGAAAAAATAAAGGGGAGGTTCCCCTAAAAAGAAACTTTTAACATTGCCTGTCTCTTCTTAATTACATGTAGAATCGGCTGGTAGTTTAAAAAAAAAAACGTCCGTACATACCATTTTCGGCATGTAGTCTCACCGTCGCTTCCGGGTCTGGCGGTCGGGGTAGGGCGTGCCTACCTGATTGACAGGCATCCGATCGACGCATACAGCGCGTCACGAGATGCCGAAAGAAGCCGAACGTTGGTGCGCATGCGCCGTATAGAGCCGCACCAACGTTCGGCTTCTTTCGGCATCTCGTGACGCGCTGTATGCATCGATCGGATGCCTGTCCCCAAACATCATACCCGGAAGCGGCGGTGAGACTACATGCCGAAAATGGTATGTACGGACGTTTTTTTTTTTTTTTAAACTACCAGCCGATTCTACATGTAATTAATAAGAGACATGCAATGGTAAAAGTTTCTTTTTAGGGGAACCTCCCCTTTAAAGATTAATTCCTCGATTAATCTTTAATTTTTTTTTTGATCGATCAAAATTCTTGAGGTCACTGGACAGTGAGACTTAGGCCCCTTTCACATGAGCGGACCGTTCGTCCACTAATTACAAGTCCGTTTATGGACTTGTAATGGGCCCCTAACGTCCGCCTAAGATCCGCGTCCGTCTGGATCCGTTTTTCGGACGGAAGAAAACCCTATTTTTCTTCCGTCCGGTGGATCGGATCGGATGCAGACGGTCCGTTTCCATCCGATTTCCCCATAGAGGAGATACAGAGGGCGGTCCCTGCATAGTGTGCGGGGACCGCCCTGTCCGCCCGACAGCTCAGCGGAGACCCCCCGCTGAGCTGACACACACGGAGCGGACTGAAAAACGGACCGCTCCGTGTGAAGGAGGCCTTACCCTGCTGGATGCGAGCAAACTGCACCCATTGGATTGAGGTACCTTTGCATCTGTGGAGCAGGAGGATGTGTCAGGCTCCATCAGGGGAAGGGGGCAAATATAACCATCGTTTTCCTGTCCTAAGCAGTTTTGTGCAGACAATTCATTGTGTATCGGCAACATCTGTTCCGTGCAAAAGACTGTTCAGTTCTTCAGGGTATATTGTCAATAAAATGCGATCATGTCTGCTTCCAGAAAATGTAAACACACTCGGGTATGTCTGTGTGAATGGCTAAAGTGACGCCTACTTACCTACTATAAAGTGACTGACAGTCAATATACTAGATACGTTTTGTAATTAAAGTTAAACTACATTTCTTTCTCGTACATCACGGGACACAGAGCGGCATATTCATTACTATGTGGGTTATATGGAGTACCTTCAGGTGTGGACACTGGCAATCTTCAAACAGGAAGTCCCCTCCCTATATAACCCCCTCCCCTAGAGGGAGTCCCTCAGTTTTTTCGCCAGTGTCTTAGGTGTTGGTCACGGAATAGCTTTGCTCCACATCCTTTGGGATTAAGGGCGGGCTAACCGGATCTGTCCAAGGAGCCTCAGTGCCAAAGTGGACAGTACCCGGGCCCCAAACCGTGGGGTTTTGCCTATAATGCTCCTCTTTGGAGGGCTGGACCCTGGGCCCAGGACTTGGAGTTTGCAAAAACCATAAGGTTCCTGTTTTGCCAGGGTGCTATATAGGTCCAGGACAGTGGGTACCTTCATAGGACCCCAGGGCCTGAAGGTCTACTACGCTACCCACGGAGATGGGAGAAGACTGGATCAGTTTGCTGGTCAAACATCCTGCAGCATGGAGCAGGTAAGGGGGAGCCTGCGGGACTTGGTTCGACAGCAGGCTCCCCGGGGTAACCTAAAAGGGGGGATAGCCTGAGTATGCTCTGCATGGGCAACTGTGATCACTATGTCTTAGAGACAGGATGACACCCTTTCTCCCCCCATCACTAGGCCCCCCTGTCTAAAGTGTGTTGCTAGCTAACCTGCTGTTGCTTCCTAGAGGCTAGTAAAGGATCCTTAGGGGCCTTAAAAGAGTCCTACCTGGCCGGGAGTTTTGAATCTGCCGCCGTTTCTGCGCCATGGATCTCCAGCAGCGCGGCTCCTCCATGTTCTTCCTGTTTCCGGGTACGCGCGCGCGCGCGCGCGTGCACGCGCGCGTCTTATTGACGAATTTTCGCGCCATCCAGACAGGAGGGCGGGGGGGGGCGGGCCTGCGGCGTCATACAGGGGCGCGCCCTTCTGCTGTTATAGACAGCAGGCCTTGTCAGGGCTCAGTCTGTGGCTGATTGTTTCAAGAGAGGACGCAGGGCGGCAGAACAGTGACTCCCGGTGGCGGAAAAGGGGTAGTACATGTGGACTTTGTCCCAATGTCTATTGTTAAGCCAAAGAATCCCCCTTATTTGACAGCAGGTTGGAGGCTGGCAAACTTAAGTTAGGGGCATTGTGTATGGTCATAGAAAATATATAAGGTATAATATATAATTATTTAAAAAAAAAAAAAAAAAAAAAGAGAAAAAGACCAACATACGGGCCCATCAGTTTTTGGGGACACTAGTGATCTACTCTCCCCTAAACTCTGGAATTGTACTCCTGGCCACTACAGTCTGTTGTGTGGGCGGAGTCCCTCGATTTTGTATTATGGCTTCCAAGGGTTCGGGGTCAAAGGGTACAAAAAAGACCAAAAAACAAAAGGGTTCCCTTTCTGATTCTGATATGCCGATTCTTTCCCCGCAGCTTATTAATTTAAGAAGCGCCTTGGATGAGCCATTAGGGGGATCTGGTGCGGAGGCTGGCCCAGATCAGCCCAGCCCTGTGTTTATCACAGAGGAGATGCTAGCCGTATCCCTAGGGGGGCTAGAAGAGAGAATAGCAGCATTGATCGCTAGAGCTATTCCTGGTAAGAAACGGGGTAGATCCCCATCACCAGGGAGTGTATCCTCAGATGCTGAGATTCTCTCTCCGGAGGAATTAGAATCACAGGAGGATCAACGGGACCTGAACCAAGAGGGTTCAGGGATGGAGGGGTCTACCTCTGAGGAACCATTTTCAGACTCCCAGACAGAGAGACTGTGGGTACAGTCTTTGACGGACATGGTCCGCTCGGCATTTAGTTGGCCATTGCCAGAACCTCAGGTTCCTCCGGTATCCTCTCTGGGCTCTTTGAGGGCCCCGTTAAGCAACGCAGTTTTTCCGGTCCATCCTCTCTTGGAGGAATTGATCTTTCGGGATTGGGTACGGCCGGACAGGGTTTTTCTGCCACCAAAAAGATTTGCGGTCATTTATCCCATGGAGGAAAAATTCTCCAAGAAGTGGAGGCTCCCAGTAGTGGATGCAGCCATTTCATGTGTGAATAAATCACTAGCTTGCCCGGTGGAAAACATACATATGTTTAAAGATCCGGTTGATAAAGGTTTAGAGACACTTTTAAAAGCATCCTTTGCTACGGCAGGAGCAGTGGTGCAGCCAGCGGTGGCTGCAATTGGAGTTTGTCAGGCATTATAAAACTAGACAAAAAGAAATGTTAAAGGACATGCCTACCCAACAAGCAGAAGAGTTTTTCTGACATTCCCAGAGCTCTGTGTTTTGCGGTAGATGCTATAAAAGATTCCATCCAGCAGGCTTCTCGTTTATCACTATGTTTGGTACATATGAGAAGGCTCTTATGGTTAAAGAACTGGGCGGCAGAACCCCCATGCAAAAAGCTTCTGGCAGGATTTCCCTTCCATGGAGGACGACTCTTCGGAGAGGATCTGGATAAATATATTCAGACTATTTCAAAGGGCAAGAGTACCCTTTTACCGGTCAAGAAGACATTCCGGGCTCCTACATTTAGAAGGCAGCTTTTTCCTGTCTCGGGGCCCTCTAATTCCAGGCAGTATCGACGGCGCCTGCACGATCCAACGGTAACAGTAGATCGCAGGGACAAACCCCTGGGGGTAAGAAGCCGTGGTATCGCAAGCCGTCAAAGACAGCCCCTAAGTCTGCCTTATGAAGGGGCGCCCCCACTCTCACGGGTGGGGGGAAGGCTTCGTCTCTTCTCAGAAGTTTGGGAAGCCAAGATCCCCGACAATTGGGTCCGGGTATCTGTAACCACAGGTTACAGACTGGAGTTTCTAAGGTATCCTCCGCCTCATTTTCAAATCTCTTTGTCATACCAAAGCCCAACGGCGATGTCAGGCCAATCCTAGACCTAAAGAGGTTGAACGGTTATCTAAGGGTGCGTTCCTTCCGGATGGAATCCATCCGGTCAGCAGCCGCCGCGCTTCAGAAAGACGATTTTCTGGCCTCCATAGACATAAAAGATGCTTACCTTCATGTACCAATCCTTCAGTCGCATCAAAGGTTTTTACGCTTCGCGGTCGGGCAGCGACACTTCCAATTCAGGGCGCTCCCTTTCGGGCTGGCCACGGCCCCCCGGATATTCACGAAGATCCTAGCCCCAGTTCTGGCCAATTTAAGAATCCAAGGAGTCACAGTCCTAGCATACTTGGACGACCTTTTAATCATAGATCACTCACGGACGGGTCTGCAAAAGGCAGTAAACCTCACGGTTCGGTACCTCGAAGAATTCGGCTGGGTTCTAAACCAGGGAAAGTCAGCATTCCAGCCTACAAAGCAGTTGGAATACCTCGGCATGAGGTTAGACACAGAACATCAAAAGGTGTTCCTGCCCCTTGTAAAGATCAGGGCGATCAAGGGGTTGGTTCAGTTGGTTATAAACAAGAAAAGACCAACTATTCGCCTGTGTATGCGATTACTAGGCAAGCTAGTGGCCACGTTCGAGGCAGTACCATACGCTCAGATCCACACTCGCGTCCTACAGGCAGCCATTCTAGCAGCCTGGGGCAAGAGGGCACATGCCTTAGAGTCCCCTTTGACGCTATCATCAAGGGTCCGACAAAGCCTGGCCTGGTGGTTGAACCCTCAGAACCTTCTAAAGGGAAGATCCTTCAGCCCTGTTGTCTGGAAGGTAGTTACCACAGACGCCAGCCTGGCAGGCTGGGGGGCGGTCTTCGAGGGGTTCTCCCGCCAGGGAACTTGGGTGAAAGCAGAGAGGCAGCTCCCCATCAATATCTTGGAAATCAGAGCTGCTCGCCTAGCCCTTCTGGCATGGACCTCCAGATTAAAGGGGTTCCCGGGGAGAATCCAGTCAGACAATGCCACGGCGGTGGCATACATAAACCACCAAGGGGGAACCAGGAGCCAGGCCGCTCAAAGGGAAGTGAACTTGATTTTTCAATGGGCAGAGGTTCATGTACCCTGCATTTCAGCGATATTCATTCCCGGAGTGGACAACCTGCAGGCAGACTTCTTAAGTCGCCAGAGTCTGTTGCCAGGGGAGTGGTCTCTGCATCCCCAGGTCTTTCAGACAATCTGACCAAAGGTGGGGAACGCCAGACGTAGATATAATGGCATCCAGGTTCAACAAGAAACTAGACAGGTTCGTGTCGCGAGCGAGGGATCCTATGGCCTGCGGAACCGATGCGTTGGTTTGCCCTTGGCATCAATTCAAACTTCTATATGCATTCCCTCCACTACAGTTACTCCCCCGCCTGTTGCGCAAGATCAGAGTGGAGCACAAGCCAGTCATCCTAAATAGCTCCAGCCTGGCCCCGGAGGGCTTGGTACTCACTAGTCCTAAATATGGCAGTGGGAGACCCTTGGACTCCTCCTCTACAACCAGACCTACTCTCACAAGGTCCGATCCTCCACCCTACATTACAGCGTCTAAATTTGACGGCCTGGAGGCTGAATCCCTGATTCTCAGGGGTAGGGGTCTGTCTAGGCAGGTAATCCCTACCCTGATTAAGGCTAGAAAGCCGGTCTCCAGGGTAATTTATTACAGGGTGTGGAGGAACTATATAGGCTGGTGTGAATCCAAAGGATGGTATTGCCGCAAATATACTACTGATAGGGTGTTAAGTTTTCTCCAGCTAGGAGTGGATAAAGGCCTGGCACTAAGCACAATCAAGGGACAGATCTCAGCTCTGTCAGTGTGGTTTCAGAGGCCGCTGGCCGCCCACTCGCTGGTAAAGACCTTCTTACAGGGGGTCTTGCGTATTAATCCTCCTGTCAAGTCACCAGTTTGTCCTTGGGACTTAAATCTTGTCCTGTCCACTCTACAGAAACAGCCTTTTGAGCCTTTGGCTGAGATTCCTTTACTCTTACTGACAAGAAAATTGGTTTTCTTGGTCGCCATAGTTTCGGCCAGGAGAGTGTCAGAATTAGCAGCCTTATCGTGTAAGGCTCCGGCCCCATCCTTCCTTTCTACCAAAGGTTATATCTAAATGTCACTTAAACCAGGATTTGGTACTTCCATCCTTCTTTCCAAAACCTACATCTAGAAAGGAAGGGTTGCTGCATACCTTGGATATTGTCCGGGCCATGAAGGCCTATCTTAAAGCTACGGAAAAGATCCGGAAAACAGATGTGTTATTCGTTCTACCAGATGGCCCCAAGAAGGGGCAGGCAGCTGCAAAATCCACCATCTCGAGATGGATTAGACAATTAATCATTCAAGCCTACGGATTGAAGAGGTTGCCCCCTCCGTTGTCGGTAAAGGCCCATTCTACCAGGGCCATGGGCGCCTCTTCGGCAGCACACCATCAGATCTCTATGGCTCAGATATGCAAGGCGGCAACGTGGTCATCAGTCCACACGTTTACAAGGTTTTATCAACTAGACGTGAGAAGAAATGCGGATACTGCCTTTGGTCAGGCAGTACTACAGGCTGCAGTTTGAAATCCTCGGGATCAGAAACACCCTTGGTTATAAAAAAAAAAAAAAAAAAAAAAAAAGAGAAAGTTTTTTCTTGACTAAGTTGGAATTATTATTATGATTTGAGTTTATCTCTAAATTGAATCCTTCTTTGGAAGATGTCTCCCTCCCCTCATTAAAGCATTGCTTTCGGACATCCCACATAGTAATGAATATGCCGCTCTGTGTCCCGTGATGTACGAGAAAGAAAAAGGGATTTTTAAATACAGCTTACCTGTAAAATCCTTTTCTTGGAGTACATCACGGGACACAGAGCTCCCACCCCTCTTTTGGGTGACCATTTTGGGAGGCATACTGCTTGCTACAAAACTGAGGGACTCCCTCTAGGGGAGGGGGTTATATAGGGAGGGGACTTCCTGTTTGAAGATTGCCAGTGTCCACACCTGAAGGTACTCCATATAACCCACATAGTAATGAATATGCCGCTCTGTGTCCCGTGATGTACTCCAAGAAAAGGATTTTACAGGTAAGCTGTATTTAAAAATCCCTTTTTTTACGTTTTTCTTAAAGTTTAATAAGAAAAAAATACATCAGTGCTACAGTTTGCATTTAAAACGTATTTGTGTGAACTGTGAAGTTATGGATTGTGGAGACTAACTAGTGTCGGGTGATTGTATATATAGCGTATACCACATTTACCACTGACTAATGCACAGTTGCAATGCAAGGAGATCAGCTAAAAGTAGCTGTGTCTGTATGTGCATTATAATTAATCGAAATTAATCGATTTTTTATTTAATCAATTAATCGACCAAACGAACAGGAAAATTTTAATCAGTAACAGCCCTAATAAATATATATATTAAAGCGGGGGTTCACCCTAAAAAAAAAAATTCTAACATTACATCCAGCATACTAAGGACCTTTACTGTATGCAGGGTTTTTTTTTTTTTTCTTCTCCGTACATACCGTTATATTGTCATTTTTGTCCAGGGCTTCTGGGTTCTGATGACTGGGCGTTCCTATCCCTGCCTCAGGGGTTCTGATGACTGCAGGACTGGGCCTTCCTATCCTTGGGTTAGATGATTGGCGGCTTGTGAAACAGTTCCCCTGTCGCACAACGCGCATCTCCAGATTTCCGGAAATAGCCGAGCTGCGAGGCGGCACTATACGGCGCCTACGCAGTCCGCTCTACACGGCGGGCGCAGGCGCCATATAGTGCGAACTCGCAGCTCGGCTATATCCGGAAATCTGGTGACGCGCGTTGTGCGACAGGGGAACTGTTTCACAATCCGTCAATCATCTAACCCAAGGATAGGAAGGCCCAGTCCCGCAGTCATGGGGACGCCCAGTCCCGCAGTCATGGGGACGCCCAGTCCCGCAGTCATGGGGACGCCCAGTCCCGCAGTCATGGGGACGCCCAGTCCCGCAGTCATGGGGACGCCCAGTCCCGCAGTCATGGGGACGCCCAGTCCCGCAGTCATGGGGACGCCCAGTCCCGCAGTCATGGGGACGCCCAGTCCCGCAGTCATGGGGAACCCCTGAGGCAGGGATTGTGCCCCATCCGTCTGTTTTTAGCGGGTCGGATGTCAGAGGACATGTCTCCGCTGACATCCGACACTCCATAGAGATGCATGGAGCGCCCGTTCAGGTCCGCCTGAAAAACTGACAGGCGGACCTGAACGGATGTATGTGTGAATGAGGCCTTACGGTATGTACGGAGGGGGGGAAAAACCTGCATACAGTAAATATGCTTAGTATGCTGGCTCTAATGTTCAAAATTTGTTTTTAGGGTGAACCCCCGCTTTAACTAATTCATTGATTAATCTATCATTTTTTTTTTTTTTTTTGATCGGTACTCACCTCTCCGCATGATTCAGGGCGTTCCGTCAGAGATCCGATAACGTCACGGACACCGGCGGGGCTTGCCGTGTCCATCTGAAGGGCTCCTTTGCTGTGCCTTCATATCTGTATCCCGGCGGGACCTTACTATCTGCCACACACAAGGGCTGTTACACTTCCCTCTATCAACCTGGGATTCTATAGCCATCCACTGGGAGTTGTGATAGTTCCCGTCACAGGACATCTACATGCCGACGGCCTGATGTTAACCCCTCCTCGTCTGGATTTTTTTTTTTTTTTTTTTTTTTTTTGTGACATTGCGGCGGACATATCGGAACACTTGACACATTTTTGGGACCATTCACATTTATACAGCGATTAGTGCTATAAAAAAAGATTACTGTGTAAATGTGACACCAGGGAGAAATCCTCGCATTACTGTGTGGAGTTAGACAGAACAGGAAGTGAGGATTTCTCAGAAGAAATAAGGACATTTAACCACTTGCTTACTGGGCACATATACCCCCCTCCTGCCCAGGTGAAATTTCAGCTTCCGGCACTGCATCACTTTAACTGACAATTGCGCGGTCGTGCGACGTGGCTCCCAAACAAATATGGCGTTTTTTTTTTTTTTTTTTTTCCTACAAGTAGAGCTTTCTTTTGGTGGTATTTGATCGCCTGTGCGGTTTTTTTTTTTGCGCTATAAACAAAAGAGCGACAATTTTGAAAAAAAATACAATATTTTTTACTTGTTGCTATAATAAATATCTCAATTTAAATAAAAAGCACATTTTTTTTTTTTCCGCTCAGTCTAGGCCGATACGTATTCTTCTACATATTTTTGGTAAAAAAAATCGCAATAAGCGACTGGTTTGCGCAAAAGTTATAGCGCTTACAAAATAGGAGACAGAATTATTTTATTTATTTTTTACTAGAAATGGCGGCGTTCTGCGATTTTTTTTTTTTTTTTTTTTTTTTTTTGTTTTTTGGTTTTTTGGGACTGCGATGTTATGGCGGACACTTTTGACACATTTTTGGCGCCATTCACATTTATACTGCGATCAGTGCTATAAATATGCACTAATTACTATAAATGTGACTGGCATTGAAGGGGTTAACACTAGGGGTTACATGTATTCCCTATATAGTGTTCTAACTGTGGGGGGAGGGGGGGGTGACCGATCTGTGTCCCTATGTACAAGGAACACAGATCGGTCTCCTGCTCTCCAGAGACAGGACGCTGTCTCTGTAAAACGGCAATGAGAGATGATCTATATGAGATCATCTCTCATTCGCCGCACAGATCGCATACGGCCACTCTGATTGGCCGTTCGCCACGATCTGTGATTGGCTGTGTCCAAGGGACACGGCCAACACAGAGCTTCCCTGGAGCGCGCGCTGGGAACGCCCAAAGGGACGGCGGGTTGGATATTCAAACCCGCGCTGTAGCCGTCATTCGTCTATAGCGCGGATCTGAAGTGGTTAAAAGCAAAATGGAAGGTTGAGGTAAGTGAAGGAGGACTGCACTAAGGTAAAGAAATGTATTTAAAAAAAAAGAATTGTACCTTTACAACCCCTTAAAGACAATGGAGTCATTAACCACTTCCATACCGGCCTATAGGGGAATCACGTCATGGTGATCCCCTTGCCGTCTTCACGGCGTTCTAGGGCGCGCGCGCCCGCGGCACCTCCCGCGCCCGACGGCCGTGATTGCCGCCGGGCACCCGCGATTTCCGGAAATCACGGCAGGAGCGTGGATCTGTGTGTGTAAACACACAGATCCACCTCCTGTCAGCGGTGAGGAGACTGATGTGTGTTCCCAGTACAGAGGAACACGCATCGATCTCCTCCCCCTGTGAGTCCCCCTCCCCCTACAGTTAGAACATACTTTAGGACACATTTTAACCCCTTCAGCGCCCCCTAGTGTTAACCCCTTCCCTGCCAGTCACATTTACACAGTAATTAGTGCAGTTTTATAGCAATAATCGCTGTGTAAATGTGAACGGTCCCAAAAACGTGTCAAAAGTGTCCGATATGTCCGCCGCAACGTCACGGTCACAAAAAAAAAAACGCAGATCCCCGCCATTACTAGTAAAAAAAATTAAATAAAAATGCCATAAATCTATCACCTATTTTGTAGACGCTATAACTTTTGCGCAAACCAATCAATATACGATTATTGCGTTTTTTTTTTTTACCAAAAATACGTAAAATACGTATCGGTCTAAACTGAGGGGAAAAAAAGTTTTTTTTAAAAAAAATATTGTGAGATGTATTAAATAAAAAGGAAAAAATATTGTGTTTTTTTTAAAATTGTCGCTCTTCTTTTGTTTATAGCGCAAAAAATAAAAACCGCAGAGATGATCAAATACCACCAAACGAAAGCTCTATTTGTGTGGGGAAAAAAACATAATGATTTAATTTGGGTACAGTATTGCCTGACCGCGCAATTGTCATTCAAAGTGCAACAGCGCTGAAAACTAAAAATTGGTCTTGGCAGGAAGGGGGTGAAAATGCCCTGTATGGAAGGGGTTAAGCAATAAACTAATAAGGTGCAATGAAGAGGGCCGTGGTTTAGTCAATGGGTTCAACACCATCTGAACTGGGGAATGGTCCAACCATGGAGTAATCGTTTTGGCTGATGAAACTAATCGAAGTAATGGGGATGATGTAAATAAGCAATCTGTTCTCAAATGTTGTGTAGTCCCTCATTGTATGGGGGCGAGATGTCCCTCCAAACATCGATGAGAATGTCATGTTTATGCCAAGGGGGTCGCTTTGTTTAGTATTATGTTTTCATGTTGCTTTATGTGGGTTGTATTCGTCTAAAATTTTTGGTCCAGCGAAGTTACTTTTAGATGTGACACAAATGCGTGTTTTTTTTTTTGTAATTTTTAGGTACATTACCGATCATGGCGAAGAGGGCGAGTATCCTGGAAACACATGGCATGAAAAAACCGTCCATTACCCGGGTGCGTGTAGCGGTCCGCTTGAGGCCGTACATGGATAAAGGGGAGGATAAAGTCTGTGTCCGGGGCCTGGACTCCCAGTCCCTGGAGATTATCAACTGGAGGAACCAGATGGAGACCATGCAGTACCAGTAAGATTAACAATCACCCTATACAACATAAAGCAAATGTGGATCTAAAGTGAAGTTAAAGTTTGGGCTCCGTGTGCATTTGGGTCAGGAAAAAATGCCAAAACCTCTGTCAGAAAAGTGTTGTGGGGGGGGGGGGGGATTTTTGCTCATAGCTTGTATTGCAAAATAGTTTATGGGCATTTTTATAAGGGTTTGAAAAATGTCAATTGCTCCTAAGGCTGCATTCACACCTGAGCATTTTGTCACCTGAATCGCGACGCTCAAACGCTAGAGGGGGGGAAAAAAAACATTATTCTCTATGGAGATGGTTCACATCTCCACTCCAAAACGCAGAACGCCTGAATTTTAAGCAAGTCCTGGACCCTTGTTTTTCGCCCGAATCGGGCGGCTTGGCCGTTTTTACATTGGTCACGGTGACCTGTAAAAAAAACGCAGCAATTTGTCGCGGTAAACGCCGCAAATCGCCTATGCTTGGGTGTGAATGCAGCCTTAGTGCTGCGTGTTTACAACCATTTATTTTCTGCCTGAATGCTCCTCTCAAAATATGCCTTTAAATGCCCTAATAAGCATGAACTCATAGGAGGTTATTTACAACAGGCAAATCCACTTTGCACTTGATATTGCACTGGTAGATCAGAGGGGAAGCTCTGCTGATTTTATTATCCTATGCAAGCTAAACTGCACTGCAATTTCAACCCCCCCCAATGATTGCCGTTGGAGCTGCACGATTTTGGCCAAACTGAAAATCAAATTTTTTTTTTTTGTTTTTTGCTTCGAATAAAGATCACGATTTTCAGAGTAAAATCTTTTACATTTATTCCAAAAAAAAAATTCAGGTCAGTGTATTGAAGTAATTAAGTCAGTATGGCAGCCAAACAACTTGCATTTTTCTAAAGTCATCAGTAATTCTTTTAAGCATTTGTGGTTTGAAATGTTTTCTAACAAGTTAGGTTCGCACTGTGTTCATATTCTGCCATTTCCTCTTTGCAGGTTTGATGCATTTTATGGGGAAGCTGCTACTCAGCGGGAGCTCTACACCGGTTCTGTGTACCCGATTCTTCCACACTTGCTTATTGGACAAAACGCCAGCGTGTTTGCCTATGGGCCCACAGGAGCAGGTTGGTATCGCCATCATAAGACTTGAATGATTTTGATTTTTTTTTTTACTATCTGTAGCATAATCATAAAATTGAAATGTTGTCTTCTGTAGGGAAGACGCACACGATGCTGGGGGACCCGAATCAGCCGGGTGTCATCCCTCGGGCTGTTAGAGATCTGTTACAGATGACACGGGCAGCTACTGAAGAGAACTGGACCTACGCCATCAGCATGTCTTATGTGGAGATTTACCAGGAGAAGGTAAGTTGCCCATTCCTTTGCCTATACTGCTTCAAGTCGGCAATGATCAGTCTGCTTAGGTGGTGGTAGTACAGTCCCATCAGTCCCTTTTGTGGTGATGAGCTTGGGCGTGTTATTTGGGGGTACTGTCTTTATCAGCGTATAACACGCACCTTCACTTATAGGCCCCTTTCACACAAGGTGGATCCATCTCAGCCAAGTCCACCAGCTCAG
Source organism: Rana kukunoris (assembly GCA_029574335.1). NCBI lineage: Eukaryota > Metazoa > Chordata > Amphibia > Anura > Ranidae > Rana > Rana kukunoris. Next base: position 11,424,404 of record CM056054.1, on the reverse strand, counting down.
CAGTTGATCTCTCTGTGGTTCTCTGCTGAGCCGGTGGTGGATGACAGGTCCCTCTCTGCTCATTAAGCGGGGAGCGGCTTGTCCAGCACCACTGTCTCCTGTAGAGACCTGATGAAAACGGACAACATGTCCGTCTTCATCACATCTCATCCGAGTCGCAGTGGACCTAGCGGATTGGGTCGGATGGCAGTGGACATGTCGTCCGACGCTCCATAGCCACTTAAGGACCGCCTACTGGACCTTTACATCGGCAGAATGGCACGGCTGGGCACATCAACGTATATATACGTTGGTTTCTAGCACCCAGCCGTGGGTCACGGGCGCGCTCGGGACTCGTGGACCCGATCGCCGCTGGAGTGCGGCGATCGGTCCCCGGAGCTGAAGAGCCGTGTGGAAACACGGCGTCCCCGTGCTACACTGTGGCCGCAGCATCGATCGCGTCATCCCTGTTATAGGGGGACGTGATCGATGACGTCACACCTACAGCCACACCCCCCTACAGTTGTAAACACACACAGGGAACACTCAAATCCTACAGCGCCCCCTTGTGGTTAACTCCCAAACTGCAACTGTCATTTTCACAGTAAACAATGTAATTTTAATGCATTTTTTGCTGTGAAAATGACAATTGTCCCAAAAATGTGTCAAAATTGTCTGAAGTGTCCGCCATAATGTCGCAGTCACGAAAAAAATCGCTGATCGCCGCTATTGGTAGTAAAAAAAAAAAAAAATAATAAAAATGGAATAAAACTATCCCTTATTTTGTAAACGCTATAAATTTAGCGAAAACCAACCGATAAACGCTTATTGCGATTTATTTATTTTTTATATTTTATTTTTTGATCAAATACCACCAAAAGAAAGCTCTATTTGTGGGGAAAAAAGGACGCCAATTTTGTTTGGGAGCCACGACGCACGACCACGCAATTGTCAGTTAAAACTACGCCGTGCCGAATCGCAAAAAGGGGCAAGGTCCTTTAGCAGCATTTTGGTCTGGGTCTTAAGTGGTTAGAGATGCATGGAGTGGCCGTTCAGGTCTGCCGACAAAACTGACAGGCGGGCCTGTACAGTCCGACCATACGAAAGGGGCCTAAGAGGGAGCTTTCAGGAAAATGTAATTTTAAATGAACTGTCAGTGCCCATAAATGCAGCCTAAGCTGTGCCCATCTGCAGCCCCACCATTGATATGGATGAAGACTCGCCATTGCCATCAGTGCAGCATGATTGATGCCCATCTGCAACCTTGGATGGGAGGGGTTTTGATGAGCGCCAGAATTTTTTTGCTTTTCCTCTCAGCAGCCTCTTTAATACAAAGTCCAGCCTCCTGTGATGGACAGAACAGTTGTCCAATGGCAGAGCAGGATACTGGACTTCCTAATACAGAGGCCACCTTGCAAACAGGAAATGTACCTGTGTATATACAGCACTTGTCCCACCAACTTCCTATCCCCTCCAAGGCAGCCAGCATATATCTTTTGTGGCCCCCCAGCGCTCATGGATCTGTTGGGGGGGGGGGGGGGGGGGCACGGGATATACAGGTTTAAATTACCAGACGGGCCGGAATTTGGACATGCCTGCTGTATGTAGAGCCTGTTGGTCCCTGTAATCGTTTTTTTTCTTGACCAGGTGATGGATCTTCTGGAGCCCAAGAACAAGGATCTTCCTATCAGAGAGGACAAGGACCATAAGATCCTGATTCCCGGTGTGACACAGAAAACACTTAACAGCTTCTCAGACTTTGACGAGTTTTTCATCCCAGCAAGCCAGAACCGCACAGTGGCCTGTACAAAACTAAACGACCGGTCCAGCCGCAGCCACGCCGTCCTGCTCATCAAGGTAAGGACTGACTAGAAGCTGGACACTGTAAGTCACCTGTGTTTGCAGTAATACTAGTCAATGGCAGTCCTATAGTGTGGCTGTGTATAATTGTTACTAATGTTTTTTCAGATTTATTTGCACACCTGCCACATAGAATTTTCTCAGGCTCCATGTATTGAATTGTGGGATAGGTGTGAAATATGGCGATCAGGGTAGAAGCTTCCCTTCCCACTCCTGAACAAAATGGAGTTGGGCTGAATCGGTTACAGCAGTGGGTAAGCAACCTTGGCCCTCCAGCTGTTTTAAAACGACAAGTCCCATGAGACCTTGCAAGACTCGAACAAATACAGGCATGACTCCTAGAGGCAGAGGAATGATGGGATTTGTAGTTTCACCACAGCTGGAGTGTACTCTTGAAGTACTTTAACAAATGATTGGTATCGGTATCGAGACAACCCTAACGCCAATGATGGGGCAACTGTTCCTCCCCACTGATGCCAGCACAATTTTTTATTTTTTTTCCTCCCTGGGACTGTCACACTGGAGCGTTGCGCTAGCAGGACGGTGAAGTCCTGCTAGCCGCATCTTTGGAGCGGTGTGTGTATACCGCTCCTGCCCATTGAAATCAATGGAACAGTGCGGCTATACCGCCCGCAATGCGCTGCTTTAGCAGCGCATTGCTGGTGGTTTTAACCCTTTCTTGGCTTCTGGGGGTTGAAAGGACCCTGCTAGTGGCCAAATACGCCCATAGCATCAGCGGTAAAAATAGCGGCGTTTTACTGCCGACGCTATGGGCGGCTCAGTGTGAAAGGGGTCTAATAGTGATCAGTGCTGACAATATGCAGGGTCACTGTACTAATGAGTCAGGGGAGTGGTTAACATCAGGAGCGATCAAAGTGTTAAATGTGTGCCTAGGGAGTGCTTGCTGTGTGGGAGGGGTGTTTGTACTATGGGAAGGCAGAGATCCATGTTCCTGTTTTGCAGAAACACAGGATCACAGCTTTCCCTTAACACAGAACGGTGATCTGCCTCGTTTACATTGACCCAAAATTCGGGCCAATGTTGCCCCACATATTACTGTTCAGCTTCAATCAAATACTTAAAAAAAAAAAAAAATCAGAGCACATGTTGCCGTGTGAGTGCTTGATCTTTCCAGTCACAAGTTCCTGACAGTTCATTATTGTATCCTTTAGTGTGGAGGTCAGTGGGAAGGTGCTCTCTCATCCTTTGATTTTGGAAATCCCCCCCCTTTGACAGGATCAGATATGAAAATCTCTCGTATGACCCTAGACTTTCTGCATTGATATTTATTTGGGTGCGGGTTGCGATTTAACTGCGATGAGTTGTTTGCCTCTTGATGGTATCGCAGGGACATTAAAGTCTCCATTATACTGTCTAGCTAATCTTCCTGGGTGAATCTAAGTGGCAATTATGTGCGCTCAGATTTCATAGTATTTGTTTAAATGTGTGATTTACTGTGCAGTGACCATCCTGTGTGTAGGACGGACACCAGCAGGTGGCAGCAGAGTTCTACTTATTGCCATGTTTTGTTTTGGCCTCAGTCGGGTCTTTGATGTTTTTATATGGCACACTAAAATTCCACTGCAGTTACATTCATCTCGGTACCTTCCCCGAAGGAGCATTTATAGAGAAATACACTATATGGCAGTGGTCAGCAGCCTGGGGGCAGATGGTACCCTTTTCTTTCCTTTATGTGGCCCTTAGGACACTTTCTCCTACTGCCACCAACAATGGGGCTTAATTCTTACTAGACGCCAATGATGGGGTAGCTGTTCCTCACCACTGATGCCAGGACACTTTATTCTCCTAATGGCCAGTCTGGCATCCCTTAAGTCTGAAGGTCCATGAACTGGCCCTCTGTTTAGAAAGTTGGAGACCCTCTGCTATGTGGCATACAACCTTGTTAACACCTGACATCACAACTACACTATATGGCATTAATTTCTTTGTATGCTGTATTAACTGTCCCCTCTACTGGACACTCATTTCATAGACCTTTTAGACAATTGTGTTCTTCCAGCCTTGTCCGTATTCATCCGATCCACCAGACAGAAGAAAAATAGTTTTTTCTTTTGTCCGAAAAATCGGATCATTGCGGAGGCGGACAATTATGGGTGTCAGCAGATGGTCATCCGCTGACACCCGTAATCACATAGGGACCAATGTATGTCCCGTTTTCATCCACAATGGATGGATGAAAATGCGGTCCATATGTGTGAAAGGGCCCTTACAGGTATATACCAATGCAAACATCGGAGGTTTAGTTTATACATTTCTTACATCACATAACCTCCCCTACCTTCTAGATAGAGATAGATAGATATAGATAGATATAGATATATATAGATATATATATTATCTCTATCTTATTCCTTATATTAACCATTAACCCAATCTTGCTCTTATTACAATTCATAATCCTTAAATTCTCCAAATACACACTTGGGCAGCTGGTCCCCCCTTCCCTTCAAGGCCTCCGCTTGTCAAGAGGGAGGTGGCTTTCTATCCCTCCTTTTGGTGTAACTCACTTTTCTTTGGCTTGTCCTATTTACCCCCTTCCCAAAAAAAAACCCCAAGGCAACCGCTTACTCTTTCGCACCCCCAGCTCCGAGTCTACTAGGGTGACTTTTTTTTTTTTCCCAGTATGACTGGTGCCCCTGCAAAGACCAAGTTTTTCTCATGTAGCATCCGTTCCTGACCTCACAAATGGGCACAAACTCTCCAAAGCTTGTGGAAAGCCTTTGTGTTTCATAGCGCAGCCCAAGTCCTTGGCTGGAGCTTTTGTCCCCCCCCCCCCCCCCCCACAGCAAGCAGCTTGCTATGGGAGCAGCCGAGCCACAGCTCCCTGTGTCCATTCAGTCACGGAGCTGTGGCTTGGCTAAACCCCCCCCCCCCCTCTCCTTATTGGCTAACTGTCTTTGAAAGCAGGGGGAGCCAATGGTGCCACTGCTGTCTCAATCGGGTGGGAGAGTCGCGGGCGACTGAGACTCGTGTGGATGGGGCTCATGCAAGTGTGAGGGGAGGGCTGCTGCACACATGGCTTTTTATCTTAATGCATTGGCATGCATTCTATGTCAATTGTCAGACTTGTTCTGACACGCCACTGCTGCAGACATATACTGGGAAGCTTGGTGTGCTGGTGATTTTACTCCCATTCTTCTATAAACGTTTTGCCTTTTCATTTCTATTTTTATGCTGATTGTTTACAATCATTTTAATCTGTCAAAGAAATTTGATGCCACCTCTCAGCATCCTAAAGACCCAGAGGGTGTGCCTGGAGGGGTTTGAACTCCAGTTTTTTTTTATTTATTTTTTTAACCCCATTATGTTACTGGCTGATTACAATTTTCATAATCGATTAGTTGTCTCGGCCCTAAGCGACTTTATCCAGTATGCTGATTTGTTGAGTTCATATATTTAATTTTCTATAAACCCTCTCAGGTGCAGAAGACGCAGCAAGTACCACCATTCAGGATGCTAACGGGGAAGTTGTACCTGATAGACCTGGCGGGATCAGAAGACAACAGACGCACAGGAAACCAAGGCATACGACTGAAGGAGAGCGGCGCCATCAACTCCTCGCTCTTCACACTCAGCAAAGTGGTAGATGCCTTAAATCAGGGGTTACCCAGAATCCCTTACAGAGACAGCAAGCTAACACGGCTCCTACAGGTAAGAAATTTTAAGTGTGTGAGGGTTTTTTTATTTTTTTTTATTTTTTTTGGTTTGTACTAAAGCACATTAGGGTGTTTTTTTTTTTTTTTTTTTACCTTTCTGCCACTAAAAGCCAAAGTGTGCATGGCCAGATAAAATAACATGGAGCTGTAACAAAACTTGACACTGCAAAAAAAAGGGTCTCGATAGAACTCCCCAATTACACATCTCATTCCTGGCAAAGGATTACAGTGGAACCTTGGATTACGAGAACAATCCATTCCAGGAGAATGCTCGTAATCCAAACCACTCGCGTATCAAAGCGAGTTTCCCCATAGAAGTTTTTTTTTTTTTTTTAATTATGGGGGTCCCTTAAAGTCCAAACATCCCCAACACACACACACACACCCCTCAAGACTTGACACATGGTGCAGTTTTCCTTCTAATCTACAAATCGCCTGTGTGATCGGGGTTTGATGGAAGCAGCAGTGGTTGTTTTTTCGCTGTTGGTAAACCTGAAAATATGAGTGTTACTGTAACCTTTTTGAGTTCTTGCGCTTTTGTTTCCACCTCCTAGGATTCCCTTGGTGGCTCCGCTCACAGCGTTATGATAGCAAATATCGCACCGGAGCACAAGTATTACTTTGACACGCTGACGGCCCTCAACTTTGCTGCCAAGTCCAAACAGATCATTAACAAGCCTTTCAGTCAGGAAACCATTCAAGCTTCAGGTAAGAGTGGACTATCCATCCATCCATCGGCACCATGATCATTATAACGTGTGTTCCTATCTCTGTGGGTTTAAAGATGAACTCCAGACTAAGGATTTGTGTCTCTTTAAACCTCTCTATTCACATCTTTTTAGTTCAGGCCACTTTTAAGAGACCTCGGGAAGATGCAGATATCACCGCCCCACATCACAAATTGAAGAGAACCAAGATGGACTCTATTGACGAATCCCCCAATTCCTCCAAGGAATGTATCAAAAAGTGAGTCCCTTGTTCTAAATGTACCAGCAATTCCCAGGAAACGTTCAAGATCAGACTGACTTTAATGAATTTATTTTTATTTTATTTTTTCCTGCAGAAACAAACTTAACCTGGCCTCGCTGGACCCGGCTGTGGTGGAAAGACTCCTCAAACTGGATAAAATCCTCACTGAGAAAGGAAAGATTGAGACCCAACTTCTGAGCACTCCGAAAAGGGAGCGCATGGCTCTGCTGAGGAAATGGGAAGAGAGCCAGATGGAGATCGAGGTGAGATTGGCCAAATCAACATCTACGTGCAGAAAATTCTGTATTGGGATAAGATCAGTGTAGTCTCTTCACTGAGCTGGTTTAATGCACGGCTTTTCATTGCATTTTGTTCAGCACCATCACCAAGTCTTGTACAGCTTGTTCCATACAGTGTATATACTTGCATTCGGTTCTGTTCTTGTATGCTGATCGGAAACCTGTGATAATCCTGACCATTGAAATTGGAACACTAAATTCAGAGGTGCCCTTTTACTAAAGTATGTGACCAGTAGGTGCAGATTTAGGCAGCTGTAGTTATGACAACTGTTCTTATCAGTATTGGACATCCTGCACACAATGCTCCTGTTTGAGCATCTACTTTTTCAGAAGTTTATTTTGTATGCATTTGCGCATAGTTTCATGCCTATGCATCCGCATTATCATGCAAACTTATTCTCGCGTTCTGCATGTAAATGGGCTTTTGCGCACGTGTGCATATGAAGTGTAAATTACTGACCAAAAAATGCATTTGTTTTTTCTGAAGAATGCATGGCGCTCTTTTTATGCTGTATGTTAGCTCGGTAAAAAAAGGTGAGCTTTTTCATGCTGCAGTGTGCAAGAGGCCTAAAAGAGGAAATGATACCCTTGGTAATTTTTATTTTTTAAATACACCTGCAAGAGAGGCATAATGAGCGAGTATACACAGCATACTCATGCTCATTATGTGGCACTTGCCTGAGATCAAAGTCCGCCTCGGTCCCGTCCGTCACCAACATGTCCCCTGGAGCTTCCTGTTTTCGACGCTGTGATTGGTCGGAGCGGCGATGACAGCACTCCCGCGGGACTGGCAGATGCATGTGCGAAAACGGCATTAACCCCGCTAATGCCATTCACAAATACTGCACTACTAGTGCACCTGCGCCGTTGTCTATGGTCATGTGCTGTAGACAGCGGAGCCCGTTTTTGTGAAAAATATCTCCTTAACCGATATTTCTTGCACCTACAGGTAAGCCTCAATTTAGGCTTGCCTGTAGGTGCAAGTTGTAACAGTGGGTTTACAACCACTTTAAAGTATAACTAAAGGCAACTCCTAATAGAGGGGAAATCTTCCAAGGGGGATACTAGTTCTGGTGATCTGGGGGTCCCCAAGGAATTCCCTTACTTTGCAGTGATTTCCCCCCCCCCCCCCCCCCCTCACTTACTGTTTGGCTATGTGACAGGAAGTGAGGGGAAATATCTTCAATGGGGCACAGATGTCAAATAAGGGTTTTAACTCTCCTGTGTTAAAGTACATGTAAATCCTCACTTTGTAAAATAACGCATTCAGTTTAAAATGGAAATAAAAAGCAAAACCTTTGTGTAGAGAGATAAAAGAAACATCATTTTTTTTTTTTGTGATCATTCCTTTTTAGCTTCATAAGAGCTGGGGGGGGGGGGGGGGGGGGATCGGCAGCACACTGACCTTCCCTGCCAAGGGCTGTGCAGGAGGTGGGGCAGGTCTGATCATTGGAGGGAGAACACAAGTTCCCAACAAAGCTAGAGAACTGTACTCTCCTGCTTGGTGTAGTCAGGTTTTTAATAGGAAAGCACCTAGACTGAGAGGGACACCAGGGATTCTTGTAGGTTTTCTTGGTAGAAGTGAATCCTTCAGAGTTAAAGCAGTATTAAAGTGAGCCTTTTGTAACTGCAGCTGTTGCGTCACTTTCAGTTGTTTATTCCTGTAACTAAAGATCTATTTATTGCATTTTGTATGTTTCTCAGAGGCTGAAGGAAAAGCAGAAGGAGCTGGAGGATAAGGCTACAGCAGCTGAGGCTCGGCTGGAAAAATCAACCAGTTCAGACCTGGAGCTCTCGGATTGCAGCGTGAGCGAAAGCATGTTCCGGGCGCCACTTCGCACTCGGGCAACTTCCACCGCCAAGGCCAAGAAGGTGCTCCGTGTTCTGCCCATGCAGGGTGAGCATTCAAGCACAAATCCTGGAGAACTAACTGCTGGGATGCAGGAGGAGCTCGAGCAGTCTGGTACTGTCCTGAGAGCGGGTCACACATATTCTCTAAATTACCTTTTTGTTTTATACCTGGAAGAGTTTGGGGTTTTTATAGGAGAGGAAAAAAATGCATTTTTTATTTTTGCCTGCAAGTGTCAGCCAAGCCCTCAGCAGGGGGTGGGGCCGAGCTTTGTGTGTATGGATGCACACAGGAGGGCTCAGGAGTGGGTGTGTGTGTGTGTGTGTGTGTGTGTGTGTGTGTCTCCATTGCACGCAGCTTACTATAGGGGTGCGCACACAAGGGTAGGAGCTGAGAGCATCAATTGGCACCCCAGAAGGAAAAGTTTAAGGTTGCTCTGGGAAAAACCATTGCAGGGAGCAGGTAAGTGTAACATGTTTGTTTTTTTAAGGAGAAAATTTAAGCCTTTACAACCACTTTAAAAAAAATATATATTTTTGCTGGCTAATACCCAGTAAACCTGCTAGTAGTCTGATGCCCTCCATGTTCTATCCTGTCAAAGCTAACCATTGTTTGGTTTACTATGGGTGCATAACCCGTGTCCCTCCAGCTGTTTTCAAACTACAATTCCCAACATGCTTCAGCCTTTTGGGGGTCATGCTTGTAACTATCAGCCTTGCAAAGCTTATGGGTCTTTTAGTTCCCCCACAGGTTGAGCATGGATGGTTCGGACCCATGGTGGCATTGAGAAATGTGCAGCATTAGCTCCCGTAATGGGAACAGCAGGACAGTCCTGTATTTGGCCTTTGATGGCACATACCCCCCCGCCACCCCCATATCCATTGTTGTCAACAAGTTAACTGGCAAAGATGGATGCAGATGGTATTTTTTGGTTTGCTGCCCTCATACTTTCCTCCACTGTGCAGTTCGTTTTGCACAGAGTGGCCTTGATCATAGTCTTCTGGGGGCCACCGGCGGCACTCGTGGCTCCTCGCATCGGTAAACTCCATAGGAGAAGCACTTAGAGGTTGAAAGTTACTGTGCGGGTGCGTTCCCAAGTCCAGCATTTGCGTACATAAACACAGAATGCTGGACTCGCCCCCGGCGCCTGCGTCACTGGATTTGAGTTACAGCAGCGGAAGCCAAGTACTGCTCTGTTTTTGATCTATCCAATCAAGATCCGAGAACCCGGGCAGAGGGGACCAGTGCGTCTCCGCCGAGGGAACGAACAGACTCAGGTGAGTAAAACTTTTTTTTTTTTTTTCCCTCGCCCTTTATGCATTAACCACTTGCTTACTGGGCACATATACCCCCTTCCTGCCCAGGTGAAATTTCAGCTTTCAGCACTGCGTCGCTTTAAATTAAAATTGCGCGGTCGTGCGTCGTGTCTTACAAACAAAATTGACGTATTTTTTTTTCCCCCCACAAATAGAGCTTTCTTTTGGTGGTATTTGATCACCTCTGCGTTTTTTTTTATTTATTTTTTTGCGCTATAAACAAAAAAAGTGACAATTTTGAAAAAAACGCACAATGTTTTTTACTTTTTGCTATAATAAAAATCAATTTTTTTAAAAAATATATATTTTTTTTCTCAGTTTAGGCCGATATGTATTCTACATATTCTTGGTAAAAAAAACAATCGCAATAAGCGTATAGTAATTGGTTTGCGCAAAGGTTATAGTGGCTAGGAAATGAGGGATAGAATTCTGACACTTTTTTTTTTTTTTTTTTTTTTTTTAGTAATACGGCGATCTGCGAATTTTGTCAGGACTGCGATATTGCGACGGACACATCGGACACTTTTGACACATTTTTGGGACCATTCACATTTATACAGCGATCAGTGCTATAAAAACGCACTAATTACTGTATAAATGTGACTGACAGTGAAGGGGTTAAATGTGAGTCCTGGGTGTGTTCTAACTGTGTGGGGGAGGGGGGTGACTGGGGGAGGTGACCGATGCTGTCTCCCTATGTACAAGAGAAACGGCATCTGTCTCCTCTCACTGACAGGACGTGGAGCTCTGTGTTTACACACAGAGCTTCACGTCCCTGCTCTAAAACTGCCGATCAGCGGGTACCTGGCGGACATCGCGACCGCCAGGCACGCGCATCGGGATCTTGGACGCGCCGGGTGCGCGCGCACCCTCCAGTGGCCGGAGAATACGATGCCGTCAATTGACGGCAGCTTGGATATTCAGATCCACTAAGCTGCCGTCAATTGACGATAAGCAGGGCCTCAAGTGGTTAAGGTGAAAAAAAATGAGGGTTTACAACCCCTTTAAGCCAGTGGTCTTAAAACTCCAAAATGTGGCCGTTTACCAGCCTTTATCTGGCCGTTTACCAGCCTTTATCTGGCCGTTTACCAGCCTTTATCTGGCCCTTAGGGCACTATTCCTGACACCAGTGCTGGAGCACCGTTTTTACTCATTGATATCAACAATAGGGAGCTATTACTCCCATTAAAATCACTGAAGGTGTTTTCTACATCTGCTGGGCACAGTCCAGCCCCCCAAACCCTGGAGGTCATTATCTTGGCCCTTTAGTTTGGAGACCCCAAACAGTGGGGTAACAAAAGCTGACGCGTTTCACATCGACAACCGATGCTGTCCCTGTCTGTGATTGGATAGTGTAGGAACTTCTGCACACAGAGTTCAATCCCACCAGTGGTTTCTTCTTCTACCAGCAAACTGTGACTGACCAGAACCTGGTTTGGCTTGCAATGCTTCCTCTGTCTGCATCCCGCTGTAGAAGAAATTGCAGTAATAAATGTCAGATTAAGGAGTTTTTTTTTTTTTTTGTTTTTAACGGAAAATATGCAAGGGATGGAAGCTGTGTCTGTGCATGAAAAATATTGCATAAATTATGGCTACAAACAACCGGTATCTTTCCACACATGGAAATCAAAGTGGTTGGATCAGAGCTGCAGCTTTTAAAACTGAAGATGAGACAAGACGGGATGTGTCTGTAGATTAATGGCCGGCCAAGCAGTGTTTGTTCTGTACTGCTAGTAAGATGGAGAGATGGAATATGTCTTTTCAAAGGGTGAGGTACACTAAGCGTTCTCCATGTACACTGTGCATGCAATCTAGTCCTTTCCAAGGACCATAATATAAAAAATAAAACAAAGACTGATTAAATTACATCAAGTACCAGGTGTGTATATATACCTGCTGTTACTTGATGTAATTTTATAACCACTTCCATACTGGCCATTTTCACCCCCCCACCTGCCCAGACCAATTTTTTAGTTTTTAGCGCTGTTGCACTTTGACAATTGCGTGGTCATGCGACATTGTATCCAAATGAAATCTTTGGTACTGGGCGTTACTAGTTGATTGACAGGCGCATACAGCGCGTCACGAGTTGCCGAAAGAAGCCGACCGTCGGTGCGCAGGCGCTGTATAGTTCCAACTCGCAGTCCGGCTTCTTTCGGTGACTCGCTGTATGCGCCCGTCGGAAGCCTGTCAATCGACTAGTAACGCCCAGTACCGAAGATTATACCTGGAAGCCGCAGTGAACATAACATATACATCTAAAACGGTATGTGCGGCAAGGATTTTTTTAAAAGAGCCGATTGTCATAACACGCCTGAATGTAATGTTAAAACTTTTTTTTTTTTTTTTTTTTTTTTTTTTTGGGGTGAACCCCCGCTTTAGCAACCTCATGGCCCAACCCTAGGATTTCAGCTTTAGCTGAGAAGCTGCTTTAGTGGATTCCTCATAGGAATATACTGTATGTAGAGCAGTGTTTCTCAACTCCAGTCTTCAAGGTGCCCCCAACAGGTCATGTTTTCAGACTTTCCATTATTTTGCGCAGGTGATTTGATCAGTTTCAATGCCTTGGTAATTGCCACATCCGTTTCATCTAAGGGAAGTCCTGAAGTATTGACCTGTTGGGGTGCCTTGAGGATGTAGACTACCCCTTGTAAAGGTGTTTTTTTTTTCCTCTCTAAATGGGTTCCTTTTTTAAGCTAGTGCATTGTTGATTCACTTACCTTTTTTCCTGTGGTTTTTTTTTTTTTTTTTTTCTTTCCTTTGTTTTCTTTGTCCGAGTTTCTCGCTTCCTGTTCCTCCTCAGTAAGCTGTTCTGGCTGACTAACCCCCAGCCAGATAATGGGGGCAAGCTTACTGAGGAGAAACGGGAGAAATTCAGACAAAAAAAAAAAATATTTAGAAGGGAAATGGAAGGAAAAGGTAAGTGAACAAACAATGCACTGGCTCGGTGATGGCGAACCTTGGCACCCCAGATGTTTTGGAACTACATTTCCCATGATCATCTACACTGCAGAGTGCATGAGCATCATGGGGAAATGTAGTTCCAAAACACCTGGGGTGCCAAGGTTTGCCATCACTGCACTAGTTTAAAGGAATTTATTTGGAAAATAAAAAAATGAACCTTTACAACCCCTTTAAATGACTGCAGATTACAAAGCTTTCCCTACCGGGCAACTATATGTAGCCTGACTCGCTTTAAAACAGGATTTTGTTGTGCATTACATTTATCATGCATTGAACTGAGAACACTTCAGGCTAATCCTTAATCTTTTTTGCTTTTTTCACTCACTGATGTTCTGTCTTTGTTCAGGCCTTAACAACCAGTCAAATATCCAGGAGGAAACGGTGCCAGTTGTAAAGAAAACAAAACGGGTAGGTGGCATGCCACCAATGCTGAATATAGCCTTTGCATGAACGGCATGTAAATGCAGACATGATTTATTTATTTATTTTTAGTGACTGGTTGATTTCTCATTCAATGTTTCCCTCACAGAAAGCCCCCGCAGGCCAGGAAAACGAGCCTAGCTGGGAGGTGAGCATGCGGTCAGACATCCTCCAGAGCGGCCGGGAAAAGATCCTCCATCTCCTCAACACCGGCTCCATAAAAGAGCTGAAGTCTCTGCAGAAGATTGGAGACAAGAAAGCCAAACTCATTGTGGGCTGGAGGGAGCTGAAGGGCCCATTCAAAAAGGTGGGCTGATGCTTTGCCATCATGGCTCTTTCACGAAGCAAAAGTTCACCATGTGCATTAGCTTTGGGTGCACTTCAGGGCAGTTTGTCTATTACTTGAAGGTGATGCAAACCCTCTATCGGATGTTTTGGAAGGGTCGGCCTACACAGAAAATATCTGTTGGTTTAGCCTTCCCACAGCTTCCTTTACCTTGGTGCAGTCCTCCTTCACTTACCTCATCCTTCCATTTTTGCTTTTAAATGTCCTTATTTCTTCTGAGAAATCCTCACTTCCTGTTCTTCTGTCTGTAACTCCACGCTAATGCAAGGCTTTCTCCCTGGTGTGGAGTGTTGTGCTCGCCCCCCTCCCTTGGACTACAGGAGAGTCAGGATGCCCACTAACACACAGCTCATTATCTGCAACGTAGAGATCGTCCTGACTCTCCTGTAGTCGAAGAGAGGGGGCGAGCATGACACTCCACACCAGGGAGAAAGCCTCGCATTACTGTGTGGAGTTACAGCCAGAAGAACAGGAAGTGAGGATTTCTCAGAAGAAATAAGGACATTTAAAAGCAAAATGGAAGAATGAGGTAAGTGAAGGAGGACTGCACTAAGGTAAAGGAAGCTATTTAGGGGAAAAAAATTACCTTTACACCCCCTCTAAGTGTTGGGTTTTGATTGGAATACCACCTTAAATTTTGGGTTTTGAGATTCTCTGAACTTCTTGTGGTTGGCTTCTTATAATAATACTAGAGCCTTTTTTTTTTTTTTTTTGGCGAAAAAGTGATACCTGCTCTGTGCAATGATATTGCATAGCAATGCCCCTCACACCTTTTTGGGTCCCCCACTGGCACTGTCGGCTTCTCCCTCCTCCAGCTGCATCCGTAGACTCGCACAGCACAGATGAGCCTCGCCTCCACTTCCTCCCTTCCTGGGTTTAAAGTGGATGTAAACCCACTCTCATCCTTTCTAAACTACTGCCATAGTGCTGATCTATAAGGATATAGATTAGGGTTGTCCAGATACCAATATCGGTACCGATACTGAGCATTTGCGGGAGTACTTGTACTCCCGCAAATGCCCCCGATGCCAGATCCGATACTACCCCGCACCGCCGCCGCATACCGCAACTCCGCCGCCTAGTTAATCAGCACGGAGAACATTACAGCTTTCATTTGAATAGCTGTGTGTTCCTCGTGGCACCGCGTATAGACACTCCCCCTTGCTCAGGCACTTTGATAGACAGATCACCCGTCCCCAGGATTGGACGGGTGATCTGTCTATCAAAGTACCCGAGCAAGGGGGAGTGTATACGCGGCGAGGAACACACAGCTATTCAAATGAAAGCTGTAATGTTCTCCGTGCTGATTAACTAGGCGGTGGCTGCATATATGGTATGGGGGGACATGGCTGCATTTGCGGACACATGTAAAAAAAATTATCGGCACTTGTACTCGGTCCTAAAGTGGTATCGGGTTAACTCTAATATAGACTCCTCCTGCATGTATCCTTACCTGTCAAATGTCTCCCCTCTGTCTGTTATAAGAATTAAAAAACTGCAGATTCTGTGGGTGGTTCTGTTGTCTGGAGCTCAGTGGGTGGAGTCGTGATGTCGGTAGTCTCCCCGCCCTCCTCTACACTCCCCTTGTCAACACGCATTTTCTCCTGTGTATTCCTTACACTAGATTCTGCTATGATCACTAACATCCAGTCAAAATCCAGAAAAGTAACCACATTACTTCAGCAAAGGGGTGGGAATTAACCACTTGAGGCCCGCGCTACCGTCAGATGACGGCAACAGCGCGGGCCTCAATATCCAACATGCCGTCATTTGACGGCATGTCTTTCTGGCGTTCCCAGCGCGCGCTGCGGGGAAGCCCTGTGTTGTCCGTGTCCCTCGGACACGGCCAATCACAGATCGCGGCAAACGGCCAATCAGAGCGGCCGTTTGCAATGCGATCTGTGGGCGAATGAGAGATGATCTGTCCTGTCTCTGGAAGGGAGGAGCCCGATCTGTGTTCCTTCCTACATAGGGACACAGATCGGTCACCCCCCCAGTCACCCCCCCCTCCCCCTACAGTTAGAACACACCTAGCATACATATTTAACCCCTTCCTCACCCCCTAGTGTTAACCCCTTCCTTGCCAGTCACATTTATACTGTAATTAGTGCATATTTATAGCACTGATCGCAGAATAAATGTGAATGGCGCCAAAAATGTGTCAAAAGTGTCCGATGTGTCCGCCATAACGTCGCAGTAACAATAAAAATCGCAGATCGCCGCCATTTCTAGTAAAAAAAAAAATAATAAAAAATAATAATTCTCTCCCCTATTTTGTAAGCGCTATAACTTTTGCGCAAACCAGTCGCTTATTGCGATTTTTTTTTTTTTTTTTTTTTTTTTTTTTTTTTTTTTTACCAAAAATATGTAGAAGAATACGTATCGCCCTAAACTGAGAAAAAAAAATGTGTTTTTTTTTTTAATTGGGATATTTATTATAGCAACAAGTAAAAAATATTGTATTTTTCTTCAAAATTGTCGCTCTTTTTTGTTTATAGCGCAAAAAATAAAAATCGCACAGGCGATCAAATACCACCAAAAGAAAGCTCTACTTGTGGGGAAAAAAGGACGTAAATTTTGTTTGGGAGCCACGTCGCACGACCGCGCAATTGTCAGTTAAAGCGACGCAGTGCCGGAAGCTGAAATTTCACCTGGGCAGGAGGGGGGTGTAAGTGCCCGGTAAGCAAGTGGTTAAAAAATGCCTGTCTCCAGGCTAGTGCATGATATGTAAATGACCTGTCACTCACAGCAAGGGGGGGCGGAACGGACTAAGGTTTTTCTCTAAGTCTGTTTTTATTTCACTGAACAATAAGAGGATTACTCAGTGCTGGATTAACTCTGTGTGGCAA
The DNA here is from genome assembly GCA_029574335.1 of Rana kukunoris. NCBI lineage: Eukaryota > Metazoa > Chordata > Amphibia > Anura > Ranidae > Rana > Rana kukunoris. The sequence goes on along the minus strand of CM056054.1, from coordinate 11,407,876 downwards.
GACTGGGCACAGATAATAGGAAATCTTCTACTCTACATTGTGACATCAAAAAATAAATACATTTCAGGTTTACGTCCACTTTAACGGACAGCAGCAGGAGCATATTGCTCCACTGCCCTTGGCATTTACTATAAAAGCAGTTGTGGTGACAGGGGTCAAGTGATGGGAGTGGGTAGGACAAGTGGTGGGGTATGTTTTTTTACCTTGATGCAGAGAATGTGTAGTGTAAGCCTTTTGACTTTTAGAACCGTTGTAAGGTGAAAACTTCATGGCACATTTGATGGCAAGTTCTGTTGCTTCACAGGTGGAAGAATTGTCGGATATGGAAGGGATGTCTGTCAAATTGGTCTGTTCGTTTTTAAAGGTGAATATTTCCTATTAACCCGTCCTTTTTTTTTTTTTTTTTTTTTTTTTTTTTTTTTTCATATTCGTCTCATAATTACCACTGCTGTGTTAAAATGCATTCTGTCTGCATGCATTATCCAAATGTTTACTTTTCTCTGGTCCTACTACAGGGCTGCATGTTAATGAGGTGCCCTGATGGGCCATTTTACTATATCGGGGTGTTTGGTGCTCCCATTAATGACTCCAAACCATTCTAATTTTTTTTTTTAACACTCTCTTGCAATTCAACAGGCCAACATCTTGAGCATAGGGGCCAGCTGAAGATCTGCAGTTACGGACTCTGCACTTGTCAGGAGCCTCTGATGTAATGGATTCTATGAAACCTTTTTACACCTACATGGGGCTCAGTCCATCCCCCCCCCCAGCACAGGATATAATGGAAGGGGGGGTTCGTCCACAAAACAACCTTGCTCCAATCTCCTGTCACCTCCGTTTGTCAATCCAATATCCTTGTGACTCTGTGCCCTGCTTCAGAGTTTTTGTGCTGATGGCAAAGCGAAGAGATTTTTGGGAGGACTTTCTTTTTTTATCATGTTTTATTTTTTTATTATATTGAAGTTTTAGGTAAAATAAGTGACTGGCATTACCTGGAAATGTGTTTTTTCAACTTCAAAAGGCTTCCTGATGTCTTATTTGTTTTATCGAAACCACTTCTTTTGTATATAATGTATTCTATTTTAAGGGCAAAACAGAAATTGGACCAATGTAGTTCACTGTTTACCGGCATTTTGTTTTTATTCAGATAAAGAAGTTAAATCACTTGTACAATGTTTGTTTTTCACCTGAATCATGAATGTTACTTCATTACTCAAAATGTGATTTGTCATTAGAATGCAAATCGTTCAAACCTTGCTAGCAGTCATCACACGCGAGGAGACCCCACCCCCCTTTTTTGTTTTTTTGCAACAAAATTAACAGGTTGCCGGTATCCCAATTGGTTTAAACTTCTACAACTTGTCCAGTAAATTGGTCCTCTGAAGGAAACTCTCAGCCCCAGTGACCATAGCCAAGGCCGTTGTGGGATTTTTGGCCTCATAAAAGGTCTGACGGAATGCGACTTATCTAACCCTACAGACTCAAAAGCAACGAGACAAGAATGGGAGTCAAGATTTGGGACTTGACTATGCGTGGTCAGACATTGCATGAGAGTTTGCTTGTCCATATTATGTATTAATAAAACATCAGTTTTTTTATTTAAGGATTTGTTGTGTTTTTTTTTTTTTTTTTATCTATTTGTATATCAAGTCAACAAGGAAAAGTTATCCAGACAAAAAAGAAAAAGATAGTCATATTACATCTTCAAAGAAACATATCTATACCCATCTCCTTTCCCCTATATTGTTGTTGTACAAGAAAAATAAATAGAACCTCTTAATCCACTTTACCCACATCTCTAAATGTACTTTTATTTCCAGTGCTCTGTCGCCTTTGCCTCTTATTTCCCCTTCCTTACATACCCCCCCCCCCAAAAAAATTATCAGCGCAGTATTGGCTCACACAAAGTGCTGGTGTTTCATCAGTTTAGGCGACCCGTCAGAATGTGTAACTGTAGTGACATTTCATTGCCGCCATCTTCCTGCACTCCTCCACAGTAAGGATACACTGAGAAGCGGTGGGTAAACACCTGGCCCAAATAGCATGCACTCAGAAGGCTCAAACACATCTCAGTACCCTACAACTGTAATCAAATCCACTCTCGTGTTGTAGATATTATTGACCAATTTAAAGAAAATATTCACCTATTTTTAGGGTGGAACATGTTCCTGCAGCTACCACATCTAGTGACGCAAAGGAGGGAATTTCTGTCCGCCCCCCACTGTTGTGCTTGGTGCCTGTGAATGGGAAAACTAAGTACCAACAGACGTTTCAACTGTTGGCTTGTAGTTCCAATGAACTGTCATGGTGCTGTTGAGCACTCTGGTAGTTTTACCTCTGTCAGTACAGTATGTATCTGCCTGCCCATAGAGGTACGAGCAAACAGATACACTGACAAGTCTGAGTCTTGGAATGGCACCTACAATTTGCCGATTGTAGGTGCAATGTTCTCTTATATATATATATATATCACTTTGACAACATCAGATCGCAACGGGCTAAAAATTTCATGCTGGATATCTATACTGGTATAGACTGGGTAATGTGTTAAGAATGAAAGGATGGCACATCAATTGATGGAAATCAAAATTATCCACCTACAGAGGGCTGAATTGGAAGACACCCTGAAAATCAAAGTGAAAAAATTATCCAGCAAGCTAGTCCGTTTTGCTGAAATTTCATTGCAACAATTGAAAGTGGTCCTCCAGTATATGTGGCCCCCAAGTGCTTGTATACATGCCTGACAACATCAGGGCATGCTCCTAATGAGACGGATGGTGTCCTGGGGTATTTCCTCCCAGATCTGGACCAGAGCATCACTGAGCTGCTGAACAGATTGAGGAGCAACCTGGCGGCACCGGATGGACTGAAACATAATCTCAGAGGTGTTCTATTGGATTTAGGTCAGGTGAGCAAGGGGGTCATTCAATGGTATCAGTTTCTTCATCCTCCAGGAACTGGCTGCATGCTCTTGCCACATGAGGCCGGGCATTGTTGTGCACCAGGAGGAACCCAGTACCCCCTGCACCAGCATAGGGTTTGACAATGGGTCCAAGGTTTCCATCCTGATACCTAATGGCAGTCAGGGTGCCATTGTGTAGCCTGTAGAGATCTGTGCGTCCCTCCATGGATATGCCTCCCCAGACCATCAGTGACCCACCACCAAACCAGTCATGCTGAACGATGTTACGGGCAACGTAAAGTTCTCTGCGGCTTCTCCAGACCCTTTCACGTCTGTCTGCTTAGGGTGAACATGCTCTCATCTGTGAAAAGCATGGGGTACCAGTGGCGGACCTGCCAATTCTGGTGTTCAATGGAAAATGCCAATCAAGCTCCATAGTGTCTGGCAGTGAGCATAGAGGATGTCGGGCCACTCCCATGAAGTCTGTTTCTGATTTTTTGGTCAGAGACATTCACACCAGTGGCTTGCTGGAGGTTTGTAGGGCAGTGCTCATCCTGTTCCTCCTTGCACAAAGGAGCAGATACCGGTCCTGCTGGTGGGTTAAGGACCTTCTACGGCTCTGTCCAGCTCTCCTAGAGGAACTGCCTGTCTCCTGAAATCTCCTCCATGCTCCTGAGACTGTGCTGGGAGACAAGGCAAACCTTCTGGCAATGACACGTATTGATGTGCCATCCTGGAGGAGTTAGACTGCCTGTGCAACCTTTATAGGGTCCAAGTATCGCCCCGTGCTACCAGTAGTGACACTGACCCTAGCCAAATGCAAAACTAGTGAAAAACAGTCAAAAAAGAGCAGGGAAAAAAAATGTCAGACACCTCCACCTGAAAAAACATTCCTGTTTTGGAGGTCGTCTCATTGTTGCCCATCTAGTGCACCTGTTCTTAATTTCAATTAATAGCAAAGCAGCTGAAACTGATTAACAACCCCCTCTGTATACACCCCTCCCCCTCTGTATACACCTCTGCTACTTAACTGACCAGATCAATATCCCAGGAGTTTTGATTTAAAAGTGTTCCTTTAATTTTTTTTGAGCAGTGGTATATATATCAGTGGCGGCCTGTCGTTTTTCCTAATGCTTACTGCAGCGCCGCCCCCTCTGGCTCTCGCAAATAACATACATTCATGCATTGCATGAATGTATGTTATTGTTGCCAGCTGCCGCTGGTCTATTCAGATAGCCGGACCTTCGGCGCCGGTTACCTGAATAACGGAATCTGGTTGGCTGTGCGGGAGTGCCTATCAGAGCCAGTCATCTCCCGGAAGCTTATGCAGGGGACATATGGGGGGTGCGTTCCTTGGATAAGACTGATTGCGGTCTCAGCCAATCAGGTTCGCCGATTCTGGTTATTGGTAACCTGATTGGCTGAAGCATCATCGAGGGCGGGAGAAGACATTGAGGGACGTGGAAGCAGAAGGGTAAAGGTAAGTGCATTTTACTGGGCACAACGGCGACAAATGGGCACAGAGGTGAAAAAGAGCACAGTGGCATCAATGGGTACAGTGGTGAAAAAGGGCACAGTGGCATCAATGGGCACAGTGGCAACAATTAAATGGCACAGTGACATGCACAGTGGCAACAAATTAAAGGACACAATGGTGACAATTGAGGGGCACAGTGGCTGCTTTTGATGGCATGGCACAGTGGTGACAATTGATGGCACAGTGGCTGCGTTTGGCATGGCACAGTGGTGACAATTGATGCCACAGTGGCTGCGTTTGATGGCATGGCACAGTGGTGATAATTTATGGCACAGTGGCTGCATTCAATGTGCACAGTGAGGCGGCATTTTTTTTTGTTTGCGCCCCCCCAAAAAAATTTGAGCACCAGCCGCAACTGATATATATTTGTTGTTATTATTATTCATTTTTAATTTTATCCTTTTAAGTTTTTAAGACTTGCTACAAGCAGTCACTCCTCTAGGGCCCATTTCAACCCTGCTGAACTGCAGTTGTTCTGAGATTAAATCATCGTTCCCGAATTGTCAGCAGCAACTCAATTGCTGCTAGATTTCCAATTTATACTCCTTGAGTTGAAAGTAGCGGTGTCCAGTTTCCCTAATTCTGAGGTTCCTGGAATAGACGGCCATCCATTGGAAGTATATAAAGGATATGGGAAAGTTCTGTTGCCAGCCCTTCTACTTGCACATAATGAAGTATTCTTCGTTGGCAGACTTCTCTCCTGAATCTATGATCATGGTGATGGCTAAATAAAAAGACAAAGACCCACTTTTTCCAGATTCTTACCACCCCGTCTCTTTACTCCCCACTGATATTAAAACTGAGTTCCACCCAAAAGTGGAACCTCTGCTTATTTGCTTCCCCCCCCCCGGTGGTGCCAGCACCAGACAGTCGATCCGCAAATCAGCTGGGGGCCGACATCGTGGGCTGCCGACTTTTCATAAATTTTTTCCTCCAGGCTGGAACTCCGCTTTAAAGGGGTGTTCCAGCCAAATGTCATGTTTATTAAAAGTCAGCAGCTACAAAAAGTGTAGCTGCTGGCTTTTGATAAACATTCACTTACCTGCTCCAGGGTTCCAGCGACACGCCGGCAGGGTTTCCGCTCCTCTCCCCCCCTCCCCGGCCGGCGTCTTCTCCATAGAGAGCCGGTCAAAATCTGCTATTGGGAATAGGATGCAGCGAATTCACATCCAATTTCCATGTGGTGCAAACACTGTTTGCATATGCGTGATCGACTTGCGTATGCGTTCGCTTCTGCGTGCGAGCACTGAGGGATGGCACTTAAAAAAATATCGTATTTATTTTTACACTGTCCCTTTTAAATTGTTTTTATTTATTTTTTACCACTTTCTTTTACTATTACAAGGAATGTAAACATCCCTTGTAATAGAGATGAGGGATGACAGATCCTCTTTATGGAGAGATCTTGGGTCTTTAAAACCCAAATCTCTCCTCTACCTTTAACCACTTTAAGACCAGTGGCTCTATTGCTGTACATCGCGCAATAGATACAGTGGGCGCTAGCACGCACGCACGGCATCGGAGCCGATGCACAATCGCTCCAGAGAGAGCCAGAACGAGGATCTGTCAATGTAAACCTGACACGGGGCCCCACTCACACCCGTGATGGGAAAAATAATTCAAGGGCAAGAGCCTCTTCCCCACAACCATGGCCGGTGGTTGTGGGGGGCCTTATTGGAATCTGTAAGCCCCCTTTAACAAGGCGGCCCCCAGATCCTGCTCTTTAATAACTAAAGGGGACAACCTGTAATGTCACCTGGTGAACTCGCCCCTTGTTACGACATTGACTGAGGGCATGCTGGGTTATTGATGTCACAAGGGGTGGTGTCACCGATATTCATTGGTTGTTAGTGATGCTGGCGGCCCCGCTTCTGAGTCAGGGCTCCTAACGCTGCCTGAGCACAGTAACGTTAAAGTCCCCTGTCCCTCAAAACTGGGGTAATGCATTGGGCAAGTTAGGCGGCCACGAGGCCCCTGTGTGTGTAAGGTCTTAGGCGACCACCTAATTAAAGAGCAGCCTCTGCCTGCAATTACTTCTGGTCATAAAGGGGTTAAAGCCCTACAGAGGTTCTAACCTGTCCTAGTTCTTTACAATACCTAAAATTAAAAAAAAAAAATTGGTCTGGAGTTTAGTTCTATGGCTTCTCCAGTGTCTGGCGGTGATTCTGAGATAATAAACTCTTCAGAAAAATCCATTGTAATGTGATTTCCTGTTCTCTTCCACAGTTCACAAAACTCCAAAGTGCCCAAGGAAATCACTTCAGCTCGCCTAGAAAACGAATAGCCGGTTTAACTTTGATCACCATATTACTGGGAAATATCCCATTAGGTGAGTCACCTCAGCTCAGCCTCCAATTAGCAGCACGTTCATAAATTTACTATCTATATGTAGGTTGGGTTTGTCTGGGGCTTGAATCTTCCTCCTCACCTATCTATGAGGCCCTGTACACACGAGGAGACATGTCCGATGAAAACGATCCGCGGACCGTTTTCATCGGACATGTCTCCTGGGATATTTTGGTCTGATGTGTGTACACACCATCAGACCAAAATCCCTGCGGAGAGAGAACGCGGTGACGTAGAAGTCACCAACGTGCTCAATCCAGGAAGTTCAATGCTTCCACGCATGGGTCCAATCAATTCGACGAATGCGCGGGATTTCGGTCCTCTGGTTAGACGGACAGGTTTCCAGCGGACAAGTTTCTAAGCATGCTTAAAAACTTTTGTCCGCTGGAAACGGCCATACACACGATCAGACATGTCCGCGGAAACTGGTCTTTAACCACTTCAGCCCCGAACCATATTGCTGGTCAAAGACCAGGCCACTTTTTTGCGATTCGGCGCTGCGTCGCTTTAACCGACAATTGCACGGTCGTGTGACGTGGCTCCCAAACAAAATTGGCGTCCTTTTTCCCCCAGAAATAGAGCTTTCTTTTGGTGTTATTTGATCACCTCTGCGGCTTTTATTTTTTGCGCTATAAAACAAAAATAGAGCGACAATTTTGAAAAAAATAAAAAAAATTGACTTTTTGCTATAATAAATACCCCCAAAAATATCTAAAAATTTTTTCTTTTTCCTCAGTTTAGGCCGATACGTATTCTTCTACCTATTTTTCCTAAAAAAAATAATCCCAATAAGCGTTTATTGTTATAGCATTTACAAAATAGGGGATAGTTTTATGGCATTTTTATTAATATTTTTTTTACTAGTAATGGCGGCGATCAGCGATTTTTATCGGCACTGCGACATTATGGCGGACACTTCGGACACATTTTTGCGACCATTGTAATTTTTCTAGCAATCAGTGCTATAAAAATGCATTGATTACTATAAAAAACGCCACTGGCAGGAAAGGGGTTAACATTAGGGGGCGAAGAAGGGGGTTAATTATGTTCCCTGGGTGTGTTCTAACTGAAGGGGTGGAGGACTGACTGGGGGAAAGGACAGATCGCTGTTCATACATTGTATGAACATACAATCAGTAATTTCTCCCCCTGACAGCTACACACACACACACACAGCTCCCGGTTCTCGCTCTGTAACGAGCGATCGCTGGCACATGCGGCGACATCAGAGGCGAGCGGAGGGGGGAGCGCGCGCGCGTGCGCCCCTATTAGCTGCTAGGCGAGATGACGTAGATATATGTGATCTCTCCCCGTAAAGCGGCGGCGGCTGGTCGGCAAGCGGTTAAAGCGATTGTATACCCATAAAAAAAAAAAAAAAAACTGCAAGGCATTATCAATTATTTACCTTAGATCGAAGCCCCCGCAGCGGTCCTAGGACACGTCCTCCGTCGCCGCAATGATACCCGGAATGAGTTCCAGGTATCGCCGCTCAGGCGCTGTGACTGGCCGGAGGGGCGATGACGTCACTCCCGCACATGCGCAAGGAACGGCACGATCCCTGCATCTAAACAAATGGAACGGAACAAATTAATAATAAAAAATTATTATTATTTATTATTATTATGAATTTGTTACATTCCATTCATTTAGATGCGGCATTCGTTATTACGGATAATTTGTAACTTCGGATAAATTCCTATTCTTTTTTACGTTCACTAACAGCCAAATTTGAAAGGAAATTACAATACTTATAATTTAATAGTTAAGTTATTATAAGTTAGTTATTATTTCAGATTTTCGGGTTTACGTTCTTATGCCGCGTACACACGATCATTTTTCTGGATGAAAAAAAACTAAATTTTTCGGCATGTAGAAAAAACTGTTTTTTTCCAACTTCATCATTAACCACTTGACCACTGGGCACTTAAACCCCCTTCCTGACCAGACCAATTTTCAGCTTTCGGTGCTCTCACAATTTGAATGACAATTACTCAGTCATACAACATTCTACCCATTTGAAATTTTTGTCCTTTTTTTCACACAAATAGAGCTTTCTTTTGGTGGTATTTGATCACCTCTGGGTTTTTTATTTTTTGCGCTATAAAAGAAAAACGACTGAAAATTCTGTAAAAAAAAAAAAAAAAAAACTTGTTTCTGTCATATTAGCAGGTTATTTCTCACACACAGCATATGCATACCACAAATTACACCCCAAAACACATTCTGCTATTCCTCCTGAGTATGGCGATACCCCATGTGTGAGACTTTTACACAGCGTGGCCACATACAGAGGCCCAACATGCAGGGAGCACCATCAGGCGTTCTGGAACACCCAGACCAATTCTGACATTTCTCTCCTACATGGAAAAATCATCATTTATTTTCTAGAAAATTGCATAGAACCCCAAAACATTATATATGCTTTTTTAGCAAAGACCCTAGAGAATACAATGGCGGCCGTTACAACTTTTTATCTTGCACGGTATTTTCGCAGACATTTTTTGAACGCATGTTTTAAAAAAAAAACTGTTTTGTGCTAAAAAAAAAAAAAAAACAGTAAAGTTAGCCCAATTTTTTTTCATAATGTGAAAGATGAAGTTACGCCGAGTAAATAGATACCCAACATGTCACACTTCAAAATTGCGCACACTCATGGAATGGCGCCAAACTTCGCTACTTAAAAATCTCCATAGGTGACGCTTTAATTACTTTTATTGGTTACATGTTTTTAGTTACAGAGGAGGTCTAGGGCCAAAATGATTGCTCTCGCTCTAATGTTCGCAGAGATACCTCACATGTGTAGCCTGAACACCGTTTTCATATGTGGGCGGGGCTTACGTATGCGTTCGCTTCTGCATGCGAGCACACGGGGACAGGGGTGCTTTAAAAAATGGGTATTGCAGAGTATTTGGCTGTTGCAGAGTATTGGGGTATTGCAGAGTATCGCACAGGGTATTGGGGTTTTGCAGGGTATTGGGGTATTGCAGAGTATTGTGCAGGGTATTGCAGAGTATTGGGTTATTGCAGAGTATTGCGCAGGGTATTGGGGTATTGCAGAGTACTGGGGTATTGCAGAGTATTGTGCAGGGTATTGGGGTATTGCAGAGTATTGTGCAGGGTATTGCAGAGTATTGGGTTATTGCAGAGTACTGGGGTATTGCAGAGTATTGTGCAGGGTACTGGGGTATTGCAGAGTACTGGGGTATTGCAGAGTACTGGGGTATTGCAGAGTATTGTGCAGGGTACTGGGGTATTGCAGAGTACTGGGGTATTGCAGAGTATTGTGCAGGGTACTGGGGTATTGCAGAGTACTGGGGTATTGCAGAGTACTGGGGTATTGCAGAGTATTGTGCAGGGTACTGGGGTATTGCAGAGTACTGGGGTATTGCAGAGTATTGTGCAGGGTACTGGGGTATTGCAGAGTACTGGGGTATTGCAGGGTACTGGGGTATTGCAGAGTATTGTGCAGGGTACTGGGGTATTGCAGGGTACTGGGGTATTGCAGAGTATTGTGCTCCCATCTCATAACTTGCTTCTGAGCATGCGCTGGTTTTTAACGTCGTTTTAGCCCACACACGACTATTTTTTACAATCCGAAAAACGACATCGTTTAAAACGTCGTTAAAAAATGGAGCATGTTCAGAAATTTTTTTTTGTCGTTTTTCAGAACCCAAAAAATGATGTGAAGCCATCGTTTTAAATGACCTTTTTTTTAAATGTTGTTTTTTTCATGCAGAAAAATGATCGTGTGTACGCGGCATAATTTTCGTTCTTTTACATTTTTTTCTGGATTTTCATTCTTATGTTTGTATTCCCTGGATTTTCGAATTTCAAATTTTCTAAATTCAGATTTTCCTAAATGTAGAATTTTCGAATATTTGGAAATTCTGACATTTTCCAATTAACAAATTTTGTCTAATGCGATTTGACCCGTCGAGTAGCTTACGCTCTCCCCTGCTGTAGCTGTCAGCTTTGCAGGTTTTATAAGCACCGATTTTCTTTTGATTATCATAACGGGTAGGGGCGGACTGACCATTAAGAAACTCGGGCACTGCCCGAGGGCCCCATGCCACTAGGGGGCCCCATCAGGGTTGCCAGGGGCAGTATGTAAAAATCTGTGTTTTTTTTTACATCTGTCCCTGATATGTCCAAAACCTACATGCTTTTTATGTGAAAATCCCGAGATTCTAGCTGCCCCGCCTCTGTACTGCCACCTGGCTTGGTGGCCATCTGTAAGCCCGGGAGCCCCATAATCTTCTATTGCCCGGGGGCCCCATGAGTTGTCAGTCCGCCCCCTGATAACGGGTTTAGTTTGGAACGATTTGCACTTGCGTCCTTATTTACCTTCACTTTGTCTGGAGATGAGGGAAGAATCGAAAGCAGCCCGTAGATTATGTCATTTTCTTCTCTTCCACCTCCTGGGAAGAAGGAAAGAAAATCACTCGACTCCCCCCATCAACACAGTCAGTGTTGATGGGGGAATCCCTCCCGCAGCACAATTGTGTTCTGCCAGTGGGGACTTCCCTTTCACAGTCATCACATGAAGAAAAATCCAACAGGCTGGTTGTACTGGAGTTGTTTGATTGACTTGACCACTTAAGACCCGGACCATTATGCAGGTTAAGGACCTGGCCCCTTTTTGCGATCCGGCACCGCGTCGCTTTAACTGACAATTGCGCGGTCGTGCGACGCGGCTCCCAAACAAAACTGGCGTCCTTTTTTCCCCACAAAATAGAGCTTTCTTTTGGTGGTATTTGATCACCTCTGCGGTTTTTGTTTTTTTGCGCTATAAACAAAATTGAGCTAATTAAACAAAACGAATTTATGTAAATACCGACTCAAAATAAAAAATAAATAAAAAAATGTTGTTCTGCACACATCCAGCCAGCAGGTTGAATAGAAAAAAAAAATCTATATATGTATTACCAGCTTAAAGGATCACTAAAGGAATTTTTTTTGTTTACCTAAATAGCTTCCTTTACCTTACTGCAGTACTGGTTTCATGTCCTTATAGTTCGTTTTTGCTTTGAAGTTGCTGTAATCCTGCTCTGTTCTCCACACTTCCTGCTTGTCTGTTTCCTTATAACCACAGTGCTGGGAGCTTTCTCACGGTGGTCTGAGCTGTCATTACTGTGTGTCCAAAACTTCCCAGAACCAATCAGATTCATTTTTAAAAACAAAACACCACCCTGGATTTGTTTGTTTTTGTTCTGTGTGTCCTATTTCTACTTCACAGAAACATAAAGCCAGTTCAAAAGTGAAACCAACCCACAGGCACATTATATGATTGATTTTTATCTATTTTTAATCATTTTGAAAAGGAATCAGTTAACTTTTATGTCTCTATACCCTGTAAACCATGGGTCTTCAAACTATGGCCCTCCAGATGTTCAAGAACTACAATTCCCATCATGCCTAGTCATGTCTGTGAATGTCAGAGTTTTACAATGCCTCATGGGATGTGTAGTTCCGCAACAGCTGGAGGGCCATAGTTTGAGGATCCCTGCTGTAAACAGTCATTTCAGCAAAAAATGTTTTCTCCTTTAGTGACCCTTTAAATTTGTAGGAAAACCACAAGCTGAGAGGCTGCAGCAGGGGCTGATCTGTGTCAGACATTTGTGAACACAGCCAAGAATTGTACAGGCCGATCAGATGATGTGTCCAGAAACGAGGGTCGGGGAGGTCTCTGTGCGTCCTCTGTATTGATGGACGTGCTATGCCTTGTGTGACGGGTTAGACTGCGGTTTCAGACAGAATTTTTAGATAATGAGGAAGAGGTAGAACCTTGTCAGGTTTATAGTGTTGTCTGTGTTCTTATTAGAGAGATATCACTTCCTCTCCTAGTGACCACACATGAAGTGAGAGAGAATCTCCCTAACAGGGCCACAGAGAGAAATAAAAACCCTACATGGGGTTCTTGATATAGGGAGCCTCAAGTGTGGCCCCTGACACATCGCAGAATGTAATGCAACATACAACAGACATGCATCAGAAAACAGACAGGAGTCACATGACACTCTGCACTTACAAGGCAATAAAGAAACAGACTGCTGTCTGCAGGGGCCCCAGAGGGTCATAGAGAAAGCCCAAAAGGGCCACAAGTTGGGCATCAGGGGTCTAGCCCTTCCCAGCTCTATCCAAAAGAAAAGTTTAGGTTTTAATTAATGAGGAACTTCAGTCCCCTCTCCGCCCCCGCCCCCCCCTCCCCCGGCACCACCATTATGGCAACCTTCAGGTTCTGGTAGAATCCTTTGCTGCATCTGTGTGCCCCCTGTGGCCTAGGGGCTGCAGACATCCTTTTGGCACAATTGTGCGGCCCTCGGGGTGCCAAATAATGTCTGCAGCCTCTGACTATCTCTTGTATCATGTCTGCAGTCTCTGGCCATCTCCTGTATCGTGTCTGCGGTCTCTAACCGTCTCTTGTATCATGTCTGCAGTCTCTGACCATCTCCTGTATCATGTCTGCAGTCGCTGACCATCTCATGTATCATGTCTGCAGTCTCTGACCATCTCATGTATCATGTCTGTAGTCTCTGACCATCTCCTGTATCATGTCTGCCGTCTCTGACCATCTCATGTATCATGTCTGCCGTCTCTGACCATCTCATGTATCATGGCTGCAGTCTCTGACCATCTACTGTACTATGTTTGCGGTGTCTGATCATGTCTGCAGTCTCTGACCATCTCTTGTATCATGTCTGCAGTCTCTGACCATCTCTTTGTATCATGTTTGCAGTCTCTGACCATCTCATGTATCATGTCTGCAGTTTCTGACCATCTCCTGTATCATGTCTGTAGTCTCTGACCATCTCATGTATCATGTCTGTAGTCTCTGACCATCTCCTGTATCATGTCTGCAGTCTCTGACCATCTCATGTATCATGTCTGCCGTCTCTGACCATCTCATGTATCATGGCTGCAGTCTCTGACCATCTACTGTACTATGTTTGCGGTGTCTGATCATGTCTGCAGTCTCTGACCATCTCTTGTATCATGTCTGCAGTCTCTGACCATCTCTTGTATCATGTTTGCAGTCTCTGACCATCTCATGTATCATGTCTGCAGTTTCTGACCATCTCCTGTATCATGTCTGTAGACTCTGACCATCTCTTGTATCATGTCTGCAGTCTCTGACCATCTCATGTATCATGGCTGCAGTCTCTGACCATCTCCTGTATCATGGCTGCAGTCTCTGACCATCTCCTGTATCATGTCTGCAGTCTGTGACCCTCTTCTGTACTATGTCTGCAGTCTCTGACCATCTCTTGTATCATGTCTGCAGTCTCTGACCATCTCCTGTATCATGTCTGCAGTCTCTGACCATCTTCTGTATCATGTCTGCAGTCTCTGACCATCTCCTGTATCATGTCTGCAGTCTCTGACCATCTCCTGTATCATGTCTGCAGTCTCTGACCATCTCCTGTATCATGTCTGCAGTCTTTGACCATCTTCTGTATCATGTCTGCAGTCTCTGACCATCTCCTGTATCATGTCTGCAGTCTCTGACCATCTCCTGTATCATGTCTGCAGTCTCTGACCATCTCATGTATCATGTCTGCCGTCTCTGACCATCTCATGTATCATGGCTGCAGTCTCTGACCATCTACTGTACTATGTTTGCGGTGTCTGATCATGTCTGCAGTCTCTGACCATCTCTTGTATCATGTCTGCAGTCTCTGACCATCTCTTGTATCATGTTTGCAGTCTCTGACCATCTCATGTATCATGTCTGCAGTTTCTGACCATCTCCTGTATCATGTCTGTAGACTCTGACCATCTCTTGTATCATGTCTGCAGTCTCTGACCATCTCATGTATCATGGCTGCAGTCTCTGACCATCTCCTGTATCATGGCTGCAGTCTCTGACCATCTCCTGTATCATGTCTGCAGTCTGTGACCCTCTTCTGTACTATGTCTGCAGTCTCTGACCATCTCTTGTATCATGTCTGCAGTCTCTGACCATCTCCTGTATCATGTCTGCAGTCTCTGACCATCTTCTGTATCATGTCTGCAGTCTCTGACCATCTCCTGTATCATGTCTGCAGTCTCTGACCATCTCCTGTATCATGTCTGCAGTCTCTGACCATCTCCTGTATCATGTCTGCAGTCTTTGACCATCTTCTGTATCATGTCTGCAGTCTCTGACCATCTCCTGTATCATGTCTGCAGTCTCTGACCATCTCCTGTATCATGTCTGCAGTCTCTGACCATCTCATGTATCATGTCTGCCGTCTCTGACCATCTCATGTATCATGGCTGCAGTCTCTGACCATCTACTGTACTATGTTTGCGGTGTCTGATCATGTCTGCAGTCTCTGACCATCTCTTGTATCATGTCTGCAGTCTCTGACCATCTCTTGTATCATGTTTGCAGTCTCTGACCATCTCATGTATCATGTCTGCAGTTTCTGACCATCTCCTGTATCATGTCTGTAGACTCTGACCATCTCTTGTATCATGTCTGCAGTCTCTGACCATCTCATGTATCATGGCTGCAGTCTCTGACCATCTCCTGTATCATGGCTGCAGTCTCTGACCATCTCCTGTATCATGTCTGCAGTCTGTGACCCTCTTCTGTACTATGTCTGCAGTCTCTGACCATCTCTTGTATCATGTCTGCAGTCTCTGACCATCTCCTGTATCATGTCTGCAGTCTCTGACCATCTTCTGTATCATGTCTGCAGTCTCTGACCATCTCCTGTATCATGTCTGCAGTCTCTGACCATCTCCTGTATCATGTCTGCAGTCTCTGACCATCTCCTGTATCATGTCTGCAGTCTTTGACCATCTTCTGTATCATGTCTGCAGTCTCTGACCATCTCCTGTATCATGTCTGCAGTCTCTGACCATCTCCTGTATCATGTCTGCAGTCTCTGACCATCTCATGTATCATGTCTGCCGTCTCTGACCATCTCATGTATCATGGCTGCAGTCTCTGACCATCTACTGTACTATGTTTGCGGTGTCTGATCATGTCTGCAGTCTCTGACCATCTCTTGTATCATGTCTGCAGTCTCTGACCATCTCTTGTATCATGTTTGCAGTCTCTGACCATCTCATGTATCATGTCTGCAGTTTCTGACCATCTCCTGTATCATGTCTGTAGACTCTGACCATCTCTTGTATCATGTCTGCAGTCTCTGACCATCTCATGTATCATGGCTGCAGTCTCTGACCATCTCCTGTATCATGGCTGCAGTCTCTGACCATCTCCTGTATCATGTCTGCAGTCTGTGACCCTCTTCTGTACTATGTCTGCAGTCTCTGACCATCTCTTGTATCATGTCTGCAGTCTCTGACCATCTCCTGTATCATGTCTGCAGTCTCTGACCATCTTCTGTATCATGTCTGCAGTCTCTGACCATCTCCTGTATCATGTCTGCAGTCTCTGACCATCTCTTGTATCATGTCTGCAGTCTCTGACCATCTCCTGTATCATGTCTGCAGTCTCTGACCATCTTCTGTATCATGTCTGCAGTCTCTGACCATCTCCTGTATCATGTCTGCAGTCTCTGACCATCTCCTGTATCATGGCTGCAGTCTCTATTTATTATATTTATTATAGCAAAAAGTAAAGAATATTGCATTTTTTTCAAAATTGTCGCTCTATTTTTGTTTGTAGCGCAAAAAATAAAAACCGCAGAGGTGATCAAATACCACCAATTTTGTTCGGGAGCCACGTCGCACGACCGCGCAATTGTCTGTTAAAGCGACGCAGTGCCGAATCGCAAAACCTAGCCGGGTCCTTTAGCTGACTAAAGGTCCGGGTCTTAAGTGGTTAAAGGGTTAGTAAAGAAATTTTTTTTTTGTCATTTAAAATAACAAATATGTGATACTTACCTCCACTGTGCAGTTCGTTTTGCACAGTGGCCCCGATCCTCCTCTTCTGGGGTCCCTCGGCGGCTGTCTCTGGTCCTCCCCGCAATTAGTAACCACAGTCATACAGGAGCTCGCATGGTGGTCACTAATTGCGGGCGCGCTCCCGTGATACAGCGAGCAGCCATAGCCGCTCGCTGTATCACTCGGCCCCACCCCTGGGCGCGCCGCGTCACTGGATGTGATTGACAATCCCATCCTCTCTAGCCAATCAGCGGCCAGGCTGAGCGGCGAAGAGGATCTCGGGACCGCGCAGGACTTTCGAGGGGCTAGGTAAGTATAACGGGGGCTGGGGGGCGGCGTTATGCAATGTTTTTTTTTTTAGATTGCATTAAGGTGAAAAAGAAAATTCATTTACAACTCCTTGAAGTGGTTAAGCTTTGCTAATAAAACCTGGAAGCGGATCGGTTTCTCTGCAGAGCTGCACCGGATTCTATGCGCTCCAATTATTTAGTAAATCCGCCCCACACGTGAGCTTACTATAACCCGGGGCGCAACATCTCCCAACCAATCCCATCGCCTTATATTACGCCTTCCCTCTCACGCCCGAGCACAGCGGCAACTCGCCTTTCCTTTTGCACGCGCGTTTCCAGAATGCGGCAAAAACGCACGATTAGGTGCCATCCGCTCTTTATAAAAAAAAAAGAGCGTTTCATCGCGCAACAATACGCCAAAAAAACGCGCCAAAGTCAGCTCCACAAAAGCGCGTACGGGCGATATTTGGGGGGGGGGGGCGCTGCTCTACATTGTCGCACCACAAGGCTGCATTCACACCTAGGCGTTAGCGATTTTGGGGCGACAAAGTTTTGGCGTTTTGTACACCCGCGGTTTGCGGCGACAAGATGCGCCGTTTTAAAATCCTGCTTTTTGTTTAGCCATTGTCGGCTAGGCGGAACGCCAGAGCCGCCCAATACGCGCGCGTCGGAAAAGGGTCCGGGACTATTTTTCGAAATCGGCGTCCGACGTCCTATCGGCGTTCGGCATTAGGAGATGTGAACGGTCTCCACAGACAATAATGCAAATTCGACGGTACGGCGTATTGTAGCGTCGCGCTTCAGGCGACAAAACGCCTAAGTGTGAATGGAGCCTTAACCAGACGGCGGCGGCGATTCACAATAATGCAAATTCGACGGTACGGCGTATTGTAGCGTCGCGCATCAGGCGACAAAACGCCTAAGTGTGAATGGAGCCTTAACCAGACGGCGGCGGCGGCGATTCACGATAATGCAAATTCGACGGTACGGCGTATTGTAGCGTCGCGCATCAGGCGACGAAACGCCTAAGTGTGAATGGAGCCTTAACCAGACGGCGGCGGCAGCGATTCACGATAATGCAAATTCGACGGTACGGCGTATTGTAGCGTCGCGCATCAGGCGACGAAACGCCTAAGTGTGAATGGAGCCTTAACCAGACGGCGGCGGGGGCGGCGGCGATTCACAATAATGCAAATTCGACGGTACGGCGTATTGTAGCGTCGCGCTTTAGGCGACAAAACGCCTAAGTGTGAATGGAGCCTTAACCAGACGGCGGTGGCGGCGGCGATTCACAATAATGCAAATTCGACGGTACGGCGTATTGTAGCGTCGCGCTTCAGGCGACAAAACGCCCAAGTGTGAATGGAGCCTTAACCAGACGGCGGCGGCGGCGGCGATTCACAATAATGCAAGTTCGACGGTACGGCGTATTGTAGCGTCGCGCTTCAGGCGACAAAACGCCTAAGTGTGAATGGAGCCTTAACCAGACGGCGGCGGCGGCGATTCACAATAATGCAAATTCGACGGTACAGCGTATTGTAGCGTCGCGCTTCAGGCGACAAAACGCCTAAGTGTGAATGGAGCCTTAACCAGACGGCGGCGGCGGCGGCGATTCACAATAATGCAAATTCGACGGTACGGCGTATTGTAGCGTCGCGCTTCAGGCGACAAAACGCCCAAGTGTGAATGGAGCCTTAACCAGACGGCGGCGGCGGCGGCGATTCACAATAATGCAAATTCGACGGTACGGCGTATTGTAGCGTCGCGCTTCAGGCGACAAAACGCCTAAGTGTGAATGGAGCCTTAACCAGACGGCGGCGGGGGCGGCGGCGATTCACAATAATGCAAATTCGACGGTACGGCGTATTGTAGCGTCGCGCTTTAGGCGACAAAACGCCTAAGTGTGAATGGAGCCTTAACCAGACGGCGGTGGCGGCGGCGATTCACAATAATGCAAATTCGACGGTACGGCGTATTGTAGCGTCGCGCTTCAGGCGACAAAACGCCCAAGTGTGAATGGAGCCTTAACCAGACGGCGGCGGCGATTCACAATAATGCAAGTTCGACGGTACGGCGTATTGTAGCGTCGCGCTTCAGGCGACAAAACGCCTAAGTGTGAATGGAGCCTTAACCAGACGGCGGCGGCGGCGATTCACAATAATGCAAATTCGACGGTACAGCGTATTGTAGCGTCGCGCTTCAGGCGACAAAACGCCTAAGTGTGAATGGAGCCTTAACCAGACGGCGGCGGCGGCGGCGATTCACAATAATGCAAATTCGACGGTACGGTGTATTGTAGCGTCGCGCTTCAGGCGACAAAACGCCCAAGTGTGAATGGAGCCTTAACTGCGCGGCGCGGCGGCGGCGGCGATTCGCTCGGATGTGAACGTTATTTACAATGCTATAAAAATCACACAATGTAAACGCGTTTTAAAACCTTCCCCTCCCCCCTCCTCCGCCTCCTCCATTGTGCAGCCTCCAATGTAACTCTACACTGGCCGCCATTAAATGGAATGCAAGCTAAAGAGGCGCTGCCCCCTTTAAAAAAAAAAAAAAAAAAAAAAACTGCCCTCCGACAAATAAATGCCTGGGCCAGGAAAGGGAAGCGCCGCCCACTCCCTTTAAAAGAGCCAAGCCGCTCATCAATGCAGGCGGACGATACCATTATATCAGGGGGGGGGGGGGAACCTGAGCGCGCGCGCTGACTGTTAATTCAGATGTAAACCATTCATCTCTTTCTACTGCAGGCGGTGGAGAGGAGAGGAGGGGGCGGGTGTTTACCTTCCTCCCTGCTCGCACGCCCCCCCCCCTTCTCCTTCCCCATCTTGTTTCCCTCCAACATCGACCTCTCTGCACAAGTCTCCATTTTGCACAAAAAAAAAGCAGCAGCTCCCTCCCCTCCCTTGTTTTTCCTTTTAGTTCAGTCCTGCCTCTGCAGAGGGAAAGAGAGAAAAAAAAGATACATTGTTGCAATGCATTGATCGTGTTATTATTATTGCAGCAGAATCTCCCTCCTTGCACCCCCCCCCCTCTATATGATGTGATCGGTGTAGGTTTGATTTTTCATTTTTGTAGGGGAGGAGGCCTTTGCAGCTGGGGAGGGAGGTGGGAGGGTGAAAGGTCAAAGCAGCTGCCATTTTTTTTTTGGAGCCAGTAAATAATGCAGAAATAATCAGAGGAGGGGGAGGGGGGAAGAGAGAGATCAGGCAGGCTTGCAGTTGTTTCCCAGTCTGCTGTGTACAAGGAGGGGGTGGGGGAGCACCCATAGAGAGGAGAGGAAGGGAGGAGGGGGGGGTGCCAGTGATGTCATTGCAGCTCTGATCTCCCTTTTATTCAATCCTGTGTGTATTTTTATGGGATTTTTTTTTTTTTTTTTTAAATCAAGCTCTGAAAAAAAAAAAAAAAAAAAAAAAAAAAACTAGCCTTTAGGGGGCAGTGATCTGCAAGGGAGAGAGAGAGAGAGCCACCCAAAGCAGAGCAAGGCGAGCGAGGGAGGGAGGGGGAGAGTGCTCTCAGTTCCAGAGAGGGGGGGAGATCACCGGGACTCACACACACACACAAAAAAAAATATTTATATATTTTATATCAAACCCCTCTAAAAAAAATAGTTTTTTTTTTAAACCCCCCCCCCCAACCACCACCCCCCTCCCCCTCTTCGCCATGGATGCAAACTGGACCAGCTTTATATTCCAGGTAATGGATGTCTTTTGTTGGGGGAGAGGGTGGCTTTGGGGACGGTGTTGTGTTTTTTGTGTTGCATGCTTTACCTTTCCTGCCGGTGACTTTTTTTTTTGGGGGGGGGGGGGGCGCACCCCATCAAAAAGCGGAGCCCTGAAAATTAGCATCTTCTTCTGTCTGTGAGTATTTTTTCTTCTTTGCAGGGAGGGAGGGAGAGCAAAAAAAGAGGAGATGGTGTTTAAATCACCACCCCTCCCTCCCATCTTCTTTTTTTTTTTTTTTTTCTCCCTCTCCCTCTTCTTCCCTTTCATAGAAATAGAGAGGCGCCGCAAGGATAATATTCCCCTTTCCGCGCCGGGTGTCCGCGCTTTAAGGGGGGGGGGGGTAAAAAAAAATATCTCTTGGTCGGTGCCTTATGCATGCGAGGCACTAATAGGATTTCATGGCCGTCATGGCTCCTCCGTGTGTGCGCGGCTCTTTGTCTGCAAAAACAGCGGCCGGCTCCTTAATTCGGGGCCAGGCGGTGTATACTTGTAACCGTAGACCTACCGGGGCTGGAGGCGGGGGAAGGGGGGTCTTGCAGCTTGAGATTTTCCGATCACAGGCCGAGAATACACCTGAAATGCTTTTAGACCACCACTGTGTTGGGGGGGCTTTTTTTTTGTTGGTATAGTTTTTGATGCCTGGAGAGCGTTCACGGCGTCCGATGCGTCTTTTTTGCGCTCGGCGGGGGTGACAGGTGAAGCGCCCACCTGTACGCCGGTCGGTATAAAGTGTCACAGCGTGTCGTCAAAAGGGGGTGAAGCCGCGCCGCCTTTGGATTTGGGGTTCAGTACGGCGACTGTGCGCAAAATTTTGTTTTGTTTTTGTCTTTTTATTTGATTATATCACGTATTATTTTTTTGCAATATATTTTTGAAGAAGGGCGTAAAGCGGTGCCCCCCCCTTAAATTTCAGCTTCTGTGCACCGGTCGTGCGCAAAATGTTTTTTTTTGTTTTACTTTTTTTTTTTTTGTGATTATGAAACACTTTTTATGTTCTGCAAAAAAATGTTAAACTGTTGCGATACGTTTCTCCAAAATAACCACAGTGTGGCCTAATCTGGTGATTTTTATTATGTTTTTTTTTTTTTTTTTTTTGTATTTTATTTTAATTTTTATTCTTCTTATTCAGGATTTATATAGCCCCAACAGTTTGTGCAACGCTTTACAACATGAGGGCAGACAGTACAGCTACAATACAATTCCATACAGGAGGAATCAGAGGGCCTTGCTGGTTAGAGCTTACAATCTAAATTTTCATACAAAGTTTTTTTTTATTTTTATAATCATTTGTGACTTTTTATTTTTTTATTATCATACGTTTGGAGAGGGCTTAAGTCTGTGCCCCCTTTCGACTTTGGGTCCAGTAAAGTGAACGTGCGCAAAATGTGTTTTTAGTTTTGTTGTTGTTTACCCTTTTTTTGATTGATTATAAAACAAAATCTTTTTTTTGCAATAAGTTTTTTTTGGAGAGGGTGTAAGTCTGTACCCACTCTGATTTGGACCCCAGTACAGCGACCGTGCACAAAATGCGTTCAATATTGTCGCAGTGTGGACCCCAGTACAGCGACCGTGCACAAAATGCGTTCAATATTGTCGCAGTGTGGACCCCAGTACAGCGACCGTGCACAAAATGCGTTCAATATTGTCGCAGTGTGGACCCCAGTACAGCGACCGTGCACAAAATGCGTTCAATATTGTCGCAGTGTGGACCCAGTACAGCGACCGTGCACAAAATGCGTTCCAATATTGTCGCAGTGTGGACCCCAGTACAGCGGCCATGCGCAAAATGCGTTCAATATTGTCGCAGTGTGGACCCCAGTACAGCGGCCATGCGCAAAATGCGTTCAATATTGTCGCAGTGTGGACCCAGTACAGCGGCCGTGCACAAAATGCGTTCAATATTGTCGCAGTGTGGACCCCAGTACAGCGACCGTGCACAAAATGCGTTCAATATTGTCGCAGTGTGGACCCCAGTACAGCGGCCATGCGCAAAATGCGTTCAATATTGACGCAATGTGGAGCCCAGTGCAGCGGCCATGCGCAAAATGCGTTCAATATTGACGCAATGTGGAGCCCAGTGCAGCGGCCGTGCGCAAAATGCGTTCAATATTGACGCAATGTGGACCCAGTACAGCGGCCGTGCGCTAAATGCGTTCAATATTGTCGCAGTGTGGACCCAGTACAGCGGCCGTGCGCAAAATGCGTTCAATATTGTCGCAGTGTGGACCCCAGTACAGCGGCCGTGCGCAAAATGCGTTCAATATTGTCGCAATGTGGACCCAGTACAGCGGCCGTGCGCAAAATGCGTTCAATATTGTCGCTATTTGACACTTTTTTTTATCTTAAAACTTTATTTCGTTCTGCAAAACTGTTTAACTGTTGCTCCAAGACAACCACAGTATGGCCCAGTCTGGAGAGAAATAAATATATCATGCGCAAATTGTGCAATGTGAATATACTACTGATACATTTTTATTTCATGCAAGTTCTATTTTTAGAATTGATTTTGTTTTACATTTTTTTTTTTTTCCCCCTATGACTCTTTCTCTTCATGAGTTTGAAGAGGGTGTAAAACCTTCCCCCTTCTATTTGGGCCCTGGTGCAGTGATATTACACACAATGTATTCAACTTTGTCATCATGTAACCCCTTTTTCTGCATTTATGATTTGTTTTTTTCTACAACTGGCAGTCCTCCAGCTGTTTCAGAACTACAAGTCCCGTGAGGCATTGCAAAGTTGACAGTTGCATGCATGACCCCCCCTAAGGCAGAGGCACGATGGGAGTTGTAGTTCCGCAACAGCTTGAGGGCTGCCAGTTTAAGACCCCCCCCCCCCCCCCCATGTTTTAAGGTAACAATAGCGTGGCCTGGTCCGGAAATTACGTTAGAAGATATCAAACACGAATACAATATGAATTGTGATATAACCATTTGTAAAAACAAAAAGTTGCCTTTGGACTTCTTGTCATAAAACATGTACAACTGCGCCCCCTTTTGATTTCACTCCCCCTATCCTTCCCGCTACATCCACCGAGTTGAAAAATATGTTAAAGCGGAGCTCCACCCTAAAGTGAAGTTCCGCTGATCGGAACCCCCCCCCCCCCCCCCCCCCTCCGGTGTCACATTTGATACCTTTTCAGGGGGGTGGGGGGTGCAGATACCTGTCTAAAGACAGGTATTTGCACCCACTTCCGGGCCAGCATTCTCGGGCAGAATGTCGTCGCCACCCGTCGCCACCCCGGTGTGTGCTGGCTCGGCTCCCAGCACACAGCGGGAGCCAATCGGCGGGCGCAGCATGACTCGCGCATGCGCCGTAGGGAACCGGGCAGTGAAGCCGGAGCACCTCATTTCCTGGTTCTCTCACTGTGGATGGCGGGGGGCAGCAGAGTGACGAGCGATCACTCGTTTTCTGCTGCGAACAGCGCTGGACTCCAGGACAGTTAAGTGTCCTAATATTAAAAGTCAGCAGCTGCAGTATTTGTAGCTGCTGCCTTTTAATATTTTTCCACTTCCACTTTTTGGAATCCCCCCTCCGTTGTCACATTTGGCATCTTTCAGGGGGAAGCACATACCTGTGTAATACAGCTATTTGCTCCCACTTCCAGGCATAGATCACTGTGGTGACCTACGCCATATCCGGCACCTACTCCGTCCAAACCCCCCCCCCCCTGTTTTCTGGGAGACACACGGGTCCCAGAAGACAGCAGGGACCAGTGGGCGCACTTCTCGTGCAGTAGGGAACCAGGAAGTAAAGCTGCAAGGCTTCACTTCCTGATTCCCTTACCAAAGATGGCGGCAGCTGCTGACATTGTGGGCGCCAAGGACAGGTAAGTATCCTAATATTAAAGTCAGCAGCTGCAGTATTTGTAGCTGCTGACTTTTGATATATATATATATATATATAATATATAATAATTTTTTTTTTTTTTTTTTTTCCGGCAGAACTCTGTTTTAAATATTGATTTTTAGCCCTGGTTTACACTGGTGCAGCTTTGAAATTGCGCTACTTGAGCGCCGATCTCAAAGCTGCAGATCAGTGTGATTTTTCACCTCCTGGTTTCATTGCAGCTCGGAACTTCTGTGCAAGTCGCAATGAAATCAGAAGAGTGGTGCATGAACCTTCTTTCAACATCGTTGCGACACGAGTTGCCGACTGTGGGGTTTGACTTGTTGTGCAATTTGGAAGTCGCATGACAATTTGCACCAGTGTGAAAAAGGGCTAAACCTTTTTTCTTTTACCACTTAGGCTACTTTCACACTGAGGCGCTATAATGCAAAAAAACGCGCCTGCAAATCACCAGTGAAGTGTCACTCCAGTGTGAAAGCCTGAGGGCTTTCACACTGGAGTGGTGCGCTTGCGGGACATTAGGACAAATGGTTCTGCAAGCAGCATTTTTGCAGCGCTTTAGGAGAGGTGTATACACCTCTCCTAAAGCGCCCCTGCCTACCGCAATCATTTGGCAGCACCACCAAAGCGCTGTGGGAGTTGGCGCTTTGCGGGTACTTTTAACCCTTTATTCGGCCTCTAGTGGGGTTAAAAGCGCAGCGCTAGCGGCCAAAAAAACGCCGCTAAAAATGGCGGTGCTTTTCCCCCGCCCCAGTGTGAAAGTGCCCTTATTGGAACAGCTGCACATTTTGCGGAATAATTGTTTAAGCCCCCGTTTACATTGCGCTGATTTCAAATGTAAAATCTGAGCCTATTGCTGGCGACTTTGTGGCGCAGCAAAGTTCCCAAAAGTAGTACTTTTGGTGATGTGGGGGGCAATTTCAATCGACATCTGTGCATGGACCCGCACAGAGGTCTTTCAAATCACTCCATGAAATGCAGGAAAATGCGCGGGCAGCTGCACTTTATTTTTATTTTTTATTTTTTTAAAGCCCGCCCTCGTGAACGAGGGCTAATTCAAAGAAAAAGGGTAATGACAATATTGAACACATTTTGCACCACGGTCAGTATATCGGGGCATCCTCTCCAAACATATCGGCTTAAAGTGGAAGTAAACCCATCGTTAACAGTTTAAAAAAAAATCTGTTCCATTCCTGGCACGTAAAATGCAGCTGTCCCATTGGTTGTGCTCTCAACCAAACTGTCAAACCATCCAATGGCCCGTGTCATAACTGATCACATGTGCAGCATCATGGCAGTTAAAGACCAAACAGAGGCCAAGATGGCAGCTTCCTTGGCTAAAATGATAGGTCTTACTTCCACTTTAAGTTCAAAAAACGCTTTTTTTTTTTTTTTAAACAATTTGGTATAAAAATTTGCAGTACGATAACATGTGTAATAGTTATATATTCGTTTTGTAGAATGTTTTAAAAAAAATAATTTTTGAACTAGGCCATGCTGGTTCCAAAAATTAAAAAAAAAAGTTGCTCCAAAAGGTGTGGTTTAGTCTGGCGACTTCAGTTAGCAAACATCAAATTGTACAATATTTATTCTCGGTAAACATTTTATTTTGCATTCATACGTTTTTTAATTTTTTTTTGTTATTTTTTCTAATTGGCTGTAAAACAGTTTTTTTTTTTTTTTTTTTTTTCTTTCTGCAAATGAGTGAATAAGTTCAATCTCCTGCCTGGACTGGTTGGGCGAATTCAGTTGTTTTGACTGGTTTTACAACATTGAAGACCTAATTCCCAGCATTGCTTTTCAAGATTTTAAAGTCCCTGTATCTGCAATCTTTCACAATGCCAACCTAAACATTTTGGCTGGGTTTACGCTAGTGCAAATTGGATGTGGATTCGCCCTCCGCATCCAATTTGCATGACAGGAGACTGTGACTGACTCTCAATGGAGCCGCGGTTCACACATCTCCAGGACAGCTGCTGAGTGAATTGCACAGGTCCTTTGTTTTTTAGTTTCAGGTCCGAATTCAGGCAACATTTTTTTTGACTGAATCATCCCTGAAACGGAGAACAGGGACGCACTGGACCCCTGCTGTAAGCCGCATCTGTCTTGGGTGTGACCCCAGCCTTGTATGCACAGGTATTAATGGGGAATTACTTAGGTGGGGAAGATATTTTCTTGTGCACACATTACTTCCTGTTGGCTTTCCTCAGCTTGAAATGGCTGTATACTGGGAGTCCTAGTTTTGTTTTTGACTATTATCTGTACACATTTCTAAATGGTATTAAAGGCATTGTAGGTTTGTTTTTTATTTTCTAAATATGTTCCTTTTAAAGGGGTTGTAAAGGTACAATTTGTTTCCTAAATAGCTTCCTTTACCTTGGTGCAGTCCTCCTTCACTTACCTCAGGGATTTCCAAACTACCGCCATTCAGCTGTTGTGGAACTACACCTCCCATGAGGCATTGTAAAACTCTGACATTCGCAGACATGACTAGGCATGATGGGAATTGTAGTTTCTGAACAACTGGAGGGCCGTAGTTTGGAGACTCCTGATTTGCCTCATCCTTCCATTTTGCTTTTAAATGTCCTTATTTCTTCTGAGAAATCCTCACTTCCTGTTCTTCTGTCTGTAACTCACCACCGTAATGCAAGGCTTTCTCCCGGGTGTGGAGTGTCGTGCTCTCCCCCTCCCTTGGACTACAGAAGTGTCAGGACGCCCACTATCACACAGCTCATTATCTGCAACGTAGAGTGCGTCCTGACTCTTCTGTAGTCTGAGGGAGGGGCGAGCACGACACTCCACACTAGGGTGACCACGTGTCCCGGATTGCCTGGGGCAGTCCCGCATGTCCCGGGCACATTCATTCCAGGACAATACAGTGTCCCCCGGAATGAAACTGACACAGCCACCCCCACGGGCCAATCTGTTGCCCTCAAAAAAGGCCGCCACTAGGGTGACCACATGTCCCGGATTGCCCGCATTTTGCAGGTCTGTCCCAGGCACCTTTTTTTCCCAAGACAATAGTGTCCTGGAATGAAACTGACACAACCACCCCCCCCCCCCCCCCAGGCCAATCTGATGCCCCCAAAAAAGGCCGCCACATCACCGCTTTACTCACTGACAGTACTTGTCCTGGCAGGACTGCTTGTGATTGGAGAAATCATAAATCCTGCCTCTTGTGTCCAATCACTGTGCTGCGATTCGTTACAACACAAGCTGAGTTTTGGGAAGGGAGGGGTGTCCCTAAATGGTAGTTTGGAAATGTGATCACCGTACTTCACACCAGGGAGAAAGCCTTGCATTACTGTGTGGAGTTACAGACAGAAGAACAGGAAGTGAGGATTTCTCAGAAGAAATAAGGACATTTAAAAGCAAAATGGAAGGATGAGGTAAGTGAAGGAGGACTGCACTAAGGTAAAGGAAGATATTTAGGGAAGAAAAATTGTACCTTTTACAACCCCTCTAAGTTAGTGCATTGTTGGTTCACCTACCTTTTTCCTTCGATTTCCCTTCTGTTTTTTTTTTTTTTTTCTTTGTCTGAATTTCTCACTTCCTGTTCCTCGGTAGGCTTTCCCCCGATCACCTCAGCCGTTCTGGCTGGGGGTTAGCCAGCGTGCTCGCCCCCTCCCTAGTCCCTTGGGACTATATCCCTGTGGGGAGACGCTGTGAACGTTCACAGCGTCTCCCCGCAGGGATGTGGTTCCAAGGGAGGGGGCGAGCACGCTGACTAACCCCCAGCCAGAACGGCTCGGATGATAGGGGGAAAGCCTACCGAGGAACAGGAAGTGAGAAATTCAGACAAAGGAAAAAAAAAACATTTAGAAGGAAAATGGAAGGAAAAGGTAAGTGAACCAACAATGCACTCTCTTAAAGGAACCTATTTAGAAAATGAAAAACGAACCTCTACAACCCCTTTAAGGTTTGGGCCTCTCTGACTGTCCTTTACAACACCTTTTTTAACCTTTTGGATTGCATAAGGGGGGCTTACTTACCATTTTAAAGGGGTTTTTGTAGTGTGCCTTCCTAACTAGCTGAAACAAGACTAGGCCTTCACCTGGCTATATAGTATTTCTGGGGCAACTGGTCAACCTAAGTGGGCATTAGGCATTCTGTGTATCGCCAGCACACCACAGATAGCATTGGATAATTCATATCGGTCTCTGCACCCAAAGTAGCTTAGATTTCCTATCTGCACCATCACACAGGGCTAGTCCCACAGCTTTCAAACACCTCTGCCCTTGGCTAATTCAGGTAAGAAGACGCCTGTAAAGAAACTCTGAAAAAGTCCTCCTAAGGTTTTTTTTCTTTGCAGACCCCTCCGCCACCCCCTGCCGAACCTCTGCAGGTCGAACTTTTGCCGGTGTTAGCTACAGTATCTGCCCAGCCGGATGGATCCCTGTCTTCCCAGTCAATGGTGCATGCCATGGCATCCCAGCACCCTTCTACGGTGGACACGGCAGCCCTCAAGCAGGTGGTGCCAGGCCTGTCCCTTTCCCAGCAAATGACACTGACGCACATCAAGTCAGAAGAATGCCCTGTCGCTACCACCACCGCCCTTCCCCTGCACCCCATCATGGAGCTGCCCAAGAAGTCCAAGAGTCGCGGCCCCTACATCTGTTCCTTGTGCTCGAAAGAGTTCAAAAACGGCTACAACCTCAGAAGGCATGAAGCGATTCACACGGGCACCAAACCTGCCCGGGCACAGCCGGCCACCGTTAAAATGCCCACCATGGTGCCGCTCAGTTTGCTGAGTGTTGCCGGAGCGCTCGGAAGTGGTACAGAAACCCTGGAGGTGCCCACCTCTCCTTCCAGCCTCCCCCTTTCGGTGCCCGGGCCTGCCCCGACGGCCAAGAAGGTGCGCAAGAACCACGCCTGCGAGATGTGCGGCAAAGCCTTCAGAGATGTCTACCACCTGAACCGTCACAAGTTGTCGCACTCTGACGAGAAGCCCTACTCCTGCCACGTGTGTCAGCAACGCTTCAAGCGCAAGGACCGCATGACGTATCACGTGCGTTCCCACGATGGCACGGTGCACAAGCCCTACATCTGCAGCCACTGTGGAAAAGGATTCTCGCGGTAAGGAGGACAAATGGTGGGGCTGTGAGGCCGTGAGGCCATCTGATCTCCCGCAGTGACAGTTGCGATAAAGATGCAAACTCAGTACTGTGGATCTGCAAGGAGAGGAACTTAAAGGGGTTGGAAAGGAATTTTTATTTTTTTTTATTTTTTCCCTAAATAGCTTCCTTTACTTTAGTGCAGTCCTCCTTCACTTACCTCATCCTTCCATTTTGCTTATAAATGTCCTTATTTCTTCTGAGAAATCCTCACTTCCTGTTCTTCTGTCTGTAACTCCACACAGTATTGCAAGGCTTTCTCCCTGATGTGGAGAAAGCCTCTTGAGGGGGTGAGCAGGAGTGTCAGGACGCCCACTAACACACAGCTCCTTTCTCTATCTGCAAAGTAGAGGGTGTCCTGACCCTCCTGCTCACTCCCTCAAAAAGACTTTCTCCACACCAGGGAGAAAGCCTCGCATTACTGTGTGGAGTTAGACAGAACAGGAAGTGAGGATTTCTCAGAAGAAATAAGGACATTTAAAAAGCAAAATGGAAGGATGAGGTAAGTGAAGGAGGAGTGCACTAAGGTAAAGGAAGATATTTAGGGGAAAATAATTGTACCTTTTACAACCCGTTTTAAAGGTAAGACGAGGTTGGATTAGCTTTTCACAGCAAAGAAAATGATGCTAAAATTTATAATATAACGTATAATGAGAGCAGGTAGTTGGAGTTTGTGATTTAAGAAGCAAGCATACAAATTTTCTCTCAAAAAAAATAAATAAATAAAAAAAAAATGAAAAAGCAACAGTGTAACAATTGGAAGTAGAGTAATAGTAGAATAGTCTTTTCATACTTAATAAATTCCCTCCACTGTATATGCCTGATAAATATATTGTGATTTCTTTATTTTTATTTTTTTCTTTGTAATTTCAGTCCTGACCATCTGAACAGTCACGTCAGACAAGTTCATTCTTCAGAGCGTCCATTTAAATGCCAGGTACTTTCTATACTGTCTCTTCTTATCTTGCATGTACTATAGGAATAATTGTACAGTTTAAACATGGCAGCTTCCTAGTATAACCAGCTGATATTGCAATTATAACCTGTTACATTTTTTTTTCTCTTTCGTCTCCTTTTGAGAATTGGGATCTAGAGCCCTTTATCCTATCATTCTGGGTCCCCTATTGGATAGTGTCCGGGTTGGACTGCGCATGCGCAGTCTGAGATGAGACATCTAAGGCCGCGTACATACGAGGAGACCTATCCGATGAAAACGGTCCGACAGACCGTTTTCATCGGACATGTCTCCTGGGATGTTTTGGTTTGATGTGTGTACACACGAACAAACCAAAATCCCCGCGGACAGAGAGCGCGGTGACGTTGACGCCGCCACATCCGCAAACCAGGAAGTAAACAGCTTCCACGCATGCGTCAAATCCATTCGACGCATGCGGGAGATTTCGGTCCGCTGGTTAGGTGTCCTAACCAGCGGACATGTCCGACAGACTGCTCAGTTCAGTTCAGTCTCTGAGGCCACGTACACACGATCGGATATATCCGCTGGAACTGGTCTGCGGACCAGTTTCAGCAGATATGTTCGAGCGTGTGTACGTGGCCTCAGAGACTGAACATCTGTTCTGTCAGCTGTATTTGGAGCATGCGCACTTACGATGCTCGCTCCCGTTGCTTATAAATGGTGCTCTCTATCAGATGGGGGACCCATTTCGATAGAGCAGCGCTGGCCGCGCTCACAGCAATTCAAGGTGGAGGGTGGTTTTTAAAAAGGTGCGGGTGTATTATTGAGCAGTGATTTATTTATTTTACATGATGGACATCTCTATAGAACAGTGCTGGCCGCGCTCACCGCATAATACACCCGTCCCTTTTTAAAAACCATCAGTATATTGGTGTGAGCGCGGCCAGCGCTGTTTTGAGATGGGTCACCCATCTGATAGAGCGAACGGCGTGGATAAGCATCGGTAGCGAGCGCCCTGTTAACTGCGCATGCTCCAAAAACAGCTGACGAACAGACATCCAGTCTCTGAGATTTACGTGGCAACCCGGGCATTATCTGACCCATACTGATAGAACACCCTGTCAATTGTAAATTTTAAAGCGACCCTGTGGCCAGGCTTTGGAGGTCAGAGTATTTACATAGCGGTAAATGTACCGCTATGAGTTCCACCCAAAACTGGAACCCCCCCGGGCTCACATTTGGCACCTTTTCAGGGGGGGGGGGGGGGGCAGATACCTGTCTAATACAGGTGTTTTACTCCCACTTCCGGGTATAGATAGCCGAGTTACCCGCAACTATCTACACAAAGTCCGGCTGGAAGGCTGCTGAGCTATGACTGGGAGTGGGGAAGCAGGGTGAACTGAGCTGCTGAGTGAATGGCTTCAGTCCTTTCTGATAACTTGAGGATGAACTTCTCTACAGTGTTGGCAGCTAAAGAGGTCATTAAAGGCTTGCTTGTAAAGAATACGTAAATGTTCATAGCGTCAGTACAGGTTGACTTTCTCAGCTTTGTAGGTCAGTCTGTTCTGGAGCTCTCTGGTCTGCATGTGAGGACTTTCATCAGATAGGGCAGTGATGGCGAACCTTGGCACCCCAGATGTTTTGAAACTACATTTCCCATGATGCTCATGCACTCTGCAGTGTAGTGGAGCATCGTGGGAAATGTAGTTCCAAAACATCTAGGGTGCCAAGCTTCGCTATCTCCGAGATAGGAAGCTCACACATGCATGTGAAAGCCAGAGATGTCCCATCTCGGAGATGGCGCACCTTGGCACCCCAGATGTTTTGGAACTACATTTTCCATGACGCTCAACTACACTTCAGAGTGCCTGAGCATCATGGGAAATGTAGTTCCAAAACATCTGGGGTGCCAAGGTTCGCCATCTCTGAGATGGGACATCTCTGGCTTTCACATGCATGTGTGAGCTTCCTAAGGCTTGTTTCACAGAAAGGCATTCTGTGAAAGTCCACTTGCAGGGACAAGCTGGGGTGGGTTTCTGTGCCAACTGTCGCCACAAGCTTTCCAGGAGTACTTCTCTTCTGAAGCAAATATCTGTAATTGTCAACAGACCTGTGAAGCTGCCTTCGCCACGAAGGACCGTCTGAGAGCGCACATGGTGCGACACGAGGAGAAGGTCCCCTGCCACGTCTGTGGGAAGCTCCTTAGCGCTGCTTACATCACGGACCACATGAAGGTCCACAGCCAGGGTCCAAACCACGTGTGCGAGCTCTGCAACAAAGGTAAGACTGCAGAGGAGTGTTTATGTGCCTTCATATCGCCATCCCCGCATGACACCAGGACACTCCCTATAACTCTTAAGTGGGCGTATCCCAATGTCCAGCGATGCTCTACTCAGCCAAGTTTGAAGAACTTACTTCAGTGGGTTGGGTGGTCTTTATTTGGAAGCCCATTGGCTTCGTACACTTAGGAGTGTTTTTATAGTGGTCCGTAGGCTTGGGCAGTAGGGAAACGCCAAGATCACAAGGGTTCTGAACAGGTGTAGTGATTGACTTGACACTCTACCCTCAAATCGAGATCTT
Source organism: Rana kukunoris (assembly GCA_029574335.1). NCBI lineage: Eukaryota > Metazoa > Chordata > Amphibia > Anura > Ranidae > Rana > Rana kukunoris. Next base: position 11,374,783 of record CM056054.1, on the reverse strand, counting down.
CAACTGTACGGCATGTTCCCCACCACGTGTCCACCCATTGGCCATCTTTCTGAAGACGGCCATGGTTATTTGTTGTGGATCTCCTGTGGGCATTTCTTTAACAACCGGCTGTCTTCAGTGTGTTGAGCAGAAAGACCTCAACTTTGAAGATCTGTAAATTTGAGGGGACAGAGGACCACCAATCCAGAAACATTGCGATCCTCAATCCAAGGTTGTCCATTGGCAGGTTTGTAGAATTCTAAAGCTTCTGATGCAGAAATATATCTATTTTAAAATTCCTTTAAAAAAAATGTTTTTAAGACTTTTGTCAGGAAGCTTGAAATGCTGTCCAACAGGGTGTGGATATATATATATATATATATATATATATATATATATATATATATATATATATATATATATATATATATATATATATATATATATATATATATATATATATATAAAAATGTCCTAAATATCTTCCTTTTACCTTAGTGCAGTCCTCCTTCACTTACCTCTTCCTTCCATTTTGCTTTTAAATGTCCTTATTTCTTCTGAGAAATCCTCACTTCCTGTTCTTCTGTCTGTAACTCCACACAGTAATGCGGGTTAGGGAAAATTTAGGCAAAAAAATTGTACCTTTGCAACCCCTTTTATATACCTTGGCACCACAATATAATTTTTTTTTTTTTTTTTTTTAAATCTTTAGGCTAGGCTTGGCATGTTAGTAAGAACTTTGTGAAATGAGGTATAGCTATGCATCTAAAGGGTGGAGTTTAACAGTACTATGCAAACTACAAAACCTTGTGGGATGAACGTGGTAGCTAGGCTCTTCGGGGGTGGAGTTAAGGGGGGCAGTATGTAAATCACAGGCCAGCAAGCTTGAGAATTTTATATTTTGATGAAATATTCCTGCCGTTACAAATTGTCACTGTTCTTTTAGCTATGCATGGCTTTACTTATAAGCTCTGCTAAGGAAACATACTGACTCTAATATCCTTTCCTGTTAGGGCAATGAAAATAATGTTTATTGACAGACTGTCTATTTTATATATGTTGATCTGAAAGGCCTAAGAATAGAGTTTTTAAGAAATCACTATTTTTTCTTTTGTGTTTGGGGCTATACTTTGCTCTTTAGTTATCTTGTAGTTAAATTCAACTAATTAGAAATGGGATTTGTGTTGATAAACTTCATAGTGTTGGGATTTATATCCATTAGATATATTGTAGGACCCCAGGAAACATGAGGCTTTAAAGGTAAACTCCAGGCAAATGGTCATATGCACACTTAAAAATACATATTCAAAATTTGTGGAACTCTGTTCAGCCATTCATGTGATTTACACTCTCTTGCCACAGTACATAGCTTGTTAGTAGCCACCATTATGCTCTATGGTAGCAATGCTGCTCCCTGTAATACCTGCCCGCGCATTGAACAAAATGTGCATCATCCTACAGCAGTAAGGGGGCCACAAGTGCGGCCCTTGACAGTACCAAAGAGCTGCACATAAAATTCAGTGTTGGAGACGGCAGACGCACAACAGGATATAATAAGAGACTGCAGGAGGCGTCCCGAGACGGCGGCCCTGATGCCGAAGGCCCTGATGCCGAAGGCGTCCCGGGACACGCAGATTGGTGTCTGCAGGGGCCCACAAAAAGGGCCACTTGCAGCAGACACACAACAGGATATAATTAGAGACGGCGGCCCTGATGCGGGTGGCATCCCGGGACGGCGGCCCTGATGCGGGTGGCGTCCCGGGACGGCGGCCCTGATGCGGGTGGCGTCCCGGGACGGCGGCCCTGATGCGGGTGGCGTCCCGGGACGGCGGCCCTGATGCGGGTGGCGTCCCGGGACGGCGGCCCTGATGCGGGTGGCGTCCCGGGACGGCGGCCCTGATGCGGGTGGCGTCCCGGGACGGCGGCCCTGATGCGGGTGGCGTCCCGGGACGTGCAGATTGGTGTCTGCAGGCGCCCACAGAAAAGGGCCACTTGCAGCAGACACACAACAGGATATAATAAGAGACTGCAGGAGGCGTCCCGAGACGGCGGCCCTGATGCCGAAGGCGTCCCGGGGCGTGCAGATTGGTGTCTGCAGGGGCCCACAAAAAGGGCCACTTGCAGCAGACACACAACAGGATATAATTAGGGACGGCGGCCCTGATGCGGGCGGCGGCCCCGGGCGTGCAGATTGGTGTCTGCAGGCGGTGGCCCGGGGCGTGCAGATTGGTGTCTGCAGGCGCCCACAAAAAAGGGCCACTTGTAGCAGACACACAACAGGACATAATTAGAGACGGCGGCCCTGATGCAGGAGTCCGCCCGGGAAGGCGGCCCTGATGCATTTGGTAGCCCGGGACATGCAGATTGGTGTCTGCAGGCGGCGGCCCGGGACGTGCAGATTGGTGTCTGCAGGCGCCCACAAAAAAAGGGCTTCTTGCACCACGGTCCTACTGCAAAGTTCCAAAGTTCCCCCTCTCCTAAGTTTTTTTACCTTTTTAAACACCCTTCCCCCTCACTCCAGTTGTATGTAGGCTGGTAGCACCGTGCTGTATAATAGATTCTGTTAGGATCACCCAAAGCTCCTCTCCTTTCTTTTTTTCCACAGTGCAGGAAAATATTTGCCTGGAGATTTCCTTTTAAATGTTTTAAGCTAATAAGACTGAAATCCTTTGCTAAACACAGTAAGGTAATTAAAAATAAATCCTTTTAGCTTTGGCTGTGCAGGGCTTACCTGAGCAGTTCTGTTGGGAATACACAACGGTCTCTTCCGGAGTCTTTATGCCTCTCTGCTCATCCCTGAACTACCAGCCTTTTGTATGGCCTGTTCCCTCTTGTCGGCTCTTCCCGCTAGGATTTTCCAGCCTGTTGCACCTCTGTTGGTGTCTCCCTTCTTCTGCTGCGTTTTCAATGATCAAATTAAAAGAAGAAATTCAGCAGTCCGAGTGAGACCCTTTTTATATATAGCCATTACAGGCGGGCAGAGCAGAGAACACATGGGGGCTGGGTGGTGAGTCTGCCACCCTTCAGTGAAGCAATGCACAGCCTAAAGAATCTCAGGAAAGGGTCATCTGTGATCAATAGTAGTCATGTGCTGGCTTCTGATGTTTCCTGGAGATTCCTGTGACAAGAGAGCTGTGTTGGAATTCTGCCAGTGATGATGATGTCACTCCCCCCCCCCCCCCCATGGATTCTCCACAATTGTAAATAATTAAGCGGGGAGTGCAGTGGCGAGGGAGTGACATCATAGGGAGCAGAGAACCGAACCACCAGCAGCAAATCTCACCACCGGAGTCTCCGATCGATATCAGAAATCGGGCGATGCAGTTCTATGGCACCAACCTATACCTGAACGGTTATGGAGAGTTTACCTTTTGAGATATAAAAAACGTAATATTTTAAAGCCGAGCTCCAGCTACAGAAACATATGCAATACATAAATATAACGGCTTTCTACCCTACCAAGGGAATTGTATGTCTGTCCATCCAGTCCTGAGATTTATGCAGCCCTGTCTGGCAGGGCAGGAGACCTGCAATTGACTTTTACAGGTCTTGTCCCTCCCCCCTACACCCAGCCTGTGACTGGACAGTAAAATAATTGATGAGTTCTTTCTCTTTTCTCCTTCTGCTCTTTTCTCTTTCTCTCCTTTTCTTTTCTCTTTCTCTTTTCTCCCTTTCTTTCTCTCTTTTTCTTTTCTCTTCTCTTTCTTTTCTCTTCTCTTTCTTTTCTCTTTCTTCTTTCTTTTCTCTTTCTTCTTTCTTTTCTCTTTCTTCTTTCTTTTCTCTTTCTTCTTTCTTTTCTCTTTCTTTTCTCTTTCTTCTTTCTTTTCTCTTTCTTCTTTCTTTTCTCTTTCTTCTTTCTTTTCTCTTTCTTCTTTCTTTTCTCTTTCTTCTTTCTTTTCTCCTTTCTTCTTTCTTTTCTCTTTCTTTTCTCTTTTCTTTTCTCTTTTTCTTTTCTCTCTTTTCTTTCTCTCTTTTCTTTCTCTCTTTTCTTTCTCTCTTTTCTTTCTCTCTTTTCTTTCTCTCTTTTCTTTCTCTCTTTTCTTTCTCTCTTTTCTTTCTCTCTTTTCTTTCTCTCTTTTCTTTCTCTCTTTTCTTTCTCTCTTTTCTTTCTCTCTTTTCTTTCTCTCTTTTCTTTCTCTCTTTTCTTTCTCTCTTTTCTTTCTCTCTTTTCTTTCTCTCTTTTCTTTCTCTCTTTTCTTTCTCTCTTTTCTTTCTCTCTTTTCTTTCTCTCTTTTCTTTCTCTCTTTTCTTTCTCTCTTTTCTTTCTCTCTTTTCTTTCTCTCTTTTCTTTCTCTCTTTTCTTTCTCTCTTTTCTTTCTCTCTTTTCTTTCTCTCTTTTCTTTCTCTCTTTTCTTTCTCTCTTTTCTTTCTCTCTTTTCTTTCTCTCTTTTCTTTCTCTCTTTTCTTTCTCTCTTTTCTTTCTCTCTTTTCTTTCTCTCTTTTCTTTCTCTCTTTTCTTTCTCTCTTTTCTTTCTCTCTTTTCTTTCTCTCTTTTCTTTCTCTCTTTTCTTTCTCTCTTTTCTTTCTCTCTTTTCTTTCTCTTTTTTTTTTTTTTTTTTTTTTTTTTTTTTTCTTTCTCTCTTCTCTACACCCTCTTGTGCTGCCTCTACCTCTTGCAGCCCGAGCTCTGCTGTACTGGGGCTGATGCAAGGTCACAATACACTTTACACAAACCTATTGCATTTTCTCAATGATTACAGAGCTGCATTAATTTTGTGTCTGGAGTTCAGCTTTAATGTTTCCTGGTTATTAGAGGAGATGGCTGATGTGGGTGTTTTTTTTTATTTTTTTGGTGGGTGGTTTGGATGACAGATTATTAGTAGAGAGCAATGCCTGTGGCCCGGCGTTAAAGCGGCGTGTGCTTCTCCTCCCCGTGCAGGTTTTGCCACGGCCGCCTACTTGCGGGTCCACTCGGTGAAGCACCACGGTCTGGTGTGCCCACGGGCAGACAGCTTCCTCTGCAAGTTGTGCAGCGTACACTGCAAAACTCTGGCTCAGCTGAGCGGCCACATGCACACACATGCCATGACGGGGGCCATGGGCCTTGCTGAGGGGCCCTTACTTCAGTGACCACGGCTAAGGCAAGAGCGTAGTTACCTTTCCATACCCCCCTCTTCCCTTTCCGCTTCCCCTTCCCCCTCCCCTTCTCTTTCCTTGGGGCTGTATGCATTGTGGGTAGCTGGCGCTGTCCTGAGCATTGCTGGGCCTTGGGGTATGGCCCATAATCCTCTCCTGTCCTGTTTCTTGGCACATCTGTCTTGTCATTCATGATCTGTGTCTCGGCTCGTCCTGTAATAGGCATGTCCAACTCCCCGGTGTAGTTTCCCAAAGGGCTACATTATGGCCAATAAAAAATGGTGGCACTTTTGGAAATTTGCTAATTCTGTAATAATAATCCTCATAAAAAAACGGGGATCCTCAAACTACGGCCCTCCAGCTGTTGTAGAACTACACATCCCATGAGGCATTGTAACACACACTGACATGACAAGGCATGATGGGAATTGTAGATCCTAAACAACTGGAGGGCCGTAGTTTTGAAGACCCGTGGTTTAAAAGAATAATCTTCGCCAAACTCTCCGGTTTGACATGCCTGTCATAATAGAATCTCGTTAATCCGTGCTTTTTTTTGTTTCTGCCGCTCGTCTAGCTGTCTCATTTGTCTCCATCCCGTGTCTTTGTTCTGCACGATTTTTATGCTTTTGCTAAATATTTTCTGTGGTGCAGCTTTAAAAGGTGACTTCATATTCAACTGTATGCAAAGCCAACACGTTTGCTTTTTATTTTTAAGTTTTGGATCGAATGTGGAAGGGTTAGATCCTCTGTCAGGTTTGTATTGCTTTCTGTGTCCTCTCTAGTTCTTGGTGACAATTGTCTCAGGTACTGAATGTGATGGGAGATCCCAACATTTTTGAGTTGAAGAGGGTGGGGGGGACACCTGTTTCGGTGACAACGGAAGCCTGCCAAAGATAGGGTGACCACGTGTCCCGGATTGCCCGGGACAGTCCAGCATTTTGCAGGTCTGTCCCGGTCACCTTCATTCCATGACAATACAGTGTCCCGGAATGAAACTGACACAGCCACCCCCCCCCCCCCCCCCCCCGGGCTTATCTGATGCCCCCAAAAAAGGGCGCCACGTCACCACTTTACTCGCTGACAGTACTTGTCCTGGCCGGGAATGCCTGGAGTTGCACAGTCTCCGCCCCCTGCTTGTGATTGGAGAAATCATAAATCCCTCTTGTGTCCAATCACAGTGCTGTGATTTGTTGCAGTACAAGATGATTTTTGGGAAGGGGGGGTGTCCCTGAATGGTAGTTTGGAAATGTGGTCACCCTAGCCATAGATGGATCAAATCTTGGCCAATAAAGCAAAGACTGGCTGAGATTCTTACCATCTATGGCAGGGGTCTTCAAACTACGGCCCTCCAGTTGTTCAGGAACTACAATTCCCATCATGCCCAGTCATGACTGTGAGAGTTATTTTACAATGCCTCATGGGATGTGCAGTTCAACAGCAGCTTTGAGGATCCCTGATCTATGGGAAGGCTGGTTGTACCCAAGTTGATCCATTCATTTGACTTGGGTACCACCAGCCTGTCAGGCTTTTTACATATACGAATACTTCCGGCGTAAAAATAGCCGCTAGCGGTAATCCTTGTGTTCTGCCGGACGGACAGCCTTCCTGAGCCCCTCCACCGGCAGAATACAATTGGGCTGCTGGCCGGAGGGATTCCCCTGTTAACACTCCCACAGCCCACTTTATTCTATGGACCATCCGATCTGCGCAAGCGGAAGGGGACAGATATGTTTGCCGCTCCATAGTGGTGAACGGAAGTCCAGTTGGGTTGGACTGATCGTGTGAAAGGGGCATAAGGTCCTTTTCACACTGATGTGCTGTGGTTTACCCACACCATGGGTGCAGCGCAGTGCATCTGTGGCTTTCCTGCAGGTTGGCTACACTTTGCCATAGACTTCTATTATATCCTGCAAGGTGGTGCACTTTCTGAAAGTGCACCAAACCTGCAGCTAGTAACAGAAGTCTATGGCACAGTGCAGATGCGTCCATATATACACCTCCGCAGTCACTTGCTTCTTCTATCGCACCTTCATTCACAACACTGATGCTCTGGGATAGACGGTCGGCAACCTGCGATCTGGGCTTGCTGATCCGCCATCCCAAAAACAGAAGGCCGCGGGCCACAACAGAGGGCTCCGCGGGCCACATGTGGCCCCCGGCCGGCTACTGGTTGGGTACCCCTGATAAATGGCTTGCCTAAGAGGAAATTTGCACCTTGCTATGATGGGATCTTCTTGGTTTGTGTTGTGTCTCTAGCAAAGGAACATTGTTCGACAGACACCGATTAAAAAATAAATAAAATTCAAAGCTGGCCATACATCTTATCGATTATCTGCAGATTTTCTATGGTTAGATGGAAAAAGTGCAACAGATTTCTCCTTGTACGATAAACACTGGATGGAGGAATTTCCCACTGGGCCAAGCTTCAGTTTCTTGCTAGTCGGGCCCCGCTGGCTCTCAACCTAAACAATGCCTGCACCCAATGAGAATGTTCAGGTATTGTGAGAGCCAGCGGGGCCGACTAGCAAGATATGGAAGCTTGGGCCAGTGGGCGATTCTTCCATCCACACGGAAAAAGTGGAACCGATTTCTCCATGTACGCTGAACTGTGTGGATGGAAGAATCTCCCACTGGCCCAAGCTTCCATATCTTGCTAGTCGGCCCCGCCGGCTCTCACAATACCTGAACATTCTCATTGGGTGCAGGCATTGTTTAGGTTGAGAGCCAGCGGGGCCCGACTAGCAAAATACTAAAGCTTGGCCCAGTGAGAAATTCCTCCATCCAGTGTTTACTGTACATGGAGAAATCTGTTCCACTTTTTCCAGCTAACCATAAAAAATCTGCAGATAATCTATAGATGTATAGCCAGTCTTGGGCAGGCCATACACGATGCGTATTTCTTTCCTGCAACCATGGGTTTTAGGAAAAAAATTCTCACGATCCCCCCCCCCCATCAACACAGACCAAGCTAACAGGGAATCCCTCCTGCTGAGCAATTGTCTGCTCCCGATGGGGGTGGGTAAAACTGTCCCCGCTGGAAGAAGACAGTGATTATCACTATAGGAGCCACTAGCGATAATCGCAAGAGAATCCAGCAGGCTGGTTGCACCCAAGTCGATTAGTTAACTGGATGCATTCAGCCTGCTCATTAACAGTTCAAATCTTGGGTGGTTCCTGCTGAAGCCTTAAAGCATGGGTCTTCAAACTACGGCCCTCCAGTTGTTCAGGAACTACAATTCCCATCATGCCTAGTCATGTCTGTGAATGTCAGAGTTTTACAATGCCTCATGGGATGTGTAGTTCTACAACATCTGGAGGGCCGTAGTTTGAGGATCCCTGCCTTAAAGCGTGAAAATAAAAAATATTAAAAGGCCAGCAGCTACTTGCTTTTCTGTCTCCCTATTTAGATGTTGTATTTTAAAAGCAGCGGCAAGCCTGCTGATCGGACGGAAGTTCGCTGCTTTTAAAATTCAACATCTAACCAGTCAGACGGCGTTCCAAGTACTGGATTTCACTATATAAACTCGGTTCACTGTTCGCAGCGCCGTGCAGACTTCCTGGCGGGCTCTGCACGTGTACTATGCGAACACGCTGGAGCTCGTCCTTACACTCAATCAAGGCTTTTTGATATTTGCATAACTCCTCCCAAGGGCCAGCCCACTGCTCGCATCAGGGCTAAGGGCTCTGAAGAGGAGTACCGAGCAGGGCCGCCATCAGGGGGGTACAGGACACCTACAAGGGGCCCGAATGGCAACGGAGGTCCAGCACTACAGGGACTTTCTGAAGCTTCTAATGCACATTGTGAGAAGCTCACGGTAAGCACTTTCCAGGAGAGGAGTCGGTACAACTGTGCAAGACTGAACAGAAGGCTGGAGGTCCAATTTAACCATTACGTACTTTTTTCCCAAAACTAAAAAAAAAAAACGTTTTGTTTTTTCACGTATTTTTACCCGTCAACTTGGGATTGGTGAAGAGAGTCTAATGTTTGAATGAATGACGTTAACCTGTTGCTCTAAAGTCCCAGTCTGATTATCTCTGGGACTGGCATTGCAGTTTTTTCCTGGCTTTAGAAGCTTCTCGGCATTGGGAATTTCAAATAAGGAATTCCCTCCAAAGTGTCTAAATGCTACACTCTCTCCTTTTTTTTTTGCTCTACTAATTCCTCTTTGATACATGGAGCCACCCTTTAAACTCCACCCCATTTGTGTACCTGCTCGGTTCTCAACTTTTTTTTTCTTGTCTTGCAGGGACCTGCCAAGTCTGCCCTATGTCGGACCCATCGGCCGCCGTGACCGCTGTCCTGCCCAACACTACTGTCCCTGGCATCTTGCCGTCGCAGCCCTGGTGACTGGCTCTTCTGGAGGGGGATACAGACGCTGCGGCCTCTCTCTTCTGATGTGTTTGTGTACAGACTGATGGGGGGTGTGATGGCTCCTCTAATGCGCACATAATGTATTATGAAGAGGGGGTGCATGTAACCTCCTCCGTCGCCTTCAACCTCCTCAGGGAGGAACTACTGAAGGTGACACGGAAAGACAAAAAAACAAAAAAGGAACACCATCCATACCGACAGCTTGGTATTACCAATACCCTATTGCCCTATATTCACTACTAGACACAAGCTTCAGGGCAACACTTTATACACCACATCCCCCTGAGTGGCGGGAAGAGGAGTGCAGTGTTTAATCTGCACGTGGCCCTCGTCGTGAAATGTTCCAGTCCCGCTGTTGGTTAGAGCGGCTGGTGTGGAGCTGGCACGCAGGGATGGCACGGGATGGGCCACTGCAGTAGGGAAAAATTGGCCACGCAAGCTTGACTAGCAGAGGTGGACTTCACGAGACATTTTATCTGCAGTTCTCCCAGGTTGTCGGACAGACGCAGCGTCCTGTGGATGGTGTAGACTTATTTTCATTTTAATGAGTTTTAATAACACTAGATGAAGAGTACTTTTTTATCTTTATTCTTTACCAGTTCAATGGCTGGCTGTTAAAAGTTGGGGGAGTATAGAATTTCAGAAGACCCCCTGGGGAAAGTAGAGGTAGGAAAGGAAGTTCCATTAAAGTATTGGTGCTGTAAAGGGGGGGAAAGTAGCACTCTCCAATGGAATGTGGGAGGGGGGAGGGGGCGGGCTGTACTTAGATGGGCTCGGAAGCATGGGTAGGGGGAGGGCTGTACTTGAGCAACAAGAGACTTGCAGAAGGAATACGGGGTTATACTGGACTAGAATTGACAAATTGGGGCCTCCCTGGAAGAGCAGGGAGTAAGTGTTGTATTTTAGGAACAGTAGACTGTACCTAAGGAGCAGGAGGAAGTTGGGTGTACTGAAGGAATAGGAGACGGCGCCAGAGGACCAGTGGGGAACCTGGGGCTGAACTGCAGGAACAGCAAGGAAAGAATCTCTACTGGCAGAACATTGAGGAACAAAGGGTTTATTAGAAAAAAATGAGAAACTGTACTAAAGAGGAACAGTGAGAACAAGGGGACTTTGCCAGAGAAATGGGGGGCCTTGCTGGAGGAGCAGGGAGGAATCTGGGGAGCCTTGCTGGAAGTGTGGGGAGGAGTATGGGGAGCCTTGCTGGAAGAGCGGTGAGGAATCCAGGGAGCCTTACTGGAGGAATCTGGGGGCCTTGCTTGAGGAGCAGCGAAGAATCAGGGTGGGGGGCATTGCTGGAGAAACAGGGAGAAATCAGGGGGGCCTTGTTGGAGCAGCAGGGAGGAACCAGGGTCCTTGCTTGGAGGAGCAGGAAGGAATCTGGTGGGTTTATCTGGAGGAACTGGAGCCTTGCTGGAGGAGCAGGGGGTAACCAGGGACCTCGCTGGAGGAGCAGAAGACTGGAGCAGCAGAGAGGAACCTAGGGCTCTTTGAAAAAATTTGGGACTGCTAAAAAAATGCAAAACCGAAATCTTGGTAGCAGAGAAGAGGATGAGAACCTTGCTGTTGTGTTGGCTTTACTGCCCCGATTATGACCTTGGATAAAGTCCACGGCATTTTGTTACAAAGTTTAAATGTCATGACCATCCTTGTGCAGCAATTCAGGGCATAATGCAGGGTGAGGACTAAAACCTGGCATCCCTATTACATTTTAATTTTTTTTTTCCCTTGTTTTATCCTGTTCACCAAATCTTTCGCTCTCCGTGACTCCCCCCTGAAGCCATTCCAACACCCTGATGAGCTTAGAACTTTGCAAATGGTTTTATGAACTTTGGGAAGCAACCACCGCTATAGTAGAACAAGTCGTAAACTGTGTTGCTCTGACAACGCCTACAAATGCTGTTGACAAACCAGCTTTTGTAGATGGCTGTAACTAAATAAGCAAGTTGTGATTATCGGTGGACTGGCAGATCTCATTGGGTTCTGAAGGTTGGGATTGGGAATTGTAGATTCAGATGTCACTGAAGCCCAAACAAAGGCTTTTAGAGCCACTTTCGACTTTTTCAGATTTTACCTAGCACCCATCTGACCCTAGCATTTCAATCCAAGTTGTTAGCACATCACATTTTAAGTGGTCCTGTCAACTGCATTTTGTGCAGTACTCCAGTATTGAGGGTCTGGTGTTTTGGCATTGAGTGTGTATCCTCTTCAAGCGATTCTGAACTAGACCAGATATGCTAAACGACCAAAAGCACGAAGACACCCTTCAATGGTCGAGTTGAGCTTTTTCCAGTGAAGGGTACGGTTAATGTTGCAGCATATACATTTAGACAATTGTGTGCTTCCAACCTTGTGGCAGCAGTTTGGGAAAGGCCCTCCTGTGTTTCGGCATGCCTGTGCCCCTATGCAAAAAGCTAGCTTGATAAAGACAAGGTTTGACCAATTTAATGTGAAGATTCAAGTGAACCTGCAAATGGTCTTGACCTCAACCCTACTAAACACCCTTGGGATGAATTGGAACACCAATTTATGAGGCAGATCTTCTCATTTAATATCAATACCTGGCCTCAAATTCTTAGACTGACTCCTTTTGGGTGATGTCCTAGCTGAAAATCAAGGCCTACATGGAGTGGTCATGGTTTTGGAATGGGACGTCCCAACAAGCTCATATAGGTGCGAAGGTTTGGTGTCCTCCAACTTTTGGCCATATAGTGTATCTTGGCAGATCTTCAACCTCCTAAAGAGCTACTTAATAGCCTAGACTAGGTGCGAAGTAGTCTTTTTCTAGGCTTGGTACACACCCTTGTTTGTTTTATGGTGCTTTTGCGTCCGTTTTGTTGCATGTTACTGTAAAGTGCACCAAAACACAGAAGATCGTATGCTAAAGGGAAACGAATTGTAGCACACCTTGCATGCAGTTGCAGCCTGATGTATCGGGACTGTAGATCTATTATTAAAAGGTTCAAAATTAAATATACCTTTCCCCCCCACAAAGAAAGCAGATTTGTTTTGATTTTTCTTGTCTGTAAATAATTTTCCTTCACCGTTTGCCCTCATCAATGAATTGGAGACATAAAGGTGGGAAAAAGTTTAGTAGCAATGTACGTGAAATAAGATGGTGATTTTTGCTGATCTCTTTTAATAGGCTCAGTGGATTTTATTGTTTTAACTTTTTTTTTTCTTTCTTTTATTCTAGGATAGGTAGGACTTATTTCACTTAAAGCCTTTAGTAAACTTTTATAGACAATTGTCCCTAATTGTACTGCACAAAATGCAACATTTGAATAGAGTGCAGATTGAAATGGAAGGGCATGTTTTAAAGTAGATTTTTATTAAAGTGGACCTTGCGTTATTCAATGTGGCCTCCGTCCTTGTCTTTTAAAAGAAAAGGGCAAAAAAATAAAAATAAAAGATGGTGGCAAAAATACACAATATACTTGGGTTTCTCCAACTCCAGTAGTGTACTGGGTGACGTCACCCTCCTGGGAATGCTGAAGTGCCCAAATCTCCTGAGAAGACGCGGCAGCATAGTGCAGAATCTTCTGGAGAGATTTGGGCTACTCAACGGAAGAAGGATAAAGGGATGATGTCTCATTCAACTAGACCCCAATAGAAAACAGCTGGAGAAAAGTACATTAACTTCCCGCTCCCCATTTTTCTTGGTACTTCAACTAGCATGCTATGGAGGGGGCACTTTTGAATAAGCTGAGGTGTGAGATCCAATTTAAAGCCTCAACATGTTCATGTAATTTCCAAATTTGTTTTCAAATCTGGTGATCCTGCCATGAAATTTTTAAAACGGAGTTCCACCCAAATAACATGAATATAAGATCATATTCTTTATACTTCCAACATGTACAGTATGCCCTATTTTTTGGCTGTACATACCTTATTATGGCTATTTTCCACCCGGCTTCCAAATGCTCACTCCCGCGGGAGTAGGCGTTTCTATGCTATGCCGCAATGTCACCTGGGACTTTGCCCAGATGATTGACGTCCTTGAGAAAAAGTTCCCCCGCCCGGCAGATAGGGCCCCCCCCTATTGCGTAGGCGCGTCACGAGTCAGTTTCCGAAAGTAGCCGAACTGCGAGTTGGCTCTATACGGCGCCTGTGCAGTCAGCTCTACACGGCTCCTAGTCGCTGCTGTGTAGAGCTGACTCGCAGTTCGGCTACTTTCGGAATCTCCCTGACTCGTGACGCACCTACGCAGTAGGGGGGGGCTTTATCCGCCGGGGGGCAAACTTTTTTCTCAAGGACGTCAATCATCTGGACGAAGTCCCAGATGACATTGCAGGCACAGCATAGAAACGCCTACTCCCGCGGGAGTGAGTACCCAGGAAGCCGCGTGGAAAATAGCCATAATAAGGTATGTACAGCCAAAAAGGGCCTACTGTACATGTTGGAAGTATATGATCTTGTATACATGTTATTTGGGTGAACCTCCGTTTTGAGTGGTGACAACTGTCTCCTAACTGCTCTACTGCGTTGTCACCCTATGTACCTGGTAAAGGCTAAAATACATTATATCTGTGCTGGCATGGTTCATTGTTACTACCAGGAAGCCCATCCAGGGCAAAGGTTTTCAGCTAAGGCCGGAGCAAGTTCATGTAGACAGGAATTGGGTAAACGATGCTGGAGATGATCAGTAGCACTGAGAATGGGGGAACAAAAAAAGATGAAAACAGTATTATAAAAAAAAAGTGATATGATAAACGGTGATTTAGTAATCCAAATGGCATCCAGTTAGGGTTTACATCCATTTTATTTTTATTTTTATTTTTTACAAAATTTTCTTGTGTAGAAATAATATCTGTTGTAAAATTTGGAGTTTTTGTTTAAAGCCGTTCAACACTGATTTTAGTTTGGTTCTTGGCAGCAACTGCACAAAAATACATTTTACAGGACGGTTTTGAAAAATCTAAAGAATAAAAAAATGTTCTGATTGGTTGTAAAGAAGCTTCACTTGCAGCCGAGGTAATAACGACCACTTCTACTTTTGTGTACCAGACTTTTTGTTGGATCAGCCCATATCAATTTTCATTTGTGGTCCATAATTTTGACGTTTTATGTAAGGCGATGCACTTCTAGAAAATAGATCTTGGTTTACTTAAAGGATTTGTCCTTGGCTTGACGCAAATTCATCCCCAAACCTCCCCTACACTCTTATGTCCCAGAATTTTTTTTTTTTTTTTTTTTTTAAACCGTTTAGCAAGAAACTGCTTTTATTACTGCCTGTGACATCACCAGGACGGTTACATTTTTGCAAGAGGAACTACTCAGTTCCTGTGGACATAAGTGCAGCCCCAGAACTACAGTACAGTATATCTCTAAAGAGCCCTGTTCTTACACATCATATGTGGACAGGTTTTTGGGAGTCCATTTTGCTGGGTAAGAAGTCAACGTATAGACGTGGAGGGGCCAGGGAAAGGTGGAGGTTCTATAGTCATTGACAGGACATGAAACACTGTTTGAGCGCACAACACAGTGCCTCTTCTACACTGAAACCCCAAACAGGATGTTAGGAGCTCACTGGATTTATGGCAGATTGGCAGGTATTTTTTTATTTGTTGTACTTGTAGCCTTTGTAAAGGGTAAAACATGGGGGGAAATGTGCAGAGGTGTACTTTTTTTTTTTTTTGCCCTGACTTACTCTATCTTTTTTGCAAAGATCTTTCGTTGACACTAATGGGTCACGAGGAGGCTCACCTTTCCTTTTATAAAGTTGTCAGTCTTTTCTACAGACTCGGCATCACGTGTCTCTATAGTTCAGTCAATGACTATGGAGATGGTCCTTCATCTGCGTCAACATCTGTGTTTTGACATTCAGACATTTTTGTTTTTCCAGCTGACCATATTTTTAAGAGGTGACCCCCTTGTCTTGATTCATCGGCATCATCGTTTCTCCTTAGTTTGGAGATGGTCCTTTGTGAGTCAAGGAAGTTGTCTTGATTAAGAGGCATCACCGTGTCTCTTTAGTTAAGCCAATGACTTTAGACATGGTCTCATTTTAATGAGTCGATGTCCATGTTTGCCATCTAAACATGTTTGTTTTCTAGATGACCATCTTTTTCAGAGATGATTGGTTTTCTTGATTCGTTGGTTCAGTCACGGATCATGTTCAGCAGCCCATTGACATGGCCATACGTTTTTAATATTTTAAGGTATGCTCCTCTTAGGCTGGGTTCACACTGATACTGCACAACAGTCCTATGTCTTTCATCCTACTTTGCTCTGCAACATCAGTCCTACATTTGTCCGACATCCATCTGACTTGAATGAACAGGATACTACTTTTGATCCGACTTTGATGGTATGACTTGTCCTTTGACCAATCGAAACAGTCCCAGTGTGAGAAAAATTCCTTTTAGTCCCCTTTCACACTTATACGACTTGTCCCACGATTTTGGACTGCAAAGTCGTATGACAAGTCATTCTCCATTATTTTCAATGACTACCATTCATACTGGCACGACTTTAAGTAGTGCCGACTTCAAAGTAGTCCTTGCACTACTTTGGTCCGATTTTTGATGCTACTTACACAGGTATTCATTGAAATCGCGGCCGTGAATCGTGGTAAAATCGCGCGACTTTGAAGTCGTACAAGTGTGAAAGGGACCTTACTGCTGCTGTAATCGCCAAGTCGAATGTTTAGGACAAGGATCCTACTTTGATCCGACTTCAATGATATTCAATGGGCTAAAGTAGGGTCAAAGTCGGACCAAAGTAGTGCAGGGAGCATTTTCAAAGTCGGACCTACTTGTGTCGGACCAGTTAAGACGGCTCTCATAGGGAAACATTTGATTTTCACGCGTCCAACTTGAATGAACAGAATACTGCTTTGACCCAACTTTGTGATAGTCTGACTTGTCCTTTGACTAATCAAAAAATCCAAATAATCCCAGTGTGAGATGAATTCCTTTTACTGCTGCTGTAATCGCCAAGTCGGATGTCAAGTTGGATGATTAGGACAAGGATCCTAATTTGATCCGACTTCGGTGATATTCACAGGGCTGAAGTAGGTTTAAAGTTGGACCAAAGTAGTACAGGGAGCATTTTCAAAGTCGGACCTACTTGTGTCGGACCAGTTAAGACGGCTCTCATAGGGAAACATTTGATTTTCACATGTCAGACGACATGAGCACCCAATGTCGGGAGTGTTTTTCATACCAGTGTAAAACCAGCCTTCTAGTCATTCATTTATATACTCCCACCAACGTCTTCTAAATCTATCCAGAAAGTGATTGTGTTAGGTATATTTTGTCATTTGTCATCTTTTTCTGATAAAGCCCCCTAGTCTTGGTTCACATCCTCAACCAAAATCTATGGTCACCTTCGCATTGACCTCCTCATTTGTGCAGTAGAGCGCCGAGAGGGGGGGAACCATCTCGACCTAGGTCTACGTTAATCGTGTTCCATAATTTCCGTACAATAGCCTTTATAATGGGTCCTCTCCATTTCAGTCGGTGAAGACTGGCCCTGCATGTCGTCCCGTTGTTGTGCCCCTGGGCCCCTAGCCACCAGTGTTTTTGGGGCAGGTGCACCTGCTCTCTTCCATGGGAGGTTCAAAACAAATCCGTTCACTTCAGAAATGCTTTTTTTTTTTTTTTTTTTAATAAAACCTGATTTGCTTTGCGTGTGCAGATCCAATGTTGAGTGCATGAGACCTTGTGTATATAATATGTACAGGGACATGGTCTACAGGCTGTATATACTGTGTGTCACATGCATCTCGCACTGTAAATATCGAAAACTGCTGGAAAGCCGTCATTTTGATATCTGTGAAAAAAATTAGGAAAAACTGTTTTCTTAAATGTCTTTGTGATGCTGATTTCTGTTTCTCACCCCCTCAGATGCCCAATGTCGCTCTTTTCTGCCCAGTATTTCTTTGAGTTAACCCTGTCAGTAAAGGACTAGCCCTGCCTTCTGTTCTCTGTATCATGTAATCTGTCTCCGTATGTAGAATATTTCACGTCTACCGTCATGGTTGCTTATGAAACATCTGAATTTTAGTAAAATATTAAATCCCAACGTTGCTCGTGCCTTGTTTTTGTCACATCGTTGCATGATGAAGCGGCGTCTCTGTTTTTTTTATCTGTTTTTATTGGGTTCCTTTTTATAGCAGGCATCTCCCAAAAAGTTTTATCAAACTGCTGCACATCATTTCTGTAGCTTTGGGCTATTCCAACATGACCCAGTTATCTTATTTTGCTCATTTGGAAATGTTTACAGTGCTTCAGTCGAAACACTATTCGTCCCAAAAAACTCATTCAAAGTTTCCCAACTCTGGAGTTGGTCCGCAAACCACGCCTTGCAAGCGGCTTCTTTAATAGAAGTCCATGCAAGCCGCTCCGAAGTCACCTGACAAGTCGCCCCAGTGTGAACCGAGCCTTAGGCCTCATTCACACATGGCCGACTCCGTCGCAGTCCGTTCTCCATGGCCGACTCCGTCGCAGATCTCCGCTGAGCCGACGGGTGACAAGCTCCTCTCTGCTCACTGAGTGGGGAGGAGCCTGTCGAGCCCCGCTGTCCTCTATGCTGTGATCTGATGAAAACGGACAGTATGTCCGTTTTCATCAGATCTTACCTGATCCGATCCGCGTGGACGGATGGGGACGTGTGCCCCCCCCCCATACATTTGTTTTTAGCGGATCGGATGTCAGCGTACATGTCTCCACTGACATCTGACGCTCCATAGACATGCATGGAGTGCCCGTTCAGGTCTGCCTGAAAAACTGACAGACGGACCCGAACGGATCCATGTGTGAATGAGGCCTTAGAGACTGCTTTCTGACAATTTAGGCAAAGCTTTACATACTGTACATTCATATCAGTTCCTACCCCCAAGGAGCTTCAAAAGCCATGAAAAGTCCCCATCATACAGGCAAAGGCCAATTACAGACAGGATACAATTAACCCACCAGCATGGTTTTTGAAGTGAGGAAACCTATATAGGCACAGGGAGAACATGCAAACTCCATGTAGATAGTGTCTTGACCGACCATTTTTGTGCTGCAAGGCAGAAGTGCTAACCACTTGTGTGAGAAACTAATATCTAGAGCAGTGTTTCTCAACTCATGTTTTCAGGCTTTCCATTATTTTGCACAGGTGATTTGATCGGTTGCACTGCCTTAGTAATTACCACAGCCGTTATAACTGAGGGAAATCCTGAAAACATGACCCGTTGGGGGCGCCTTGAGTTGAAAAACACTGATCTAGAGCAGTGTTTTTCAACTCCAGTCCTCAAGGCACGCCAACAGGTCATGTTTTCAGGCTTTCCATTATTTTGCACAGGTGATTTGATGAGTTTCACTGCCTTAGTAATCACCACAGCCGTTTCATCTGAGGGAAATCCTGAAAACTTGACCTGTTGGTGTGCCTTGAGGACTGGAGTTGAAAAACACTGATCTAGAGCAGGGGGCTGGATTTGCAAATGCGTGCGGACAAAACCCCTGTTTTTAACGCACATTGTTAGACAGGTTAATTGGTTGTTCTGCTAGCTGGTCGGTAAGTAGGCTTGGTTATTCCCTGGGCATTCCCCAGGTTCTTGTTGTTGTTGGCTGGATTTGCTTGCCTTTATTTGGCCACTGGGGCACTTTTCCTCCCACTGGCACCAATGATGGGATACTGGTCCTCCTGCTATAAACCACAGTCGCTATGTAGGAGGAACAATCTCCAAAATCAATTGTAAGAAACATGAATACCAAACAGGAAAAATTCGGGGAAAATCCCCTGAGCTGGTGGTGCAAACATGGGCATAGAACATTCCAGAAGAGGGCACAGATTCCCTTTTAAGAAAGGAAGATCAAAGGAAAGCGAAACAAGAAAGTGTTGAAAACAATGGAAGGGGGGCAGGAGCTCAGTATCCCGGGGTGCCAATCGAGGTCGGCCCACACCAGTCAGGGGGAAAGTAGGGAAGGCATACACCAACCGTGGTTTCCAAATCTTTAGGAACTTAGGGTGGGAGTTAAGGATACTGGACATTTGTTCATTGAACATCATAGCCATTATATGGTATCTCGGTCCCTGAAAGGGGACTGTGGGTTTCTTCCAGGTCTGGGGAATCGTGGAAGTTGGGTTGGCATCATTGGTTTGCTCACGAACCCAATACCACCATAGGAGCACTTTATATGCCGTCTCTAAGGTGGCAGTGTTAAACGAGCAGTTAGCGACCGAAGACCCGACTGTTTCAGTCGACTGGGTCTATCCCGAGGCTTGTTCCCACTTCGTCACATAAGATGGAAAAGTGAAAGATGATTGGCTATTCAGGGATGCATATAGAGTGGAAATGAGGCCTAGGGATCCTGGAGAGTGCTGGCAGATATGTTCGAACATGGTTTTCTGGAAAGGATAGGTAGCGGTACGTTGGAGAGACGGTATCTAATGCTGAAGGTTGAGATGGCAAAAGAACTCCAGTTGCGGGACTAGGCCAGGGGGGGCTGATCTAGGCCAGGGGGGGAACTAGGGGGTTATTAGACCCCATTTACACCTGAGTGTTTTGTAGCTTAAAGCCTGAAGCTACAAAACGCTGGAGGGGGGAAAAAAATCTATTCTCTATGGAGATGGTTCACAATCTCTACCCCAAAACGCCTGAAGGCAGATTTGTGTGTGTTTCTGCTTTTAACATTGGTGACCCTTTAGACCTGTCCAAAATTGCGGCAAAAATCGCAGAAAACGCTACGCTCAGGTGTAAATGCAACCTTAGTGATGGGTAACAGAATCTACAATAATTCATTCCCATAAAAATAAATAAACAAGAAGCAATAAAAATGCTGTTGTAAGCTGAAACATTAACCACTTAAGGACCTTGGGTGTTTTTTTTTTTTTTTTGCTAGAAAATTACTTAAAACCCTCAAACAATATATACATATTTTTTCTAACACCCTAGACTCTAAAAAAATTGGGCCAAATTTATTGTTGTCTTATTTTTTTGATTCAAAAAAGTGAATTTTTTCCAAAAAAAAGTGTGCTTGTAAGATCGCTGCGCAAATACGGTGTGACAAAAAGTATTGCAATGACCGCCATTTTATTCTCTAGGGTCTAGAGAATAAAATGGCGGTCATTGCAATACTTTTTGTCACACCGCATTTGCGCAGCGATCTTACAAGCACACTTTTTTTTTGGAAAAAATTCACTTTTTTGAATCAAAAAAAATAAGACAACAATACATTTGGCCCAATTTTTTTACATATTGTGAAAGATAATGTTACGTCGAGTAAAATGATACCCAACATGTCACGCTTAAAAATTGCGCACGCTCGTGGAATGGCGTCAAACTTTTACCCTTAAAGATCGCGACGTTTAAAAAAATTCTACAGGTTGCATCTTTTGATTTACAGAGGAAGTCTAGGGCTAGAATTATTGCTCTCGCACTAACGATCGCGGCGATACTTCACTTGTGTGGTTTGAACACCGTTTTCATATGCGGGCGCTACTCACGTATGCGTTTGCTTCTGCGCTCGAGCTCGTCGGGACGGAGCGATTAAAAATTATTTTTTTTTGTGTTTTATTATTTTATTTTATTATTTTTTACACTGAAAAAATAAATAAAAACAATTATCACTTTTATTCCTATTACAAGGAATGTAAACATCCCTTGTAATAGAAAAAAGCATGACAGGTCCTCTTAAATATTAGATCTGGCGTCAAAAATATGTCACATCTCATATTTAGACTTAAATGCAACAAAAACATTTGAAAAAATGACATTAAGAAATTGTTGCTTTAAGAAGCATGGGCAGAAGTGACGTTCGGACGTCGCTTCCGCCCTGCTATGCTATGGAGACTGGTGGGGGCCATCTTGCTCTCACTCACATCTCCACACAGCAAGAGACCGCACCCGATCGCCTCCGCCGCTACTGACGGCTCCGGTAAGGGGGGGGCCCTCTCCTGCCACCGATAACGGTGATCTCACGGCGAATCCGCCGCGGAGACCACCGTTATCGTTAACAGGACCGCTCACTGGTACTGAGATATCCATCTTTTAAAAAAAGAACGTATATCTGTGTGAGCAGGTCCTTAAAGCGGAGCTCCAGCCGCAATTTTTTTTTTTTTTTTTTTTTCAAAGTCGGCAGCTACTAACAGTGTAGCTGCTGACTTTGAATAAGGACACTTACCTGTCCTAGGCGCCCGCGCTGACGGCCCCCGCCGATGCCGATCCTCGATCTCGGCACCGCCATCCACAGTCAGGGAAACAGGCAGTGAAGCCGTGTGGCTTCACTGCCCGTTTCCTACTGCACATGTGCGAGCGACGCGGCGCTTTGTGAATGGTCCGGCTGCTTTCTGGGATACACACAGTTCCCAGAATGCAGCGCGGCCCATTCACAAGAAGACACCGAGAGGAGGAGGAAGAAAACAGCACCGCGGATCATGAGGGCAGATTCGGGACTTCCGCATAGCAACAGCCTATTTAGGGTGAGTATTTATTTATTTATTTTCCATTTCATTGTTTTTTTTCAGATTTTTAAAAAAAATAAAAATATCAGGGTGGAGCTCCGCTTTAAGTGGTTTAAACGTTGATTCACCCCACCATCCAACTCAATGATACAACAATTAAGTGCAGCGCAAAACTAATACTTTAAATTATAATATCATGAAGTGCATGTGCAGACCGCTAAAGTCCATAAATAACAAATTCGGTCCAAAAGATATGTATAACTATAAAAAAAGAACTTCTCCAGAATTTCTTCAGCACCACTGTGTCCTCTAAAACAAGTAACTTCAGTGCTCTCCCATGTAGTAAGGGGTACGATATGTCGGGTGTATGATAAAAAGTTGAGTGAGTGACATTCAAGCGGGAAATGTACGATTGCGGTGTCGCACAGTTTAGCTGCTTCGTCGGATCTTCTTAGAACATTCGATAGACACCATAAGCCTTCAATGACAGATTCGACCTTTAATTAATTTGGATTTTTGGACGAATGCATTTTTTTTTTTTTTTTTTTTTTTAACAAAACAAATAAATAAAAACAAATTTCGGGAGTAACTAAATAAATTTATTTTTTGGACGAAAACAAAATTCCGAAACACAATATTTCAGTGTGCAAATGTCTACTATTTTCATCCATTCCCTTTTTTCTTACATTCTGCTGCTTTTCTCACCAACTCACTATTCTTTCTTTTTTTTTTTCCTCAACGTCCCATACATCCCGTGCACCCTGATTACTTGTCTCTTCCCACCTTCTCACCCTACTAACCACTTAAGGACCGCCTCCTGTACATATACGTCGGCAGAATGGCAAGGGCTGGGCACATGCACGTACCTGTACGTCCTCTTTAAGTGCCCAGCTGTGGGTTGCAGGCGCGCGACCCGGTCCGAAGCTCCGTGGCCGCGGACCCGATCGAGTCCCCAGGGCTGAAGAACGAGGGAAGCTGTGTGTAAACACACCTTAGATTGTAAGCTCCTTGAGGGTAGGGGCTGATGTGATTGTAAAATGTATATGTAAAGCGCTGCGTAAATTAATGGCGCTATATAAGTAATAATAAGTTATAAGTAATAATATTAATAAACACACCTTCCCTGTTCTTCACTGTGGCGCTGTCATTGATCGTGTGTTCCCTGATATAGGGAAATGCAATCAATGATGTCACATGTCCAGCCCCGCCCCCCCACAGTTAGAAACACATATGAGGTCACGCTTAACCCCTTCAGCTTCCCCTAGTGGTTAACACCCAAACTGCAATTGTCATTTTCACAGTAAACAATGCATTTGTATAGCATTTTTTGCTGTGAAAATGACAATTGTCCCAAAAATGTGTCAAAATTGTCCGATGTGTCCGCCATAATGTCATAATTTCTTCTTGTACACCTCAGAATTCCAATATCCCTTTCTTGTACATGTTTGCGGTCTTCCATTCACAGCACCATCTTCCTAGTTCTTCCTCTACACCCCATTACAGTATCTATTGCTGTGCACCCCAACAGTCTTGCATTCACCTCGCCACCTTCGTAAGTCTTCCTGTACACCTCAGCATTCCAATATCTTTCCTTGTAAATGCTTGTGGTCTTCCATTCACAGCACAATTTTCCTCATGCTTCCTCTACACTTCCTCTACACCCCAACATTCCAATATCTCTTACTGTTCACCCCAACAGTCTCACATTCACCTCGTCATCTTTTTAAGTCTTCCTGTACACCTCAGCATTCCAATATCCCTTCTTGTAAATGCTTTGGTCTTCCATTCACCACACCATCTTCCTAGTTCTTCCTCTACACCCCATTACAGTATCTATTGCTGTGCACCCCAACAGTCTTACATTCACCTCGCCACCTTCATAAGTCTTCCTGTACACCTCAGCATTCCAATATCTTTCCTTGTAAATGCTTGTGGTCTTCCATTCACAGCACAATCTTCCTCGTGCTTCCTCTACACCCCAACATTCCAATATCTCTTACTGTTCACCCCAACAGTCTTACATTCACCTCGCCACCTTCATAAGTCTTCCTGTACACCTCAGCATTCTAATATCTATTCTTGTACATCTCAGCATTCCAATATCTTTTCTTGTAAATGCTTGTGGTCTTCCATTCACAGCACAATTTTCCTCGTGCTTCCTCTACACCCCAACATTCCAATATCTCTTACTGTTCACCCCCAATGGTCTCACATTCACCTTGTCATCTTTTTAAGTCTTCCTGTACACCTCAGCATTCCAATATCCCTTCTTGTAAATGCTTGTGGTCTTCCATTCACCGCACCATCTTCCTAGTTCTTCTTCTACTCCTCAACATTTCAATATCTCTCCCTCTACCCACCACCACTCTGCCGCTTCCCCTGGAACCTCAGTATCCCTTTTCATGTACCCCAACATTTTCACTGCTCTTCCCAACACCTCAGTATCCCTAGATGAATCCCCGACATACTCCTTGTTTCTCCACCACCTCCATAATATCTGTTTTCCCTAAAACCTGACATATTGCTCTTCTCAGCACGTCAGTATCCCTCCTATTGTTTTATTTCTGTTTCCACCACTCCATCACCTCCATATCTTTTTCCAGAATCATATCTTGATTTTTTTTCTTTCTTATGTTCTGAGCCTCCTGCTGTTTAATCTGTGTCAGAATGTTGTTGCCGCACACAGCCGTCCCCGAGCCCCCTGTAGAATTCTCCGCAGCCAAAATGCAGAGATCTCGCTTCATATGAAGGGTGTTTCCCATTCCGAAGGAATGCCCACTCTCTCCTTTTCTTTTTTTTTTCCTTCAGCAACACTTTATGTGTTTCGTATTGCGTGGGTTAACACAGAATCTCTCCCATGGGACATCCCGGGTCCATGAATAATTCATCGGGCCCAGACATGCCTACATTATGGATGGTTAGTGGGCGAGGGAGATGGAAGTGTAGTGACAGAGCGGGTGAGAAGCGAGCAGACTCCGAAGACAGGTCAGAACAGCGAGCGCAGCGACGGCTTGGTGGTAAAGACACCGAGAATTGCACTGTACTGGGCTCCATCCTGAGATAGACAATCGTGATCGAGAAAGCCAGAGCCGGGCTGAGAGACGCTGTAAAGCTGCAGTAGATTTTCTTTAAAAGATTTTCATATTCCAATTGTTTGTTCGACATTCGTTTTCGACTGCAGTGATGAGAAAATGAGAAGGACGTTTTTCGGGCAAATTAAATTCTAACTGTGAATGAGGTTTTTGTTGGGGGATAAAATGTACATATTGTAAATGAAGCCTGTTTAATATGCCTGGGATTCCATGCAACTAGCGGGTGTGGAGGGAACTTTAAGGGATTTGAGTAAAATTGGAGAACTCAACGACGAGAAACGACTTTTCTATGAACAGGAGAACAAAAATCTAACTGTGTATGGCCAGTTTAGCCCTACACATCCCAGTACCTATTACCAAGGAGGTTCTTCTATACGCTGGGAGAGAACTGGTACTGTGCAGAGTCCATACATACAGAATAAGAACAGATACTGAGAATTACACCCAGCATACAGGACAAGAGAAGTAGTACTGTGCAGAGTCCATACATACAGAATAAGAACAGATACTGAGAATTACACCCGACATACAGGACAAGAGAAGTAGTACTGTGCAGAGTCCATACATACAGAATAAGAACAGATACTGAGAATTACACCCAGCATACAGGACAAGAGAAGTAGTACTGTGCAGAGTCCATACATACAGAATAAGAACAGATACTGAGAATTACACCCAGCATACAGGACAAGAGAAGTAGTACTGTGCAGAGTCCATACATACAGAATAAGAACAGATACTGAGAATTACACCCAGCATACAGGACAAGAGAAGTAGTACTGTGCAGAGTCCATACATACAGAATAAGAACAGATACTGAGAATTACACCCAGCATACAGGACAAGAGAAGTAGTACTGTGCAGAGTCCATACATACAGAATAAGAACAGATACTGAGAATTACACCCAGCATACAGGACAAGAGAAGTAGTACTGTGCAGAGTCCATACATACAGAATAAGAACAGATACTGAGAATTACACCCGGCATACAGGACAAGAGAAGTAGTACTGTGCAGAGTCCATACATACAGAATAAGAACAGATACTGAGAATTACACCCGGCATACAGGACAGGAGAAGTAGTACTGTGCAGAGGGTGTGGCTGCTTGTGGAGCAGCTGAAGCCTGTGTGCTGCTGAGCTGCTCTGATGTCTGGTGCAAGCCCAGGGTTGGGCTCCCCTGGGCGGGGATCTCTCTCAGGAGAGCCCCAGGCTTTTCGGCCTACACAAGGTGAAGTTGTGGTTGGTGGTGAAGATGGAGGACGGAGCTCTGGGAGCCGAAAGATAGCTGCAGAGACTGTAAGTAGAAGTGGAAATGTTTGTGTAAAAAGTACCAATGTTATCGATAAGAAGAAGTTTGGAAATGTTATTCCACAAAATGGTTCTCAGTCCAGCCAGCCATTGCAGGCCCAGCAAGTCCAGCACAGTGCAGCCCAGTCTGTTCAGCGCCATGTTATTGTACAGCACAGTCCAGGTTCTGGAAGTACAGTCCAATCCAGCCAGCCAAAGCAAACCCCGCAGAGTGGGGCACATGTAGTCCAGCATGCTAATACCACCCAGCACAGTCCAGGCTCTGGAAGTACAGCTCAACCCAGCCAGCCAAAGCAAACCCTGCAGAGTGAGGTACATGTAGTCCAGCAAGCTAATGCCACCCAGCACAGTCCAGGCTCTGCAAGTACAGCTCAACACAGCCAGCCAAAGCAAACCCTGCAGAGTGGGGCACATGTAGTCCAGCATGCTAATACCACCCAGCACAGTCCAGGCTCTGGAAGTACAGTCCACCCCAGCCAGACAAAGCAAACCCCGCAGAGTGGGGCACATGTAGTTAAGCATGCTAATGCCACCCAGCACAGTCCAGGCTCTGCAAGTACAGCTCAACACAGCCAGCCAAAGCAAACCCAGCAGAGTGGGGTACATGTAGTCCAGCAAGCTAATGCCACCCAGCACAGTCCAGGCTCTGCAAGTACAGCTCCACCCAGCCAGCCAAAGCGAACCCCGCAGAGTGGGGCACATGTTGTCCAGAATGCCACCCAGTCCAGTCCAGGCTCTGGAAGTATGATCCAAGACAGTCAGCTATCACAACAAGCCCAGCACAGTGCAGCTCAGAGTGGAGCAGAGACATTGGCTTCTCCCAGTACTCCCCGTAAATATTCCAGAACCTCATTGGAACAGAAAACAATCAATGAGAACTTGCAGCAGCGTGTGATGGTCAGTAGCAGCCAGGGACGGTCATCGCGCTCCAAGCAGCAGAGTAAAGGGGAAGGTGGTAATAATCCACAATCTGACCCAGTGAAACCATCCACACCCAGCAAAGACCCCCAGGCCAGTACTAGTAATGGGGAAGAGGATAAAGATTTCAAGCGTCCTGCACCTGCAAAGAAGAAGAAGAAAAAGTCTGAACCTGCGCTACACCTGGCTGATAGGATCCCTTCCCTGGTAAAACGAGTAGAGTCTCTGAGGAAAGCTAAGACTAGGATCCAGACGCAGATCGACTCTGTATACAGACTTAAAGCTGCCAACCCCAGGAGAGAAGCATTATATGATGGTAAACTAAACTCCCTGGGCATTGAACTGGCCGGTGTATCTAAGGATATTGATGCTACCTATGAAGAACTGGGGCCTGTGGCGGAGGTGTACCGCAATCGTGATCGATTTGAGGCAGCGTTGAGTGTGGGGATTGAATCTTCTACAGAGTCAGATTCTGGGGAACCGGTCCAGTGTATGCAGCCACCAAACGTGTCTCCTGAGGGGAGGTCTGTGCATCCTCCAGAGGACAGTAAGGAGAAACATGGGATTGGAGCAGGTTCTCCTGCTGGACTTCCAGCTCTGGAGGATGGCGGGAACATCGGTATAACCCAGCAGACATGTATAGTTCAGGAGACGCAGATGAGTGACGTAGTGGACTCCCAGCAAATGGACTGTGAGAACAGTGCTGCTGCCACTAGTACTTATGATGGGAGCCATGCTGAGGGGACTGGGGTTCAGGGTGGGAGTAATACTGGGGTGACAAGTAATGATACTGCTAGCATTGACATGATGTGCAGTGATGATGTAGTGAATAATTCTGCTGGCGTTGATACTAGCACCGGTATATCTGATTGGGGTCAGCAGTCAGAGACCTCTGAGAATATAGTGATGGAGGAGTCAGTTCAGAACAACCCTCAGGACTTCCCCCCTTTGGTGGACCCACCACTGGCTCCCCAAGGGAATGCTGGTCCATCTGGTCATGTTCCTCCTCGGAATGCCTGGAGCCGCGGGGCCCCTTCATTTTCCACCGGTAATAATTACACTGGTCAGGCTTTTAAGAGGAGGAATGTGGTCAGATTCAAGCATAGGGGTTCCAGAGAGGAGCTCCCTGATAGAAGGTTTGTGGTAAGGGAGCTGCTGTGTCAGCAGATGGGGTTTGCACCTGCAAACATACTGGCAGTCATCAATCTCCCTGACAGACAAGGTTATGATGTCAGCTTTAAGCTCATGTGTGACTTGGACAAATTCTGGGCCAGCTTCAGTGGGTTGCGGGACAAAGAGGGATGGAGGGATTTCATCCTTATTCCCATCTCCAGACCTGACACAGCAACCGTTAACATCATTTTTTGGAATGAGTCTGTGCCCCCCCAGGACATTATCATTTGGCTTAGAAGACATTGTGAAATGATTTCTGAGTTGACAAAAACTAAAGACAGTGATGGGATCTGGACTGGGGGTTGGAGGGTTCTTGTCAAGTTGAGGCAATCTAACAATGTTACCCATCACCTGCCAAACTCCTTTTTCATTGGACGGGAGAGAGGCGTTTGCTTTTATGCAGGTCAGCCCAGGTTATGTTTCAAATGTGGCAAGTCCGGCCATGTGGCGAGCGTTTGCAGCGCCTTGAAGTGTAATCTTTGTGGGGAGGTCGGCCATGTCAGTTCTACCTGTGAGACGGTTAAGTGCAATCTTTGTGGAAGGCTCGGCCACTTCCACAGGGATTGCCCGGAGGCCTTCCATAATATGGGTGAGGAATCTGCAGACAATGATTTGTTGGCTGCAGCAGAACAACTAGAGGAGGAGGAGGCCTTAATAAACGGGGCTACAGTGACTAGAGAGGAGGTGGGCCCAGAGGTTCAGGAGACTACCCCCGGACGGGCAGACAGTGTTCAGCGGGCTCAGGAGCGGCCGGCCGCACACTCTTCTTCTGTTCCTGTCTCCGTGAAGACCACTGGTCAGAAGAGGAGGAATAAAAAAGATAGATCCACCCGTAGACCTGAAAGTGACTGGACATTAGTGAAGAACTCAGCAAAAAAAGTGAAAGGGGCACCAGAAGTGGGTACGGTAGTTTCTACCAATAGGTATGAAGCGTTATCAGATTCGGATGCGGATTCCTATTCTCTAGAGGCCCATGAACTGGAGCAGGAATTAAAAAGAGTGGAGAGGGAGTATGCGACGGGCTCAGAGGATGACCCGCCCACTAAAAGGCGTCCGCCCCCTGATCCTGTACACGTAGAATCTGATATGGAGACTGGTAGTCGGCAGAGTGACTCCGATTCTGACTTATGATGATGGGGGTCCTATTCTTTCTCCTCTTTGCTGTGATGGCAGGTTTGGGGGAAAGTAGATCTAGTCATTATCTCAGGCTGCAGGAAGAGCTGGAGCGGCTTTATTCAGGCGGGTTGGAGGCAGGGAGGAAAAGTGATCAAGTAAAATCTGAGCTAAATCAATATCAATATAGAAGGTGCAACTCCCTAGTCTTTATAGGGGAAAAAAAAAAAAGGAAAAAAAAAAAGATATCGGAATTGCGACGGATCAAATGTCTGGAGATTGTGAAGTGTGGGAGGAGTTCAGACTTATGGGAGGGTTTTCTTGTAATATTGAACTTTTTATGGACTTTTTATCTCCTATGATGCTTGTTTATAATTGCTAGGTATTGACCGGAACATGTCAGTGATTGTTGTGTTTGTTGTATGTTGATATTTATCTAGTCTGTTTTCATAAATAAAAATATCCATACATACAGAATAAGAACAGATACTGAGAATTACACCCAGCATACAGGACAAGAGAAGTAGTACTGTGCAGAGTCCATACATACAGAATAAGAACAGATACTGAGAATTACACCCGACATACAGGACAAGAGAAGTGGTACTGAGCAGAGTCCATACATACAGAATAAGAACAGATACCGAGAATTACACCCGACATACAGGACAAGAGAAGTAGTACTGTGCAGAGTCCATACATACAGAATAAGAACAGATACTGAGAATTACACCCGGCATACAGGACAGGAGAAGTAGTACTGTGCAGAGTCTATACATACAGAATAAGAACAGATACTGAGAATTACACCCGACATACAGGACAAGATAAGTGGTACTGTGCAGAGTCCATACATACAGAATAAGAACAGATACTGAGAATTACACCCGACATTTAGGACAAGAGAAGTAGTACTGTGCAGAGTCCATACATACAGAATAAGAACAGATACTGAGAATTACACCCGACATTTAGGACAAGAGAAGTGGTACTGTGCAGAGTCCATACATACAGAATAAGAGGAGATGCTGAGAATTACACCCGGCATACGGGAAAGGAGAAGTGGTACTGTTCAGAGTCCATACATATAGAATAAGAACAGATACTGAGACTTATGCCGCGTACACACGATCGTTTTTCATCCTGAAAAAAAACGTTTTTCGGCATGAAGAAAAACAAAGTTTTTCCAACTTCGTCATTAAAAACAACATTTTCCCACACACCATCGTTTTTAAAAAATGATGAGAAAAGCTCGGTGACGTAAAACGGCATTTTAAAGGGGAAGTTCCATTCAAGCTCCTGTCTCATAACTTGCTTCTGAGCATGCGCGGGTTTAAAACGTTGTTTTAAACGTCGTTTTAGCCCACACACGATAATTTTTTACAACCCGAAAAACGACGTTTAAAAATGCAGCATGCTTGAATTTTTTTTTGGTCGTTTTTCAGAAGATGAAAAACGATGTGAAGCCCACACACCATCATTTTAAATGACGTTTTTTAAATTGTCGTTTTTTTTTCATGCCGAAAAACGAGCGCGTGTACGCGGCATTACACTTAGCATACAGAACACGAGAAGTGGTACTGTGCAGGGTACATAGATACAGAATAAGAACAGATACCGAGAATTACACCCGACATACGTGAAAGGAGAAGTGGTACTGTGCAGAGTCCATACAGAATAAGAACAGATACTGAGACTTACACCTAGCATACAAAACAAGAGAAGTCGTACTGTGCAGAGTCCATACATACAGAATAAGAACAGATACTGAGACTTACACCCAGCGGGCCAGATTCACAAAAGAATTACGCCGGTGTATCTGCCGATACACCGGCGTAATTCGAAAATCCCGCCGGCGTATCATTTTTTTGTATTAACAAAACAAGGTACGCCGGTTTTACACTAAGATCCGACCGCTAGGTGGCTTTTACGTCGTTTTCTCATTTGCCTATGCAAATGAGCCTGATACGCCGATTCCCGAACGTTTTTGCGCCGCCTCCTCCTCATTTCCGTAAGCTTAAACTTACCCCTGCTATATGAGGGGTAAGTTTACGAAGTTCCGTCATATGCCATGTTAAGTATGGCGTCGGGTCAGCATCATCTTTTTCCGTCGTTTTACTAAGTCGTTCGCGAATAGGGCATTGCGGAAGTTTTCACGTCGGTTTCAACTACGTTTTCCGACGTGAGCTGGAGCATGCGCACTGGGCTTTTTTCCCGGCCGGCGCATGCGCAGTTCGATCGACGCGGGGCGCGCTTAATTTTAATACAAGCCGCCCCCTTTCATTTACGCGGGGATACGCCGGGCCATTTACACTACGCCGCCGCCGCAACTTACGGAGCAAGTGCTTTGAGAATACGGCACTTGCTCATTTAAGTTGCGGCGGCGGCGTAGTGTAAATGGCATACGCTACGCCGACGCGGCCGGTACGTGAATCTGGCCCAGCATATAGAACAAGAGAAGTGGAACTGTGCAGAGTGCTTACATACAGAATAAGAACAGATACTGAGATTTATACCCAGGACAAGAGAAGTGGTACTGTGCGTTGCTCTCATGATAAGCATGCTGGTGAAGAATTGCAGAAAATCTGGGAAGAAAGCGCGAGTGTGCATCTTTTTACATACACTGTATACTATATATAGAACATGGAGAACAGAGGAATCTGTTGCTCATCTCCTAGCAGATAGTAAGAGCCTAGCTGTAATTACCGCATTGAGTTTATTGGTTGCTGGGGTAATGAAGACATCTTTACTAGTATTCCACCACTCACTCCAGACTCCTCAGTTTCTACTGTTCCACTACTTATTCCATAACTAACTCCCCATTTCACTACTATTCATGTTAGTTGTTTTTCTTTTTACGAACTCTTCACTCTCTACTATTCCACTTCCACTTCTCACTTCAAACTTATCACTCAACTGCATACTGCAGACTCAAACTTATTGTTCCACCTCTCACACCAGACCTACCACCCTCTAATTCCCATCCCACTCTCCTCATTCTTAACTACTCCACTACTCATTCCAGATGCAACTTCCTCTGATTGTACCAAATCCTAATGCCGCGTACACACGGGTCGTTTTTTGTGATGAAATAAAACGACGTTTAAAATGATGGTGTGTGGGCAAAACGTTGTTTCATGTCTTCAAAAAAACGACCAAAAAAAAAAAAAATTCGAACATGCTAAAAAAATGTAATGTCGTTTTTCAAAATGTTGTTTTTTTGTGTCATAAAAAATGATGGTGTGTGGGCTAAAACGACGTTTAAAACGATGTTTTTAAACCCGCGCATGCTCAGAAGCAAGTTATGACGCGGGCTTGAATGGAACAGAGTGCCGTCGAAAGTGTCTTACGTAACCGCGCTTTGCAAGAGCATTTTCAGAAAACGATGGTGTGTAGGCAACGTCGGTTTTTAAAACGAAGTTTGAAAAACGTCGTTTTTTTTCATGAGAAAAAACGACGTTTTTTACAAGACAAAAAAACGACCGTGTGTAGGCTTTACTATGCCACCACTCGCCTCAGCGCCTTCATTTTCTACTATCCCACCTCTCACTGCAGACTCAGTACGTTCATCTACTCCATTATTGGTTCCAGCTTCCTTACCCCTTATTATTTTACTATTGCATACTCCAGAGTTCACACTCTCTACTACCCCACTACTTACTCCAAATCTGCTGCTTACTCCTAAATCGATTTTTACTACTAAAATACTTACTCCACACCCAACATACGTACTACTCTATTCATTTGAGACTTCTCTCCCATTCAATCTGCTGAAGCGACCTCTAACATCTGAAGCATTTATTTTTTATTTACTTATTTCAGACTTATTCTATGATTTCACCACCAACTCCAGATCCTCACCTCTACTATTCCACTGCTAAATGCAGGATTATCGCATTACCTTCTACTTATTCCACTGCTCATTCTGGAGTCCTCATCACCATCTACTATTCCAGCAGTTATTTCAAGATGCTGTTTCACTACACACTCCAGGGTCCTCCTCTTCTACTCTTCCAATGTTCTATCCAGACTCATCACCTCGTACCATTCCACCATTCATACCAAGCTCCTCACCCTGTACTATTCTACTACTCATTCCAGGGATTCTCATCCTTTACTGTTCCACTACTTTTTCCAGGGTCTCCATTATCACCAATACACTGATAAGTCCAGGATTCACACCCTTTACTATTCCACTACTCATTTCAGAATTCTCACCCTTATCTATTTACAGATTCCTCAAACTCTACTATCCTACTACTAATTCTAGGCTCATCCCCCTCTACTATTCCACTACTCATTTCAGAATTCTCACCCTCATCTATTTACAGATTCTTCAAACTCTACTATCCTACTACTAATTCTAGGCTCATCCCCCTCTACTATTCCACTACTCATTCCAGGATCCTGACCCTTTTAATATTCCACTACTCAAACCAGGATCGTCAACCTCCACTATTCCATTTACCATTCCAGACTCACTCATTTCTACTTTTGCAGTAATTGTTTCAGGATCCTAGCCTTCTACCATTCCACCACTAATTCCAGGATTTCCACCCTTTTTTATTATATTACTCAATCCAGGATCCTCACCATCTACTATTCCACTAATCATTCCAGATCCCTTACTTTCTACTATTCTTCTACTTACTCCATTCTCCTCACCCGCTAAAATTCAACGTTTTACTTCAGACTCCCCACCTTCTACTATCCCACTACTCATTCCCGGATCCTAACTTTCCACTATTCCACTACTCATTCCAGATTCCTCACTTTCTACTATTTTACTACTTATTGCATTATCCTCGGCCTCTAAAATTCAACTTTTTATTCCAAGCTCCTCACCTTTTACTATCCCACTACTCATTCCAGTATCCCAACTTTCAACTATTCCACTATTCATTCTATGACCTTAACTTTCCTCTATACTACTACTCATTCCAGAATCCACACCCTTCATTATTATTATTATACAGGTTTTATATAGCGCCAAAAGTCCTCATCCTCTACGATTCATCTACAACAATTTGTTAAGCCTAGTAGTTTAATAAGGCAGAGGCTCATGATTTACCACCTCTGCAGCTTACCAAAGCACAAGAGTGGAACATAGTTACGTTTTCCCATTGTCTGTAGTCATCGCTCCTGAGCACCCTGCCCCACCTAGGCACCATCTCCACTATATGCTTGGATTTAGCCAACAAGACTTGTGAGTGATCGCTAACTTCTACTACTTGATGCAACTGTCTCATCCCCACCCGCCAAAGTTAATACATACAACAGAACATTCTAGGCACCATCCCCCACACCAATCCTTCTAGCACCTGCCAAAGTTGCCTTCCTAAAATCACTTTCAATTTAGCCACCAAGAATTTTGAGTATTCTCTAACTTTTACTACTTGGTGCAACTGTCTTATCCACACCCACTAAAGATTATACATAGCGCAATGTGTCAGCTAAGATTTGTACTGTGTTGGGTAATATGTTGGTGACCCACCATTCAAGAACAACAATTTGTGATTATTACCAAACTTTGTTAAGCCTAGTAGTTTAATTTAGCTCCTGAATTACCACCTCTGCAACTTACCAAAGCACAACAGTAGAACATAGTCAAGTTTGCCCCCTATATAGGTCTGTAGTCATCGCTGCGGAGCACCCTGCCCCCACCTAGACATCATTTTCACTATACTCTTGTATTTAGCCAACAAGACTTTTGAGTGATCTCTAACTTTTTCAACAGCTTCATCCACACCTGCCAAAGTTAATACATAGAACAGAACATCCTAGGCACCGTCCCCCACACCAATCCTTCTAGCACCTGCCAAAGTTGCCTTCCTCAAATCCCTATAGGCTTGAATTTAGCCTCCAATAATTATGAGTATTCTCTAACTTTTACTACTTGGTGCAACAGCTTCATCAACACCTGCCAATGGTGGTACATATCACAGTGTATCAGCTAAGATTTGTACTGTTAGGTAATTTGTTGGTGCCCCACCATTTAGGATAACAATTTGTGATTTTTACCAAACGTTGTTAAACCTAGTCGTTTTTTCTTGTTAAAAAAAACCTAGTAGTTTAATAAGGCTCATGAACTGCTAGCTCTGCAACTTACCAAAGCACAACAGTAGGACATAGTCAAGTTTTCCCGTTGTCTGTAGTCATTGCTGCGGAGCACCACCTAGGCACCATCTCCACTATAGGTGTGAATTTAGCCAATAAGCCAACAGTAGGGTATAGTCAAGTTTGCCCATCTATTGGTCTGTAGTGATTGTGGATGAGTACCTTGCCCATGCCTAGGTACCATCTTCCACACCAATCCTGAAACCCACCAGAGTTGCCTTCATCAAACCACTATAGGCTTGAATTTAGCCACCAAGAATTTTGAGTATTCTCTAACTTTTACTACTTGATGCAACTGCCTCATCCACACCTGTCAAAGTTAATACATAGAACAGAACTTATTCCAGAGTCATCACTTCTTAATATTCCACTACTTACTCCACACTCATCTCCCTCTAATCTTGTATTACTCAATTGAGACACCAATCCTGAAACCCAGCATTGTTTCCTTCCTTAAATCACTATGGGCTTGGTTTTAACCAACGAGACTTAAGAATTCTCTAACTTTGTACTACCTGATGCCACTGCCTCATCCACACCTGCCAAAATGTATACATATTACAGGGCTGATAACAAAATATTAAAACAAAATTCTTAAACCACATCTTCTACCCTTGTTACCAAACTTTGCTAAGCCCATTAGTTTATTGAGGCTGATGAACTGTCACCTCTGCAACCCACAGAAGGCCAACAGTAGGGTATAGTCAAATTTGCCCATGTATTGGTCTGTAGTGATTGTGGATCAGTACCTTGCCCATGCCTAGGTACCATCTCCCACACCAATCCTGAAACCCACCAGAGTTGCCTTCATCAAACCACTATAGGCTTGAATTTAGCCACAAAGGATTTTGAGTATTCTCTAACTTTTACTACTTGATGCAACTGCCTCATCCACACCTGCCAAAGTTAATACAAAGAACACAACTTATTCCAGTCATCACTTTTTTACTATTACACTACTTACTCCACACTCATCTCCCTCTAATCTTGTAATACTCACTTGAGACACCAATCCTGAAACCCACCAGAGTTGCCTTCATCAAACCACTATAGGCTTGAATTTAGCCACCAAGAATTTGGAGCATTCTCTTAATTTTACTACTTGATGCAACTGCCTCATCCACACCTGCCAAAGTTAATACATAGAAGAGAACTTAGTCATCACTTCTTACTATTCCACTACTTACTCCACACTCATCTCCCTCTAATCTTGTATTACTCACTTGAGACACCAATCCTGAAACCCAGCAGAGTTGCCTTCGTCAAATCACTATGGGTTTGGATTTAACCAACGAGTCTTAAGAATTCTCTAACTTTTTACTACCTGATGCCACTGCCAAACTGTATACATACGGTATTACATATCAAATGTATACATATTACAGGGCTGATAACAAAATATTGAAACAAAATTCTTAAACCACATCTTCTACCCTTGTTACCAAACTTTGCTAAGCCCATTAGTTTATTAAGAAGGCCAACGGTAGGGTATAGTCAAGTTTGCTCATGTATTGGTCTGTAGTGATTGTTGATGAGTACCTTGCCCATGCCTAGGTACCATCTTCCACACCAATCCTGAAACCCACCAGAGTTGCCTCCATCAAATCACTATAGGCTTGAATTTAGCCACCAAGAATTTGGAGTATTCTCTAACTTTTACTACTTGGTGCAAAAGCCTCATCCACACCTGCCAAAGTTAATACATAGAACAGAACTTATTCCAGTCATCACTTTTTTACTATTCCACTACTTAGTTCACACTCATCTCCCTCTAATCTTGGATTACTCGAGACACCAATCCTGAAACCCAGCAGAGTTGCCTTCCTTAATCCACTATGGGCTTGGATTTCGCCAACAAGATTTGTGGGTCTTCTTTAACTTTTACTACTTGATGCAACTGCCTTATCTTTATCTGCAAAAGTTTATACAGATCACAGTGTTAGCAAAATTTGCTAAGCCCATTGGTTTATTAAGGCTGATGAACTCTCACCGCTGCAACCTACAGAAGGCCAACAGTAGGGTATAGTCAACTCTGCCCATGTATTGGTCTGTAGTGATTGTGGATGAGTACCTTGCCCAGGTACCATCTCCCACACTAATGGGCAGCACAGTGGTG